>CM060922.1:462926955-463551955 GCA_030737875.1 Allium sativum
GTTCGGAATGGGGGTGAAACGCTAGGGACGACAGGCGGTGGGCCTCGTTTAGAGGTCGTATGTAAAAGTACCTTTTTAGAAATTTAATAATTAAAAAATAAAATTACCCCTCTCCCCCTTACTACCTTCAGCTGTACCCCCCCTCCCGGTTCATTTCTAAAACGAAAGGAAAAAAAAAGAAACCTAAATCGATTGCGCGCCTCCCCCCATCAGCCGCCGACGCCTCCACCGTGCCCCTGCTCCGATCGTCGCCTCCACTTCCCCCTCCTCCACCTGCTTCTCCTTCTTTCCTCCTCCCCCATCTTCGAATTAAACCGACGCAACCCCCTATGGCCCACCGATGGCCAGCGCCACCACCTGCCGAACCCCCAGCCGACCACCCCGAGCAGCAGCGCCCCTCCAGCGCCATCCCCCACCTCCAAGCCCCTTTGTAAGTCTTTTTTTTCGTTGGTTTAAACATTAAATATATGATGTTAACGTATAAAAAAAAACTGATTTTGTTTAACGTAGGAAGTTTGGATTTTTAATCGTAGAAAGTTTTGATTTTTAATTTGGTAAAGACATGATTTTTATATAAGGGGCATATAAAAAAATTGGATTTTTATTTTATACAAAGCCGGACTTTTATAAAAGAAGGAGTTTGATTTTTATGAAAGAAAAAAATATAATCTTTTATATTGTAGAGGTATAAAAATATAATCTTTTATATTGTAGAAGTATAAAAATATAATCTTTTATATTGTAGAAAAATATAATCTTTTATATTGTAGAGGTATAAAAATATAATCTTTTATATTGTAGAAGTATAAAAATATAATCTTTATTATATGAACACCGTTGAATAAAAATAGAATTTTTATCTATATAGTAGCGGTGTGAAAATAGAATTTTATACATATAGCGTGATTATAAAAAAAAGGGATTTTATATATTGAATAGCAAAGTAAAAATTCGATTTTTATATATTGAATAGCGAAGTAAAAATTAGATTTTTATATATTGAATAGTGAAGTAAAAATTCGATTTTTATATATTGAATAGCGAAGTAAAAATTCGATTTTTATATATTGAATAGTGAAGTAAAAATTCGATTTTTATATATTGAATAGCGAAGTAAAATTTCGATTTTTATATATTGAATAGTGAAGTAAAAATTCGATTTTTATATATCGAATAGCGAAGTAAAAATGTGATTTTTACATATGTAGAGAATACGGGCAGCGAAAGTACCAAGGGGCGAGAACGACGAAGATTTCTATAAAAAGAAGTGTCGTGGGATTGGGATAGCTATCGGTGAGAACTTCTCAATCTAAATTTCTTTTTCTAGTTATATATATATATATATACTAGGATGCAGACGGTTCTTAGTAGCACCCGACACCCGTCATCCACAGACCATGGATGGCTTGCTTGTTTGATTGATATGTTGTGAAAATTTGTTTGTGATGTTGATGTGAAATCGATAATAAAATATTCTTGTGTTGAAAGGAAATAAAATATTTATATAGTTAAAAATATTTTATCGTTAAAAATATAATTTTTAACGTGAAAGTGAATAGATAAATATTTATAAACAAATCGGCCGATTTTTTTATATACACTGATTTGACTGATAAGGATTGGGTCGATAAATTTTACACATCGCCCAACTGCACAAATAAAATCTGTGTTTGATTGTTTGAAACCCCACACGGGTATTGGGATGGTAGATGACATACACTAATCCCAATAGTTAGTTGTATGTCGATCGATTGATTGACAAACTGTTATAAACGTTAAATATCTATATTCGATGCTTATACAGTGTAGAATGCACTTTGGATGATGGTTGATTATTCATCGTTGTTATTGTATACCTGTGTTGTAGTAAATCCATAGAATCAACATTATATGGTAATTGATTGGGCCTCATTCTAGTTTTAAAATAGAAATATTTGAAAAAGAAATATTTGAAATAGAATATTTGAAAATAGGAATATATGAAGCCGTATTGATTAGATTGACGCCATTTTGACGTGAACGATATTTATATCGATTTTATTCATTTTATAATGAATATCGAAAGTGATTTCAAAATCTGATTTTTCGAAAAGAATTGAAATTCGAATTGAAATTGAACATAAATGAATCCGAATTAAAATTGAATAGAAATGAATTCGAATTGAAATTGAATCGAATTGAAATTTAATATAAATGAATTCGAATTGAAATTGAATTGAAGTTGAATTGAAATCGAACTGAAATTGAATTAGAAATCAATTTGAATTGAAATCAATTTGAAATGAATTTAAAATGAATTTAAATTGGAATATTCAATTTTGATTTGAAACTGAATATGAAATTGAAACCGTTTTGAAAATGAATTTAAAAACGATTTATAAAGCACGTTTTGAATTGAAATCGACGAAGTATATATTATATATATTATATAATGGCCTGAATAGAATGCGCCGCGCCGCGGTAGTTCGCGAATTTCGACCATTAACTTCGAACGGATATTACGGGAGATCCGACCGTCGGATTCTCCTAAAACCGGAACCGTTGGGTTCGTATCGAAAAGAGCTTTCTAACGAATATTAGAAATTAGAAATCTAACGGTTGGATTTGGAATTATGTCCAAATCAAATTTGGAAAAGGTCGCTGTAAGTGCAGTTCGATGGCCATTGATGGAAATCGACTGTACGGGCCTTGATAAAATTATTAAAAATATTAATAATTTGTGTAAAATCATAAAAAAATGATTTAGAAAGAATTGGGATGAAAAACTCCATATTTGAAAAGATAAAAATATATTTTTATCGAAATGAACTATTTTTGAAATAGAATTATAATTCTATTTATTATTAAATAAATAAATTGAATTTGAAATGATTTTGAAAATAACCAGAATTTCCAATGATTGCATTGGAATGGATTTGAATCGAAATTGTCTTCGGAATATTTCGATGTTGGATTTCGTGACTATACAGATGTTGTTATGGAAATTTGAAAGATATATATATATATATCGTTATTTCCAATACGATATTTTTTGGTCGTAGAGTTTGATATTGAATATAAGCCGGGATATTTTCTATTCAGAGTCTTGTATTTAACATCAAATGTAATTTGGGTTTGTCGTGAATGGTGTCTTGACTAACACTGTTCTTGAACCCAGTTGAGAAAAGATTAAATCTTTTTATTTAGATTTAATGAAGTGTACCATTTAAATAATATTTAATTGGAATTGAATTGATATTGATTTTTGGGTTTATCGTGAACCGTGTTTTAAATAACACTCGTTCTTTAACCCGATAATTAATGGAATGTGATTTTGGGTTTATCGTGAACCGTGTTTTGAATGACACTGGTTCTTTAACCCAGTTAACGATTAAAAACTAAGTGGAGTTTTAAGGAATATTTAATTAGATTGAAATAATCGAGAATGGAGTATCACCAGTTTTGCTCCAGGCGATAGTTAAATCTTTAATTAGATTTGAACGTGAAATGGTAATTGAATTTACCGATAACACCGTGGTGTTAGATATGAAGTATAACCAGTTTTACTTCATGGGATGAATAGGTTGGGATTGGGAAATTAAAACAAATGATTACTTCGGTAAGGTTCGCTAATACCGACTAGTTTGAATTGATATTCAAAAATAGATTAAAGAATAAATTTAAAGGATTTATCTTTGATAAAATTAATGGGAACTTTTCCCTATGAATGTGAAATTTAGAAACTAACTGTCGGTTAGCTAGGCAGAATGGTTTTCTGGATATTGATCTGATGTTGGTTTCGGCCTTCGGGGTTAATATTTGGGGGATTATTCTCTGGTTAATTTACGGTTAGTGACTGATGAATTGGAATGAGGCGTATGTTGTGTTTGTGTAACACTTATTTAAAATATACGCGAGTTATTCAGAAAGACCGGGTTTATCCCATTCTGAATAACTGATACGACGATAAGTCGAAGATGAAGACGATGGTCGAAGACCGGAGGTCTTCACGTCGTTTGGGTGATTACTGATGATCTTGATTGGGATGTACACCCAAGAAGATGGAAACAGTTGGTGATCGTCAAGACGTACTTGGAGATCGATGGATATGCGGGGTACTAGGTGCCTCCGGTTTCGTTCAGACCCAGAACGGACTTGTAAATTGACTGTGTGTCTGACATTGGATTTTAGTCTGTGTGATTGATTTCTATTAAATATATATCTGTTTGGCGGTGGAGAATTTATTCTCTTGCTTCACGCCTTTCTCTGAGACGTACGAGCTCAGGGGTTATATATTTATGGATATCAATTGCATGTTGTGAATTGCCTGTGTGGCATGCTAAGATGCAAATGATCAAGGCTTCTGTTGAGAAGCAAAGTCTTGTGGTTGATGATCGAAGCACGACCTTTGTGGCGTAGCTTTGTGTAACGTTTACTTCGCGAGTTTCGCACCCCGGTTGTGAACCAAAAACGGGAGAGGACCTCAGGGAGGGCATGCGTTTCCTTCTAGCTAGGGTGGTGTCAGTGACCTACCAGCCCTGACATTTATATACTTTTCGCCTGTGTGGTTGTTGCTGTTGCGAGGCGCCTCGGTTAGATCGGACGATCCGGGTCCAATGGAGCCATTCGTTGGCTCATTTACGCCCCCAAAGGGCGGGGAAACGTAGTGTTCAGGCATTTTAATCCACATCGGTGGACCGGCCCTGTCGCTCCAAGGGTCACTCGAGCTCTGATCCTGAGACTCAGGCTAGACAGTCTCGAATCGGTAGAGGACGATCCCTGGCCTCGGTTCATAGATGGAAACCCAATTTCCAAATACGTGACTTTGCGATTTTGATTGTATAACCTATATATGGCGACATAGTGGTATTGGGCAATCATGCCGCCCGTGATTGATACTTATGATTTGAAGTTGTTTTATACGCTATACACTTATAATAGTATCAAAATGATTTGTTTTAAACGTATCAAGCATTCTTTGGCTGTTATAAGGGAAAACCCTATCCCCCGGCTTGCATTGCATTGTGTGATAGGACCTGGGTCTTCTAACAGCTTCATTTTTCTCTATTTAGCATTGCGCTGTTTGTTTTATGCACTGGTATTCTTGGGAGGAAACCCGTTCCGTGTTATACGGCGTGGTCCCTTGATTTACCTAACTTTAAAATAAAGATTAATAACTATTTTAGTTCTCACACCAGTCACATGACTAACCTGGAGTTTATTGTTTTAACCTAAACTCTGGGTGCCCTTATTTCGACAAAGGCAGCTAGTAGTTTTGGTTTTGCAGATTTATATTCACAGGATCCTGGTTTACAGCTGGAACGATATCCGGAAAGCTTTGTATCTGTATATCTCTTCTAGTTGTGTATTGTATTATTTTCCGCTGCTATGTATTTAAATGTAATTTAAATCTCTGATATTTCTGTGTAATATTTTTTCATACTCTGTATATTCTTGTAATCTGATGCATTGTTGTAATATACAATGAAATGTTCTTTTATATGCGTTCTGTTGTGGCTTGTTCTCGAACTATCCGCTCTTTCCTTCATGGGGAAGTTACGGGTTTTTACAGTTGGTATCAGAGCTTTGGTTTACAAAGCAGAGAACAAGGCACATTAGAACCATACGAAAGAATCCATCAGATATTGGATTAGTAATATCCAATGAGAGTGACTCGTTAGAGATGGGATCAGTAGTATCCTAGAACGAGTGTGAAGAGTATATTTTTAAAGTGAAAACAAATTTTGTTTTGAAAATTTAAATCAACTATTCGTATTTGATTATTTGTTTATATTGATTTTGGACAATTCAGTATATAAAGAATTTGCATATACGCCTTGCAAATGTATATTCAAAGTTTTAATATATTGGATAGATATAGCATCACACTCTAGTCGCCCAGAGATGATATTGTTGATAGCGATCGCATCATCAACATTTATGTTCGAGTTTCGAATGTGGGATTTCTATATATTTCCATTAGACTGGTGTGAGAACCAAAACTAGATAGGCCTTATTGTTGTGATTTGGCATCAAAAATCTGATTTTTGACTATGTATCAAAATTATGAATTTGAAACGTTCATCCACTAATGGATTGATGTTTGTGTTGTTTGTTTATTTGTTTGATAATTTTGAACCATTACGCCTAATTGAATCAAATATTGAATTGTATTGAAATTAGTCGCATTTCCTTGCATATACAAGTACTTACATTGAACAGGTCATAACAAGGAGGCTAGAGCAGAGAATAAAATTTGTTTGCCCGACAAATAAGTACATGTTTACTATAATTTACTGTTTTGTTTGGGTGATGATGATTTTATGAGCCGATTAGCTAGTCGCTTGGCTTTTTCTTTTTCTTTTTGAGATCTGAAGGCCTGTATGGCAATTTCGGGATTTTCCCGTGGCTCCCGGCGCAGGGGAGGTTATGGCGAAATTTTTCGAAAATTTAGGGTGTTAGCCAAATTTTTCAAGAATTTGAAAATTCTCAGAAACTGAAAAGTTGGAGAATGGAAGCCAGAGCAAACGTAGTTTTGATTAATCAAACCACTTTCGACTTTGTTCCTTTTCGGGGACGAAAAGTTTTAAGTGGAGGAGATTGTAACAACCCGAAATTCTGGGCCAGTTTAAAATTTTTATTTTGGCAATTTTAGCGAAGTTAGAATATTTAAAATGAATTATTTTAAATAATATCGACGAGAAATTTATTTTGAATAGAATTCGATCGTATATATTATATACGTCGTCGTTAGAATAATAATATATAATTATAAAAGGAATTGAAAATGGCACGGTAGTTCGATAATTCGATTTCAAACTTCAAATGAATGTACCGGGTGCAAAACAATCCGGATTTTAGTGAAACCAAAAACAATAAGATCTAATTGAGAATATCTTTCCAATGAATCCGAAAAATTGAAATTTCATAGCGGGGATCAAAAGATATGTCCAGTTGAAAATTCTGAATAGTCGCTATGGAATTCAAGGCCTTAAAAATGGGAATTTTGCAGACGATCTCGGATTTCGACGAAACCACTTTTGTTGGATCCGTGGTGTTAAATTATTGCTAGGTTTCAAATTTCATAATTTTTCGAATCAATATGTGAGCGTGGCAAAGGAAAACGCGCTTGACCATTTTCAGTTGATTTTAATCGACTGGAAAATGGCCATTTTTCAAACGATCTCAGAATTCGACGAAACTAGTTTTATTAGGGTCGTATCGTCAATACGAAGCTAGAAAATATTTTTCTGGAATTTTCCGAGTTAGTATGTTACCTCAGTAAATTGAAATGCACGTTCAAATTCAATATATAGAGTTATATGTTGGTTTTAACGGAAACTGATCGAAACGTTCGAATCAGCGTACGATACATATCCCATTGTGTTCGGAATGGGGGTAAAACGCTAGGGGCCTCGTTTAGAGGTCGTATGTAAAAGTACCTTTTTAGAAATTAAATAATTAAATAATTAAAAAATAAAATTACCCCTCTCCCCCTTACTACCTTCAGCTGTACCCCCCCCCCCCCCCCCGTTCATTTCTAAAACGAAAGGAAAAAAGAAAAAAAAGAAACCTAAATCGATTGCGCGCCTCCCCCCCCATCAGCCGCCGACGCCTCCACCGTGCCCCTGCTCCGATCGTCGCCTCCACTTCCCCCTCCTCCACCTGCTTCCCCTTCTTACCTCCTCCCCTATCTTCGAATTAAACCGACGCAACCCCCTGTGGCCCACAGATGGCCAGCGCCACCACCTGCCGAACCCCCAACCGACCACCCCGAGCAGCAGCGCCCCTCCAGCGCCATCCCCCACCTCCAAGCCCCTTTGTAAGTCTTTTTTTTCGTTGGTTTAAACATTAAAATATGATGTTAACGTATAAAAAAAAATCTGATTTTGTCTAACGTAGGAAGTTTGGATTTTTAGTCGTAGAAACTTTTGATTTTTAATTTGGTAAAGACATGATTTTTATATAAGGGGCATATAAAAAAATTGGATTTTTATTTTATACAAAGCCGGACTTTTATAAAAGAAGGAGTTTGATTTTTTTGAAAGAAAAAAAATATAATCTTTTATATTGTAGAGGTATAAAAATATAATCTTTTATATTGTAGAAGTATAAAAATATAATCTTTTATATTGTAGAGGTATAAAAATATAATCTTTCATATTGTAGAGGTATAAAAATATAATCTTTTATATTGTAGAAGTATAAAAATATAATCTTTATTATATGAACACTGTTGAATAAAAATAGAATTTTTATCTATATAGTAACGGTGTGAAAATAGAATTTTATCCATATAGCGTGATTATAAAAAAAAGGGATTTTTATATATTGAATAGCAAAGTAAAAATTCGATTTTTATATATTGAATAGCGAAGTAAAAATTAGATTTTTATATATTGAATAGCGAAGTAAAAATTCGATTTTTATATATTGAATAGCGAAGTAAAAATTCGATTTTCATATATTGAATAGCGAAGTAAAAATTCGATTTTTATATATTGAATAGCGAAGTAAAATTTTGATTTTTATATATTGAATAGCGAAGTAAAAATTCGATTTTTATATATCAAATAGCGAAGTAAAAATGTGATTTTTACATATGTAGAGAATACGGGCAGCAAAAGTAACAAGAGGCGAGAACGACGAAGATTTCTATAAAAAGAAGTGTCGTGGGATTGGGATAGCTATCGGTGAGAACTTCTCACTCTAAATTTCTTTTTCTAGTTATATATGTATATATACCAGGATGCAGACGGTGCTTAGTAGCACCCGACACCCGTCATCCACAGACCATGGATGGCTTGCTTGTTTGATTGATATGTTGTGAAAATTTGTTTGTGATGTTGATGTGAAATCGATAATAAAATATTCTTGTGTTGAAAGGAAATAAAATATTTATATAGTTAAAATATTTTATCGTTAAAAATATAATTTTTAACGTGAAAGTGAATAGATAAATATTTATAAACAAATCGGCCGATTTGTTTATATACACTGATTTGGCTGATAAGGATTGGGTCGATAAATTTTACACATCGCCCAACTGCACAAATAAAATCTGTGTTTGATTGTTTGAAACCCCACACGGGTATTGGGATGGTAGATGACATACACTATTCCCAATAGTTAGTTGTATGTCGATCGATTGATTGACAGACTATTATAAGCGTTAAATATCTATATTCGATGCTTATACAGTGTAGAATGCACTTTGGATGGTGGTTGATTATTCATTGTTGTTATTGTATACCTGTGTTGTAGAAAATCCATATAATCAACATTATATGGTAATTGATTGGGCCTCATTCCAGTTTTAAAATAGAAATATTTGAAAAAGAAATATTTGAAATAGAATATTTGAAAATAGGAATATATGAAGCCGTATTGATAAGATTGACGCCATTTTGACGTGAACGATATTTATATCGATTTTATTCATTTTATAATGAATATCGAAAGTGATTTCAAAATCTGATTTTTCAAAAAGAATTGAAATTCGAATTGAAATTGAACATAAATGAATTTGAATTAAAATTAAATAGAAATGAATTCGAATTGAAATTTAATATAAATGAATTTGAATTGAAATTGAATTGAAGTTGAATTGAATTGAAATCGAACTGGAATTGAATTAGAAATCAATTTGAATTGAAATCAATTTGAAATGAATTTAAAATGAATTTAAATTGGAATATTCAATTTTGATTTGAAATTGAATATGAAGTTGAAACCGTTTTGAAAATGAATTTAAAAACGATTTATAAAGCACGTTTTGAATTGAAATCGACGAAGTATATATTATATATTATATATATATAATATAATGGCCTGAATAGAACGCGCCGCGCCGTGGCAGTTCGCGAATTTTGACCATTGACTTCGAACGGATATTACGGGAGATCCGACCGTCGGATTCTCCTAAAATCGGAACCGTTGGGTTCGTATCGAAAAGAGCTTTCTAACGAATATTAGAAATTAGAAATCTAACGGTTGGATTTGGAATTATGTCCAAATCAAATTTGGAAAAGGTCGCTGTAAGTGCAGTTCGATGGCCATTGATGGAAATCAACTGTACGGGCCTTGATAAAATTATTAAAAATATTAATAATTTGTGTAAAATCATAAAAAAATAATTTAGAAAGAATTGGGATGAAAAACTCCATATTTGAAAAGATAAAAATAGATTTTTTATCGAAATGAACTATTTTTGAAATAGAATTATAATTCTATTTATTTTTAAATAAATAAATTGAATTTGAAATGGTTTTGAAAATAACCAGAATTTCCAATGCTTGCATTGGAATGGATTTGAATCGAAATTGTCTTCGGAATATTTCGATGTTGGATTTCGTGACTATACAGATGTTGTTATGGAAATTTGAAAGATATCGGTATATATATCGTTATTTCCAATACGATATTTGTTGGTCGTAGAACTTGATATTGAATATAAGCCGGGATATTTTCTATTCAGAGCCTTGTATTTAACATCAAATGTAATTTGGGTTTGTCGTGAATGGTGTCTTGAATAACACTGTTCTTGAACCCAGTTGAGAAAAGATTAAATCTTTTTATTTAGATTTAATGAAGTGTACCAATTAAATAATATTTAATTGGAATTGAATTGATATTGATTTTTGGGTTTATTGTGAACCGTGTTTTAAATAACACTCATTCTTTAACCCGATAATTAATGGAATGTGATTTTGGGTTTATCGTGAACCGTGTTTTAAATGACACTGATTCTTTAACCCAGTTAACGATTAGAAACTAAGTGGAGTTTTAAGGAATCTTTAATTAGATTGAAATAATCGAGAATGGAGTATCACCAGTTTTGCTCCAGGCGATAGTTAAATCTTTAATTAGATTTGAACGTGAAATGGTAATTGAATTTACCGATAACACCGTGGTGTTAGATATGAAGTATAACCAGTTTTACTTCATGGGATGAATAGGTTGGGATTGGGAAATTAAAACAAATGATTACTTCGGTAAGGTTCGCTAATCCCGACTAGTTTGAATTGATATTCAAAAATAGATTAAAGAATAAATTTAAAGGATTTATCTTTGATAAAATTAACGGGAACTTTTCCCTATGAATGTGAAATTTAGAAACTAACTGTCGGTTAGCTAGGCAGAATGGTTTTTTGGATATTGATCTGATGTTGGTTTCGGCCTTCGGGGTTAATATGTGGGGTATTATTCTCTGGTTAATTTACGGTTAGTGACTGATGAATTGGAATGAGGCGTATGTTGTGTTTGTGTAACACTTATTTAAAATATACGCGAGTTATTCGGAAAGACCGGGTTTATCACATTCTGAATAACTGATACGACGATAAGTCGAAGATGAAGACGATGGTCGAAGACCGGAGGTCTTCACGTCGTTTGGGTGATTACTGATGATCTTGATTGGGCTGTACACCCAAGAAGATGGAAACAGTTGGTGATCGTCCAGACGTACTTGGAGATCGATGGATATGCGGGGTACTAGGTGCCTCCGGTTTCGTTCAGACCCAGAACGGACTTGTAAATGGACTGTGTGTCTGACATTGGATTTTAGTCTGTGTGATTGATTTCTATTAAATATTTATCTGTTTGGCGGTGGAGAATTTGTTCTCTTGCTTTACGCCCTTCTCTGAGACGTACGAGCTCAGGGGTTATATATTGATGGATATCAATCGCATGGAGTGAATTACCTGTGTGGCATGCTAAGATGCAAATGATCAAGGCTTCTGTTGAAAAGAAAAGTCTTGTGGTTGATGATCGAAGCACGACCTTTGTGGCGTAGCTTTGTGTAACGTTTACTTCGTGAGTTTCGCACCCCGGTTGTGAACCAAAAATGGGAGAGGACCTCAGGGAGGGCATGCGTTTCCTTCTAGCTAGGGTGGTGTCAGTGACCTACCAGCCCTGACATTTATATACTTTTCACCTGTGTGGTTGTTGCTGTTGTGAGGCGCCACGGTTAGATCGGACGATCCGGGTCCGATGGAGCCATTCGTTGGCTCATTTACGCCCCCAAAGGGCGGGGAAAGGTAGTGTTCAGGCATTTTAATCCACATCGGTGGACCGGCCTTGTCGCTCCAAGGGTCACTCGAGCTCTGATCCTGAGACTCGGGCTAGACAGTCTCGAATCGGTAGAGGACGATCCCTGGCCTCGGTTCATAGATGGAAACCCAATTTCCAAATACGTGAATTTGCGATTTTGATTGTATAACCTATATATGGCGACATAGTGGTATGGGGCATTCATGCCGCCTATGATTGATACTAATGATTTGAAGTTGTTTTATACACTATACACTTATAATAGTATCAAAATGATTTGTTTTAAACGTATCAAGCATTCTTTGGCTGTTATAAGGGAAAACCCTATCCCCCGGCTTGCGTTGCATTGTGTGATAGGACCTGGGTCTTATAACAGCTTCATTTTTCTCTATTTAGCATTGCGCTGTTTGTTTTATGCACTAGTATTCTTGGGAGGAAACCCGTTCCGTGTTATACAGCGTGGTCCCTTGATTTACCTAACTTTAAAATAAAGATTAATAACTGTTTTAGTTCTCACACTAGTCACATGACTGACCTGGAGTTTATTGTTTTAACCTAAACTCTGGGTGCCCTTATTTCGACACGGGCATCTAGTAGTTTCGGTTTTGTAGATTTATATTCACAGGATCCTGGTTTACAGCTGGAACGATATACGGAAAGCTTTGTATCCGTATATCTCTTCTAGTTGTGTATTGTATTATTTTCCACTGCTATGTATTTATATGTAATTTAAATCTCTGATATTTCTATGTAATACTTATTCATACTCTGTATATTCTTGTAATCTGATGCATTGTTGTAATATACAATGAAATGTTCTTTTATATGCGTTCTGTTGTGGCTTGTTCTCGAACTATCCGGTCTTTCCTTCACGGGGAAGTTACGGGTTTTTACACTCTGATACCAAGCTGTGACGACTCCAAACCCCGTACTGACGGCGGCAAGGTTAATCTTTGGAATATGACACATAAACAGATAATAACAGAACATAATTAAATATATATACCAGATAACACACAATAGAATATACTGGATAAACGAAATCATCAGAGTTGCACAGTATACATGATCATACTTAGTACAAATACAGTTCAGCTATACATAAATGTCTACAGCGGAAAACAAACATAATATGTACAGTAGGAGCCGAACAGCATAAAAGAGATAAATGATAGAATTCATCTTCAGCTCCAACTATCCAGAAAGAGCCAGATAAAACCTGAATACAAGGCCGCCTATGTAGAAAAAGGGGCACCCGAGTTTGCAAGTGAAACAAACTATGAGTCAATCATGGGACTGGTATGAGAAATCTACTCAACACATTCAAAATATGGCTAATCACAGGACCATGCCACTTTCGTGGAACGGGTTTACTCCATTGGATTGCCAGTGCTTTAAAACAAATAATTCTTTTAAACATCGCAATGTTTTATAAAAATGAAGCCATTATAAGACTCAGTTCCCATCACACAATGCAACGCAAACCGGAGGATGGAGCTTTTACCTTATAATGGTCAAAATATGCTTGATACGAATAAAACAAACTAGTGTTTGTATGTTTCAAAAATAATTTCAAATCATAACTATCAATCATAGGCGGCATTAATGTCCCATACCACTATGTCGCCATATATAGGTATACAATCAAAACCGCACAGTCGCATATTTGGAAATTGGATTTCCGTCATGAACCAAGGCAAAAGATAGTCCTTACCGACTTCGAGACTGCCTAGCCCGAGCCTCAGGACCCAGACACAGGTGGGCCCTTGGAGCGACAGGGTCGGTCCACCGATGTGGATTAAAATGCCTGAACACTGCGTTTCCCCGCCCTTTGGGGCGTAAATGAGTCAACGAATGACTCCATCGGTCCCAGATTGACCGATATAACCGAGGCGCCTCGCAACAGCAACAACCACATAGGTGAAAATAATATAAATGTCAGCCAGTTTAAGCACTGACACCACCTCTAGCTAGGAAGAAACGCATGTCCTCCCTGAGGTCCTCTCCCGTTTCTGGTTCATACCGGGGTCTGAGGTTCGTGAATTCACGTTATACACAAAGCTACGCCACACAGGTGATGCTTTGATCATCAACCACAAGACTTTGCTTTTCAGTAGAAGCCGTGATCACCGCATCTTAGCATGCCACACATGCAATTCACACCATGCAACTAATGGCTATCAGTCACACTGAACGAATTCCAATGTCAGACACACAGTCCATTTACAAGTCTGTTCTATGTCTGAACGAAATCGGAGGCACTATATACCTCGCATACCCATCGATCTCCACATACGTCTAGACGATCACCACTCATTATCCATATTTCGGGATGCCTCCCAATCAGGACATCAGTTATCATCCAACCGAGGAGAAGATTTCCGGTCTTCAATCAACGTCTTTATCTTCGATTTCTCTTCGGCGATTCAGTTATTCAGAATGGGATTAACCCGGTCTTTCTGAGCAACTCGCGTATATAATAAACAAGTGCTACACAAACACAACATACGCCTTATTCCAATTCATTAGTCACTAACAGTAAATCAGTAAGAGAACGATTCCCCGAATATTAACCCCAAAGGCCGAAACCAACATCAGATCAAAATCTAGGAAACCATTCCACTTAGCCAACCTCCAATTAGTTTCTAAATTTCACATTCCATATTGTTTATAATATTTTATAACGATTTATCACTATTTTTATTTATTTATAAATAGCTATTTTATTCAAATGACGCTTCAGGCCATAACGTGGCCGTGGCGCTGTTTTTCTTCAGATTTGATTTACACATATCTGAAAATCTAACCGCTGGATCTTCACAAAATTTATATCATTAGAAAGATCTTTTCAAAATGAATCCAATGGTTCCAGTTTTGGGAAAATCCGACGGTCGGATCTCCCGGTACAATCGTTTGAAGTTTCGATTTCAAAATACGAACTACAGCATCGTTATTCGATTTAATTATATATATATATATATATATATATATATATATATATAATTGTTTCTGCGCTGTTTTTCTTCAGATTTGAATTAAACATTCCAGACAATCCAACCATTGGATCATTACAAAGTTGGTGTCGTTGGAAAGATATTTCCAAAGCGAACCCGACGGTTTTGGTTTCGGGAAAATCCGATGGTCGGATCTCCTACACTAAACGTTTGAAATCACGGTTTCAAAACATGAACTGCAGCTTCGTTATTCGATATATTTTAATTATATATATATATATAATCGATTCTTCGATTTCAAAACTATATGCTTTTGATACATTTGATAAAAATGATATTTCTATCCAACAGACATTTATTTCGACACTTCACTATTTTTAACAATTCATGTATATAGTAAAAATGTGATTTTCATTGTAAAACTATTTATTTCAAAACACGACTATTTTAAATAGTTCATATAGATGATAAAAATAGGATTTTTACTTTAAAACAATTTATTTCAAAACACGAATACCATTCAGCATATGATTTTCTATTCAACGAATGAATTTCTATTCAACACATGAAGGTTTTCTATAGTTTGTATATATATAGTAAAAATGTGATTTTTATTGCAAAACAATTTATTTCAAAACACGACTATTTTATATAGTTCATATAGATGATAAAAATATGATTTTTATGATAAAACAATTTATTTCAAACACGAATACCATTCAACACATGAATTTCTATTCAACGAATGAATTTCTATCCAACACATGAAGGTTTTCTATAGTTTGTGTATATATAGTAAAAATGTGATTTTTATTGCAAAACAATTTATTTCAAAACACGACTATTTTATATAGTTCATATAGATGATAAAAATATGATTTTTATGATAAACAATTTATTTCAAACACGAATACCATTCAACACATGAATTTCTATTCAACGAATGAATTTCTATTCAACACACGAAGGTAGTTTCAACACATGAAAATAATTCTAACAAATGAATATTATTCAAAATTTCGGCAACATAACGGCAGGGTAGTTAAAACAGGGGCCTGGTGTTTCGATGCGTGGATTCGCCGGAAAAGAAGAGAGAAGGGGTGGAAGATAGCCGTCGTCGATCGGGGGGTTAAAGAGAGAGAGGCTGATGTGGACAAATAAGATATTTTCTTTATATTTATAAATTTTAAAAATTCGAAAATACCCTTTATCACACACGAACACTAATTCAAACCCAACGCCTGTCGTCCCTAGCTAAATACCCCCATTCCGAACACAATGGGATATGTTTCGAAGGCCCATTCGACTGTTTCAGTCAGTTTTCCTTCAAATTAAAATATAAAACATTCAATATTTAATTTGAATGTACATTTCAGTTTGCCGGGGCCACATACTGATTCGAAATTTTTTAGAAAAATAAATCTAGCTATGTTTTGACGATACGGTCCCAACAAAACTAGTTTCGTCGAATCCTGAGACCGTTAGAAAAATGGCCCATTTCTGTTGATTCAATTTAACTATAACTGACCAAAACACGTTTTCCTTTTCCACGCTCACATATTAACTTCAAAAATCATGAAATTTGAAACCTAGCAATAATTTGACATCCCGGATCCAACAAAAGTGGTTTCGTTGAATTCTGAGGTCGTTTGCAAAATGGCCATTTTCACGGGCTATATAAACTCTATAGCGACCTTTCTGAAAATTCATTTGGCCATAACTTTTGCTTCCCACTATGAAACTTCGATTTTTCAGATTCGTTAGAAAGATATTCACTGGTTGATTTAAATATTTTTCGTTTCACTCAAATCCGTTTTGTTTTGCACCCGGTACAGTCTGTCAAAGTTTGAAATGAAAATTTGAAACTGTCGCGCCATTTCAGGCCTTGTTTATAATTAGAAATAATTATATTCCTTTTCAATTGTCGATTCAAACTTACTTTTCATCATTATTATTTAAAATATTTATTTAAAATATTTAAAATCCACTAAAATATCCAATTTAAAAATTTAAAATTGGTTTAGATTTTCCGGGTCGTTACATAATCCATCTGATTTCATATATTACACTTATATGAATCCTAATTGGCTATTTACATAACCATTTTAATTTTATAATCTCATTCAATTATAATAACAACCAACACATACAATATATTATAATAATTCAAATATTAATCATTCAATTATATCAAATATAATTTTGGGTAAAATTATTTCATTTACCCCTTTTTCAAAACATACTGTGTCGGTTCATCGTATTCAAGTGTTTAAAAACCCTTACCGATACAGTGGATCAAATTGATTGTCCAGAACTCATAAACAACTCAACCAGTAAATCACCACAATATAAAAAAAATCTACAAATACATTCTCTCGTATATATACACTCAAACTCAATCTAGGGTATTATTAATCCGGTCTCTATCGAGTTACGACACAGAGCCAAGGTAATCACTTAACCTTCAGCTCTGATACCACTGCAACGAACTGGGTTTTTCGACCCAGAAAGTCAACATAAAAACCATGTCAATTATGCTGGCATCGAACATTCCAGATCATTTATAGAAAGAAGTTTGAGAGTGAGAAATATATATGTTAGAAAATTAGAATAGAAGTGGAAGTAGAACATAACAACAGAATCAGACTAATACGAATCTCACAGCGGAACGAATAAAATATAGTATACAACATAACTTGGAAATACAAATCTGTAATTTGTATATATATATACAAATCATCATTTGAGTATAACACGTACACCACTACGGAAATAAACAATAGCTATACAATTATGAAGCCTCCTGCTCCAGCTCTCCAAGTATATCTGTAAAATCCCGACTACTTGACTGCCTGTACAAAATTGGGCACCCAAGAGTTTAGGGAAAACAAAACAAAATAAACTCTGGGTCAGTCATGGGACTAGTGTGAGTAAACAATTTAAAATAGTTTGGGAAAATAAACGTATCTCATAAGACCATGCCGTATAACACGGAACGGGTTTTTCCCTTATGATCCAAAACACTTGGTTTAATTTCCAAAATCCTTTTGAAAGAAATGATAATCTTTATATCAAAACTCTTTGATATTATAATAGTGTCTATCAACCACAACTAAATAATCATCTAGCAGAACGCTTTCATCTCACGTTCCACATACATAATATATAATCAAAAACCGCTAGCGCTTATTGGGTAACGAATTCCAACTAGCGAGGTATGGGACCACCTTCCGACAGTGTATCTCTAGAGAGGAATACAACGGGTCCAATAAGAACATTTTGTAACCCAGGCTTAATATGACTGGTCACTCATTTCGCTTGAGTGGACCGAATGTTTTATCACCAACGGTTGGGATCAACAACCGTTTCTCGAAAGGGACAAAATCGAAATAGGTTAAAGAAGTTAATGAATTTTCTCTAGATCAGGTGACAATACACACTAATTGGCTGCTTACCACTTGGCCATGTGACCTACCCGATTTTAATCATCTCCTGGTTGTGAGGCTGGAGGCCACGCTTATCTTTAACAGATCACATATTTGTTCACTTTGAATGTCACATCGTCATACCCATCAAATCACAAATTGATTTCCCCAAAAATACCACGGGTATACAGCTAAGAGAAATGAATTCCTCCGCCACCAACGTAAATACATTTGAAGAGATCAACTTACTCGATCTATTAAATATACTTTGTCAAACATTCTTCCATACAGGTTGTCCAAGGATTGGACAAATCGAAGGCACTATTCTGTAAATCCATCTTAGGCAATTTCTACCTAGGATTTGCCAGAACAGCCCTAGCATAAACTCCGTCTTCAATTATCTTCATCATATTTGAATCGTAACGCTAATGCCCATACGAAGTGGTTTTCAGATAATAAATCTGATCCCGGTCTCTCCATATTTATGATGGAAAAATGTTCAAAACTCTGATAGTCGGTTATTTAACTATCAAAGGAAAACATCCATATACACAATGATCTTATTTCCAAATGGAATCTTTATCGATCAATTATCAATCAACATTTTTCCCTTTTAAATTAATTTATCATTAATTTATTCATTTCCCCATTTCCGTTTTCCACATATTCATATATTCTTATTTTTTAAATTCAGAAAATACACGTTATTAATCATTAGAATAAATTTCCATTCCTTATTCACACATCACTATCCTCCCACATGAAACGACCCAAACTTCCCTGGTAAGGAAAGTATAGATTGCTTTGAGAACAATACACATCGGAACATAAACTGAAGAACATTTTATTGCTGATAACAACAATTACATCAGAGTACAAGAAAATCACAGAGTATGAATATATATTACATAATAGGAATACAATAATATCAGAGATTTAAATTACATTTAAATAGCAGTGGAAAAATATTACAAATATACAACAGAAAGGAATACACGGATACAGAGCTTTCCGAAAACAGCATCAGCTGTAAACCAGGATCCTGTAAATATATCTGCAAAAAAAGCTACTTGAAACACCCCACCTCCGTTAGGGTCACTCTCAAAGGGAATGCCCTAATTTTGGTGGAGGTTTATAAGTATAAGTCACAGATATACAAGACAGATATAATAACACATATTTTTGAACAGCGGAAAACAACAACTTTTATTTCTTCAAAATACGTGTTACACAAACCATGAAGAAAACATAAATAAACTGCAAAAGTCCCCTAATTGCTGTCCAAAGCCATAGTCCAAACGGAAAAAGATCCAAGCAATACATTCTTTCTCTTCAAGCTGGATGTGAAAACTGATCAAGCTGCGGTATTCCCTCCCTGAGAACCTGGGGGGGGGGGACGAAAGAAAAAGAGGCGAAAGGAAAAGGGTCAGTCATAAAGATTGAGTAAGTTCTAGTGACTTTCAGTGTAGAAACGGTTAAAACAACCTGTCATGTATGAACTGGAACTAAACTTAAGAATGGTGTCACGGTGAACAAGATAAACTAAGGTGATCAGGATAAGTCAAGACAAGTCAAGTAAAGCATCACATGTTCGAGATTCGTTGCATCGACTGTACTAGTATACTAAGCCCATATCACAAGTTAATCACGAAATAAATCCCATGGCCCAATGTCATGAAATGACCCTAAAACGGGGTCTGACCCAAGTACGGGGTCCTACGGAGCGATTATCTAGTCGATCGGCTCCCTACAAGTTCTAGCTCGTCAAGTGTCCGTGTCATAGGGCTAATCATGAATGTAGTCACCTGTGCTGGGTCCACCTTCGGGTGTATCAGCCCTAAGGTGTCAACCCCTGACACGATTCAAGATGCACAGATAAATCTATGGATACCCAGTGTCTGCCCCGGATACGTGCACGATCGTAGTCCACCGAACCTACACTGGCGTACCCCACTGCCGTCGTTCACCTCTTACAATCAGCCCAGTAATCGTGCCCCACCCGGCCTAGCCCCAGGGTACCTTGATACATCTAGAGGGTTACTACTGAAAAGGGTCGTGTCTAGGGTTTCGCCTAATAGATTAGGTCATGTAATTCGTGACCTAACCCGCCTAACAGATTAAGTCATGTAATTCGTGACTTAATCCTTTTTAGTCTAGTCATGTCAAGATGGTTAAGTATGTCATTTCAGTTCACGACTTAACCCGCCTATGTGTCATGTCAAGTTGGCTAAGTGTTGTCGTTTTCAAGTTCATGACTTAGCCCTACAAATTGTGTTCAAGTTGGTTAAATTGTCTTTTCATGTTCATGACTTAACCCTAATTGCCATTAATTGATTCGTTAATGCACCGAACCACTCACATTGGATCCTATTGTTCGTAGCCACTGGATTTGCCGGGCGGTTCCGGGCAGGTTTACGCTACGAACTCAACCCAACCTCGGGTTTCAAGCGCGATGTGACCAACTACCCACATTGGATCCTATTGTTTGTAGCAACTGGATTTGCCGGGCGCTTCCGGGCAGAATTACACTACAAACTCAACCCAACCTCGAGTTGGCCACTATCTTGTTTTCTAATGTCATGCCCATGTTCTTATCAGATTTTGCTATTTCCACATCATGTTCATATATCAACTTCGTGCCCAACTAAGGCATGTTTAAAGTCAAGTTATGGCATGTTCAAGTCAAGTTTTCGTGCCATATTTCATGTTCTACTTATGCCAAATTTCATAGTTTATGCCTATAATTAATTCAAGTTTTTCCTATTCTACCCAATCGTATCCCCAACGTATATAAATGTACTTCGTTCATAAGCATAAACAATTCAAGAGATAAAGGGGAATAACACCAAACATGTGATAGGCATATGTGACAATTCCAACATTACTTGCATAATAAACAGGCTATAACATATCACATGGTTTCAATACTAGTATGATGATAACTTGGCATAGTAATGATTCCAACTTAATTTAACATGATGATTTCAACTTTACATCATAGGCATAATAATCATTGCGGGCATAATAATAATTTTATTATAAACATGAAACATTAAAGGCATAGTAATCCTAATAGGCATAGTGGATTCCAATTTAGCATTTTTAACATAATGATTCTCAATTAACATTATAGACATAATGATTCCAATTTAGCGTTTTTAACATAATGATTCTCAACTAACATTATAAACATAATGGTTCCAATTTAGCATTTTAACATAATGATTCTCAACTAACATTATAGACATAATGATTCCAATTTAGTGTTTTTAACATAATAATTCTCATAGACATAATGATTCCAATTTATCATAATGATTCTCATCTAACATTATAAACATAATGGTTCCAACTTAGCATTTTTAACATAATGATTCTCAATTAACATTATAGACATAATGATTCCAATTTAGCATTTTTAACATATCTAACATTATAAACATAATAATTCCAACTTTTCATTATAACCTAGCAATACCCAATTTTTCATTAATCATGATGGGTATATTAACATCACAGGCATAATTCCATCAATAGTCATAGCCATGGTTTAATTAGCATCATAGGCATGGTTTAATCAACATAAAGATTTCAATAAACATAGTGATTCCATGGACATGTATTAGTCCAACTTGCCAAACAATTAAGCCCAAGTGATTCATAACAACATCAAAATCATGACAAGTTCAACTTGCAACGTTGCCATAGCAATATCCCCAAATTATAATTCAAAGATAAACAATATAAACAATGGATTAACAATAGTTCCTAAATCCGGTTTCAATTCATGGCATGTCCATATTGTTTTAGCGTTTTTGCCTAAAAAGTAACATAGAACTTACAATATGAAGCAAATAATCCAAATAAAAATCCCAAATCAATTAGTCCCAAATTCGTTGTCTAAAGCGTCGTAGTTGTTGTAGCTTCTAGTTGTAGCCTTCAAGAATCGTCCTCCATCTTCTATAATTTTATTCTTTGTATTTTTAATTCAGAGCTCTAGGTTTAATGGCGGCGGCCTAAGGCTAAAATGAAATAGTATGATTTAGGCTAGGTCTAGGTGTTATTTTATAGGTGAATAGGGTGATTTAGAGCCTTCAGATCAGTCCAGAAGTCATCAGAATCGCACAGCTCGAATACACATCATCTAGCCACTCAAAAGAAGACACGTCACCTCAGAACACTCCAGAATTCGGTGCTGGATTTGTACGGGCGCACTTGGCAGGTGCGCCAGTGTATTTTTGTACTGGCGCACTTCACAAGTGCGCCAGTGTATTCTGGACTGTTTTCGGTTTTTCTGCCTAACTTCGTTCGTCCATATCTTCTTCATACGGTATCCGATTTTCGAAAACTCGGACTCTATTTCGCGTATTTTTCCGAGACGAACGCAATGGGGTAACCCATTTCTCTTGATTTCATCATTTATAATTAATTTTACTTTAATTCGTGAAGCTTAATGTTATAGAATTCACGGGGTGTTACATTCTCCCCCACTTAAAAGGATTTCGTCCCCGAAATCTTCAAGTTCAGGAAGAATGTACATCCTAACATCCATCTACTCATCCATCAAAAACGAGCATCCATTGTCCTTAAAAAAAAAACTTCTAATGCTTTATGATCATATGCGAAGTGTGTGTATATGTTCCTTAGCTAATGCTAATGATCAGGCCTGATTGATCTTCTAAATGCAAAATATGTTTAGTGAAATGAATCCAATATGTATGCAAATTTTTCCTATTATAATTCATAATTTCTACATTAGTGCTCGAACATTCAATCATATGCAACAACCAAATGATAGCACAACCAAGTTTCCAAAATAAACACTCATGCATATGCAACATGAAAATGTGTCTGAGCCGATCTAGTGCCTAATGTGTATTCATACATCCACGAGCAACCACTTGCGACCACTTGCAACCATTTCGCAATCATAACATGTTTCAATTACATGTTTACATCCAAAAAGATTCTAACTATGGTTCTCAAGATAGGATCGAGGAGAGAAATAAGATAAAACAAAGCATCTAGAATAGGTTAACGATGTACCGCCAGAAGGTCCGGTCTGCTTCTCGGGGCAGTCTTTGCTGATGTGTCCAGTCTTCCCACAATGAAAACATTCACCTTGTTTTCTCTTCCTCTTTCAACAATCCTTGGCTATGTGCCCTTCCGTACCACAGTAATTGCATTTCCTTTTATTACGTGAGTTGTTGTTCTTGCCTCCTTTCTCGGAGTCTACCTTCTTATTCTTAGAATCGTTAGTCTTGACCTCTTTCTTCCCTTGAGAGTTTTCTGCCTCTGTCTCCTTCTTGCCCTTATCTTCCTCGTTCGGCAATGCCATCTGTACCAACCTTTCGTACGTAGCTCCCATGGGTATATGGGTCATGGCCAAACTGTGTAATGGCTCATTCAATCCCTTGACAAAGCGGAGAGCCTTCTTGTGCGGGGTGTTGACTAGGTCCAGTCCGAACCTAGCCAGCTCATCGAATTGATTAACATACTCTTTAACTGTCATATTCCCTTGCTTAAGAAATAAGAATTTTTCCAACTGAAGACTCCTTTCAGCTTCTGAGAGAAATTTAGCCTCAAACCTTGCCCTAAAGTCCTCCCATGTTTCCACTGGTCTTTCTGCATTAGTGACTTCCCACCAGTAGGAAGCCTCTCCTTTTAGTAGCCACACTGCCAGTTGTACCTTCTGCCTATCTTCTACCTCAAAGATGACGAATAAGTCCTCGGTTTCCTTTAACCAATTCCTAGCTGCCACGAAGGACTCAGTTCCATGAAAGTCCTTTCCTCCCATAGCCTTAAAATCTTTACATATCTTAGCTAAGGTATTTCCCCGCGGAGGAGGTGGAGGAAGAGGTGCTGCTGCAGCTGGATGATTTCCTGCAGCTGGGGGAGGGGGAACAGTAGGACCTGGCTGGGTGGCCCTTGCTTCTAAGAATCGTCTAAACCAACCAGGTATTGGTACACCCTCTGGCAAGTTAAGTTCTTCGGACATGCTGAAACAAGAAGGCTAGATTCAAAACGAAGGATAAGAGATAATACCTATGGCTTTGGGGGACTTTGCCTTTTTAAAATAAAATAATATTTTATCTTTTAAAAATTGCTTCTTTAAATTTTCCTTTGAAAATAAATTTTCAAAACTTTTATCTTATCTGGTAAACCTATGCTCTGATACCAAGTGAAACACCCCACCTCCATTAGGGTCACTCTCAAAGGGAATGCCCTAATTTTGGTGGAGGTTTATAAGTATAAGTCACAGATATACAAGACAGATATAATAACACATATTTTTGAACAGCGGAAAACAACAACTTTTATTTCTTCAAAATACGTGTTACACAAACCATGCCATAATACTCCCCAAAATCATAACTGTCTTGATTACATTATTTAAAGAAGCATGAAGAAAACATAAATAAACTGCAAAAGTCCCCTAATTGCTGTCCAAAGCCATAGTCCAAACGGAAAAAGATCCAAGCAATACATTCTTTCTCTTCAAGCTGGATGTGAAAACTGATCAAGCTGCGGTATTCCCTCCCTGAGAACCTGGGGGGGGGAACGAAAGAAAAAGAGGCAAAAGGAAAAGGGTCAGTCATAAAGACTGAGTAAGTTCTAGTGACTTTCAGTGTAGAAACGGTTAAAACAACCTGTCATGTATGAACTGGAACTAAACTTAAGAATGGTGTCAAGGTGAACAAGATAGACTAAGGTGATCAGGATAAGTCAAGACAAGTCAAGTAAAGCATCACATGTTCGAGATTCGTTGCATCGACTGTACTAGTATACTAAGCCCATATCACAAGTTAATCACGAAATGAATCCCACGGCCCAATGTCATGAAATGACCCTAAAACGGGGTCCTACGGAGTGATTATCTAGTCGATCGGCTCCCTACAAGTTCTAGCTCGTCAAGTGTCCGTGTCATACGGCTAATCACGAATGTAGTCACCTGTGCTGGGTCCACCTTCGGGTGTATCAGCCCTAGGGTGTCAACCCCTGACACGATTCAAGATGCACAGATAAATCTACGGATACCCAGTGTCTGCCCCGGATACGTGCACGATCGTAGTCCACCGAACCTACACTGGCGTACCCCACTTCCGTCGTTCACCTCTTACAATCAGCCCAGTAATCGTGCCCCACCCGGCCTAGCCCCAGGGTACCTTGATACATCTAGAGGGTTACTGCTGAAAGGGGTCGTGTCTAGGGTTTCGCCTAATAGATTAGGTTATGTAATTCGTGACCTAACCCGCCTAACAGATTAAGTCATGTAATTCGTGACTTAATCCTTTTCCAGTCTAGTCATGTCAAGATGGTTAAGTATGTCATTTCAGTTCACGACTTAATCCGCCTACGTGTCATGTCAAGTTGGCTAAGTGTTGTCGTTTTCAAGTTCATGACTTAGCCCTACAAATCGTGTTCAAGTTGGTTAAGTTGTCTTTTCATGTTCATGACTTAACCCTAATTGCCATTAATTGATTCGTTAATGCACCGAACCACTCACATTGGATCCTATTGTTCGTAGCCACTGGATTTGCCGGGCGGTTCCGGGCAGGTTTACGCTACGAACTCAACCCAACCTCGGGTTTCAAGCGCGATGTGACCAACTACCCACATTGGATCCTATTGTTTGTAGCAACTGGATTTGCCAGGCGGTTCCGGGCAGATTTACACTACAAACTCAACCCAACCTCGAGTTGGCCACTTTCTTGTTTTCTAAAGTCATGCCCATGTTCTTATCAGATTTTGCTATTTCCACATCATGTTCATATATCAACTTCGTGCCCAACTAAGGCATGTTTAAAGTCAAGTTATGGCATGTTCAAGTCAAGTTTTCGTGCCATATTTCATGTTCTACTTATGCCAAATTTCACAGTTTATGCCTATAATTAATTCAAGTTTTGCCTATTCTACCCAATCGTATCCCCAACGTATATAAATGTACTTCGTTCATAAGCATAAACAATTCAAGAGATAAAGGGGAATAACACCAAACATGTGATAGGCATATGTGACAATTCCAACATTACTTGCATAATAAACAGGCTATAACATATCACATGGTTTCAATACTAGTATGATGATAACTTGGCATAGTAATGATTCCAACTTAATTTAACATGATGATTTCAACTTTACATCATAGGCATAATAATCATTGCGGGCATAATAATAATTTTATTATAAACATGAAACATTAAAGGCATAGTAATCCTAATAGGCATAGTGGATTCCAATTTAGCATTTTTAACATAATGATTCTCAATTAACATTATAGACATAATGATTCCAATTTAGCGTTTTTAACATAATGATTCTCAACTAACATTATAAACATAATGGTTCCAATTTAGCATTTTAACATAATGATTCTCAACTAAAATTATAGACATAATGATTCCAATTTAGTGTTTTTAACATAATAATTCTCATAGACATAATGATTCCAATTTATCATAATGATTCTCATCTAACATTATAAACATAATGGTTCCAACTTAGCATTTTTAACATAATGATTCTCAATTAACATTATAGACATAATGATTCCAATTTAGCATTTTTAACATATTTAACATTATAAACATAATAATTCCAACTTTTCATCATAACCTAGCAATACCCAATTTTTCATTAATCATGATGGGTATATTAACATCACAGGCATAATTCCATCAATAGTCATAGCCATGGTTTAATTAGCATCATAGGCATGGTTTAATCAACATAAAGATTTCAATAAACATAGTGATTCCATGGACATGTATTAGTCCAACTTGCCAAACAATTAAGCCCAAGTGATTCATAACAACATCAAAATCATGACAAGTTCAACTTGCAACGTTGCCATAGCAATATCCTCAAATTATAATTCAAAGATAAACAATATAAACAATGGATTAACAATAGTTCCTAAATCCGGTTTCAATTCATGGCATGTCCATATTGTTTTAGCGTTTTTGCCTAAAAAGTAACATAGAACTTACAATATGAAGCAAATAATCCAAATAAAAATCCCAAATCAATTAGTCCCAAATTCGTTGTCTAAAGCGTCGTAGTTGTTGTAGCTTCTAGTTGTAGCCTTCAAGAATCGTCCTCCATCTTCTATAATTTTATTCTTTGTATTTTTAATTCAGAGCTCTAGGTTTAACGGCGGCGGCCTGAGGCTAAAATGAAATAGTATGATTTAGGCTAGGTCTAGGTGTTATTTTATAGGTGAATAGGGTGATTTAGAGCCTTCAGATCAGTCCAGAAGTCATCAGAATCGCACAGCTCGAATACACATCATCTAGCCACTCAAAAGAAGACACGTCACCTCAGAACACTCCAGAATTCGGTGTTGGATTTGTACGGGCGCACTTGGCAGGTGCGCCAGCGTATTTTTGTACTGGCGCACTTCACAAATGCGCCAGTGTATTCTGGACTGTTTTCGGTTTTTCTGCCTAACTTCGTTCGTCCATATCTTCTTCATACGGTATCCGATTTTCGAAAACTCGGACTCTATTTCGCATATTTTTCCGAGACGAACGCAATGGCGTAACCCATTTCCCTTGATTTCATCATTTATAATTAATTATACTTTAATTCGTGAAGCTTAATGTTATAGAATTCACGGGGTGTTACACTACTCGACTGCTCATGTGGAAAATAAGGGCACCGAGTTTGCAAGTGAAACAAACTACAGGTCAGTCATGGGACTGGTATGAGAAATCTTAACTTAACTATCTAATAATAAGGCTAATCACAGGACCGCGCCGCTAATGCGGAACGGGTTTACTCCATTGGATTGCCAGTGCATAAAATAACGTAAATCGTTAAACAACGCAATGCTTTTTAGAAAAATGAAACCATTATAAGACCTAAGTCCCATCACACAATGCAACGCAAACCGGAGGATAGGGTTTTACCTTATAATGGCCAAAAGATGCTCGATACGATAAAACGAATTAAGTATTAGTGTGTATATCTATGGGTATATATATTTCAAAAACAATTTCAATCATAATGTATTAATCATAGACGGCATAGTACCCCATCCTACTATGTCGCCATACTAGTTCTACAATCAAAACCGCAAGGTCGTATCGAAAGTTGGATTTCCATCATGAGTCGAGGCTAGGGGCAAGCTCCTCTCCGATTCGAGACACTATAGCAAATGCCTTAGGATCCCCCGCATTGAACCCTTGGATCTTCTGGGTTGGTCCCTACCTAAGGGTAGTGGATTAATTATGCTTGAACACACGCTTCCCCGTCCCTTTGGACCTATAGTATGACCACTAACGGCCTATAAAAATCTGAGGCGCCTCAAAATCCATCATCCACATAAGTAAAATGTCAGCCAGTTTAAGCACTGACACCACTCCTAGCTAGAAAGAAACGTGCGCACTCCCTGCAGTCCTAATCCCGTTTTTGACTCATACCGGGGTATGAGGCTCGTGAAGTCACGCTATACACAAAGTTATGCCGTAATAGGCTATACTTTGATCATCCCACAAGGCCCTGCTTTTCAACAAAAGCCTTGATCAACTGCATCTTGGCGTGCCACATTGACAGTTCACGCCATGCGATCAATCACTATTAATATATACTAGGGTGTTAAGTAGAGAATAAATCCTCTACCACCAAACAGACCTACATTAATAGAAATCGATTTAATTCACATGAAATGAAATCCAATGTCGGACACGCATCCATTTACTAGCTTATGCTCTGGGTTTGAGAGAAAACCAAATCCGAACAATCAACAATAGTCTGGACGGCCACCACTGAAGCCCCTTCAAGGTAGCTACTCCCATCAAGGGTCTCTGTAGCAACACATCCATTCGATGTGAAGATCGTCGGTCTTCCACCACCGTCTTCATCTTCGACAGTTCATCGTCGTCGTAATTATTCGGAATGGGTTAAACCCGGTCTTCCCGAATAACTCACGTATTTTTATAGTTAAAAATCAAGTACTATAAAGACACATCCAACGCCTCATTCCAATCCAGAATATTCTTCTAATAATATATTCGTACTATTCTATCAAAGATAAATCCCTTTAGTTTATTCTTAGATCTTTCTTTTAAAGATTTATTAAGAACCCAATTTGGTTTTAAATATCACAAATCATTATTCAATGATTAATTAAATTTAAGCAATTAATCTTATCTTTAACTGGATTAAAGAATTAATGTCATTTTAAAACACAGTTCACGATAAACCCAAAATCGACTTTCATTGAATATGGAATCTTCACAGAAATCAAATCAATATATAATCGTTATAAATTTCTGTATCCAACCAATAATATAAATGGAATAACGGCAAAGCCTTTTAAATTCCATATGTAGTATCGGTTTTCCTTTACAGAAGCCTATCTCGGTTATAATTATTTCGAATTCTATTCAACTCCAATCTATTATATTAAATTGGAAAACTTTACCTTTGGAAAATTCCCATTTAAATCTTGATACAAGATTTATAAATTCCAAATCATATTCTTACTGTTAATTGAGTTAAAGAACAGATGTTGTTTAAAAACATTGTTCACGATAAACTCAATGCACAAATCATTTTTATTCCAATCACGAAATATAGTTTGAAACTCTAGCAATCTTAATTAAAAGTTTTATTCTTTTCAACTGGGTTTCGGAAAGGTGTTATTGAAGATACCATACACGACAAACCCAAAATCCAATTAATTTAATTTAATTTCAATTAAATATTCACTAAATGGAAAACTTCATTAAATCTTAATTTAATGATCTATTCTAGTTAATAACAAGTTCATTGAATTAAAAAAATATTCTAAAATATATTCTTCCCTAAAATATATTCTAAAATATTCTTTCCTTGAATATCCTTTATTGGAATGTGACTCAATCAACAACCATATATTGCATGAAATCAACCATCATGATAAATAATTATCAAACACCCAAATAACATCCAAAGTGAATTCTACACTAAATATTGGGACTAGTGTAGATCAAGTATCATCCCAACACCCGTGTGGGGTTTCATCCAACAAGCAAATAATAAATTATTTGTGCACTTGGGCGATGTGTAAAAATTATCGACCCAATCACGTAAACAAGTCGGGTGACTTGTAAATGGAAGTGTAATATTCAAATGGGAATATACTATTATATTTATCACATCAAACATTTCAACATCATAGACATATAATTCAGTTCTTTTTATTGTGAACAAATGATAATAAAAATCTAGTCTTTTAATTCAATTCACCCTAAAGATGTTATCTTTATTTTCTAAACTTTTCATTGTAACCAAATGACTATAAAAATATAATCCTTTTATTCTAATCCTTTCAATGGAATCTAAACTACATTGAAAATGTAATTTTTAATGTACAATCTTTTTATTGAAAAACAAAGTGTCAATAAAAATATAATCCTTTATCTCAATCTTTTTATTGTAAACAAACTGACAGAATTGACTAATTCTTTTTAATGTAAACAAAATATGAATCTTGTTATAATCCTTTTAATTTAAACCAAATGTAAAATTTGTTATAATTCCTTTTTAAATAAACAAAAATGTGAAACTTTTTCTTCACTAATCATGTATTACCCAAAATGATATTTTCTCATAACATCCTTTTTAAATGAGTACAATGTACATTTTTGTTTAATTCTATTTGATGAATATTAATTACATAGAAATGTAATTTTACATGGTAACACATTCCAACCAAGGTTTTATTCTTTTTAATAATTCATTTATATAACAATGTAAATTACATGTTCACAAGTTCCAAACAAAGATTCATTCTTTTTAATTAATTCTAATCATCATTAAAAATGGAAATTACATGTTAACAAGTTTTCAAACAAAGGTTCATTCTTTTAAAATGACCAAAACTGATAATTTTGTCTAATCCATTTAAATAAACAAAATGTTAATTTTTTCAAATTCTTTTAAATGAACAAAATGTTAATTTTGTCAAGTTCCTTTAAATGACCAAAAATGAATGTTTTCAAATCATTCTCTTTAATTTGCAAAAAAGTATGTTTTGGCACAAATAATAATATTTTATATCCCTAACATGTTTTAACACAAAATGATATTCTACATTCTATAATCAAGTTTGTCAAAATGTTATTTTCCTATAATCCTTACTAAATGACAAAAATGTGTATTTCTACTTCATTCTTTTTAATGTGACAAAAGTGTCCATTACTAAATCATTCTTTTTTTTATGTATATATAAAAAAAAATACATTTTCTAATCATTCTTTTTAATGTATAAAATATACATTTTCAATTCATTTCAAAAGTAATAGATTTTAATCCAATAAACATTTTATAACAAAAATGTTATTTTATGTCTAGTGTAACATTTCATAACAAAAATATTATTTTTTTTCTTTAAAACCAAATTAACAAAATGTTAAATTCGACCTTTATAATCTAATTAACAAAGATATTAAATTTGTCTTTCTTATTTTAATTTACGTTTCTAACAAAAATGTACTTTATATTCTAGTATTCATTTTCTCACAAAAATGTAATTTTTTTTTCTAAATCTAATTCACATTTTCTAATAAAAATGTACTTTTTTTCCTACTATTTTATATGTAAACAATATTACCTAGAAATGGTGTATTGCAATTCTATTCTTTTATATGTAAATAACATTACATAAAAAGATAACTTGAAATTCTAATCTTTTAAATGTAAACAATATTACACAAAATGTAATATTGAAAACCAAATCTTTTAAATGAAAATATAACTACATTAAAAATGTAATCTTTTATTTATTTATTTTGAAAACAAATTATATAAAAATGCAACTTTGAAATCAGTTCTTCTTTATAGTCTCTAATTTGAAAATAAAAAGGCATCTTTAAAAATCTATTCTATTTTGTAGACAATACTACATAAAACTGTGTATTCGTTTTTGTTGAAAATCTAGTCCAACAAAATAACATAACCATATTTGTTCAAATCTTATTCCAAAACTTGACTGAACAAAATTGAATAAAATGTTTGATTCATGTAAATGTTAAAATGTTGGTTTCACAAATTAACAAAATTCCGTGTTTCATATAGGTTGAAAAATACTAATTCAATATATTTACAAATTTTGATGTTTTAGAAATTTTATTCTTTTATATAAACAAAAATTATATTTTTTTGTTTAAATCAAATTCTAATTAACCGAAGTGTTAATTTAACAATATAATGAACAAAATAGTAAATTTGTTCAATCTAATTCTAATTAACAGAATTGTTACAATCCCATCAGTACAATAAACAAAATGATAATTTTGTTTTAGTCTAATTTAAATTTACAGAAATGTTAATTTCAATCATTCTATCGCCACATCACAAGACCAAACAAACAGGTGTGTAATCTACATTTAACACAGGATGATAACAGCTTGAATCAACTGTAGATTAACAACAATAATTTCAGAAATTATTTCTAATTATAAAAGAAAGAAATGAATAGATTTATCATTGATAGTTTTAATTCAGATATGAAATTCCCTGAGTTTCAGAAGCGCTCAGTTTTGGTCCTGGTCAGTTCCATAGTCTAGATCTTGACAATACGATTCTAACGTATCCAGTTTCGTCGAAATCTGATAAGTATTGAATAAGATACGAGAGTTTTAAAGTTAACACAATTTTAAACACTATTTAAAACAATTAAATATTAATCAACACTTTAATTACTTCTTCTACATCGTTAAACTGCTGGACCTCAACTGAACCCATCGTCGATTCAAGCCACCAGAACGCACGCCACCAGAGACTGCTTTCCGCCGATCAGACACCGCACCTCCGTTCACCTTCGTCCGCCCCGACTGCGACCAGAACACCGCCCAACTCGGTGGGCCCCACGCTCATCAAATCCGCCCCGAAGTGTGGCCGTTCACACCCAAAATCCAAGCGCCATCCCTCATAAAATCTGATCATCATCGTATGAAATGAAAGCACTCGAAATTCTCTTCGATTTGGTATATAGATTGGGTTTTAATTCGAAGTGGATTGGAAGAAATTACGGAATCAAATTCGAATGATTTCGGCCATGGAATTCATACATACGGCGGCAATGTATTCTGAAAATTAGGGTTAGCCATATTATAATGTATTTATACTAGTATTTTATACTATTTATTTATTTTAATTCAAGAAAATGTTTTTCGTTGATACCATCACCGAATCGAACCCAATGAATGTCGCCACTAGCTAATAACCCCCGTCCCGGACATAATGGAATATGTTTCGTAACCCAGTTCGGCTGTTACGATATGTTTTTCTTTAAATTTAATACATAAATCAATTAATTATTAAATTTAAACTTACATTTTAAATTACTGGGGCCACATACGGACTCTAAAAATTACAGAAAAATTATTTCTAGTTATGTTTTGACGATACGGTTCTAACGAGACTAATTTCGTCGAATACCGAGGTCGTTTGAAAATTGGTGATTTTCTAGTCGATTAGATTTGACTGAAACAGTCAAAACACATTTTCTATTACCACGCTCACATATTAATTCGAAAAATTATGAAAATTGAAACTTAGCAATAATTTGACATTCCGGTTCCAACAAAAGTGGTTTCGTCAAAAACCGAGGCGTTTGCAAAATGGCTATTTTCAAGGCCAACATATTTAATTAAAATATATATAAATTCCACAGCGACTTTTCTAGATTTTAAACTGGTCATAACTTTCTATTTTCAAAGTGAAATTTCAATTTTTCAGATTCGTTAGAAAGATATTATTAAGCAGATTCAAATATTTCTAGTTTCGTTCAATTCTGATTTAAAATGAATTCTATACAATCGGTTAAAGTTCAAATTCAAATTTTCAAACTTCAGCGCTGTTTTAAACTCCTTTTAAAATTCATTCGTTTTAAAATAAATTTTTATTCGTTACTATCTAAAATAAATTGTTTAAATATTAAAATCCATTAAAATTTCTAAAATAAAAAATTTAAACTGGCCCCAAAATTCCGGGTTGTTACACCACACCTATCGGTCTCTAACTGTAAACCAGAACGAGAACAATTCCCTGAATATCAACATCGAAGCCAAAACCAACATCAAATCAATACCAAGAAAGCTATTCAATCTAATTAATCTCCAGCCAGTTTCTAATTTCCTTAACTCCCTTTCTTATCTTCTTATCAACTCATTTGCTTACACAACTCTCGAATTCAGTTTATGAATTCAATTCTTTTATTATAAAAAACATTTATTATAACGATAGCTTTATAATCCGTACTTCTGAAATGTCTAACTTAAAAATATAACTTGTATTCCTTAATTTAAATAAATAACTAAATAAATAGTTTATTTATAAATAAATAAATCTTGATTTAAAAACTGGAAAGTAAATAGTACTTTCCCGAATTTGATATAATTGAATTTCAATGCATAACTCTCTTTCAAATAAACTCTATTCGATTACTCTCTTTCAAATTAACTATATTCGATAATCTCTTTCGAATAAACTATATTCGATATTTCTCTTTCGAATAAACTATATTCGATAGTCTCTCTTCGAATAACTTATATTCGATTAACTCTATTCGAATAACTACTATTCGATTAATTCTATTTGAATAATTAATATTCAAATAACCCTATTCGAATAACTAATATTCCATTAACTCTATTCGAATAACTAATATACGATTAACTCTATTCGAATAACTAATTTTCGATTAACTCTATTCGAATAACTAATATTTCATTAACTCTATTCGAATAACTAATATTCGATTAACTCTATTCGAATAACTAATACTCGATTAACTCTATTCGAATAACTAATATTCGATTAGCTCTATTCGAATAACTAATATTCGATTAACTCTATTCGAATAACTAATACTCAATTAACTCTATTCGAATAACTAATATTTGATTAACTCTATTTGAATAACTAATCTTATTTTAACCCTATTTCCTATCTCATTCAAATTCCCATTTGAATTCGTACAAAGCCCAATTTTCCTTATAAATGTTTTAATTTATAAAATATTTATTTTAATCCATTATTCACATCGAATGTGAATAATGTTTCTTTTATAAAATCAATCAGTTTGAATTTTCATTTAAAAATAATATCCCATTTCCAAATTCTATTTATACTTCTATTTATAAAATTATTCATATAAAATCTTATTTTCAATTCCAATCACTTATAATCTCGTTCATAAATCCCTTTATAAATGCTATGCATACATCCATAAAAATAATGGTGTTAAAACCGATTTCTACTTCTTCATATAATTTCAGAATTATATATCCAATTTATTCAATAATAAATAATTTACTTAATTTATAAAACATTTTTTATAAATTAATCTTCTCAATTTATCTGTTAAAATAAATTTTTATTTAATATCCACTTTAAAAGCATCTCACAGTTCTTTTTATATCTCGTCGTTTCCTTTTTTCATTGTAATAATTTCCCAATTAATTCCTTTTATAATTATATTTATTTTCCAAATAATTCTTTTTATAATTATATTTATTTTCCAAATAATTACTTTTATAATTAGATTTATTTTCCAAATAATTCCTTTTATAATTCTATTTGTTTTACAAATATTTCCTTTTATAATTATTTTTTTTACCAATATTTCCTTTTATAACTATATTTGTTTTCCAAATAATTCCTTTTATATTTCTACACTTTAAAAATTCCCTTTTACATTCCAGTATTTCTTATGTTATTTAAAATACCAAATAACAAGACCAGTGTCATCATAATCAATCACAGATTTTATATCACGTCATATATCACAATATATGAAAAAAAAAGTATTAAAAATATTGTGTAATCCAGTTGGATCCCTCCAACCTGTTTCTGCAACACCCCGTGAATTCTATAACATTAAGCTTCACAAATTAAAGTATAATCAATTCTAAATGAAAGAATTAAGGGAAATGGGTTATGCCATTGCGTTCGTCTCGGAATTCTGCTTGAGATAGAGTCCGAGTTTGCGTGAATCGGGCTCCGTATGAAGGAGTTATGACCTTCGGAAGTTTCAGAATAAAATTTGAAATTCAAACAGCTCGGTTTCAAATTCGAAATTCAAAAAATAGGTTCAAACTGGGCTGGGCGGGAAAATTCCCGCCCAGGGACCAGGTCGACCATAGGGTCGACCATGGGGTCGACCTGGTCACCCCAGGTCGACCATAGTGTCGACCTGGGTGTCGACCTGCCAGTCGACCTACCTGGTCGACCTGGCTGGCTGGCTCTGGCTCTGGCTCGAATTTCTGTGGCTCAATGTGTCATTAGGGCTGACATGTCACCTCTTGATTGGCTCTTTGAACTTTGTATGGTCTAGATTCCTCCTGTCTTCATCTGACGGCTCAAAACAATTTAAAAATCTATAAATACACCCTAAGTCTCAACTAAAATTCACACAAAAATAAAATAAGATGGGAGTCGTCATGCTGCCAGGAAGGAATTGAGCGTAACCGTCAAGAGAGAGGATCTTAGAGACGAATCAAATTAAGAAGAAGACTAAAAGCTTAATCAAATTAATCAATGCAATGTTAATCTACCCAAAGGAACGCATCTCAATTTCAGAATTCAGAATCCAGAATTCAAGATTCTACATTCGTTGTATGTATAGTGACCTTTCAGAAAATGAATAAAAACTGTGACGTGATTCGATGTAAATGAAAATAGAATTGTGTTATTGTATGAATACTGTGTATTGTAATAATTCTGTCATGACTTGTGTATTGATATTTATGGCATAAATTGATTGATGCAAGCCTATTGGACATTTGTATATGAAAGTAATAGCAATAGCAAGTTGTGGCAAAAACTAGTAATTGATCCCTTTATGTTTATGTCGATGGCATGGACTATATATTTTCCCTTAGTCTAAGTTAGAATTTATGTAAACATGTTCTAGATTTGAGACCTTTATGCCTACATGACTCAAAACCTATGAATACATTCTTATGTTTATTTGCAAGTATAATTGGATCTATGTTAAGTATCGTTTGGGTTTCATAAATTATGCAAGTTCATGTTGAAATAGGCTATATGATTAGATGTTAAAATTGGACATTTTGGTGAATATACAACATGCTAGTTTTGTGGTTGACATCACGCCAAGTTAAACATGTTTAAACCCAAGTTTGTATAAGCCTAAACCATGCCATTTCATATGTCACCTACTTAGTTATACTTTGATTTGAATGCAAGTTCACATGACCCATGATTTATGTTAGTTGAATCGCTAAATTGCAAGTTCATGGGCCACACACCTTTATGTGAAATATTACATGTTCTTGATTTCCCCTTTTTCTCACGTTTATAAAGTTGGGCTGAATTGTGTCTAGCCCAACACTTGTTATAATGTTGCGAACATATAAATGGGGGTAATAACGTTGGGTGTAAAACATTAAAAATATATGTTGGCATGGTTGGCACATGCCAACGACAATGATATTCTAGCTGTATGAATTGTTATACCCAAGAATAAAGAACATGAAATTTAAATATATAATTGAGAAGTGATAAAATATGTAAATTTAGAAAACACGGTATGCTTAACCCGAGGTTGGATTGAGTTGTGATGTAAACCTGCCCGTACCCGCTCGGATGTCTAGTAGTCACAACAATACCTATCCAATGTGGGTGGTTAAGCATTAAGCCCAATAAGGACCCGAGCTTAAACTGAGCTACGATGTAAATCTGCCTGGAACCGACCGGCACATCCAGTAACCGTAGCAATATCTGTCTAATGTGAGTGGTCAGGTGCTTTAAGAGGCTAAGGACAGATGGTAGGGTTAAGTCAACTGTAAACACTTAACCAAATTCAACATGTTAATAAGAATTGTTGGGTGGGGTTAGGTAAATACAGACACTTAACCACTTAACATGTTTGACTAGAAAACCCTAGTAACGAGGGATCCGTTTCAGCAGTAACCCAAGTTAGGTATCATGGTACCCTGAAACTAGGCAGGGTGCGGCACGGTTACTGGGCTGATTGTAAGCGGTCCAAGCGACGGCGGTGGTTGCAACAGTGTAGGTTCTAACGGGGTGCGGGCGTGCACACACTCCGGAGCAGACAAACAGGGCACTGGGGGCACCAGTAGTATAACCTATGCCTTCTAGAGTTTTGTCGGGGCCGCCACCATGGGTCTTGATACACCCCATGGTGGGACTAGCATAGGTATCTACAATTCTTGGGGGCTGTATGACACATGTTTACGCGAGTAGGAGCCGATCTTTAAATAAAAATGGGGATCACTTCACCCTCAGCATGTGGTGCCAGTTAGAATAAGCTCAAGTAGGTGCAGAGATATAGTGTGGGTGCGATAGTACATTCGATTCTAAACGACACTTCCTTAGCTTGTGACACTTGCCTATTTTCAGTTTATATCTATCATGCCCTTTTCTTATTCACATACTGAAGAGTTATTAGATTTACTCAGGCTTTATGTCTGACTCTATTTTCTTTTCGTCTTCTTTTCATTCGTTCCCCCCCCCCTCAGGTCCACAGGGAGGAGACAACCCAGCTTGGTACTCTTTTGCAAGCTTCAAGACCGTAGACGTATGGTTTAGATCTCTTTTGCTTGGATCATGGCTTTGGATAACACTATGGGTATTTTTGTTGCTTTTATTTATGTTTTTATGCTTCTTTAATAATCAGGACAGCAATGAGGTTGTAATGATGGAAGTATTTTGAGACAATTATAGAAATGTTTTGTTTGAACACGTACTGATGAAATAAAAGTCTGTTTGGTTTCCGTTGTTTAAAATATGTGTATTTATATCTGTCTTATGTTTATCTGTGGCTATAACTTATAAACCTCCACCAAAGTTAAGGCATTCCCTTTGTGAGTGACCTTAACGGAGGTGGGGTGTTTCAGTTTCCCTGCTTCCATAGATGATAAACAATATAAATAACATCAATTTCATTTCAATATGAAATATTCTGATAAACATAATCAACATATAATTAACGATTTATATATATAACTATATCTTTATTTTCAACCAATCAATTAGCAATTAATCCAAACAAACAACACATAGCAATCAACCATCATTTATCAATTCTAAAAATACGTTATAAAAATATAACTGGGCAGAGTTAGAGAGATTTACTCACATCGGTCGGTTACCGTTAAATAACGATAAACGATCATCGATTTAATTCAGATCAGGTAATTTATTTTGCTATAAATTGTAACTAGCTCTAATTCATTTCAAATTAGTTCCATGGTGTAGCCCTCGTCCATACGATCCCAACGGATCTTGTTTCGCTGAATTTGGATAATGTATGAATGAAATACTGATACCACAAGCTTATATAAACATTAATAGTTTTTAATTAAAAATAGGTTAATTCATTTTTAAATTGGACTCACCTCTCAAACTCGGCCCACTCAAATCCAAACCCGCACCGCAATACCCAGACCTTTTCTTCCTTCTCCAATCGATCAGGACAAACTCGTCATCCTCCATTACCGTGATTTTCACTCATAACTGCTTCTCCTCTCTTCAACGAATTCCAAATTCAAAACTACTGACGTGCTTCTTTCCCTTCACTCTATCGTTCTAACAGCATTAGCACATCTCCCATTCAAAATAGTAGATCGCGAGATGGAGTTCCACGCAACTGCTCCAGTATTCGTGCGTCCCATATTAACATCAACTCCAACCAAAATTAGCATATGAATTACATTTCAACCCACGAGTTCATAAATACACGTGAATTCATCCACCACTGATTAAATCTCAAGAGAACCGAAACCCAAGCTTGTAGTGTTGGTTTTGGACCCTTCGAAAATGCAGTCGCACCCAGCAAAATGGTGACAGACTCAAAGACAATCCCTCAGCGAATCCAAATACACAACTCTTTTTATTTTAGGAATTTTTGTGGAATTGTTTTCAACTTTTAAAACTCCCATTTTCAATGAATAAGGAAGAATGACGACGGCGGATTGTTTGTTGACCACTGAAGAAACAAATAGGGTTTAGTAAAAAGTAAGGGGTACTTATAGTGTAGTTTTAATTTTTTAATATTCGAATTAATATTCATTTTTATTCAACCATTGTTTATATTCATCATTAAAAATTCCTATTATCACATACAATATCCAAATTTGGTAAAAATGGACATACAGTTATATATGGATATTACAGACCCTACGAAATTTGTTTCATCGAATTCCAAATCCGTTTGCTCACACAGCGTATTTTAAAGTCAAACTATTGATTGTTTTTCACATTAAAATTCCGCACAACCACATACTGACTCCAAAAATCATGAAAAATAAAATCTAACATTAATTTAATATTCCGGGTCTAACAAAATTAATTTCATCAAAAACGAAGGTCGTTTGTAAAATTGGTTATTTCTAAAGCTATAAATAAACCAATAAATATTAATATATTTAAAAACAATTTAATTTAATATTAATAAATTAATATTATCGTACATATATTCACATAGAATATCATAAAGCTCCAAAATATACATATCTGGATTTTTAACTCTACATTTCAAAGCCGGATTAAATCGATATTTTATTTGTAATAAAAATACGTTTATTATATAAATTAGTCGATATAAATTTAACGAAATCCAAAGCTACTATTTGAAAATTTGATTTGGACATAACCCACAATCTACATGATAAAATCTTGATTTTTCTCTTTCATTAGAAAAATATAGTTCACCAGCTCCGAGCGTTTCTTGTTTCATAGAAATCCGACTTAAAACAGATTATGTATATTCGTTTAAAGTTAGAATTGCCAAATTACGAACTGCCACGCCATTACGGACTTGTTTTAAATTATATTATAATTGATACGTTCAAACTTCGTTTAAATAATAAATTCATTATTATAATTCAACACTAAACTAAATTAGATATTATAAACAATTTAATTCACACAATATTGTGAATTCTACTATTTCTGACTATTTCAGAATCAAATATATTATTCTATTATTTATATTAATTGAATATTTAATATTATTTAATTAAACAACCATTTAAATCTCTAAATCACTATTTAAATAATCAAACTAATTAATTATTATACCATAAAAATACGGGACGTTATAGATATGGACTTGACAATAAGCTGGACTTCACAATGAAAGCAGGACGTTTTCCCTAGATGCGTATTTAACCAATTTTGGTTTATTAGGTGATATGTGTAGCCGTTATTGATTACTATTGTTGTTGGCCACTCTGGCCAATTTGGCATGGATGATGGTGTGATTTCGAGGAGTAGGACATGATGGTTCATTAGATAGTGGTTTTGACATGATGGCTCTTCGATTCAGTGGTTCATCATCCGATGATGGTGGTTCCAGGATTGGAAGATTAGCACGACTTTGATAAAGGATAGCGATATTCCACGATGTAGATTAAGGATGATGGATCGAAAGGGAACTACTAAAGAGGAGGAAGAGGAGTAGTAATTCAAGATTGACTCTGTTATGGATTGCATGTGCAAAGGAATTATCGATACGCAAGTTTAATGAGTACTTGTTGAGAAGGAACGGCGAGTGCGTGGTCCATTTGGACTAGTGCGGGTCCTTTTCTCCCGGCGTGAGGAGATTTTTTCCATGTGCGAGGAAACCAGTGACACACACTTGGACCTAATGCAGGGTCATCGTCTTAGGTTATACCATTTGGTAACTTAATTCCTGGTTGACTGAGCGACATAGATTCGAGTACTAAGAAACAGAGGTGTTATCCAATGCACTGAGAAAGTGAATGTGAGGATGGATAGTATTTTTGCTTAATCATTTATCACCTTAGGGGCTCATATGGTGTAGATAACATCAATTCAGATAGCCAGACATCCCTAGTATTATGATGTGGGATACACCCATAGTTATTTTCATAGAGTAGTGTGTGTGTGTGTGTGTGTATATATCCTTATATATCTTGACTCTGTGGATGCATGGGCACGGCAAGTATGATTCTCCATACCCTCAGTTCCATAAATACTATTACGATTTTTATAGTACTTTGAGATTTGTTATCGCTCACACAAGACTTTTGTCTGACCCAAGGTTTTATTTCCCTCTTATTACCTTGGGTACTCATCGACGATGCTGATGAGCAGACCGGATGACAAGAACATGTGTTATTCAAAGTTGTGCATGCAGATTAGTAGGGGCAACATCTTTCCTAATTATACTTGTATTATCATTGTTTAATCCACTGTATAGCGTTGTGGAGCCTTCATAGTGTAATATATTATTGTTCGAGACAAACTGATAGTTTAAGTTTATGCATCTCTTGTATAAACTCTATTACTGTTCTTATAACTGTATGAACCCATATGCTCTGATTATATGGTTTATATAGTCATTCCTGTCTCGTATGTTTTATATCCGTGATTGATTATTATATGTTATCTGATGCACAATGGGTATACGATAGATCCTGTGATTGAGTTTTATATTCTTTTCTTTCCCTTATATTTCCTTCTTTGTTTTCCTTTTCTCTTCTTTTCTACTGTTTCTTTCTCTTAACGGTTGCTTTCCATCAATTGGGTGCTTGAACAATGCAAATTTTTAGTTATAAGCACTGGTTGTGTATGACGGGTTTGTCACAGTATACCCTTGGGAAATGGAACAAGGTTGTCAATGCCCTTAGTAGGAAACATCAAGGGATGGTGTTGGTTATGTTGAATGAATGAAAGGGCGTAGAAGCTTTAGTCACATGTAATGTGAGGATTGGATCAATAAAAAGTTCAAGTAGAAGCACACCGATAGTGTCATGCTTATAGATTCGACCATCTTTGATCTACAAGACTGTTTCTAGGCAAGGGACTTCATTGACTGAAAGGATCAGAGAGCTCAAAACCGGGATGGAAGGAAATAGCCTTAGAATGTTCTTCCTTGGCCTAAATAGATGGTTATAGAAGAATATAAGACCTTGTGTTACGAATGTTGGTGATCTGAGAAAGGAAGTTCCTAGAGAATATCATTGCTTTAAGTTTAGGATACATTATAGGAAACCAAATTGTACCATGAAAGGAAGAGAAGCCTCTTCCCGAAAGGAATTAAAAAGAATGTTGGCTTATAGGTAAAGCAATGTATGAATTACTAGCTAGTGAAAGACGAACATTAGAAGCTTCTTTTTTACAATTGTTAGATATTCCAGCTTGGAAATTGGATTCAATCTCCATGGATTTTGTCGATGGACTATCAAGATAAAGAAGAGGGTATGAAAATATCTGGGCTGTTGTTGATAGACTAACCAAGAGTGCAAATTTTATTCCCATGAACTCTACAAGGATAGCTTTGGTTTTGTCTGAGTTATTCATGAAGAATATAGTAAGGCTTCATGGAGTCCCTAGTAGTGTTTTAAGCGAGAGGGATTCGATTTTTATGAGTGAGTTTTAGAAAAGTTTGCACAAGGCAATGGGAACGGAACTCAACATGAGTATGGCTTATCATCCATGGACGGATGGGAAAACTGAGAGGGTGAATAAAGTACTGGAAGATTTTCTAAGAGCTTATGTTCTGAACTTTATCGGTTCTTGAGAGGACCATTAGCATTTAATTGAATTTTCGTACAATAATAGCTTTCAGGCTATTATAGGAATGACACCTTTCGATGGTTTGTATTGAATGTTGGATCTAGATTAACCCTAGAGGGGGGGGGTGAATAGGGTTTATGACAGTTTTTCACTGAATTAAAAATTTGACAGGATAATAAAAAATAATCAGAACACAGAATATAGCAGAAACAAAAATACAGAAAATAAATCACACACAGATATACCCAGCTTCGGCAAAACCCTGCCTACTGCTGCATTTCTAAGGTTTCTACTAGGTGATAGAACAGATCCCGCATACAAGACCATGTACACTCGCGACTTTCGCTCCTATTCTAACCCTATGCTCAAAACCGTAGACTGATCGATATCCACTCGACCAGATTCCCCGAACTACAACCCTGTAATCCGTAACCCAGATTTTACAGACTTTGAAACTGACAGCCAACTCTCTGACTGATCTCCCCTAGATTTTTACAGAATTCTAGAAACTGTTTCAGAAGGTTTTTAGAAAGTACAAAACAAATAAAAAAAAACCCTAGGAAATTAAGAAAAGAGGGTCATCCCCTTGTAAAGCATGGCCGACCACATTAGAAATGATTCCACCCTTTATCAATTTGGCCGATCTCTCCTGGAATAAAAAAATGGCTGCGGCAATTTCGTGACTAGGGTTTCTTTGAGTCCCCAAATCGATTTGGACTTCGATGGCTTTCTGGAATTGATAGAATAGCTTCTCTGATGCTCGAGAGTTGTTGTTCTTCGTCGCTTGATTTTCTTCTGACCGAAAACGATTGTGAGTGAATCTCAATTTTTATTGTTCTGCCTTTTTAGAAAAAATTGATGCTTGGGTTTTCGATTCAATTTTTGGTGGTTTCGATCCTTAATTGCCCATGATGTATTGGTGTGACTAAATAGGGTAAAAATAGAAAACCTTAAATCATTCTCTGATTTCGGCGTATGACTTGTTTGATTAATTGGATGATTTCCCCTTTTGCTTGCGTGATTTTTGCTTGTGAATTTGGTCTTCAATTTGGCCTTCGATGAAACTGCAGATTTAAATTTCCCCTTTTGAAACTGAATTTGTCCCTTGTGTAATTTCTTGCCAAAAACTATTGTGTGATTTCTGGACATTTTGCATTTGTAGAATCTGGAAATAAATCCTTGAATTGCTCTGAAATCCCTATATGCCTCGATTCTGATTTGAATTATTGCCTTAAAAAAATTGTCTTCGAAAGTGTTGTCTATCTCTTTGCTTGATTGATTTATTTCTTGCTCCTTGCAAAAATACTGGAAAGTTTAAAACTTGCCAATGATTATTTCACTGCATTGTTTGGGAAAACAATTTAAACTTCTACCAGAAATCTGGGAATCAATTTTGTTGTGAATTTTCATTGTTTCTCTTTCTGACTTTACTTGCTCAGAAAAATATATTCCGTCTTTAACTCAATCCAAAACTGGAAATGTATTTCCCAATTGAATAACAGCATTAGTGTGTCATATCCTTGTGCATTTCTGATTTGCTTGATTGATGGACTTGCATGATTTCTGGAATTTCAATTGTGAGATAAAAACCATTCCAAAAAAAATTGCTTGCCAAAACATGATTTGAGCAATTCTTGGAAGATTACTTTGCCATAAAAAATTGTCCAAAACTGTTTTGCTCAAATTTGCTCTACTATGTATTCTGAGCAAACCCTTTCTGCTGTATGCATTTGTCTGAAATTTGCACTTGTGTGAATGCATTTGAGTATTTGTAAGTCTGCCTTGATCATTTGCCCTGTACATGTGTTCAACTTGTGACTTTCCTTCACCATGCTGATTTGTTGGCTAACTTGTAACTTGAACCATCCATGGTTATGCACACTACCCTTGTACACTCAACTGCTGCTTTATTTTTGTTTCATGTATTTGCATTCGTGGGTGTGGAACACACTGTTGTTTGCACCCTGTATCACCATGTATCACTTGTGCATGCTGCATATACACTGATCACCTTGCTTTGGTCCATTTCAGTTTGATTATGCCATTTGAACACTTTGTAATTACTGCTGAGTTCACATTTGTAAAGTTGTGAGCATCACTCTTGAATTTGCAGCACTATGATATGAATCTTGTCTCGACCACACATCCTGACTGTGTACACCAATACCATTGTTATACTTGCACACATGCTTTGGCCACAATGATGTTGCTGTTCATTTTGATTTGCCTACTTGTAACTCCATAAACTTGAATCTGTGCTTGTGAGTTTATGTACACTTTGGCTCCTTGTTTTGTTACTGCTGCACATAGCTTTGTTCCACCATGCTTCATGTTTGTATCTCGAGCACATTCACCTGTTCTTCATGATGAGACCATGCTAGCTGAACTATTTTGTGTATATCCAAATGCCATGCAGAGAAGTGCAAATATATTTGCTGTGATGATTTAGAAATGATGTCTTCTATCTCCATGGTGTTCACTGACCATACTTGCACTGTTTTTGTTGCCATATATACATTGCTGTACATACTTTGCATTCTTGAATGCTGTGCATTTTTGCGTTGCACCATATTTGTGTTGTTGACTTTTGAGTGTTGCACTGAGTCGAGAAGGTCCAAGAGGCTACTCCTCAGTTGCTCGCAGATTGGCGAGGCAGTGCACACGTGTATATTTATACATGTGTGTATATGCAGCCATCAGAATGAATTTTCCTGTCCCTGCACAATAATATGTGTATATACATACACATGTGTGTGTATACATATATCGTGTGCGTGCTATATTCACATATCAGATCAAGTCATGAAAAATGATGAGAAACACACCAGAAAACCGAGGCAAATAAAATTTTAAAAATAAAATTTATATTTGCATGAATTTTGAATATTATTTCTGTTCCATATACTGTGTGTGTGCTTCATTGTGACAGGTAAGCAGAAGATGACTGGACTGACAGAGAGCTGTGAAGACAGAAGACAAAAAAAAATGTCAGCGAATAAGTGTATGTATAAATATGAAATTACTGAGTGACTGAGAATGTACTGTACTGAAGAAGCTGTATATAAAAAAAATCTGTACATGAGTCTGTGAATGTATTGTGATGTAGTGAATATCAGTGAATATAAGAGAAATGTATAAACAGTGGAGTTTATAAATTTGTACTGTTTTGATAGTGAAATAAAATATTATATTTAAATTTCTGTGCAGTCGTATTTTATTTAAATATAAATATTATATTCCAGTCTGTGATGTATAATAACAGTACAATATCAAACACATTAAAATAATATTTATTTGGTTGTTATCATCAAACAAAAATCATATAATTGTGTATGCAACACCGTTATATACAACAATCTCCCCCTTTTGATGATGACAAACAAATAAAGATTTTGTATACAATATATGTGTTTGGCAATGAATATTGAACTCCCCCTATTTATTAGCTCCCCCGATGAAACGACCCGAACTTCCCCGGTCCCCGAAGAGATGAGAAAGAACGGATTGTTTTGAGAACACGACAAAATAGAACACAAATGGAAGAACATTTCATTGTATTTTACAACAATGCATCAGGTTACAAGAATATACAGAGTATAAATGAATCAATATTACACAGAAATATCAGAGATTTAAATTACATTTAAATACATCGTAGTGGAAAATAATACAATACACAACTAGAAGAGATATACGGATACAAAGCTTTCCGGATATCGTTCCAGCTGTAAACCAGGATCCTGTGAATATACATCTGCAAAACCAAAACTACTAGCTGCCCGTGTCAAAATAGGGGCACCTAGAGTTTAGGTTAAAACAATAAACCCCAGGTCAGTCATGGGACTGGTGTGAGAACTAAAACAGTTATTTATCTTTATTTTAAAGTTAGGTAAATCAAGGGACCACGCCGTATAACACGGAACGGGTTTCCTCCCAAGAATACCAGTGCATAAAACGAACAGCGCAATGCTAAATAAAGAAAAATGAAGCTATTATAAGACCCAGGTCCTATCACACAATGCAACGCAAGCCGGGGGATAGGGTTTTCCCTTATAATAGCCAAAGCATGCTTGATACGTTTAAAAACAGATTATTTGATACTACTATAAGTGCATAGTGTATAAAACAACTTCAAATCATAAGTATCAATCATAGACGGCATGGGTACCATATATCATGTCGCCATACTAGGCTCTACAAATAAAACCGCAAATGTCATGTATTTGGAAATTGGATTTCCATCTATGAACCGAGGCAAAAGATAGTCCTCAACCGATTCGAGACGCTCTAGCCCGCCCCTCAGGCAAGTACTCAGTCAAGCCTTTGGATCGTCAGGGCCGGTCAACCGATGTGGGTTAAAATTCCTGAACACTGCGTTTCCCCGCCCTTTGGGGCGTAAATGAGCCAACGAATGACTCCATCGGACCCAGATCGTCCGATCAAACCGAGGCGCCTCGCAACAGCAACAACCACACAGGTGAAAAGTATATAAATGTCAGGGCTGGTAGGTCACTGACACCACCCTACCTAGAAAGAAACACATGCCCTCCCTGAGGTCCTTCTCCCGTTTTTGGTTCACAACCGGGGTGTGAGGCTCGCGAATTCTCGTTACACAAAGCTGTGCCACACAGGCTGTGCTTTGATCATCACCACAAGACTTTGCTTTTCAACAGAAGCCTCGATCAATTGCATCTTAGCATGTCACACAGGCAAACCACTCTATGCAACCGATATCAGTCACACAGAATGAAATCCAATGTCAGACACACAGTCTATTTACAAGTCCGTTCTGGGTCTGAACGAAACCGGAGGCACTTTCCTCGCATATCCATCGATCTCCAAGCACATCTTGACGACCACCGATTGATTCCCTCATCTTGGGTGTACAGCCCAATCAAGACCATCAGTAATCACCCAAACGATGTGAAGACTTCCGGTCTTCAACCACCGTCTTCATCTTCGACTTATCGTCGTATCAGTTATTCGGAATGGGATAAACCTGGTCTTTCCGAATAACTCTCGTATATTTTAGATAAGTGTTACACAAACACAACCTACGCCTCATCCCAATTCATCAGTCACTAACCGTAAATTAATCGAGAGAATAATTTCCCAAATATTAACCCCGAAGGCCGAAACCAACATCAGATCAATATCCAGAAAACCATTCTTCTTGGCTAACCGACAGTTAGTTTCTAAATTTCACATTCATAGGGAAAGGTTCCCATTAATTATATCCAAGATAAATTCCTTGAATTTATTCTCTAATCTTCTTTTGAATTTCGATTCAACTAGTCGGGATTAACGAACCTTACCAAAGTAATCATTTGTTTTAATTTCCCAATCCCAACCTATTCATCCCATGAAGTAAAACTGGTTGTACTTCATATCTTACACCACGGTGTTATCGGTAAATTCAATTACCATTTCACGTTCAAATCTAATTAAAGATTTAACTAACGCCTGGAGCAAAACTGGTGATACTCCATTCTCGATCCTTTCAATCTAATTAAAGATTCATTAAAACTCCACTTAGTTTTAATCTTTAACTAGGTTAAAGAATCAGTGTCATTTAAAACATGGTTCACGATAAACCCAAAATCACATTTCATTACTTATCGGGTTAAAGAACGAGGGTTATTTAAACACTGTTCACGATAAACCCAAAAATCAATTCCAATTCAACTCCAATTAAATATCACTTAATTGGTTCACTTCATTAAATCTAAATAAAAAGATTTAACCTTTTCTCAACTGGGCTCAAGAACAGTGTTAATGAAGACACCATTCACGACAAACCCAAATCACATTTGATATTAAATACAGGGCTCTGAAAAGAAAATATACCGGCTTATATTCAATATCAAATTCTACGACCAACAAATATCGTATTGGAAATAACGATATATATATCTTTCAAATTCCCATAACAATATCTGTATCCTCAGAAATCCAACATCGAAATAATCCACTGACAATTTCGATTCAAATCCATTCCAATATAATTATTGGAAATTCTGGTTATTTTCAAAACCATTTCAAATTCAATTTATTTATTTAAAAATAAATAGAATTATAATTCTAGTTCAAAACTAGTTCATTTCGATAAAAATCTATTTTTATCTTTTCAAATATGGAGTTTTTCATCCCAATTTTTCCTAAATCATTTCTTATGATTTTACAAAAATTATTACTATTTTTAATAATTTTATCAAGGCCCGTACAGTCGATTTCCACCAATGGCCATCGAACTGCACTTACAGCGACCTTTTTCAAATTTGATTTGGACATAATTCCAAATCCAACCGTTAGATTTCTAATTTCAAATATTCATTAGAAAGCTCTTTTCGATACGAACCCAACGGTTCTGGTTTTAGGAGAATCCGATGGTCGGATCTCCCGCAATATCCGTTCGAAGTCAATGGTTGAAATTCGCGAACTGCCGCGGCGCGGTGCGTTCTATTCAGGCCATTATATTATATATATAATATATATAATATATACTTCGTCGATTTCAATTTAAAACGTGCTTTATAAATCGTTTTAAATTCATTTTCAAAACGGTTTCAACTTCATGTTCAATTTCAAATCAAAATTGAATATTCCAATATAAATTCGTTTTAAATTCATTTCAAATCGATTTCAATTCAAATTGATTTCTAATTCAATTTCAGTTCTAATTCAATTCAATTCAATTTCAATTCGAATTCATTTATATTCAATTTCAATTCGAATTCATTTATATTCAATTTCAATTTCGAATTCATTTATATTCAATTTCAATTCGAATTCATTTATATTCAATTTCAATTTCGAATTCATTTATATTCAAAAAAATCAGATTTTGAAATCACTTTCGATATTCATTATAAAATGAATAAAATCGATATAAATATCGTTCACGTTAAAATGGCGTCCATCTAACCAACACGGCTTCATATGTTTCTATTTTCAAATATTCTATTTCAAATATTTTTATTTCAAATATTTTTATTTCAAATATTTTTATTTCAAAACTGGAATGAGGCCCAATCAATTACCATATAATGTTAATTATATGGATTTTCTACAACACACGTATATATCAACAACGATGAATAATCAACCATCATCCAAAGTGGATTCTACACTGCATAAGCATCAAATATAAATATTCAACGCTTATAACAGTCTGTCAATCAATCGATCGACATACAACTAAACAATCGGGATTAGTGTACGTCAATTATCATCCCAATACCCGTGTGGGGTTTCTAACAATCAAACATAGATTTTATTTGTGCAGTTAGGCGATGTGTGAAATTTATCATCCCAATCAATGTCCTTCAAATAGGTGTACATAAACAAACCGTCCGGTTTGTAAATGAATATTTATTTATTCACATTCACGTTAAAAATTATATTTTTAACGATCAAACCATTTTATTCAACCTATGAATATTCTATTCGGTTCATTTATTAAATAAAATGTTATCTTTATTTTTCTAACTTATTTTTAGAAAATTTCGGCGGCATAACGGCACGATACTAGAAACGGGACAAGGCCTAGCCTTATCCCCGGTCTAGTGAAGGCCCACGCCATTCACACATCAATCAATCCATTCATTTCACCAAGCAATTCAATTTCAAATCAAATCATCTAACTAATCTATGCAACCAAACAAACAAGTCCATGGTCTGTGGACGATTGTGTCGGGTGCTACTAAGCACCGTCTGCATCCTAGTATATATATATATATATATAACTAGAAAAGAAATTGAAGAGTGAGAAATTCTCACCGATAGCTATCCAACTTCACGACACTTCTTAAGTAGAAATCTTCGTCGTTCTTGTCTCTTGTCACTTTCTTTTCCCGTATTCTCTACATAAACAAAAATCATATATTTACATCGTCTATATAGTAAAGACTATATTTTTAATACTTTAAAAATATAAAAATCATATTTTTAATTGTTTCTTCATAGATAAAAATTCTATTTTTACATCCTTATTATATAGATAAAAATTCTATTTTTACATCCTTATTATATAGATAAAAATTCTATTTTTACCCCACTATCCTCTATATAAAGGTTTCGCCTTTTCAAATTTAAAGATTTTACCTTTCCTAATTTAAAGATTTCTAAATAAAAATCATTGCTTTTATAACATAAAATAAAATCAGTTTTTATATATAACTAAAATCAGTTTTTATATATAACAAAAATCAGTTTTTTTTCTATAATTAAAATCAAAGAAAAGGAAAAAGAAAGAAAAATAATAAAATAACTATTTATTGCTTACAGCGTTGAGGGGGAAGGGTACTGCGTCGGAGCAGGTGGCGCAAGGGGCCCCACGGCGGTGGCTATCTCCAATTGGGGGTTAGGGTTTTGCGATGGGGGAGGGTTCGACGGCTAGGCTCGACGGAGATAGGGGGTGACGTTGGGCGCTGTAGGTGGCGAGGGGAGGAGCAGGCAAGGCGGCGGCAGAGGGAGTTCGGGGATGGAGGGCGGTGGCGCTCGATCGACGGGGCTCGGGGTTTAGGGGTGTTGCGGTTTCCAGTTTGAAGATGAGAGAGGAGTGAGGGCAATCGACTGAGGGGTGGGAGGCGGAGGAGGGAAGAAGGCGACGGGGGTGGGGCGAGGCCGGGCGGCGCGTCGAACGGAGCGCGATGGCTTCGTTTCTTTTTTTTTTATTCTGTTGAAATGAATATGAACGGGGGGGGGGGGCAACGGTTTTGAAGGGGGAGGAGAGATATATTTTTTTATTTAATTATTTAATTCAAAAAGTTGACTTTTACATACGACCTCTAAACGAGGCCCACCGCCTGTCGTCCATAGCATTTTACCCCCATTACGAACACAATGAGATATGTATCGTAAGCTGATTCGGCTGTTACAATTAGTTTTCGTCAAAATCAACATATACCTCTATATATTGAATTTGAACGCGCATTTCAATTTACCGGGGTCACGTACTAACTAGAAAAATTCCAGAAAAATATTTTCTAGCTTCGTATTGACGATACGGTCCTAACAAAATTAATTTCGTTGAATTTCGAGACCGTTGGAAAAATGGCCATTTCCCAGTCGATTAAAATCAACTGAAACTGGTCTACTGCGTTTTCCTTTGCCACGCTCACATATTGATTCGAAAAATTATGAAATTTGAAACCTAGCAATAATTTAACATCATGGACCCAACAAAAGTGGTTTCGTCAAAATCCGAGGTCGTTTACAAAATGACTATTTTTAAGGGCCTGAATTTCACAGCGACTATTCAGAATTTTCAACTGGACATATCTTTTGATTCCCGCTATGAAATTTTGATTTTTCGGATTCGTTGGAAAGATATTATCAAATAGATCCTATGATTTTTGGTTTCACTAAAATCCGGATTGTTTTTCACCCGGTACATTCAATTGAAGTTTGAAATCGAATTATCGAACTACCGCGCCATTTTCAATTCTATTATAATTATATATAATTATTTATATTCTAACGACGACGCATATAATATATATGTTCGAATTCTATTCAAAATAAATTTCTCGTCGATATTATTTAAAATAATTCATTTTAAATAATCAAAATTCGCTAAAATTGCCAAAATAAAAATTTTAAACTGGCCCAGATTTTCGGGTTGTTACAATCTCCCCCACTTAAAACTTTTCGTCCCCGAAAAGGAACAAAGTCGAAAGTGGTTTGATTAATCAACTCTCGTTCGATCTGGCTTCCATTCTCCAACTTTTCAGTTTCTGAGAATTTTCAAATTCTTCAAAAATTTGGCTAACACCCTAAATTTTCGAAAAATTTCGCCATAACCTCCCCTGCACCGGGAGCCACGGGAAAATCCCGAAATTGCCATACAAGCCTTCTGATCTCAAAAAGAAAAAGAAAAAGCCAAGTGGCTAGCCAATAGACTCATAAAATCATCATCATCCAAACAAAACAGTAAATTATGTTGTAAACATGTACCTATTTGTCGGGCAAACAAATTTTATTCTCTGCTCTAGCCTCCTTGCTATGACCTGTTCAATGTAAGTACAAGTATATGCAAGCAAATGCGACCGATTTTCAATACAATTCACCATTTGATTCAAATTGGCTAAATGGCTAAAAATTAGCAAACAAACAAACAAACAACACAAACATCAATCAATTAGTGAATTAGAGTTTCAAATTCATAACTTTGATATATATACAAAAATCATGTTTTTGATGCCAAATCACAACAATAGGCCCTATCTAATTTTTGGTTCTCACACCAGTCAATAGGAAATATATAGATATTACACGTTCGTCATTCGAATATAAATTCTGATGATGATATATCAATCATCAGAATCACCCCCGGGCGACTAGAGTGTAATTCTATATCTATCCAATATATTTAAACTTTGAATATACGTTTGCAAGGCGTATATGCAAATTCTTTATATACTGGACTGTCCTAATCAATATAAAAAAATAATCAAATACGAATAATTGATTTAAATTTTCAAAACAAAACTTGTTTTCACTTTTATTTTTAAAATTTACTCTTCACACTCGTTCTAGGATACTACTGATCCCATCTCTAACGAGTCATTCTCGTTGGATATTACTAATCCAATTTCTGATGAATTCTTTCGTATGGTTCTAATGTGTCTTGTTCTCTGAGCTTTGTAAACCAAATCTCTGATACCACGATGAAACGACCCGAACTTCCCCGGTCCCCGAAGAGATGAGAAAGAACGAATTGTTTTGAGAACACGACAAAATAGAACACAGATGGAAGAACATTTCATTGTATTTTACAACAATGCATCAGATTACAAGAATATACAGAGTATAAATGAATCAATATTACACAGAAATATCAGAGATTTAAATTACATTTAAATACATCGCAGCGGAAAATAATACAATACACAACTAGAAGAGATATACGGATACAAAGCTTTCCGGATATCGTTCCAGCTGTAAACCAGGATCCTGTGAATATACATCTGCAAAACCAAAACTACTAGCTGCCCGTGTCAAAATAGGGGCACCCAGAGTTTAGGCTAAAACAATAAACCCCAGGTCAGTCATGGGACTGGTGTGAGAACTAAAACAGTTATTTATCTTTATTTTAAAGTTAGGTAAATCAAGGGACCATGCCGTATAACACGGAACAGGTTTCCTCCCAAGAATACCAGTGCATAAAACGAACAGCGCAATGCTAAATAAAGAAAAATGAAGCTATTATAAGACCCAGGTCCTATCACACAATGCAACGCAAGCCGGGGGATAGGGTTTTCCCTTATAATAGCCAAAGCATGCTTGATACGTTTAAAAACAGATTATTTGATACTACTATAAGTGCATAGTGTATAAAACAACTTCAAATCATAAGTATCAATCATAGACGGCATGGGTACCATATATCATGTCGCCATACTAGGCTCTACAAATAAAACCGCAAATGTCACGTATTTGGAAATTGGATTTCCATCTATGAACCGAGGCAAAAGATAGTCCTCAACCGATTCGAGACGCTCTAGCCCGCCCCTCAGGCAAGTACTCAGTCAAGCCTTTGGATCGTCAGGGCCGGTCAACCGATGTGGATTAAAATTCCTGAACACTGCGTTTCCCCGCCCTTTGGGGCGTAAATGAGCCAACGAATGACTCCATCGGACCCGGATCGTCCGATCAAACCGAGGTGCCTCGCAACAGCAACAACCACACAGGTGAAAAGTATATAAATGTCTGGGCTGGTAGGTCACTGACACCACCCTAGCTAGAAAGAAACGCATGCCCTCCCTTAGGTCCTTCTCCCGTTTTTGGTTCACAACCGGGGTGTAAGGCTCGCGAATTCTCATTACACAAAGCTGCGCCACACAGGCTGTGCTTTGATCATCACCACAAGACTTTGCTTTTCAACAGAAGCCTCGATCAATTGCATCTTAGCATGTCACACAGGCAAACCACTCTATGCAACCGATATCAGTCACACAGAATGAAATCCAATGTCAGACACACAGTCTATTTACAAGTCCGTTCTGGGTCTGAACGAAACCGAAGGCACTTTCCTCGCATATCCATCGATCTCCAAGCACATCTGGACGACCACCGATTGATTCCCTCATCTTGGGTGTACAGCCCAATCAAGATCATCAGTAATCACCCAAACGATGTGAAGACTTCCGGTCTTCAACCACCGTCTTCATCTTCGACTTATCGTCGTATCAGTTATTCAGAATGGGATAAACCCGGTCTTTCCGAATAACTCGCGTATATTTTAGATAAGTGTTACACAAACACAACGTACGCCTCATTCCAATTCATCAGTCACTAACCGTAAATTAATCGAGAGAGTAATTTCCCAAATATTAACCCCGAAGGCCGAAACCAACATCAGATCAATATCCAGAAAACCATTCTGCTTGGCTAACCGACAGTTAGTTTCTAAATTTCACATTCATAGGGAAAGGTTCCCATTAATTTTATCCAAGATAAATTCCTTGAATTTATTCTCTAATCTTCTTTTGAATTTCGATTCAACTAGTCGGGATTAACGAACCGTACCGAAGTAATCATTTGTTTTAATTTCCCAATCCCAACCTATTCATCCCATGAAGTAAAACTGGTTATACTTCATATCTTACACCACGGTGTTATCGATAAATTCAATTACCATTTCACGTTCAAATCTAATTGAAGATTTAACTAACGCCTGGAGCAAAACTGGTGATACTCCATTCTCGATCCTTTCAATCTAATTAAAGATTCATTAAAACTCCACTTAGTTTTAATTTAACTGGGTTAAAGAATCAGTGTCATTTAAAACATGGTTCACGATAAACCCAAAATCACATTTCATTACTTATCGGGTTAAAGAACGAGGGTTATTTAAACACTGTTCACGATAAACCCAAAAATCAATTCCAATTCAATTCCAATTAAATATCACTTAATTGGTTCACTTCATTAAATCTAAATAAAAAGATTTAACCTTTTCTCAACTGGGCTCAAGAACAGCGTTAATGAAGACACCATTCACGACAAACCCAAATCACATTTGATATTAAATACAGGGCTCTAAAAAGAAAATATACCGGCTTATATTCAGTATCAAATTCTACGACCAACAAATATCGTATTGGAAATAACGATATATATATATATCTTTCAAATTCCCATAACAATATCTGTATCCTCAGAAATCCAACATCGAAATAATCCACTGACAATTTCGATTCAAATCCATTCCAATATAATTATTGGAAATTCTGGTTATTTTCAAAACCATTTCAAATTCAATTTATTTATTTAAAAATAAATAGAATTATAATTCTAGTTCAAAACTAGTTCATTTCGATAAAAATCTATTTTTCTCTTTTCAAATATGGAGTTTTTCATCCCAATTTTTCCTAAATCATTTCTTATGATTTTACAAAATTTATTACTATTTTTAATAATTTTATTAAGGCCCGTACAGTCGATTTCCATCAATGGCCATCGAACTGCACTTACAGTGACCTTTTTCAAATTTGATTTGGACATAATTCCAAATCCAACCGTTAGATTTCTAATTTCAAATATTCATTAGAAAGCTCTTTTCGATACAAACCCAACGGTTCCGGTTTTAGGAGAATCCGATGGTCGGATCTCCCGCAATATCCGTTCGAAGTCAATGGTCGAAATTCGCGAACTGCCGCGGCGCGGCGCGTTCTATTCAGGCCATTATATTATATATATAATATATACTTCGTCGATTTCAATTTAAAACGTGCTTTATAAATCGTTTTAAATTCATTTTCAAAACGGTTTCAACTTCATGTTCAATTTCAAATCAAAATTGAATATTCCAATATAAATTCGTTTTAAATTCATTTCAAATCGATTTCAATTCAAATTGATTTCTAATTCAATTTCAGTTCTAATTCAATTCAATTCAATTTCAATTCGAATTCATTTATATTCAATTTCAATTCGAATTCATTTATATTCAATTTCAATTTCGAATTCATTTATATTCAATTTCAATTCGAATTCATTTATATTCAATTTCAATTCGAATTCATTTATATTCAATTTCAATTTCGAATTCATTTATATTCAAAAAAATCAGATTTTGAAATCACTTTCGATATTCATTATAAAATGAATAAAATCGATATAAATATCATTCACGTCAAAATGGTGTAAATCTAACCAACAAGGCTTCATATGTTTCTATTTTCAAATATTCTATTTCAAATATTTTTATTTCAAATATTTTTATTTCAAATATTTTTATTTCAAATATTTTTATTTCAAATATTTTTATTTCAAAACTGGAATGAGGCCCAATCAATTACCATATAATGTTAATTATATGGATTTTCTACAACACACGTATATATCAACAACGATGAATAATCAACCATCATCTAAAGTGCATTCTACACTGCATAAGCATCAAATATAAATATTCAACGCTTATAACAGTCTGTCAATCAATCGATCGACATACAACTAAACAATCGGGATTAGTGTACGTCAATTATCATCCCAATACCCGTGTGGGGTTTCAAACAATCAAACACAGATTTTATTTGTGCAGTTAGGCGATGTGTGAAATTTATCGTCCCAATCAATGTCCTTCAAATAGGTGTACATAAACAAACCGTCTGGTTTGTAAATGAATATTTATTTATTCACATTCACGTTAAAAAGTATATTTTTAACGATCAAACTATTTTATTCAACCTATGAATATTCTATTCGGTTCATTTATTAAATAAAATGTTATCTTTATTTTTCTAACTTATTTTTAGAAAATTTCGGCGGCATAACGGCACGATACTAGAAACGGGACAAGGCCTAGCCTTATCCCCGGTCTAGTGAAGGCCCACTCCATTCACACATCAATCAATCCATTCATTTCACCAAGCAATTCAATTTCAAATCAAATCATCTAACTAATCTATGCAACCAAACAAACAAGTCCATGGTCTGTGGACGATTGTGTCGGGTGCTACTAAGCACCGTCTGCATCCTAGTATATATATATATATATATATATATATAACTAGAAAAGAAATTGAAGAGTGAGAAATTCTCACCGATAGCTATCCAACTTCACGACACTTCTTAAGTAGAAATCTTCGTCGTTCTTGTCTCTTGTCACTTTCTTTGCCCGTATTCTCTACATAAACAAAAATCATATATTTACATCGTCTATATAGTAAAGACTATATTTTTAATACTTTAAAAATATAAAAATCATATTTTTAATTGTTTCTTCATAGATAAAAATTCTATTTTTACATCCTTATTATATAGATAAAAATTCTATTTTTACATCCTTATTATATAGATAAAAATTCTATTTTTACCCCACTATCCTCTATATAAAGGTTTCGCCTTTTCAAATTTAAAGATTTTACCTTTTCTAATTTAAAGATTTCTAAATAAAAATCATTGCTTTTATAACATAAAATAAAATCAGTTTTTATATATAACTAAAATCAGTTTTTATATATAACAAAAATCAGTTTTTTTTCTATAATTAAAATCAAAGAAAAGGAAAAAGAAATAAAAATAATAAAATAACTATTTATTGCTTACAGCGTTGAGGGGGAAGGGTACTGCGTCGGAGCAGGTGGCGCAAGGGGCCCCACGGCGGTGGCTATCTCCAATTGGGGGTTAGGGTTTTGCGATGGGGGAGAGTTCGACGGCTAGGCTCGACGGAGATGAGGGGGTGACGTCGGGCGCTGTAGGTGGCGAGGGGAGGAGCAGGCAAGGCGGCGGTAGAGGGAGTTCGGGGATGGAGGGCGGTGGCGCTCGATCGACGGGGCTCGGGGTTTAGGGGTGTAGCGGTTTCCAGTTTGAAGATGAGAGAGGAGTGAGGGCGATCGACTGAGGGGTGGGAGGCGGAGGAGGGAAGAAGGCGACGGGGGTGGGGCGAGGCCAGGCGGTGCGTCGAACGGAGGGCGATGGCTTCGTTTCTTTTTTTTATTCTGTTGAAATGAATATGAACGGGGGGGGGCAACAGTTTTGAAGGGGGAGGAGAGTTATTTTTTTATTTAATTATTTAATTCAAAAAGTTGACTTTTACATACGACCTCTAAACGAGGCCCACCGCCTGTCGTCCATAGCGTTTTACCCCCATTTCGAACACAATGGGATATGTATCGTAAGCTGGCTCGGCTGTTACAATTAGTTTTCGTCAAAATCAACATATACTTCTATATATTGAATTTGAACGCGCATTTCAATTTACCGGGGTCACGTACTAACTAGAAAAATTCCAGAAAAATATTTTCTTGCTTCGTATTGACGATACAGTCCTAACAAAACTGATTTCGTCGAATTCCGAGACCGTTGGAAAAATGGCCATTTCCCAGTCGATTAAAATCAACTGAAACTGGTCAACTGCGTTTTCCTTTGCCACACTCACATATTGATTCGAAAAATTATGAAATTTGAAACCTAGCAATAATTTAACATCACGGACCCAACAAAAGTGGTTTCGTCGAAATCCGAGGTCGATTGCAAAATGACTATTTTTAAGGGCCTGAATTTCACAACGACTATTCAGAATTTTCAACTGGACATATCTTTTGATTCCCGCTATGAAATTTTGATTTTTCGGATTCGTTGGAAAGATATTATCAAATAGATCCTATGATTTTTGGTTTCACTAAAATCCGGATTGTTTTGCACCCGGTACATTCAATTGAAGTTTGAAATCGAATTATCGAACTACCGCGCCATTTTCAATTCTATTATAATTATATATAATTATTTATATTCTAATGACGACGTATATAATATATACGTTCGAATTCTATTCAAAATAAATTTCTCGTCGATATTATTTAAAATAATTCATTTTAAATAATCAAAATTCGCTAAAATTGCCAAAATAAAAATTTTAAACTATCCCAGATTTTCGGGTTGTTACACCCTACAACAGACAATTCCCCCTGTAACTGTGCACGAGTGAAGTGAATGAATTTAATAAATTTTCAAAGTTAAAAATATTTATAAAATATTCACTCATAAATCAAAATCTAATCCATTATCCCCCTTTTGTTATCATCAAAAGGATACAGAGTTTAAAATACAGATGAAAAACGACTAAAAATATAATTTCAGCTTAAGAGGAAGAATGATCATCATAAATCTCAATCAGTCAAACAAAAATCATAGTATTCTGAGAACAAGTGGCATATTTCACATTTTAGAGAGTGACGGATTTACGATGAATTTCATACATAATGGAGAGAGTTAAAAAAATGGGTTCCAATTATTTTCCAAGAGAATTTAAAAAATAGCACAAAAACAGTGATGGATTTGGACTATAATTAATAATTCAATTTAAGTGACAAAATCATATAATCACAAATCCCAATACCTATCAATTAACAAAACATAATATATCATAAGATTTCAACACATTTCACAAATAGAAAATGGATTGATAGGCTAGTTTTTATATACCAAGGAGAATTTCTGTAACGACACGGATTTCGCCCGGACCTAATCGATTGCTAAACCGACCAAGACCGTTCGAATCCCGCATACGCTAACTTTGGGTATACAACACATCAGAACAAATAACAGAAGACTTCAATTAACATCATAATAATGTTACATCAGAATACAGAATATCAGAGTATATCGAAGATAATACACAGCGGAAGATAAATTTACATAAATGTAAAACAGTGCACAGCGGAAATATAAACTACACAGCGGAAGACTGTAAATGTCTGGACACAGCTTAAAGCTTGAATCCAGAATCCTGCTCAATACATCTGCAAAATAAAACTACTCGACTGCCCGTGTGGAAAATAGGGGCACCCGAGTTCGCAAGGGAAAAGCAAACTACAGGTCAGTCATGGGACTGGTGTGAGAACTCAAAAACAGTTGTTAAACTTGTTTAAAAATAAGGCAAATCACGGGACCACGCCACTTTCGCGGAACGGGTTTACCCCCATGAAAGCCAGTGCATAAACAACAATCAATATAGATATATGGATCTACTATGCATCAATCAACATGCAATATCCCAATCTACCCATTTAGATTAATCACTACACTCAGATTTTCTAAATCCAATTCAATTTACAGAAATTATTCCTTTGGATTTTATTCCCGATTTCTTATTTCAAATCATTTGAAATACATATCTAACTTTCTATATCAAAGTAGATTTCACTTCGGGATCTCAAATCAAATCATTTGGAAATGTGAATTCCAAAACATAACAATGCATACAAACTAGTATGCAACCAAATATCGTGCTCCCCATCGACAAGGCAAAGGGTACGCACCTCGTAACTCGATATATATATGTGCACCTACCCCACATAGGAGTAGGCTACACCGACGATGCACCTCCCACTCATGGAGAGCATACACCGCCCTCTCACCCATACTTTTAGTCTCAGGGTTACCCGAATCTTTAGCCACATACTAAATCATTTCATATCCCGAAGTAGGGAAAATCATTTCACAACATAATAATCGCAAGTGCTTTCAAAATATAGTACTTCACATCTGTAATTCACGCATATGATCAGTCACTATTAATCACATAACCTTTGAGCTCGTACGTCTCAAAGAAGGGTGTTAAGCAAGAGAATAAATTCTCCGCCACCAAACAGATACATCATTAATAGCAACTGATCGAATACGCGATGAACCACAATGTAACATATAATACATTTCTAAATCATTTTAGAAATCATCGGGTTTTGGGCCTCGAAATCCTTTCTGTTTTATAAAACATTTTTATAAAACATTCCCTGTCCAAAATCGGGAATACATTTCTTTTCACTTAAGAAAAATATCATTTCACAATCATTCGTTAAATTTGAAATGAACACAACATCGCTAAACACCTTATCGTCAAATCGTGAAGTGTTTCACAAGGCGTTAGCACACAGATATTTTCAACCCAACCCAATGCTAAATGTAAAAGCATATTCTGCTCATAAACTGGTCGAGCACAATCCAAACCATCAATCAATCAAATTTGACATTAAATATAAGGTTTTAAATAGAGAGAGTATTGACTTATATTTAACATCAAATCCTGAAACCAACAGATATCATATCGGGAATAACGATATCGATATCTTCCAAATTCCCATCACAATATCTGTAATCACGGAATCCAATATCGAAAATATCCATTGATAATTTCAATTCAAATCTAATCCAATTTATTTATTTATAACCATTGGATTATTTTTCTAGTTAATAACTAGTTCATTTCGATAAAAATCTATTTTTATCTTTTCAAATATGGAGTTTTTCATCCCAATTCTTCCCAAATCATTTCTTATGATTTTACACAAATTATTACTATTTTTAATAATTTTATCAAGGCCTGTACGGTCGATTTCCATCAATGGCCATCGAACTGCACTTACAGCGACCTTTTTCGAATTTGATTTGGACGTATCTCCAAATCCAACCGTTAGATTTCAAATTTCTAATATTCCTTAGAAAGCTCTTTTCGATACGAACCCAACGGTTCTGATTTCAGGAGAATCCGACGGTCGGATCTCCCGTAATGTCCGTTCGAAGTCAATGGTCGAAATTCGCGAACTGCCGCAGCGCGGCGCGTTCTATTCAGGCCATTTATTATATATATAATATATATAATATATATTTCGTCGATTTCTATTTAAAACGAATTATATAAATAGTTTTGAATTCGTTTCAAAAACATTTTCAACTTCCTTTTCAATTCAAATCACAATTGAATTCTTCTTTATAGATTCGTTTTAAAATTCATTTCTATTCAATTCAAATTTCAATTCAATTCGAATTCGTTTTCAATTCAATTCATTTCGAATTCGTTTTCTATTCAATTCAATTCGAATTCGTTTTCTATTCAATTCAATTCGAATTCGTTTTCTATTCAATTCAATTCGAATTCGTTTTCTATTCAATTCAATTCGAATTCGTTTTCTATTCAATTCAATTCGAATTCGTTTTCTATTCAATTCAATTCGAATTCGTTTTCTATTCAATTCAATTCGAATTCGTTTTCTATTCAATTCAATTCGAATTCGTTTTCTATTCAATTCAATTCGAATTCGTTTTCTATTCAATTCAATTCGAATTCGTTTTCTATTCAATTCAATTCGAATTCGTTTTCTATTCAATTCAATTCGAATTCGATTTCTATTCAATTCAATTCGAATATTTCATATACATTGTTTTCAATTCGAATATTTTCATATACATTGTTTTCAATTCGAATATTTTCACTTTCAATATATCCGATATTTTCACTTTCAATTTATTCGATATTTTCACTTCGCTATATATATAAATTTCACTTTTCATATATTCGATATTTTCACTTTGCTATATATATAAATTTCATATATTCGATATTTTCACTTTGCTATATATATAAATTTCACTTTTCATATATTCGATATTTTCACTTTGCTATATATATAAATTTCACTTTTCATATATTCGATATTTTCACTTTGCTATATATATAAATTTCACTTTTCATATATATGTTATTTCACTTCGCTATCAATCAATTTTCACAACAATTTCAACCAATAAATATCGTCCATGGTTTGTGGACGAGGGGCGTATATATATATATATATATATAGATATTTATATATAGCAATTCACTTCCACTTTCAACACATATATAAAATTATAAAAAGAAATTGAAGAGTGAGAAATCCTCACCAATAGCTATCCACTAACACGATTTTTTCCTTAATAGAAATCTTCGCCTACTTCGCCTTCTTGTTGCTTTCGTTGACTGTATCCTCTACATAGGTAAAAATCGAATTTTTACTAGGTTATTTAATATATAAAGATCACATTTTGACTTCGCTATTAAATATAAAGATTATATTTTTATTATTCTTATGATGTAACAATTATATTTTTTATTGCTTTAAAAATATAAGAATCATACCTTACTTCTTCTACTTAACAAAAATCCCGTCATTTCTATTTTTAAAAATATGATCTTTTTTTTTTTTTTTTACAAGTTCAAACCTTTTCCTTTTAAAAGATTAAAACCCTTTTTTTTTCCAAACCTTAAAATAAACTCAGTTTTTATTTTCTTATAAAAGAAACAGTTTTTCTTTTAAATTTCTGTTTTTACATCCTAAAAAAAACAGTTTTAAAACTTTATAAAAAAACAGTTTTTATAACTTAAAATAAAAATTCAGTTTTATAACTTAAAATAAAAATTCAGTTTTATAACTTTATAAAAAAAACAGTTTTTCTTTTATTAAAATGCAGTTTTAATCTTTAAAAAAAAAAATGCAGTTTTTTTTTCTTTATAACTAAAAATCAGTTTTTATTCTTTTAAAACAGTTTTCATAATCCTTTTAAAAATTCTGTTTTAAAAACCTAAAACAAAAATCAGTTTTTGTTCTTTTATAATTTCAGTTTATAAAACTAAAAAAAAACAGTTTTCAAATCATATAAAAAACATACAGTAATTAGTTTATAAATTCGAAAATAAAAATCAAAATAAAAATGAAATAGCTCACCATGGATCTCGAAGTGGAGGAGGCGTTCGTCGGTGGGTTCTGGCGGCGTTCGGAGGTGTCGGGGTTGCGTCGCGACAGGGTGCGGAGGCTTCGACTGGGGTTCGGAGGTGTCGGGGTTGCGTCGCCTGGAGGGAGGAGGTCTGACGGAGGACGGCGATCTGGCGGTGGGGCTTCGTCGGCGGCTCGAGCGTCAGGGGGCGGCGCGATTTAGTTTTTAGGTTTTCTCTTTTTTTTTTTTTTTTAACTTTCTGATTAATGATCGGGGGGGGCCAAGGCAGAAAGAAAAGGGGAGGGAATAGGTTTTTTTTTTTTTATAAACTGAATCGAAATAGAAACGGGGGAGGGGGGGGGGGGGCAGAAACATAAAGGAGGAAGAGATATTATATTTTTTTTTTATTTAATTATTAAAAAGTTGACTTTCGCATACGACCTCTAAACGAGGTCCACCGCCTGTCGTCCCTAGCGTTTCACCCCCATTCCGAACACAATGGGATATGTACCGCAAGCTGAATTGATAGTTTGAATCAGTTTCCTTTTGAATTTTCATTTAAATCACTATATTGAATTTTAAATGTACATTTCAAATTACCGGGGTCACATACTAACTAGAAAAATTCCAGAAAAATATTTTCTAGCTTCGTATTGACGATATGGTCCTATCAAAACTAGTTTCGTCGAATTCTGAGACCGTTGGAAAAATGGCCAATTTCCAGTCGATTAAAATCAACTGAAACTGGTCAAACGCGTTTTCTTTTGCCACGCTCACATATTGATTCAGAAAATTATGAAATTTGAAACCTAGCAATAATTTTACATCACGGACCCAACAAAACTGGTTTCGTCGAAATCCGAGGTCGTTTGCAAAATGTCCATTTTTAAGGGCCTGAATTCCATAGCGACTATTCAGAATTTTCAACTGGACATATCTTTTGATTTCCGCCATGAAATTTCGATTCTTCGGATTCGTTGGAAAGATATCCACAATTAGATTCCATTATTTTTGGTTTCACTAAAATCCGGATTGTTTTGCACCCGATACATTCAATTGAAGTTTGAAATCGAATTATCGAACTACCGCGCCATTTTCAATTCTATTTATAATTATATATAAATATTTATATTCTAACGACGACGCGTATAATATATACGTTCGAATTATATTCAAAATAAATTTCTCGTCGATATTATTTAAAATAATTCATTTTAAATAATCAAAATTCGCTAAAATGGCCAAAATAAAAATTTCAAACTGGCTCGCATTTTACGGGTTGTTACAATCTCCCCCACTTAAAACTTTTCGTCCCCGAAAAGGAACAAAGTCGAAAGTGGTTTGATTAATCAACTCTATGTTCGATCTGGCTTTCATTCTCCAACCCTTTGGTTTCTGAGAATTTTCAAAATTTCAAAAATTTGGCTAACACCCTAAATTTTTGAAAAATTTCGCCATAACCTCCCCTGCACCGGGAGCATCGGGGAATTTCAAATAGCTTCCCCGGTCCTTCAGATCTCAAAAAGAAAAAGAAAAAGCCAAGCGGCTAGCCAATAGGCTCACAAAATCATCATCACCCAAACAAAACAGGAAATTATGTAGTAAACATGTACCTATTTGTCGGGCAAACAAATTTTATTCTCTGGCTCTAGCCTCCTTGCTATGACCTGTTCAATGATATACAAGTATATGCAAGCAAATGCGACCAAATTTCAATACAAGTCAATATTTGATTCAGTTAGGCATAATGGTTCAAAATTATCAAACAATTAAACAAACAACACAAACATCAATCAATTAGTGGATTAACGTTTCAAATTGATAACTTTGATACATAGTCAAAAATCAGATTTTTGATGCCAAATCACAACAATGGACCCTATCTAATTTTGGTTCTCACACCAGTCTAATGGAAATATATAGATATCTCACTTTCGTCACTCGAACATAAATTCTAATGATGGAGCTCCATCATCAAAATCATCTCCGGGCGATTAGAGTGTAATTCTATATCTATCCAGTATATTAAAACTTCAAATACACGTTTGCAAGGCGTATATGCAAAATCTTTATATACTGGACTGTCCAAATCAATATAAATAAATAATCAAATACGAATAATTGATTTAAATTTTCAAAACAAAATTTGTTTTCATTTGAAAAATATACTCTTCACACTCGGTCTAGGATACTACTGATCCTATCTCTAACGAGTCATCCCATTGGATATTACTAATCCAATATCTGATGAATTCTTTCGTATGGTTCTAATGTGTCTTGTTCTCTAGCTTTGTAAACCAAAGCTCTGATACCACGTTGTAACGACACGGATTTCGCCCGGACCTAATCGATTGCTAAACCGACCAAGACCGTTCGAATCCCGCATACGCTAACTTTGGGTATACAACACATCAGAACAAATAACAGAAGACTTCAATAAACATCATAATAATGTTACATCAGAATACAGAATATCAGAGTATATCGAAGATAATACACAGCGGAAGATAAATTTACATAAATGTAAAACAGTGCACAGCGGAAATATAAACTACACAGCGGAAGACTGTAAATGTCTAGACACAGCTTAAAGCTTCAATCCAGAATCCTGCTCAATACATCTGCAAAATAAAACTACTCGACTGCCCGTGTGGAAAATAGGGGCACCCGAGTTCGCAAGGGAAAAGCAAACTACAGGTCAGTCATGGGACTGGTGTGAGAACTCAAAAACAGTTGTTAAACTTGTTTAAAAATAAGGCAAATCACGGGACCACGCCACTTTCGCGGAACGGGTTTACCCCCATGAAAGCCAGTGCATAAACAACAATCAATATAGATATATGGATCTACTATGCATCAATCAACATGCAATATCCCAATCTACCCATTTAGATTAATCACTACACTCAGATTTTCTAAATCCAATTCAATTTACAGAAATTATTCCTTTGGATTTTATTCCCGATTTCTTATTTCAAATCATTTGAAATACATATCTAACTTTCTATATCAAAGTAGATTTCACTTCGGGATCTCAAATCAAATCATTTGGAAATGTGAATTCCAAAACATAACAATGCATACAAACTAGTATGCAACCAAATATCGTGCTCCCCATCGACAAGGCAAAGGGTACGCACCTCGCAACTCGATATATATATGTGCACCTACCCCACATAGGAGTAGGCTACACCGACGATGCACCTCCCACTCATGGAGAGCATACACCGCCCTCTCACCCATACTTTTAGTCTCAGGGTTACCCGAATCTTTAGCCACATACTAAATCATTTCATATCCCGAAGTAGGGAAAATCATTTCACAACATAATAATCACAAGTACTTTCAAAATATAGTACTTCACATCTGTAATTCACGCATATGATCAGTCACTATTAATCACATAACCTTTGAGCTCGTACGTCTCAAAGAAGGGTGTTAAGCAAGAGAATAAATTCTCCGCCACCAAACAGATACATCATTAATAGCAACTGATCGAATACGCGATGAACCACAATGTAACATATAATACATTTCTAAATCATTTTAGAAATCATCGGGTTTTGGGCCTCGAAATCCTTTCTGTTTTATAAAACATTTTTATAAAACATTCCCTGTCCAAAATCGGGAATACATTTCTTTTCACTTAAGAAAAATATCATTTCACAATCATTCGTTAAATTTGAAATGAACACAACATCGCTAAACACCTTATCGTCAAATCGTGAAGCGTTTCACAAGGCGTTAGCACACAGATATTTTCAACCCAACCCAATGCTAAATGTAAAAGCATATTCTGCTCATAAACTGGTCGAGCACAATCCAAACCATCAATCAATCAAATTTGACATTAAATATAAGGTTTTAAATAGAGAGAGTATTGACTTATATTTAACATCAAATCCTGAAACCAACAGATATCATATCGGGAATAACGATATCGATATCTTCCAAATTCCCATCACAATATCTGTAATCACGGAATCCAATATCGAAAATATCCATTGATAATTTCAATTCAAATCTAATCCAATTTATTTATTTATAACCATTGGATTATTTTTCTAGTTAATAACTAGTTCATTTCGATAAAAATCTATTTTTATCTTTTCAAATATGGAGTTTTTCATCCCAATTCTTCCCAAATCATTTCTTATGATTTTACACAAATTATTACTATTTTTAATAATTTTATCAAGGCCTGTACGATCGATTTCCATCAATGGCCATCGAACTGCACTTACAACGACCTTTTTCGAATTTGATTTGGACGTATCTCCAAATCCTACCGTTAGATTTCAAATTTCTAATATTCCTTAGAAAGCTCTTTTCGATACGAACCCAACGGTTCTGATTTCAGGAGAATCCGACGGTCGGATCTCCCGTAATGTCCGTTCGAAGTCAATGGTCGAAATTCGCGAACTGCCGCAGCGCGGCGCGTTCTATTCAGGCCATTTATTATATATAATATATATAATATATATTTCGTCGATTTCTATTTAAAACGAATTATATAAATAGTTTTGAATTCGTTTCAAAAACATTTTCAACTTCCTTTTCAATTCAAATCACAATTGAATTCTTCTTTATAGATTCGTTTTAAAATTCATTTCTATTCAATTCAAATTTCAATTCAATTCGAATTCGTTTTCAATTCAATTCATTTCGAATTCGTTTTCTATTCAATTCAATTCGAATTCGTTTTCTATTCAATTCAATTCGAATTTGTTTTCTATTCAATTCAATTCGAATTCATTTTCTATTCAATTCGAATTTGTTTTCTATTCAATTCAATTCGAATTCGTTTTCTATTCAATTCAATTCGAATTCGTTTTCTATTCAATTCAATTCGAATTCGTTTTCTATTCAATTCAATTCGAATTCGTTTTCTATTCAATTCAATTCGAATTCGTTTTCTATTCAATTCAATTCGAATTCGTTTTCTATTCAATTCAATTCGAATTCGTTTTCTATTCAATTCAATTCGAATATTTCATATACATTGTTTTCAATTCGAATATTTTCATATACATTGTTTTCAATTCGAATATTTTCACTTTCAATATATCCGATATTTTCACTTTCAATTTATTCGATATTTTCACTTCGCTATATATATAAATTTCACTTTTCATATATTCGATATTTTCACTTTGCTATATATATAAATTTCACTTTTCATATATTCGATATTTTCACTTTGCTATATATATAAATTTCACTTTTCATACATTCGATATTTTCACTTTGCTATATATATAAATTTCACTTTTCATATATTCGATATTTTCACTTTGCTATATATATAAATTTCACTTTTCATATATATGTTATTTCACTTCGCTATCAATCAATTTTCACAACAATTTCAACCAATAAATATCGTCCATGGTTTGTGGACGAGGGGCGTATATATATATATATATATATATATATATATATATATATAGATATTTATATATAGCAATTCACTTCCACTTTCAACACATATATAAAATTATAAAAAGAAATTGAAGAGTGAGAAATCCTCACCAATAGCTATCCACTAACACAATTTTTTCCTTAATAGAAATCTTCGCCTACTTCGCCTTCTTGTTGCTTTCGTTGACTGTATCCTCTACATAGGTAAAAATCGAATTTTTACTAGGTTATTTAATATATAAAGATCACATTTTGACTTCGCTATTAAATATAAAGATTATATTTTTATTATTCTTATGATGTAACAATTATATTTTTTATTGCTTTAAAAATATAAGAATCATACCTTACTTCTTCTACTTAACAAAAATCCCGTCATTTCTATTTTTAAAAATATGATCTTTTTTTTTTTTTTTTTACAAGTTCAAACCTTTTCCTTTTAAAAGATTAAAACCCTTTTTTTTTTCCAAACCTTAAAATAAACTCAGTTTTTATTTTCTTATAAAAGAAACAGTTTTTCTTTAAAATTTCTGTTTTTACATCCTAAAAAAAACAGTTTTAAAACTTTATAAAAAAACAGTTTTTATAACTTAAAATAAAAATTCAGTTTTATAACTTAAAATAAAAATTCAGTTTTATAACTTAAAATAAAAATTCAGTTTTATAACTTTATAAAAAAAACAGTTTTTCTTTTATTAAAATGCAGTTTTAATCTTTAAAAAAAAAATGCAGTTTTTTTTTCTTTATAACTAAAAATCAGTTTTTATTCTTTTAAAACAGTTTTCATAATCCTTTTAAAAATTCTGTTTTAAAAACCTAAAACAAAAATCAGTTTTTGTTCTTTTATAATTTCAGTTTATAAAACTAAAAAAAAACAGTTTTCAAATCATATAAAAAAACATACAGTAATTAGTTTATAAATTCGAAAATAAAAATCAAAATAAAAATGAAATAGCTCACCGTGGATCTCGAAGTGGAGGAGGCGTTCGTCGGTGGGTTCTGGCGGCGTTCGGAGTTGTCGGGGTTGCGTCGCGACAGGGTGCGGAGGCTTCGACTGGGGTTCGGAGGTGACGGGGTTGCGTTGCCTGGAGGGAGGAGGTCTGACGGAGGACGGCGATCTGGCGGTGGGGCTTCGTCGGCGGCTCGAGCGTGTTTTCAATTCAATTCATTTCGAAATCGTTTTCAATTCATTTCGAAATCGTTTTCAATTCAATTCATTTCGAAATCGTTTTCAATTCAATTCATTTCGAAATCGTTTTCAATTCATTTCGAAATCGTTTTCAATTCAATTCATTTCGAAATCGATATAAATATCGTTCACGTCAAAATGGCGTCAATCTAATCAACACGGCTTCATATATTGATATTTTCACATATTCCATTTCGAATATTTCTATTTCAAATATTTCTATTTTAAAACTGGAATGAGGCCCAATCAATTACCATATAAAATTAATTATATGGATTTTCATACAACACATGTATATAATAGCATTGAAAATAATCAACCATCAACCAAAGTGCACTACACTGTATAAGCATCAAATATAGATATTCAACGCTTATAACAGCCTGTCAATCAATCGATCGACATATTTAATCAATCAGGATGAGTGAAATTCATATTTCATCACAACACCCGTGTAGGGTTTCAAACAATCAAACACAGATTTTAGTTGTGCAGTTGGGCGATGTGTAAAATTTATCGACCCAATCAATATCAGTCAAATCATTGTATATACAAACAAATCGGCCGATTTGTTTATAACTATTCATTTATTCACATTCACGTTAAAAATTATATTTTTAACGATAAAACATTTTATTTCAACCTATGAATTTCTATTCAATTCATTTACACAATAAAATGATATTTTTATTTTTCTAACATATTTTAGAAAATTTCGACGGCATAACGGCACGATACTAGAAACGGGACAAGGCCTAGCCTTATCCCCGGTCTAGTGAAGGCCCACGCCATTCACACATCAATCATATCAATTTCAATTTCACCAAAACAATCAAATCCAAATCAAATAATCTAACCAACTTCACAACCAATCAAACAAGTCCATGGTCTGTGGACGGGTGTCGGGTGCTTCTAATAAGTACCGTCTGCATCCTAGTATATATATATATATATATATATAACTAGAAAAGTAGAATTTGAGTGAGAAGTTCTCACATATAGCTATCCTAGCTCCACGGCTCTTCATTTGCAGAAGTCTTCGTCGTTTCGCCTTTTTGTCACCTTCGTTGTCCGCTTTCACTACATATATAAAAATCCCATTTTTACTTCGCTATTCAATATATAAAAATCGAATTTTTATTTCAAAGTTCAATATATAAAAATCGAATTTTTATTTCAAAGTTCAATATATAAAAATCGAATTTTTATTTCAAAGTTCAATATATAAAAATCGAATTTTTATTTCAAAGTTCAATATATAAAAATCGAATTTTTACTTCGAAGTTCAATATATAAAAATCATATTTTTATGCCGAAGTTCAATATATAAAAATCATATTTTTATGCCGAAGTTCAATATATAAAAATCATATTTTTATGCATCGTTATTCCATATATAAAGACCTCGCCTTTTTAACTATAAAGACTTCACCCTTACAAAAATATAGATTTCCTCGTTACGAAAATCACTACTTTATTTCAACGTATATAAAATAAAAATCAGATTTTTATTTCGCTACATATACAAAGATGATATTTTTATATTCTCTATCCTATAAAGATTATATTTTTAATACTTTAAAAATATAAAAATCATATTTTTAATATTTCTATATAGTAAAGACTATATTTTTAATACTTTAAAAATATAAAGATCATATTTTTAACTTCTACCTTATATAAAAACAACACCTTTCACGAATAAAAATACGACCTTTTCTATATTTACTTTACTATTTACTAACAAAACTGATTCTTTTAAATTTCTAAAACTAATCACTTTAAATAATGAGTAAATAAATAAAACTTACTTTGATTCGATCTTTACTGATGAGTGGGGCACATAGTAGTCAGTGGTGGTCGGTGGAAGAGCTCCGGCGCGGCGGCTGTCAGCAGGTCTTGGGGCATAGGGTTTTAATCGATGCGAGGAGGAGAGGGGCGCAGGAAGAGGGAGATCGTAACTTCCCCGTAAAGGAAAGCGTCGGATAGTTCGAGAACAAGCCACAACAGAACGTAAACAGAAGAACATTTCATTGTATATTACAACAATGCATCAGATTACAAGAATATACAGAGTATAAATGAATATTACACAGAAATATCAGAGATTTAAATTACATTTAAATACATAGCAGCGGAAAATAATACGATACACAACTAGAAGTAGATATACGGATACAAAGCTTTCCGGATATCGTTCCAGCTGTAAACCAGGATCCTGTGAATATAAATCTGCAAAACCAAAACTACTAGCTGCCCGTGTCGAAAATAAGGGCACCCAGAGTTTAGGTTAAAACAATAAACTCCAGGTCAGTCATGTGACTGGTGTGAGAACTAAAACAGTTAATCTTTATTTTTAAAGTTAGGTAAATCAAGGGACCACGCCGTATAACACGGAACGGGTTTCCTCCCAAGAATACCAGTGCATAAAACAAACAGCGCAATGCTAAATAAAGGAAAATGAAGCTGTTATAAGACCCAGGTCCCATCACACAATGCAACGCAGCCGAGGATAGGGTTTTCCCTTATAACAGCCAAAGAATGCTTGATACGTTTAAAAACAAATCATTTGATACTATCATAAGTGCATAGTGTATAAAACAACTTCAAATCATAAGTATCAATCATAGGCGGCATGAGCGTCCCATGCCACTATGTCGCCATATATAGGTTTACAAATAAAACCGCAAAGTCACGTATTTGGAAATTGGATTTCCGTCTATGAACCGAGGCAAAAGATAGTCCTCAACCGATTCGTGACTCTCTAGCCCAAGCCACAGGACCCAGACTCAGGTGGGCCCTTGGAGCGACAGGGCCGGTCCACCGATGTGGATTAAAATGCCTGAACACTACGTTTCCCCACCCTATGGGGTGTAAATGAGCCAACTAAATGACTCCATCGGTTCGAGAACGACCGATCAATCCGAGGCGCCTCGCAACAGCAACAACAACATAAGTCAAACTCGTCAGGGCGTGTAAAACCACTGACGCCACTTCTAGCTAGAAAGAAACGCAAGTCCTCCCTGAGGTCCGTCTCCCGTTTTTGGTTCATACCGGGTGTGAAACTCGCGAATCAAACGTTACACAAAGCTACGCCACAAAGGCCTTGCTTTGATCATCACCACAAGACTTTGCTTTTCAACAGAAGCCTCGATCCATTGCCACTTAGGCATGCCACACAGGCAATTCACTCCATGCGTTTGATATCCATCAATATATAACCCCTGAGCTCGTACGTCTCAGAGAAGGGCGTTAAGCAAGAGAATAAATTCTCCGCCGCCAAACAGATATATATTTAATAGAGATCAATCACACGGACTAAAATCCAATGTCAGACACACAGTCCATTTAACAAGTCCGTTCTGGGTCTGAACGAAACCGGAGGCACCTAGTACCCCGCATATCCATCGATCTCCAAGTACGTCTGGACGATCACTAACTGTTTCCATCTTCTTGGGTGTACAGCCCAATCAAGATCATCAGTAATTACCCAAACGACGTGAAGACCTCCGGTCTTCGACCATCGTCTTCATCTTCGACTTATCGTCGTATCAGTTATTCAGAATGGGATAAACCCGGTCTTTCCGAATAGCTCACGTATATTTAAATAAGTGTTACACAAACACAACATACGCCTCATTCCAATTCATCAGTCACTAACCGTAAATTAATCAAGAGAATAATTCCCCAAATATTAACCCCGAAGGCCGAAACCAACATCAGATCAATATCCAGTAAACCATTCCGCTTAGCTAACCGACAATTAGTTTCTAAATTCCACATTCATAGGGAAAGGTTCCCATTAATTTTATCAAAGATAAATTCTTGAATTTATTCTTTAATCTATTTTTGAATATCAGTTCAAACTAGTCGGGATTAGCGAACCTTACCGAAGTAATCATTTGTTTTAATCTCCCAATCCCAACCTATTAATCCCATGAAGTAAAACTGGTAATACTTCATATCTAACACCACAGTGTTATCGGTAAATTCAATTACCATTTCACGTTCAAATCTAATTAAAGATTTAACTATCGCCTGGAGTAAAACTGGTGATACTCCATTCTCGATTTTCCAATCTAATTAAAGATTCATTAAAACTCCACTTAGTTTTAATCGTTAACTGGGTTAAAGAATCAGTGTCATTTAAAACACGGTTCACGGTAAACCCAAAATCACAATCATTAATTATCGGGTTAAAGAACGAGTGTTATTTAAAACACTGTTCACGATAAACCCAAAAATCAATATCGATTCAATTCCAATTAAATGTTATTTAATTGGTACACTTCATTAAATCTAAATAAAAAGATTTAATCTTTTCTCAACTGGGTTCAAGAACAGTGTTAGTGAAGACACCATTCACGACAAACCCAAATCACATTTGATATTCAATACAAGGCCCTGAATAGAAAATATCCCGGCTTATATTCAATATCAAATTCTACGACCAACAAATATCGTATTGGAAATAATGATATATATATCTATCTTTCAAATTTCCATAACAACATCTGTATAGTCACAAAATCCAACATCGAAATATTCCGAAGACAATTTCGATTCAAATCCATTCCAATGCAATCATTGGAAATTTTGGTTATTTTCAAAACCCTTTCCGAATTCAATTTATTTATTTAAAAATAAATAGAATTATAATTCTAGTTGAAAACTAGTTCATTTCGATAAAAATCTATTTTTATCCTTTCAAATATGGAGTTTTTCATCCCAATTCTTTCTAAATCATTTCTTATGATTTTACACAAATTATTACTATTTTTAACAATTTTATCAAGGCCCGTACAGTCGATTTCCATCAACGGCCATCGAACTGCACTTACAGCGACCTTTTTCGAATTTGATTTGGACGTATCTCCAAATCCAACCGTTAGATTTCAAATTTCTAACATTCATTAGAAAGCTCTTTTCGATACGAACCCAACGGTTCCGGTTTTAGGAGAATCCGACGGTCGGATCTCCCGCAATGTCCGTTTGAAATAAATGGTCGAAATTCACGAACTGCCGCGGCGCGGCGCGTTCTATTCAGGTCATTATATTATATATATAATATATATAATATATACTTCGTCGATTTCTATTTAAAACGAATTATATAAATAGTTTTAAATTCGTTTCAAAATTCATTTCTATTCAATTCAAATTTCAATTCAATTTGAATTCATTTTCAATTCATTTCGAAATCGTTTTCAATTCAATTCATTTCGAAATCGTTTTCAATTCAATTCATTTCGAAATCGTTTTCAATTCAATTCGTTTCGAAATCGTTTTCAATTCAATTTGAATTCGTTTTCAATTCATTTCGAAATCGTTTTCAATTCAATTCATTTCGAAATCGTTTTCAATTCAATTCATTTCAAAATCGTTTTCAATTCAATTTGAATTCGTTTTCAATTCATTTCGAAATCGTTTTCAATTCAATTCATTTCGAAATCGTTTTCAATTCAATTTGAATTCGTTTTCAATTCATTTCGAAATCGTTTTCAATTCAATTCATTTCGAAATCGTTTTCAATTCAATTTGAATTCGTTTTCAATTCATTTCGAAATCGTTTTCAATTCAATTCATTTCGAAATCGTTTTCAATTCAATTCATTTCGAAATCGTTTTCAATTCAATTCATTTCGAAATCGTTTTCAATTCAATTTGAATTCGTTTTCAATTCATTTCGAAATCGTTTTCAATTCAATTCATTTCGAAATCGTTTTCAATTCAATTTGAATTCGTTTTCAATTCATTTCGAAATCGTTTTCAATTCAATTCATTTCGAAATCGTTTTCAATTCAATTTGAATTCGTTTTCAATTCATTTCGAAATCGTTTTCAATTCAATTCATTTCGAAATCGTTTTCAATTCAATTTGAATTCGTTTTCAGTTCATTTCGAAATCGTTTTCAATTCAATTCATTTCGAAATCGTTTTCAATTCAATTTGAATTCGTTTTCAATTCATTTCGAAATCGTTTTCAATTCAATTCATTTCGAAATCGTTTTCAATTCAATTTGAATTCGTTTTCAATTCATTTCGAAATCGTTTTCAATTCAATTCATTTCGAAATCGTTTTCAATTCAATTTGAATTCGTTTTCAATTCATTTCGAAATCGTTTTCAATTCAATTCATTTCGAAATCGTTTTCAATTCAATTTGAATTCGTTTTCAATTCAGTTCGAAATCGTTTTCAATTCAATTCATTTCGAAATCGTTTTCAATTCAATTTGAATTCGTTTTCAATTCACTTCGAAATCGTTTTCAATTCAATTCATTTCGAAATCGTTTTCAATTCAATTTGAATTCGTTTTCAATTCATTTCGAAATCGTTTTCAATTCAATTCATTTCGAAATCGTTTTCAATTCAATTCATTTCGAAATCGTTTTCAATTCAATTTGAATTCTTTTTCAATTCATTTCGAAATCGTTTTCAATTCAATTCATTTCGAAATCGTTTTCAATTCAATTTGAATTCGTTTTCAATTCATTTCGAAATCGTTTTCAATTCAATTCATTTCGAAATCGTTTTCAATTCAATATGAATTCGTTTTCAATTCATTTCGAAATCGTTTTCAATTCAATTCATTTCGAAATCGTTTTCAATTCAATTTGAATTCGTTTTCAATTCATTTCGAAATCGTTTTCAATTCAATTCATTTCGAAATCGTTTTCAATTCAATTCATTTCAAAATATTCGATTTCGAGATTACTTTTCAATATTCATTTTAAAATGAATAAAATCGATATAAATATCGTTTACGTCAAAACGGCGTCAATCTAATCAACACGGCTTCATGAATTTCTATTTTCAAATATTCTATTTCAAATATTCTATTTCAAATATTTGTTATTATCAAAATATTCTTTATTTTCACGATTGGAATGAGGCCCAATCAATTACCATATAAAATTAATTATATGGATTTTCATACAACACATGTATATAATAACATTGAAAATAATCAACCATCAACCAAAGTGCACTACACTGTATAAGCATCAAATATAGATATTCAACGCTTATAACAGCCTGTCAATCAATCGATCGACACATTTAATAAATCAGGATGAGTGAACTTCAAATTTCATCCCAACACCCGTGTGGGGTTTCAAACAATCAAACATAGATTTTAGTTGTGCAGTTGGGCGATGTGTAAAATTTATCGTCCCAATCAATGTCATTCAAATAAGTGTACATAAACAAACCATCTGGTTTGTAAATGAATATTTATTTATTCACTTCACTATTTTCATATTCACGTTAAAAATTATATTTTTAACGATAAAACATTTTATTTCAACCTATGAATTTCTATTCAATTCATTTATTCAATAAAATGATATTTTTATTTTTCTAACATATTTTAGAAAATTTCGGCGGCATAACGACACGATACTAGAAACGGGACGAGGCCTAGCCTTATCCCCGGTCTAGTGAAGGCCCACGCCATTCACACATCAATCAAATCAATTTCATTATGCAAACCACAAAATTTGGAGTAAGAGTCTAACCTAGCCTTACACCTTCGCCTTATAACGGCGCACGTCTAATCCTAACCAATTTATCGATTCGATTTTTCACACCACAAACCACATTCAAACCAATATCGCAATCAATCACTAAACAGCCAAACAAACAAGTCCATGGTCTGTGGACGATTGTGTCGGGTGCTACTAAACACCGTCTGCATCCTAGTATATATATAACTAGAAAAATTAAATTGAAAGGTGAGAAGTTCTCACATATAGCTATCCAATCATCTTGACTCTTCTTTTGCAGAATTCTTCGTCGTTCTCGCCTTTTTGTCATCTTCGTTGCCCGTAGCCACTACATACTTAAAAATCACATTTTTAATTCGTTATTCAATATATAAAAATCATATTTTTATTTCGAAGTTCAATATGTAAAAATCATATTTTTAATTCGAAGACTAACATATAAAAATCATATTTTTATTTCGAAGTTCAATATGTAAAAATCATATTTTTAATTCGAAGTCTAACATATAAAAATCATATTTTTATTCTATATTCTTTCGTTTCTTTTAAAAATTATATTTTTAAACCATTGTGAATTCATATTCGAAGTCACATATCTTTCTATTTCAAAATTAAATCTTTTTGTAAAATCACAAATAATATCTTTCCTATGTTAAAAATATAATCTTTTATGTTAAAAATATATATAATCTTTCATGTTCTATGAATCAAATCTTTTTAACTCTATGAAAATAAATAAAAATCGTATTTTTATCTTTTGCTAAAACATATACTAAAGATCGGATTTTATTTACAATGTTATTCATATTCAAAACTGAAAATAAAATCAGGTTTTAAATGCATAGAAAAATCAGTTTATATATTTCCTTTAAAAATCAGTTTATATTTCTAAAACAAAAATCGGTTTTATTTCTTTAAAACAAATCAGTTTTTAAAAACATAAAAATCAGTTTTTTTATATCATTTAAAAATCGGTTTTCTGTTTTAAATAAAAATAAAAATAAAGTAAATAAATTAAAAACTTACAGGGTTCAATCGGAAGAAGGGGATTCGGATTTGCGGTCGGCGAAGGGTCTGGAGGCGACGCGGCATCAGGCGGTGGCGACTTCTGGGATTCGACGGAGGGGGATGTGGGTTCATCGACGGTGGGGTGCTCTCGATTAGATGGAGGAGGAGGCGGAGGAAAAGGGGAAGCAGGGGGGGCTCGAGATCGATTCGGGGAATGGGGCGTTGGGGGTTCGGGGCGGTTTCGATGAGAGAGGAAGGGGAGAGAGAGGCGGAGCTCGGGGAGGTGGGGCGGCGCTCCGGTTGGGCGACGGTCAACGGAGGTGGAGGCGATGGGTAGAGGGGCGCCTTTTTTTTTTTTTTTTTTATAAACTGAATCGAAATAGAAACGGGGGGGGGGGGGGGGGGGGCAGAAACATAAAGGAGGAAGAGATATTATTTTTTTTTTATTTAATTATTAAAAAGTTGACTTTCGCATACGACCTCTAAACGAGGCCCACCGCCTGTCGTCCCTAGCGTTTCACCCCCATTCCGAACACAATGGGATATGTACCGCAAGCTGAATTGATAGTTTGAATCAGTTTCCTTTTGAATTTTCATTTAAATCACTATATTGAATTTTAAACGTACATTTCAAATTACCGGGGTCACATACTAACTAGAAAAATTCCAGAAAAATATTTTCTAGCTTCGTATTGACGATACGGTCCTATCAAAACTAGTTTCGTCGAATTCTGAGACCGTTGGAAAAATGGCCAATTTCCAGTCGATTAAAATCAACTGAAACTGGTCAAACGCGTTTTCTTTTGCCACGCTCACATATTGATTCAGAAAATTATGAAATTTGAAACCTAGCAATAATTTTACATCACGGACCCAACAAAACTGGTTTCGTCGAAATCCGAGGTCGTTTGCAAAATGTCCATTTTTAAGGGCCTGAATTCCATAGCGACTATTCAGAATTTTCAACTGGACATATCTTTTGATTTCCGCCATGAAATTTCGATTCTTCGGATTCGTTGGAAAGATATCCACAATTAGATTCCATTATTTTTGGTTTCACTAAAATCCGGATTGTTTTGCACCCGATACATTCAATTGAAGTTTGAAATCGAATTATCGAACTACCGCGCCATTTTCAATTCTATTTATAATTATATATAAATATTTATATTCTAACGACGACGCGTATAATATATACGTTCGAATTATATTCAAAATAAATTTCTCGTCGATATTATTTAAAATAATTCATTTTAAATAATCAAAATTCGCTAAAATGGCCAAAATAAAAATTTCAAACTGGCTCGCATTTTACGGGTTGTTACAATCTCCCCCACTTAAAACTTTTCGTCCCCGAAAAGGAACAAAGTCGAAAGTGGTTTGATTAATCAACTCTATGTTCGATCTGGCTTTCATTCTCCAACCCTTTCGTTTCTGAGAATTTTCAAAATTTCAAAAATTTGGCTAACACCCTAAATTTTTGAAAAATTTCGCCATAACCTCCCCTGCACCGGGAGCATCGGGGAATTTCAAATAGCTTCCCCGGTCCTTCAGATCTCAAAAAGAAAAAGTAAAAGCCAAGCGGCTAGCCAATAGGCTCATAAAATCATCATCACCCAAACAAAACAGGAAATTATGTAGTAAACATGTACCTATTTGTCGGGCAAACAAATTTTATTCTCTGGCTCTAGCCTCCTTGCTATGACCTGTTCAATGATATACAAGTATATGCAAGCAAATGCGACCAAATTTCAATACAAGTCAATATTTGATTCAGTTAGGCATAATGGTTCAAAATTATCAAACAATTAAACAAACAACACAAACATCAATCAATTAGTGGATTAACGTTTCAAATTGATAACTTTGATACATAGTCAAAAATCAGATTTTTGATGCCAAATCACAACAATAGACCCTATCTAATTTTGGTTCTCACACCAGTCTAATGGAAATATATAGATATCTCACTTTCGTCACTCGAACATAAATTCTAATGATGGAGCTCCATCATCAAAATCATCTCCGGGCGATTAGAGTGTAATTCTATATCTATCCAGTATATTAAAACTTCAAATACACGTTTGCAAGGCGTATATGCAAAATCTTTATATACTGGACTGTCCAAATCAATATAAATAAATAATCAAATACGAATAATTGATTTAAATTTTCAAAACAAAATTTGTTTTCATTTGAAAAATATACTCTTCACACTCGGTCTAGGATACTACTGATCCTATCTCTAACGAGTCATCCCATTGGATATTACTAATCCAATATCTGATGAATTCTTTCGTATGGTTCTAATGTGTCTTGTTCTCTAGCTTTGTAAACCAAAGCTCTGATAGTTCCCCGTAACTTCCCCGTAAAGGAAAGCGTCGGATAGTTCGAGAACAAGCCACAACAGAACGTAAACAGAAGAACATTTCATTGTATATTACAACAATGCATCAGATTACAAGAATATACAGAGTATAAATGAATATTACACAGAAATATCAGAGATTTAAATTACATTTAAATACATAGCAGCGGAAAATAATACGATACACAACTAGAAGTAGATATACGGATACAAAGCTTTCCGGATATCGTTCCAGCTGTAAACCAGGATCCTGTGAATATAAATCTGCAAAACCAAAACTGGCTCGCATTTTACGGGTTGTTACAATTTCATATACAAATTTATTTAGCAAATTATTTTCTTTTAATTTAAGAGCACACTGACCACGCATAACCAGATCTTGGATTTTTAAATGAGATCAGTTGCAGCTTAAATATAAGTAATCTCATAACCATGCATAACCAGAGCTTGGATTTTTAAATGAGGTTAGAGAAATACATATGAATATTATATTATTATTATTTTCAGTTTCAAAATGAAAAACTCCTCAGTATACAAAACTAATATGCATGATATAAATGTGGTAGGTACAGAAATGGTTTGTGAAATAAATTTCTAAATTAATCATATTATGAAATATAATCAACTGTACCGAGATCATTGAAAATTTTCAATTATCACTAATTTTGAATAGTAACATAGTCCCATTTCTATCACAAATATTTTCACTGTTTATTCACGATGATTTTTTTTAACAAAAATAAACTCTCCACATTAATATAAAATTATCATGAATGGCAGAAAGGATGATAGGTAATGAAGATGGTCGTGAAATAATTGCCAGTTCAAAGATATTATAATAAATGTTCAACCATCATGAAGAATTTAAATAAAATCTCCTCTTATTGTGAAATATACTGCAGTCAAAATTCATCACAATTTTAAAATCCGATAATAATTTTGATGAATTATAAATACATTTCAATTTGGATATTGATTTCAATTTCTGAATGAATAATCAATAAATAATTTTAAAATTGAAAATCAATTACAAGAGGGAAATGAAGATATATACAAGACATGGGAGATTAAAAAATATACAAAAATCAGTACTACAAAACTGGTACTACTTGGTGTCTTTGTTTATGAGGAAGGTAACAAGACATTGGAGACAAACAAGTATAACACAGACAAAAGAATTTTAAATACAAAGCCCAGGCAGATCAAGCAAATTAATTTCATGTATCAGAGCATGGTATGTATTTGATACCAAAACAAGTAATCACCAAAAATATATTTTCCAGAACAATATCTGAGCAGCACAAACATCAGATTCAAATCAGACTTGCCAAGATGTTGGTCACATAGGATGATTCATGATCTAATGAAAAAAAAACCGTTTATTTTAAATCATTTGAGAAATATGAAACTCTCAGGATTCAGTGAATCAGTCACACCAGAATGTAAATTTCAGATTTATGATATGTGTGTGATTCAATAATTCAATGACTTCAAATGATTTTAAACAAACATATATTCAAATCCAATAATCATGAAAAAAAAACAGAGAGATTTATGACCGGATTTTCAAAGAATTTTCAAAATTATCTTTGACAAGTATAAGAGGGATTTCAGATCATTTACATCAAGTTTGAGAGATATTCATGATCCAAAAAACTTAAAAATAATTTATTTGAAATCACTTGAAACAATGCCAAATTTGAGATATAAAGAATTATTCTCACAAGATTGATAATTTCAAATTTAAGTGGTGTGTGATATTCAAAATATCTAGAATCTCAAATGATTTCAAACAAAGCTAATTTCAATCATAATAATCATGAATAATGATGAAATTTCAAGATGTATCACTGATTCAAGACAATTTAACATATTCAAGCCAATCTGAAAATTTCTGAAATTATCACAACTGATGAATATTGGTGTGCTTCAATGAGCATATTATTTCAAGTCTTTCTAAAATGAATTAGAAGAAACTCAAAATAGCAGAGGTGTGTGAAATTTCACAAAATATTCAGATCTTAAAAAAAAATAGAATTCAAAATTAACAGTGTTCAAGATATGACCCGAATACATCAACACTGTTATGAATTCAGAGAAAACATAAACTTCAAAACAATTGCAGATATTTACAAGATTAAATTCAAGATCTGGAAATAACTAAAACATCAGAGTTCTATTCAACTAAAGCGAATTTCCAGAAAATATGAGTTCTACAATTGGAAGTTAATGAAGCCCGGAAGAAGTTACAGTGATATGACAATGACAAAACATAAAACAGAAAAAGAAATATAGACAGAAGGGACAGAAGGAGAAATAAACAAAGAAAATAAAAACAGAAATAATATTTACAAAGGTGAGTTTAGAGATCATACCAGAATCCAATGTAAATCAGAATCTCTAACTCAACAAGCTTAGCTAAGGAACTGTGAATAATCTGAAGATATGAAGCAGTTTGGATTCAATTTCTCTTTAGCAAAGCAGTTCCTCAGCCTCCTTCGGTACCTAGCAGTTTGTAGAATCGAGTGGTCTAACGAAGGTTGTAAAACCACTCACAGTTTTGTTCATGTCTTTTGGTACCCAATTCTGTTTGTATAACAATCCATTAGAATCAACTAGAGTTCCCTTTGGAACCCAAATTCGTTTAGTTTTTCCAAAAATCATTTTGTTTCTTTTTGGGGTCCACAATTGTTCAACTGGATTGTTATCAAACCAATTCTTATCTCGTTTGTGATTCAAAAACTTTTTGGATTTTTCAAAATTCAAAATTTCAAATTGACTCTTCTTGAAGCAGTTTGAAGGATTTTTAAAATCACAAGAGTTCAAATTTTCAGAAACATTAATTTTCCCAAAGCCAAGACCACATTTATTTCCAATAGAAACTTGATTTTGTAACAGCATATTCAACGATTTTTCCCCATTAGAAAATTTATCCAAAGTTAATTCTAATCGTTGAATTTTGGATTTAAGATCGCCATTTTCTTTTATCAAATTTGAGCAATGATTTGTAGCGGTCTTATGTTCAGCATTGGACTGTTTCAAAACCAAATTCTGATTTTCAAGTAACTTAATTTTGGCTTTGGATTCAGATATTTCAGATTCAAAACATTTTTGTTTTTTAGTTTCAAGTTTTTCAAAGTTCTTGAATTTTTGAATCTCGTTTTCCAGCTCATTCAAAATCGAATCACTTTTTAACAAATTTTCTTTTTCAGCAATTTCTAATTTGGAATTTATATCAGTCTTGAAAATTTCAAATTCCTTTTGCAGAAGGTTATTCAAACTTGATAACTCAGTCTTGTTCTCATTTAAAATCAGAATTTCATTTTCAAACTTTTGAATATTTTTATTGAGATGAACAAGACTAGTTTCCAATTTCAAACAATTTTTGCAAACTGAATTTGAAGGGTTTTTAAAAAATTCAAGTTGTGATTCCAAATTATCAATTTTGCTGGTCAACTCAGAATTCTTAGATTTCAGAGACTTATTTTTCAGTTGGAGTTTATCAACAGATTTCGTTAAATCAAGACACATGTAAACTAGATCTTCATATGAGAAATTTTCTATTTCATTGTCTGTTGATTCTCCATCAGCTGATCCATCTGAATTATCATCTGTAAGACCTGTTAAGCATAAATTTGAATTTGAGTTGTCATCCTAGGGTTTTGAGCTGTTGTCAGGTTTTCCATACAGCTTGTTGAGAGTTCTCCAAACTTCCTGTGCAGATAAACAATGACATATAAGATTAAACTGTTCAGTACTAAGATAATCAAATATAATTTTCATAGCACGAGCATTGAAAGCTACATCTACACTATTAAACCCATTGATAACAACATCCCAACATTTAATATTAACAGATTTTAAATAAAATTCCATGTTGGATTTCCAGTTTGAAAAATCTGTTCCAGTGAAAATAGTTGGAGATGAACTGGACTGACTCTCACTAGACTGACGACTAGGATTACCCATGACTCTAGAGTTAAAAGAAAATACCTGCTCTGATACCACTTGTTGGATCTAGATTAACCCTAGAGGGGGGGGGGTGAATAGGGTTTATGACAGTTTTTCACTGAATTAAAAATTTGACAGGATAATAAATAATAATCAGAACACAGAATATAGCAGAAACAGAAATACAGAAAATAAATCACACACAGATATACCCAGCTTCGGCAAAACCCTGCCTACTGCTGCATTTTCTAAGGTTTCTACTAGGTGATAGAACAGATCCCTCATACAAGACCATGTACACTCGCGACTTTCACTCCTATTCAAACCCTATGCTCAAAACCGTAGACTGATCGATATCCACTCGACCAGATTCCCCGAACTACAACCCTGTAATCCATAACCCAGATTTTACAGACTCTGAAACTGACAGCCAACTCTCTGACTGATCTCCCCTAGATTTTTATAGAATTCTAGAAACTGTTTCAGACGGTTTTTAGAAAGTACAAAACAAATAAAAAAAAAGAAAACCCTAGGAAATTAAGAAAAGAGGGTCATCCCCTTGTAAAGCATGGCCGGCCACGTTAGAAATGATTCCACCCTTTATCAATTTGGCCGATCCCTCCTGGAATAAAAAAATGGCTGCAGCAATTTCGTGACTAGGGTTTCTTTGAGTCCCCAAATCGATTTGGACTTCGATGGCTTTCTGGAATTGATAGAATAGCTTCTCTGATGCTCGAGAGTTGTTGTTCTTCGTCGCTTGATTTGCTTCTGACCGAAAACGATTGTGAGTGAATCTCAATTTTTATTGTTCTGCCTTTTTAAAAAAAATTGATGCTTGGTTTTTCGATTCAATTTTTGGTGGATTCGATCCTTAATTGCCCATGATGTATTGGTGTGACTAAATAGGGTAAAAATAGAAAACCCTAAATCATTCTCTGATTTCGGCGTATGACTTGTTTGATTAATTGGATGATTTCCCCTTTTGCTTGCGTGATTTTTGCTTGTGAATTTGGTCTTCAATTTGGCCTTCGATGAAACTGCAGATTTAAATTTCCCCTTTTGAAACTGAATTTGTCCCTTGTGTAATTTCTTGCCAAAAACTGTTGCGTGATTTCTGGACATTTTGCATTTGTAGAATCTGGAAATAAATCCTTGAATTGCTCTGAAATCCCTATATGCCTCGATTCTGATTTGAATTATTGCCTTAAAAAAATTGTTTTCGAAAGTGTTGTCTATCTCTTTGCTTGATTGATTTATTTCTTGCTCCTTGCAAAAATTCTGGAAAGTTTAAAACTTGCCAAAGATTATTTCACTGCATTGTTTGGGAAAACAATTTAAACTTCTGCCAGAAATCTGGGAATCAATTTTGTTGTGAGTTTTCATTGTTTCTCTTTCTGACTATACTTGCTCAGAAAAATATATTCAGTCTTTAACTCAATCCAAAACTGGAAATGTATTTCCCAATTGAATAACAGCATTAGTGTGTCATATCCTTGTGCATTTCTGATTTGCTTGATTGATGGACTTGCATGATTTCTGGAATTTCAATTGTGAGATAAAAACCATTCCAAAAAAAATTGCTTGCCAAAACATGATTTGAGCAATTCTTGGAAGATTACTTTGCCATAAAAAATTGTCCAAAACTGTTTTGCTCAAATTTGCTCTACTATGTATTCTGAGCAAACCCTTTCTGCTGTATGCATTTGTCTGAAATTTGCACTTGTGTGAATGCATTTGTGTAATGACCCGCATTGGCAGGGGTATTATGATTAATTTATTTAATTATATCAATGGTGGTTTAGAGTATTTAATGGTCGTGGAATTAAATAATGGTGAATATTTAATTAAAATAATAAATTAAATAATATATTTAATTCAGAAATAATCAGAATTATTGGAAATCACAATATTCTGTGAACGGGGTCATCCCCAAGATTTAACTCAGCCTAGAGTTGAATTATATTGACGAATATATTCAATCGACGACAGTTTGAACGTATAATTATATTATAATTAAAATCGAGCTCGAAATGGCGCTGCAGTTCGTAAATTGGCGATTCGAACTTCAACTGGATGTACAGGATTCGTTTTAAGACGGATTTCTGTGAAACAAGAAACGTGTGGGGCTGGCGGAGTATATCTTTCTAGTGGAAGAGAAAATTCAGGATTTCGTCGTATAGATTTTGAGATATGTCCAAATCAAATTTTAAAATAGTCGCTATAGAATCGTTTATCGGCCATAACGGTTATTTCGAAATAACTAGTTATCAGATTTGAATTTGAACAAGGTTCTTTTGGGAAGTAGTGATAATTTAATTTTTAGAATTTTATGGTAATTTTTAATTAATTTAATAAGCGACTTTGTATTTGAAGTATTTCGCACCCTGAAATCAACATTTTGAAGTTTCAGGATATGAGTCAACCTACCGATATTATTATATTTTTGGAATCATGATGCCTTGGTCGACACGACGGTAATGTTATTTCTGTCCATAGCAGTACGTACGTGATCAGAATTTTATGTAGCGAGGTGCTTATAACAAGTTGAATATATATATATATATATATATATATATTAAATCTCTACTCTAAAATATCTTAACTGGTTCTAGGCCCAAATAAAGCCACGACTCCTTTTAAACCACAGCCACAAAAGACGCGAACAACAAAAATAACAATCCCCTATATAATGTCTTCACCACCTTTTAAAACCTAAAACCCAAAATCATTTCACAGCAAAAACAGGCCGCCACTCCTCTTCAACGTTTCAACCAAAACGAGAATTTGAAAATCCCCTAAAAGTCAAATAAAAACTCCAGAATCCACAACGTCTGCTGAATTGATTTCCTACGACCAAGAATCTCCAACGCTGGTGCTAATCCTTCTGAGTTCGACGGATCTGTATCGCTTGAAAGGGAGCCCTTTTTGCCGACGTTCGAGCGTGAGCTCGAGTTGAGTTCGAAGGAGGGGGGTCAGCCTCATGGGCGGTGGTGCGTGGAGGAGTTTGGCGGACGAGTTGGGAGTATTGGTGATTGGAAATGGGCCATCTCGAAGAGGTTGCGGACTAGAATGGCAGGCAAAAGGGAGGACAGTGGGGTGATATTGGGTGAACGTATTCTGGAGAGTTGTTTCAGGTTTTGAATCTAGGAGAGGACGGATTTGCTGTTGTGCGGTTGAGCACGCAGGGAAGTTTATACATGCGAGAAAGATGATTTACATTTGTGAAGTGGGAAGGTGGAGTGTAAACGAAGAACAGGCTGCGTTGGCAAAAGGAAGGGAGGCTTTTCTGGTTATAACGTGTAGGGTGGAGCAGCATTTTCACACCATTCCCATAAAGAAGAAGGGGTCTTGTGTATGGTATTTGAAACAACAGGGACGTGATTTCATTGAGGAGTTGTGGGGTTCAGTAAGTTCGGTGATGAGGGAGAGTGTTCGAAGAAGACCAGTATTGGTATATATTTAGTTTGAGTTTAAAGAAGTAATGGGAGGATTAGGAGGGGAAAAATTCGGCAATATCTGAAGCATGGAGATGCAGCAAAAGGTATAAATTTGGACAGCAACATGTTTTCATTTATTTGGCGAAGATAACAGTGTTTGGTAAATTTTGTTAAGTGTATGTTGGATATTCTGTGAGCAGGTCGATAGTAGAGAAAGAATGATGGAGCACAGCAATTGAATAGTATAAAACGAAGGGGGAAATTGTTGTGTATTTCAGTGATTTAAGGACTTAAGAAGTGATCGGTATCAAGGAAGTGTTAAACGTGGAAAAAAAGTGATTAAGGGTAAATTATAGTTAATTAATTACTTAATCGGCCATGATGTTTTAAATGTATGTACAACTTATCTAAATCGTAACTTTGTGCTACGTTAACAGAATTTGACGAAAACAAGATCCAATATGATCGTATGGACGGGAGCGTCACAATGGAACTGACCGGGAGAGGATTGGTGCTCGTTACAATTTATAGCAAAACAAATTATCCGTTCAAATCAAGTGACAATTATCGTTATTAACGATGATCGTCCAATGTGAGTAAATCTCACTAACTCTAAATAGTTTATAATTTCATGTTGTATTTTTAGAACTGTTAGATATTGGTTGATTTACTATATGTTGACTGTTTGATTGAACTGCTAGTCAGTTAGTGGAATTTCTATATTGATTCTGTTTAACAGAATATATCATATGGAACTGAAAGTGATGTTATCTATATTGTTTAACATCTGTGATGCAGGGAAACAGGTTGGAGGAATCCAACTGGATTCCTCAACATTTATTTTACTGTTTTCATATATTGTGATATATGATGGGTTATATAATCTGTTATGGATTATGTGTGTTGGAATGATGTTGATCATTGTTATTCGATATTGTCAATATCATAAAAGACCCTGGGATGTAAAAAGAAGTATTTCAATGTATATTGAAATAAAGGAATTTTATAAAATCATAGGATTTTATAAAAGGAAATATTTATAAAACGAACACGGTTTTATAAAAGGAATATTTATTTAGAAAATAAATAGAAATAGAAAAGGAAATATTTGTAACGGTAAATAGAAGTTATAAATAGGAAATATTTGTAACGGTAAACAGAAGTTATAAATAGGAAATATTTGTAACGGTAAATAGAAGTTATAAATAGGAAATATTTGTAACGGTAAATAGAAGTTATAAAAAGGAAATAGTTGTAACGGAAAACGTAGTTTAGTAAAAGAAGTTAATCGATGTTAGTTAATCGATTAGAGAATAAAGTTGAAAGGAGATAATCGATGTTAGTTAATCGATTAGAGAATAAAGTTAAAAAGAAGTTAATCGATTAGTGATAAAGATTAAAAAGAAGTTAATCGATGTTAGTTAATCGATTAGAGAATAAAGTTAAAAAGAAGTTAATCGATGTTAGTTAATCGATTAGAGAATAAAGTTAAAAAGAAGTTAATCGATGTTAGTTAATCGATTAGAGAATAAAGTTGAAAGGAGATAATCGATGGTAGTTTAGTCGATTAGAATAGAAGCAAATGAGTAAATCGAATATAGTTATTCGAATAGAAAGAAAAAGGAATTATCGAATATAGTTTATTCGAAAAGAGTAAGTGAAATGAGTAAATAAATAGCGTTAGTCCAATAGAGTTAATTGATAGGGGTTAGTCCAATAGAGTTAATTGATAAGAGTCAATCGAATATAGTTATTCGAAGGAGGGTTAAGTAAGGAAGTTAGTAAAGAAATATAAAGTGAACTTTGCCTATTTCAAAGTTAGAAATATTATTCAGTCAAGGTCTGAGAGGTAGTTCTACCCCAACTTGATTGGCTTCGTTTTAACTAAGGAATAGTTAATGTTCGGCAGTAAAAGGAAATGGTTTGAGTTGGCATCGCGATGGTTTGTTTAAACATCTGCCTAAGTCCAATGAAGAAGCTTTGGAAATGTTTTCCAAATAAGAAACCAGAAATGTTTTCTAATAAAGAAAACAAGAAATGGAACTGTTTTCCATTGTTAATAACGTATATTTTCCCAATTTAGAAAATAAGGAATATTGAACATAGGGAAACAGGAGATAAGTAAATTAATGAAATAAAGAGATAAATGTTGAATGATGTTTGATCGATATAATTTCCATTTGGAAATATTATCGTTGTTTGCACACTTGTTTTTATTCGATAGTTAAATCACAGACTATCGAAGTTTTGACCATTTTAACGTTGTTAATATGGAGAGACCGGTTGGATTAATATCCAAAGAACCACTCTGTATTGGCATAAGCGTTGCGAATCATATATGCCAAAGGAAATTGAAGACGGAGTTATGCAAGGGCTATCCTGTTTACAGAATAGTGCCTTCGGTTCATCCTGTTCCTGGATGACTTGTATGGACGGATGTCTGACAGAGTATTTCCAGATGATCACGTATATTGATTTCTCCAACCGTACCAAGAGTGGAAGCGGAGAAGGAAACTTCTTTTAGCTAACACATAATGTATGGTTGAGGTCGTCAATCGGTGATTTGATGGATTTGATGATGTGACATTCGAAGTGAAAGTGGTATGATGATAAAGCGTAGCTTCTAGCCTCATCATCCGGTAAATGACAGAAATCGGGCAGGCAGCATGGCTAAGTCGGTCGCACCGAAGTAGGGTGTATAATCACCTGATCTAGAGTTTCATTTACTTCTAAAAATCTATTGTTGATGCTGTCCCATTCGGGAAACGGTTGCTGATCCCAACTGTTGGTGATATACATTCGATACACTCAAGCGAAATGAGTGGTCGGTCATGTGTGGCCGGGTTGCAAGATGTTCTTGTTGAACCCAGTGTATTCCTCTCTAGAGGTACACAAGCGGAAGGTGATTCCATACCTTGTCATAGTTGGAAATCCATTACCCAATACGTGCTTGCGGTTTTGATTGTATACTATATATGTAGAACGTGAGATGAAAGCGTTTCTGCTAGTTGATTATATATACTGTGGTTGATAGACATTATTATAATATCAAAAGGTTTTTGATATAAAGTTATTTTGGATTCTCATAAGGGAAAAACCCGTTCCGTTATGCGGCGTGGTCTTATGAGATATCGTTTACTTGTTGAACTGTTTTTAAACTGTTTTACTCACACTAGTCCCATGACTGACCCGGAGTTTATTTTGTTGTTTTCCCTAAACTCTTGGGTGCCTAAATTTGTATGGGCAGTCAAGTAGTCGGGATTTTACAGATACACTTGAAGAGCTGGAGCAAGAGGCTTTAGGATGTTATAGCTATAGTTATTTCCGCCGTGTTGTAAGTGCTATACTTTGATAATGATGTATATTCAAATACAGATGTATATTTCAAAGTTATGTTACATATATTATATGTTATTCGTTCCGCTGTGAGATTCGTGTTACTCTGATGTTGTGTTCTTCTTCTTCTTCTATTCTAATTTTCTATCTCATCTTTCCTCACCCTCTAATTTCTTTCACTAATTACCAGGATTTTTCGACGTTTTGGTTATCGACATCGAGCTTATGCCGATAACCAAAGTCGCCGAAAATCCGGGTTGTTACAGTTGGTATCAGAGCTTAAGTTAAGAAATACTTGGCTCTGTGGCGTGACTCGGTAGAGATAGGGTTAGTAATACCCTAGACTGAGATTGAGTGTATATATACGAGTGGACGTATTTGTTATTGATATTAAAATTTGTTTTATATTGTGGAGATTCATTGGTTGAGTTGTTTATGAGTTCTGGTCGATCAGTTTGATCCACTGTATCGGTAGGAGTTACTAAACACTTGAATACGATGAACCATCATGATATGTATTGAAAAGAGGGTAAATGAAAATAGTTTACCCAACGTATATTTTGATATATATATATATATATATATATATTGGATTTATTGGTTGATATTATAATCGAGTAAGATTATAAGTAAAATGGTTATGTAAATAACCAATCAGAATTCATATAAGTGAAATAAGTGAAATCAGATGGGTTAAATCTGAAATTTAAACCAGAAATTGAAGTTAAAACTCTGGAGAATTGGATAAGTGTTTGTAAATGGATTTGGATTAAAAATAAGGAAAATTTAAGATCCTGGGAGATTTTAAATTGTTTTACAAGCAGTGTGAATTATATTTTGAAATGAATTTCAAAGTGCAAATGTTTAGAAATGGTTTTATAGTATTGAACTCACTTCGATCGCTGGAAAATAGATTCTGATGATGACAACTGCATCATCAGTATTCATTTTCGAGTTGTAAGTGACGAATTACTACCAGAGATACTGTTTTGAAATTGTTTTGGGAAAGACAAGTTGTGTTGAATTTCAATATGGGATTTGAATAATAGAGAATTGGAATTTTTAAATAGATTTGAAATATTAACTTGTTTAAAATAAATAAAAACGAGAAGTTCCTTTATAAACGAAGTTTATAAATAGTTCTTTTATAAACGAAGTTTATAAAATGAAGTGAAAAGAATTATCATTGGATAATTCAGAAATATAAAAATACAAGTGCGAAATTGAAAGGGAAATCTACTTTCCAAAGGTAGAAATATCAATTTCAAAAGAAATTGAAACTGAGACTTATATAAAGGAATTTGAATAAAGGAAGTTCAAACATAGGATTTGAATACAGAAAATTCAAAGGGGATTTGAATAAAGAGAATTCAAATAGAAATTGAATATAGAAATTCAAAGGGAGTTTGAATATATGAAATTCAATGGAAGTGATATAGAATTTGAATATAGAAATTCAAATGGCGTTTGGATATAGAAAATATAAGAGATTTCAAATATAGGATTTGAATATCGAAAGTGAAATGAAATTTGAATGTAGAAGATTCAAATAGAATTGAATTTGAAATTTGAATATAGAAGATTCAAAGGGAATTAAAATGAAATAAAGAGAATTCAAATAGATTCGAATATAGAAATTCAAATATGGGATTTGAATAAGAGATTTGAAATGAAATTCAAGTATAGAATTTGAATAAGGAAATTGAAATGGAATTTGAATATAGGGGATTCAAATAGAATTGAAATGGAATTCAATTAGTGGATAAACAAGTAAAAATATATTTGAACATGGTATACTCAAATATAAAGGTGAAATGGCAAACCAGTAATTTGAAAATCACTTAACGGACTAAGTTAAAATGATTGGATTAAGTTGAAATGAATTAGAAATGTATAAATATACATGAGATATGTATGGATAAGGTATGAAGGTATATAAATAGAATGCTCGACGAAAAGGTATGTATTTAATTCACATATGAGATTTTATGCGCCGTATCGGCTAGCCGCTTGGCTTTTCTTTTTCTTTTTGATTTGGAGAAGGCCTGTGTGGCAGTTTGGGGATTTTCCCGATGCTCCTAGTACAAAGGAGGTTATGGCGAATTTTTCCGGGAAGTTAAGGAGATAGAATATTTTTAAGATAATTTGATAATTAGAAATTAACGTATCGATATATATAAAAGTCGATAAGAAAACGAACTTAAAAATAGAATAGCAAAATCAAAAAGAAAGTCTAGAATAAAATCTAGTTAGAATAGAAAGAGGAAGTGTGTACGTGTTTAAAAGTGAACAAGTAGTTGTATGGTATTGATTATTCGAGTAAGTAGTCATATCTGTTTTGATGTTATAAATGTTATTCAGTCAAGGTCTGAGAGGTAATTATACCCCAACTTGATTGATTTCATTATTAACAAATAAATAGCAAGATTTCATGCTCGAAGATCAATGTTGAATAAGAGTTAGTTGAATATAGTATTTGGATTGTCGTAACGATGTTTTACACAACATCCGTTTTAACCCAAATAAATGTAAGCTTGGAAACATAATAAAGAATATTTCCTAAGTATAGAAATAAACGAGATCGGAAAAGAGATAAATAATTGGAATATTTTCCAATTATAAATAACATATATTTTCTGAAGTTTAGAAAATAAAGGAAGGAGATATTCGGAAATGTTTTCTAAATAACATAAAAGGCCAATATGGTTATTGAAAATATTTGATTAACAAACATTGATAAAGAAATAGAGAAGTGATTTAATTAATGGAATATTGATTTTGGACTCAGTTGAATTTCAAAAAGGAAAATTTGATTTTTGAGAAGAGTAAACTGTTTAAAAACTCCCAAGGAAAGACTGTTTGAATTAAAAACAAATTTAACGGAAATTTGAATTAAAGTAAAGTCAGTTAAGTGGTAACTGAAGTTGAATTGAAATTGAATAAGATTGGATTTGTGAAATTAGAATCCGAAATGGTATTGGATTGAGGAGTTAAGGAATTGAAAAGCAAGAATTGAACTTGAGTTGAAATGATATTTGGCTCGGATATAAGCGAATGGTTGTGTTGTGGATAAAAGCAGATTGGAATTTGATTTGGGATGACCCTTGTATCTGCTGAATTGATAACAGGTGGAAAGGATATAATGATATGCTGACAAAAAGGTACCAGTTTATATTATATATAAGTTTGGTGATTTTGATGAGCCAAATTGGCAAGCCGCTTGGCTGTTTGATTTTCTTTTGGGTTGGAGATGGCCCAGAGAGGCGAGTGATGGTTTGACCGATTGACCAGTACAAAGGAGGTGCTGGCGAAAATTTTCGAAGAGTTAAGGCGTTAGAAAATTTTCAGGATTTCTGAAAATTTTCGTCGATAAGAATTAATTAATAATTTAATTGAAATTAAATTGGTTCAGTTGAAAATGAAGTTAAGGAGTGAACGAATATGTTCTAACCAGTCGATAGGGTCGTCCTCTACCTTTTAGCAATTTCGAGGACGAAATTATTTTAAGTGGGGAAGATTGTAATGACCCGCATTGGCAGGGGTATTATGATTAATTTATTTAATTATATCAATGGTGGTTTAGAGTATTTAATGGTCGTGGAATTAAATAATGGTGAATAGTTAATTAAAATAATAAATTAAATAATATATTTAATTCAGAAATAATCAGAATTATTGGAAATCACAATATTCTGTGAACGGGGTCATCCCCAAGATTTAACTCAGCCTAGAGTTGAATTATATTGACGAATATATTCAATCGACGACAGTTTGAACGTATAATTATATTATAATTAAAATCGAGCTCGAAATGGCGCTGCAGTTCGTAAATTGGCGATTCGAACTTCAACTGGATGTACAGGATTCATTTTAAGACGGATTTCTGTGAAACAAGAAACGTGTGGGGCTGGCGGAGTATATCTTTCTAGTGGAAGAGAAAATTCAGGATTTCGTCGTATAGATTTTGAGATATGTCCAAATCAAATTTTAAAATAGTCGCTATAGAATCGTTTATCGGCCATAACGGTTATTTCGAAATAACTAGTTATCAGATTTGAATTTGAACAAGGTTCTTTTGGGAAGTAGTGATAATTTAATTTTTAGAATTTTATGGTAATTTTTAATTAATTTAATAAGCGACTTTGTATTTGAAGTATTTCGCACCCTGAAATCAACATTTTGAAGTTTCAGGATATGAGTCAACCTACCGATATTATTATATTTTTGGAATCATGATGCCTTGGTCGACACGACGGTAATATTATTTCTGTCCATAGCAGTACGTACGTGATCAGAATTTTATGTAGCGAGGTGCTTATAAGAAGTTGAATATATATATATATATATATATATATATTAAATCTCTACTCTAAAATATCTTAACTGGTTCTAGGCCCAAATAAAGCCACGACTCCTTTTAAACCACAGCCACAAAAGACGCGAACAACAAAAATAACAATCCCCTATATAATGTCTTCACCACCTTTTAAAACCTAAAACCCAAAATCATTTCACAGCAAAAACAGGCCGCTACTCCTCTTCAACGTTTCAGCCAAAACGAGAATTTGAAAATCCCCTAAAAGTCAAATAAAAACTCCAGAATCCACAACGTCTGCTGAATTGATTTCCTACGACCAAGAATCTCCAACGCTGGTGCTAATCCTTCTGAGTTCGACGGATCTGTATCGCTTGAAAGGGAGCCCTTTTTGCCGACGTTCGAGCGTGAGCTCGAGTTGAGTTCGAAGGAGGGGGGGTCAGCCTCATGGGCGGTGGTGCGTGGAGGAGTTTGGCGGACGAGTTGGGAGTATTGGTGATTGGAAATGGGCCATCTCGAAGAGGTTGCGGACTGGAATGGCAGGCAAAAGGGAGGACAGTGGGGTGATATTGGGTGAACGTATTCTGGAGAGTTGTTTCAGGTTTTGAATCTAGGAGAGGACGGATTTGCTGTTGTGCGGTTGAGCACGCAGGGAAGTTTATACATGCAAGAAAGATGATTTACATTTGTGAAGTGGGAAGGTGGAGTGTAAACGAAGAACAGGCTGCGTTGGCAAAAGGAAGGGAGGCTTTTCTGGTTATAACGTGTAGGGTGGAGCAGCATTTTCACACCATTCCCACAAAGAAGAAGGGGTCTTGTGTATGGTATTTGAAACAACAGGGACGTGATTTCATTGAGGAGTTGTGGGGTTCAGTAAGTTCGGTGATGAGGGAGAGTGTTCGAAGAAGACCAGTATTGGTATATATTTAGTTTGAGTTTAAAGAAGTAATGGGAGGATTAGGAGGGGAAAAATTCGGCAATATCTGAAGCATGGAGATGCAGCAAAAGGTATAAATTTGGACAGCAACATGTTTTCATTTATTTGGCGAAGATAACAGTGTTTGGTAAATTTTGTTAAGTGTATGTTGGATATTCTGTGAGCAGGTCGATAGTAGAGAAAGAATGATGGAGCACAGCAATTGAATAGTATAAAACGAAGGGGGAAATTGTTGTGTATTTCGGTGATTTAAGGACTTAAGAAGTGATCGGTATCAAGGAAGTGTTAAACGTGGAAAAAAGTGATTAAGGGTAAATTATAGTTAATTAATTACTTAATCGGCCATGATGTTTTAAATGTATGTACAACTTATCTAAATCGTAACTTTGTGCTACGTTAACAGAATTTGACGAAAACAAGATCCAATATGATCGTATGGACGGGAGCGTCACAATGGAACTGACCGGGAGAGGATTGGTGCTCGTTACAATTTATAGCAAAACAAATTATCCGTTCAAATCAAGTGACAATTATCGTTATTAACGATGATCGTCCAATGTGAGTAAATCTCACTAACTCTAAACAGTTTATAATTTCATGTTGTATTTTTAGAACTGTTAGATATTGGTTGATTTACTATATGTTGACTGTTTGATTGAACTGCTAGTCAGTTAGTGGAATTTCTATATTGATTCTGTTTAACAGAATATATCATATGGAACTGAAAGTGATGTTATCTATATTGTTTAACATCTGTGATGCAGGGAAACAGGTTGGAGGAATCCAACTGGATTCCTCAACATTTATTTTACTGTTTTCATATATTGTGATATATGATGGGTTATATAATCTGTTATGGATTATGTGTGTTGGAATGATGTTGATCATTGTTATTCGATATTGTCAATATCATAAAAGACCCTGGGATGTAAAAAGAAGTATTTCAATGTATATTGAAATAAAGGAATTTTATAAAATCATAGGATTTTATAAAAGGAAATATTTATAAAACGAACACGGTTTTATAAAAGGAATATTTATTTAGAAAATAAATAGAAATAGAAAAGGAAATATTTGTAACGGTAAATAGAAGTTATAAATAGGAAATATTTGTAACGGTAAATTGAAGTTATAAATAGGAAATATTTGTAACGGTAAATAGAAGTTATAAATAGGAAATATTTGTAACGGTAAATAGAAGTTATAAAAAGGAAATAGTTGTAACGGAAAACGTAGTTTAGTAAAAGAAGTTAATCGATGTTAGTTAATCGATTAGAGAATAAAGTTGAAAGGAGATAATCGATGTTAGTTAATCGATTAGAGAATAAAGTTAAAAAGAAGTTAATCGATTAGTGATAAAGATTAAAAAGAAGTTAATCGATGTTAGTTAGTCGATTAGAGAATAAAGTTAAAAAGAAGTTAATCGATGTTAGTTAATCGATTAGAGAATAAAGTTAAAAAGAAGTTAATCGATGTTAGTTAATCGATTAGAGAATAAAGTTGAAAGGAGATAATCGATGGTAGTTTAGTCGATTAGAATAGAAGCAAATGAGTAAATCGAATATAGTTATTCGAATAGAAAGTAAAAGGAATTATCGAATATAGTTTATTCGAAAAGAGTAAGTGAAATGAGTAAATAAATAGCGTTAGTCCAATAGAGTTAATTGATAGGGGTTAGTCCAATAGAGTTAATTGATAAGAGTCAATCGAATATAGTTATTCGAAGGAGGGTTAAGTAAGGAAGTTAGTAAAGAAATATAAAGTGAACTTTGCCTATTTCAAAGTTAGAAATATTATTCAGTCAAGGTCTGAGAGGTAGTTCTACCCCAACTTGATTGGCTTCGTTTTAACTAAGGAATAGTTAATGTTCGGCAGTAAAAGGAAATGGTTTGAGTTGGCATCGCGATGGTTTGTTTAAACATCTGCCTAAGTCCAATGAAGAAGCTTTGGAAATGTTTTCCAAATAAGAAACCAGAAATGTTTTCTAATAAAGAAAACAAGAAATGGAAATGTTTTCCATTGTTAATAACGTATATTTTCCCAATTTAGAAAATAAGGAATATTGAACATAGGGAAACAGGAGATAAGTAAATTAATGAAATAAAGAGATAAATGTTGAATGATGTTTGATCGATATAATTTCCATTTGGAAATATTATCGTTTTTTGCACACTTGTTTTTATTCGATAGTTAAATCACAGACTATCGAAGTTTTGACCATTTTAACGTTGTTAATATGGAGAGACTGGTTGGATTAATATCCAAAGAACCACTCTGTATTGGCATAAGCGTTGCGAATCATATATGCCAAAGGAAATTGAAGGCGGAGTTATGCAAGGGCTATCCTGTTTACAGAATAGTGCCTTCGGTTCATCCTGTTCCTGGATGACTTGTATGGACGGATGTCTGACAGAGTATTTCCAGATGATCACGTATATTGATTTCTCCAACCGTACCAAGAGTGGAAGCGGAGAAGGAAACTTCTTTTAGCTAACACATAATGTATGGTTGAGGTCGTCAATCGGTGATTTGATGGATTTGATGATGTGACATTCGAAGTGAAAGTGGTATGATGATAAAGCGTAGCTTCTAGCCTCATCATCCGGTAAATGACAGAAATCGGGCAGGCAGCATGGCTAAGTCGGTCGCACCGAAGTAGGGTGTATAATCACCTGATCTAGAGTTTCATTTACTTCTAAAAATCTATTGTTGATGCTGTCCCATTCGGGAAACGGTTGTTGATCCCAACTGTTGGTGATATACATTCGATACACTCAAGCGAAATGAGTGGTCGGTCATGTGTGGCCGGGTTGCAAGATGTTCTTGTTGAACCCAGTGTATTCCTCTCTAGAGGTACACAAGCGGAAGGTGATTCCATACCTTGTCATAGTTGGAAATCCATTACCCAATACGTGCTTGCGGTTTTGATTGTATACTATATATGTAGAACGTGAGATGAAAGCGTTTCTGCTAGTTGATTATATATACTGTGGTTGATAGACATTATTATAATATCAAAAGGTTTTTGATATAAAGTTATTTTGGATTCTCATAAGGGAAAAACCCATTCCGTTATGCGGCGTGGTCTTATGAGATATCGTTTACTTGTTGAACTGTTTTTAAACTGTTTTACTCACACTAGTCCCATGACTGACCCGGAGTTTATTTTGTTGTTTTCCCTAAACTCTTGGGTGCCTAAATTTGTACGGGCAGTCAAGTAGTCGGGATTTTACAGATACACTTGAAGAGCTGGAGCAAGAGGCTTCAGGATGTTATAGCTATAGTTATTTCCGCCGTGTTGTAAGTGCTATACTTTGATAATGATGTATATTCAAATACAGATGTATATTTCAAAGTTATGTTACATATATTATATGTTATTCGTTCCGCTGTGAGATTCGTGTTACTCTGATGTTGTGTTCTTCTTCTTCTTCTTCTTCTATTCTAATTTTCTATCTCATCTTTCCTCACCCTCTAATTTCTTTCACTAATTACCAGGATTTTTCGACGTTTTGGTTATCGACATCGAGCTTATGCCGATAACAAAAGTCGCCGAAAATCCGGGTTGTTACAATTTGAGTATGTGTAAGTCTGCCTTGATCATTTGCCCTGTACATGTGTTCAACTTGTGACTTTCCTTCACCATGCTGATTTGTTGGCTAACTTGTAACTTGAACCATCCATGGTTATGCACACTACCCTTGTACACTCAACTGCTGCTTTATTTTTGTTTCATGTATTTGCATTCGTGGTTCTGGAACGCACTGTTGTTTGCGCCCTGTATCACCATGTATCACTTGTGCATGCTGCATATACACTAATCACCTTGCTTTGGTCCATTTCAGTTTGATTATGCCATTTGAACACTTTGTAATTACTGCTGAGTTCACATTTGTAAAGTTGTGAGCATCACTCTTGAATTTGCAGCACTATGATATGAACCTTGTCTCGACCACACATCCTGACTGTGTACACCAATACCATTGTTATACTTGCACACATGCTTTGGCCACAATGATGTTGCTGTTCATTTTGATTTGCCTGCTTGTAACTCCATAAACTTGAATCTGTGCTTGTGAGTTTATGTACACTTTGGCTCCTTGTTTTGTTACTGCTGCACACAGCTTTGTTGCACCATGCTTCATGTTTGTATCTCGAGCACATTCACCTGTTCTTCATGATGAGACCATGCTAGCTGAACTGTTTTGTGTATATCCAAATGCCATGTAGAGAAGTGCAAATATATTTGCTGTGATGATTTAGAAATGATGTCTTCTATCTCCATGGTGTTCACTGACCATACTTGCACTGTTTTTGTTGCCATATATACATTGCTGTACATAATTTGCATTCTTGAATGCTGTGCATTTTTGCGTTGCACCATATTTGTGTTGTTGACTTTTGAGTGTTGCACTGAGTCGAGAAGGTCCAAGAGGCTACTCCTCAGTTGCTCGCAGATTGGCGAGGCAGTGCACACGTGTATATTTATACATGTGTGTATATGCAGCCATCAGAATGAATTTTCCTGTCCCTGCACAATAATATGTGTATATACATACACATGTATGTGTATACATATATCGTGTGCGTGCTATATTCACATATCAGATCAAGTAATGAAAAATGATGAGAAACACACCAGAAAACTGAGGCAAATAAAATTTTAATAATAAAATTGTGAATATTATTTCTGTTCCATATACTGTGTGTGTGCTTCATTGTGACAGGTAAGCAGAAGATGACTGGACTGACAGAGAGCTGTGAAGACAGAAGACAAAAAAAAAATGTCAGCGAATAAGTGTATGTATAAATATGAAATTAATGAGTGACTGAGAATGTACTGTACTGAAGGAGCTGTATATAAAAAAAAAATCTGTACATGAGTCTGTGAATGTATTATGATGTAGTGAATATCAGTGAATATAAGAGAAATGTATAAACAGTGGTGTTTATAAATTTGTACTGTTTTGATAGTGAAATAAAATATTATATTTAAATTTCTGTGCAGTCGTATTTTATTTAAATATAAATATTATATTCCAGTCTGTGATGTATAATAACAGTACAATATCAAACACATTAAAATAATATTTATTTGGTTGTTATCATCAAACAAAAATCATATAATTGTGTATACAACACCGTTATATACAACATGGAAGACCATATTTATCCCAATCATGTTAACTGGAGACAAATAACAGGCTACCTCTTGGTCCAAAATTAGCAAGAGAAGCTATATAGATGGTTGAGATCATTTGGGTTTGGATAAAGCAATCTTAATCCAGGAAAAAGAGTTACGAAAATAGAAGGCATAATGGCTTGGAATTCTCTTTTGGAGAAAAGGTTTTCATAGAGATGTCACCGCTAAGAGTTCCAAAAAAGCAGGGAAGCTTGCGACAAGGATTGTTAGGTTTTTTTTCTGTTTTTGGAAAGGAATGGAAAGCTTTCCTATCGGGTGTGGCTCCCAGATAGGCAAGCAAGAGTTCATAATGTATTTCATATATCGCACTTGAGGATGTATGTACATGACCCTAACACTACAATTGATCTGAGGGTATTGGAAGTGTTGATAGTGGAACTTTATTTGAATATCATGAGACAACTGAATTTTGTTTTTGATAGATATGAAATGAAATTGAGAACCAAGACATTTATATTTATGAAATTTTAGTGGATTTCTTACGAAAGGGATTGTACCTAGGAGTTATAAGACAAGATTAGAGGGACTTTTCCTGATTTCCTTTCGGCTAGATATATACTGCTTTATAGATGGGTTATTTGTAATGACCCGCATTTTTCAGCGATATAATAATTAATTTTTTTAATTATTCATAAAGTGATTTAGAGAATTTAATGGTCGTTTAATTAAATAACTTTTAATATTTAATTAAAATAATAATTAAATAATATATTTAATTCTGAAATAATTAGAATGGGCTGAAATGGCGATATAGTGTGAATTGGGAAATTCAAAATATAAAATTCAGTTTAAAATTGAAATACGATAATGAATATATTTAATTAACGATGGTTGAACGTATATTTATATTATAATTATAATCGAGCTTGAAATGGCACGATAGTTCGCGATTTGGTGATTCGAACTTTAAACGAATATACAGAGGTCGTTTTAAATCGGATTTCTGTGAAACAAGAAACGTCAGGAGCTGATGAAGTATATTTTTCTAGTGCAAGAGAAAAATCTAGATTTCGTCGTGTAGATTTTGATTAATGTCCAAATAAAATTTTAGAAAAGTCGCTGTGGAATTCCTTTATAATTTATAACGATTTATTTATATTTTAAAAAGGAATTTCATTATAAATCGAATATCGATTTAATCGGGATTTGAAATATCCAGTTAGAAATTCATATAGGAATACACTAGAGCTGTAGGATATCATATGTGAATATATACGATAATATTTATTTATAAATATTTAATTTAATTGTTTTAAATATATTTATATATTTAAAAGGGTTATCTTGGCTTTAAAAATAACCAGTTTTTCAAACGACCTCAGAATTCGACGAAATTAATTTTGTTGGATCCGCAATATTAAATTATTACTAGATTTCGGTTTCAGTGATTTTTGGGTATCACGTGTGACCACACGAATTTTTAGAAGTCAGAAACAAATATAAAAAGATATTTAATAAAATATCCTAAATGTGTAAGTGGACCAAAACTAAGCCACATCCTCTTTTCTCAGCCACACAAGATTTCAGTTTCCCGATATAAGACTTCTCTAAGCCGCCACTTCTCATTCGTTTTTCAACCCAAAAACGCAACATTCAAAAATCAAAATGAATCCAAAGAAAAATCTAAAAATCATAATAAGTGTATATATGAATTCAGTAAGCCAAGAGCTTCACTTCGATACTCAATTCTCTGAGTGCAATTCATTGTTGTGAAGCTCGATAGTTAACAGCGTGGGTTTAGTGGAAACTAGGGTTCAAGAAATCGTGTAATATTGACATTGTTTGAGGTTTTGGGTATTTTAAGTGGATTCGTTGGTAGAAATGGTATTTGCTGGCAAACTTTCGGGATTTTTGAGGTCAAAAATGTTTGGACCTGTAGCGAGAGCTATAGGAGAGGGGGGCGGACAGAAATGACCAGGAGGCGTCGAGCTTCACTTCGATGGTTTGGGTTTGAGGAGACTGAAAGTAGAAGTTCAACAATGGGATGTGTCTTGATTTCCATAGGGAAATGGGAGGGTACGGAGTGGATAAGGGTCGAAAATGGTGAAAGTGGTTTCTGCGTTGCGATCAACATTTGGGGAAGATGGACATAGCAGCGGGTCACGGGTTTGGGCCCAAATTCAAAGTGAATCATGAACGGTTGGATTCGTTGGGATCGTATGAATGGACTCTACACGATGGAACTGACTGGAAGTTCATCGGAGCTCGTTACAATTTACGGAAAAGTAAATTGTCCGTCTGAATCAAGCGATGGTTATCGTTATTAACGATGGTCGTCCAACGTGAGTAAAACTCACCAACTCTGAACACTTATATTTTTATAACGTATTTTTTTGAACTGCTAATCATCTGTTGATTGTTGGCTGTTAACTATTTGGTTGAATTGCTTGTGTATTGGTTGAAAATAAAGATAACGATACTTATATATATCGTTAATCAAATATCGATTATGTTTATCAGAATATTTCATATAGAAGTGAAATCGATGTTATTATATTGTTCAACATCTGTGGATGCAGGGAAACAGTTTGGAGGAATCCAACGGGATTCCTCAACATATATTTTTCTGTTTTTCATATATTGTAATATATGATGTGATATATAATTTGTTGATGGTTATGCGTGTTTGGATGATATCAATCACTGTGTTTGGTATTTTAAATACCATAAGAAATACCAGAATGACATAAACAAGATTTTCAAAGTATATTATGAAATTTATTTATATAAAATCGTTGGATTTTATATATAAAAGGAAAAGGATTTTATAAAAGGAAGTAATTATAAAATCAAACAAATATAAAGGGAATATATTGGTACAACAAATATAGAGGAAATATAATTGTAAAACAAATGTAAGAAAAATATTTGTAAAACCAATAGAAAGAGGAATATTTGTAAAAACATTTACAGATACGATTTAAAAGGGGATATTTGTAAAACAGTTACAAATAGATTAATGGAGATATTTATTTATAGGAAATAAATAGAATGTTTTAAATGAGATATTTATTTAGAAAATAAATAGAAAGAAAAAATGAATATTTATTTGTTAAATAAATAGGATAAAATCAAAGGAATGTTTTTTGATAAATAAATAGAATTTAATCAAAGGAATATTTAGAAGATGAATAGAAAATGGAAATCTGTTTATAACAGATAATTAGAAAAGATAAATTTATAAATAACAATTTATAAATTAAATTAAATATTTATCATTCGATAAATGGGATATATAAGTCTGAACTTATATAGAGAAGAGATATTGGTTTTAACACCCATAGTTGTGAATAGAATGTGTACACAACACTTGTATAAGGAAGTAACGTTTTATAAAGTGAAGAACCGTTACTAGAAGTAAATCTTTATAAATGAATACACGTTATCAAATATGAGTTATTCGAATAGGAGAAGTCGATTAGAGTTAGAATAAATCGATTAGAGTTAGAATTAATTAGATAGAGTTAATCAGTTAGAGTTAACCAGTTAAAATTAATCAATAGAGTTAATTGATTAGAATTAAAGAAATCGATTAGAGTCATAGTTAATCGAATCAGGATTTAACTGAATATTAGTTATTCAATTAGAGTTGACCGAATATAGTTATTTAAGATAGAGTTAGTCAAACATAGTTATTCAGGATAAGTTGCCATTTCGTACGACTACTAGCGTAATTCGCAGGGCTGCAGATAGCCTACGGCGGTCGGATGTTTCTTGAGGGAATCAGGCGTAACCATTGTGATCGCTGCGATCTAGAGTCAAGCGAATGGAGTTAAATCGAATATTAGTTATTCGATAGGAGTTAATCAAGTTAAGATTAAATAAGTTGAGTTAAATAAGTTGAGTTAACCTAGTAAGTTAACCAAGTGAGTTAATCGAATATAGTTTATTCGAATAGAGTTAAAGGAGTTAATCAAATATAGTTTATTCGAACAGAGTTATTCGAAAGGAGTTATCGATTAGTTTAATCGAAAGGAGTTAATCGAAAAGGAATAATCGAATATAGTATTCGAAAAGAGAGATTATCAAATATCGTTTATTTGAAAGAAAGAGTAATCGAATATTAGTTATTCGAAGTGAGTTAATCGAATATTAGTTAATCGTCGAATTCGATTATATCGAATTCGGGAAAGTACTAATACTTTCCGTCGTTTAAATCAAGATTTATTTATTTATAAATCAGGTGTTTATTTATTTATTCACGTTAAAGAATAAAAGTTATAATGGAAGTTAGATATTTCGAAAGTAGGGATTATAACGTTATCGTTATAACCAATGTTTTCAACAAAGAAGTGGATTCGTAAATAGAATCCGAAAGTTACACAAGGAAGTTTGTTAAAGATTAAAAGATAAACTTTGACCATTTCGAAGTTAAAACGTTGTTCAGTTAAGGTCTGAGAGGTAATAATACCCCAACCTGATTGACTTCCTTCTTAACTAAGGAATGGTAAGGTTTGATAGTGAAGGAGCTTTGGAAATTTTTTCCAAATAAGAATCAGAAATGTTTTCTAAGAATAGAAAATAAGAAATGCTGAATATATGGAAAAGGGGATAAGTAAATTTACGAACTAAAGAGATAAATGTTAAATGATGATTGCTCAATATAATTTCCATTTGGAAATAATATCATTGTTTGCACACGTGTTTTTCTTTGATAGTTAACTCATCGACTATCGAAATTTTTGACCATTTTAACGTTGTTTATATGGGGAGACCAGTTGGATTATTATCCAAAGAACCACTCTGTATTGGCGTCAGCATTGCGAATCATGTATGCCGAAGATTATTGAAGACGGAGTAAAGTGCAAGGGCTGTTATATAAATCTTAGATAACAATTGCCTAAGATGGATATACTGAACAGTGCCTTCGGCTTGTCCAGTCCCAGGAAAACTTGTATGGTAGAAGGTCTGACAGAGTATATCTAATAGATTGCGTAAGTTGATCTCTTCAAATGTATTCACGTTTGGTGGCGGAGGAATTCGTTTCTCTTAGCTGTATACCCGTGGTATTTTTGGGGAAATCAATTTGTGATTTGGCGGGTATGACGATGTGACATTCAAGGTGAATAAACGTGTGATTTGTCAGAGATAAGCGTAGCTACTAGCCTCACAACCGGGAAATGACGAAAAACGGGTAGGCAGCATGGCTATGTAGGTCGCACCTATTAGGGTGTATAATCACCTGATCTAGAGTTTCATTTACCTCTAAAAATCTATTGTTGATGTTATCCCATTTGGGAAACGGTTGCTGATCCCAACCGTTGGTGATATACATTCGATACACTCAAGCGAAATGAGTGGTCGGTCATGTGTGGCCGGGTTGCAAGATGTTCTTGTTGAACCCAGTGTATTCTTCTCTAGAGGTACACTAACGAAAGGTGGTTCAATACCTTTTCATAGTTGGAAATCCATTACCCAATACGTGTTTGCGGTTTTGATTGTATACTATATATGTATAGCATGAGATGAAAGCGTTTCTGCTAGATGATTATTATATTGTGGTTGATAGACATTATTATAATATCAAAGGTTTTTTGATATAAAGATATTTTGGACTCTCATAAGGGAAAAACCCGTTCCGTTATACGGCGTGGTCTTATGAGATATCATTTAATGGCTCAAACTGTTTTAAACTGTTTTACTCATACCAGTCCCATGACTGACCCGAAGTTTATTTTGTTTTGTTTTCCCTAAACTTTTGGGTGCCCAATTTTGTACGGGCAGTCAAGTAGTCGGGATTTACAGATATACTTGGAGAGCTTGGAGCAGGAGGCTTCAGGATGTTTAGCTATAGTTATTTCCACTGTGTTGTAAGTGTTGTACTCTAATAATGTACTGTATACATATACTGATTTATTTCAAGGATATATTATCTATTATATGTTGTTCGTTCCGCTGTGAGATTCGTGTTATTCTGATGATGTTGTAAGTTCATCTTCTTCTTTTATACTAAGTTTCTATCTTATCTTGCCTCACCCTCTAATTTCTTTCATTAACTACCGGTATTTTTTGATGTTTGGTTAGTCGCCATTGAGTTTATGTCGATAACCAAAGTCGACAAAAACCGGGTCATTACATTTGGTATCAGAGCTTAAGGTTAAGTAATTACCTTGGCTTTATGGCGTGACTCGGTAGAGATAGGGTTAGTAATATCCTAGATTGAGTTTGAATGTATATATACGAGAGCATATTTGTTATTCAATATAAAATTATTTTATATTGTGGAGATTTATTAATTGAGTGGCTTATGAATTTCTGGTCGATCAGTTTGATCCACTGTATAGGTAGGAGTTTATAAACAATCGAATACGATGAACCAACATGGTATGTTTCGGAAGGGGTAAATGAAATAATTTTACCCAAAGTATATTTTGATGTAAAGAAGTATATATATGGGGATTATTATATTTAATGTGTTGGTCATGATTATAATCGAGTAAGATTATAAAAATGTGAAATGGTTATGTAAATAGCCAATCAGAATTCATATAAGTGAAATACATGAAATCAGATGGATTAAATTTGAATTTAAATCAGAATTGAAATTCAACCCTGGAAAACTTGGAAAAGTGTTGTAAATGAATTTGAATTAAATATATGAGAATTTTAAAATCCTGGGAGATTTTAGATTGTTTTACAAACATTGGGAATAGTATTTTGAAATATATTTCAAAACAGAAATGTTTAGAAATGGTTTTGAAAGTGATATACTATTGAACTCACTTCGATAACTAGAAAATAATTCTGATAATGACTGCATCAAAATCAGTGTTCATTTTCGAGTTCTAAGTGATGGATTACAACCAAAGATTTTGTTTTTGAATTGTTTTGAGGAAACAAGATTGTTTTGAATCCTGAAAAGGAATATTTGATTTTTGAAAAGGTAAGCTGTTTGAAAATTTCCAGGCAGAGATTGTTTAGAATAAAAACAAATTAAATAGAAATTTGTGAAAGTAAGCTGGAATTAAATTGAAATCAGTTAGGTTGAAATAGAATTGGTTCGGGAAATCAGGATTTGGTATCAAGGATAATACTTGAATTTGAAATGAAGGTTGGCTCGGATAAAACCAAACGATTGAGTTGAAAATGGAATTTGGCTTAGTTAAAAGCGAACAGTTGTGTTGGAGATAAAAGTGATTGCAGTTTGGTTGGGATAACATTGGTATGCTGAACAAACGGCAGATGGAAGTGATAAAGTTGATATGTCAACAAAAAGGTATAACTTTATATTTCATATGGTATGAGATTTTTATGAGCCTATTTGGCAAGCCTCTTGGCTGTTTGATTTTCTTTTGGGTTGGAGAAGGCCTAGAGAGGCGAGTTGTGATTGTACCGATTGAGCCGTACAAATGAGGTGCTGGCGAAATTTTTCGAAAAGTTAAAGCATTAGAAATTTTTTGGGATTTTTGAAAATTTTCGTTGATAAAAATTAATTAATATTTTAATTAGAATTAAATTAATTCAATTGAAATGGAAGTTAAGAAGTAAACCAATAGATTTTTAAATCTAGTTAGTAGAGTTGGTAACATTTTCCTAGCTTAGCAATTTCGAGGACGAAATTATTTTAAGCGGAGAATAATGTAATGACCCGCAATTTTCAGCGATATAATAATTAATTTTTTAAATTATTCATAAAGTGATTTAGAGAATTTAAAGGTCGTTTAATTAAATAACTTCGAATATTTAATTAAAATAATAATTAAATGATATATTTAATTTTGAAATAATCAGAATGGGCTGAAATGGCGATATGGTGTGAATTGGGCAATTCAAAATATATAATTCAGTTTAAAATTGAATTACGATAACGAATATATTTAATTAACGATGGTTGAACGTATAATTATATTATAATTATAATCGAGCTCAAAATGGCGCAGCAATTCGCGATTTGGCGATTCAAACTTTAAACGAATATACAGAAGCCGTTTTAAATCGAATTTCTATGAAACAAGAAACGTCAGGAGCTGGTGAAGTATATTTTTCTAGTGGAAGAGAAAAATTGAGATTTCATTGTGTAGATTTTGATTTATGTCCAAATCAAATTTTAGAAAAGTCGATGTGGAATTCCTTTATAATTTATAATGATTTATTTATATTTTAAAAAGGAATTTCATTGTAAATCGAATATCGATTTTATCGGGATTTGAAATATCAAGTTAGAAATTCATATAGGAATATTCCAGAGCTGTGGGATATCATTTGTGAATATATACGATAATATTTATTTATACATATTTAATTTAATTGTTCTAAATATATTTATATATTTAAAAGGGTTATCTTGGGCTTTAAAAATAGCCAGTTTTTCAAACGACCTTAGAATTCGACGAAACTAATTTTGTTGGATCTGTAATATCAAATTATTGCTAGATTTCAGTTTCAGTGATTTTTGGGTATCATGTGTGACCACACGAATTTTTAGAAGTCAAAAACAAATATAAAAAGATATTTAATAAAATATCATAAATGTGTAAGTGGACCAAAACCAAACCACATCCTCTTTTCTCAGCCGCACAAGATTTCAGCTCCCCGATATAAGACTTCTCTAAGCCGCCACTTCTCATTCGTTTTTCAACCCAAAAACGCAACATTCAAAAATCCAAATGAATTTAAAGAAAAATCTAAAAATTATAGTAAGTGTATATATGAATTCAGCAAGCCAAGAGCTTCAATTCTATACTCAATTCTCTGAATGCGATTCACTGTTGTGAAGCTCGATAGTTAACAGCGTGGGTATAGTGGAAACTAGGGTTCAAGAAATCATGTAATACAAACATTGTTTGAGGTTTTGGGTATTTTAAGTGGATTCGTTGGTAGAAATGGCATTTGCTGGCAAACTTTCGGGATTTTTGAGTTCAAAAATGTTCGGACCTGTAGCGAGAGCTACAGGAGAGGAGGGCGTACAGAAATGACCAGGAGGCGTTGAGCTTCACTTCGATGGTTTGGGTTTGAGGAGACTGAAAGGAGAAGTTCAACGATGGGATGAGTCTTGATTTCCATAGAGAAATGGGAGGGTACGGCGTGGAGAAGGATCGGAAATGGTGAAAGTGGTTTTTGCGTTGCGATCAACATTTGGGGATGGTGGACATAGCAGTGGGTCACGGGTTTGGGCCCAAATTCAAAATGAATCACGAACTGTTGGATCCATTGGGATCGTATGGACGGACACTACACGATGGAACTGACTGGAAGTCCATCGGAGCTCGTTACAATTTATGGAAAAATAAATTGTCCGCCTGAATCAAGCCATGGTTATAGTTATTAACGATGATCGTCCAACGTGAGTAAAACTCACCAACTCCGAACAGTTATATTTTTATAACATATTTTTTTGAACTGTTAATCATCTGTTGATTGTTGTGTGTTAACTGTTTGGTTGAATTGCTTGTGTATTGGTTGAAATTATAGATAACGATATTTATATATATCGTTAATCAAATATCGATTCTGTTTATCAGAATATTTCATATCGAAGTGAAATCGATGTTATTATATTGTTTATCATCTGTGGATGCAGGGAAACAGATTGGAGGAATCCAACGAGATTCCTCAACATATATTTTTCTGTTTTTCATATATTGTAATATATGATGTGATATATAATCTGTTGATGATTATGCGTGTTTGGATGATATCAATCACTGTGTTTGGTATTTTAAATACCATAAGAAATACCAGAATGATACAAAGGAGATTTTCAAAGTATATTATGAAAATAATTTATTTATATAAAATCACTGGATTTTATATATAAAAGGAAAAGGGTTTTATAAAAGGAAGTAATTATAAAATCAAACAAATATAAATGGAATATATGGGTACAACAAATATAGAGGAAATATAATTGTAAAACTAATGTAAGAAAAATATTTGTATAACAAATATAAAGAGGAATATTTGTAAAAACATTTACAAATAGGATTTAAAAGGGGATATTTGAAAAACATTTACAAATAGATTAAATGGAGATATTTATTTATAGGAAATAAATAGAATGTTATAAATGAGATATTTATTTAGAAAATAAATAGAAAGAAAAAAGGAATATTTATTTGTTAAATAAATAGGATTAAATCAAAGGAATGTTTATTTGATAAGTAAATAGAATTTAATCAAAGGAATATTTAGAAAATGAATAGAAAATGGAAATCTGTTTTTAACAGATAATTGGAAAAGATAAATTTATAAATGACAGTTTATAAATTAAATTAAATATTTATCATTCGATAAATGGGATATATAAGTCTGAACTTATATAGAGAAGTGATATTGGTTTTAACACCGATAGTTGTGAATAGAATGTGTACACAACACTTGTATAAAGAAGTAACGTTATTAAAGAGAACATTTATAAAGTTGTAACGACCCGGAAAATCTGAACCAATTTTTTTTTTAATTGGCTAAGATAATGGATTTTAAATATTTAAAATAAATATTTTAAATAATAGCAATGAAAAGTGAGTTTGAATCGACGTTTGAAAATGAATATAATTAATTCTAATTATAAACAAGGCCTGAAATGGCGCTGTAGTTTCAAAATTTGAATTCAAACTTCGTCGGACTGTACTGGGTGCAAAACAAAACGGATTTGAGTGAAACCAAAAATATTTAAATCTGTTAGTGAATACCTTTCTAACGAATCTGAAAAATCGATTTTTCATAGCGGAAAGCAAAAGTCATGGCCGAATGAATTTTCAGAAAGGTCGCTATGGAATTTATATAGCCCGTGAAATTGGCCATTTTGCATAAGATCTCGGAATTCGACGAAACCACTTTTGTTGGATCCAGGATGTGCAGTTATTGCTAGGTTTCAAATTTCATAATATTTGAAGCTAGTATGTGAGCGTGGCAAAGGAAAACGTGTTTTGGTCAATTACAGTTAAATTGGATCGACCAGAAATGGGCCTTTTTGCAAACGGTCTCAGAATTCGACGAAACTTGTTTTGTTGGGACCGTATCGTCAAAACATAGCCAAATTTATTTTTCTGGAATTTTTCGAATCAGTTTGTGGCCCCTGGCAAATTGAAATGTACGTTCAAATTGAATATTGAATGTTTTATATTTTAATTTGAATGGAAACTAACTGAAACAGTCGAATGGGCCTACGAAACATATCCCATTGTGTTCGGAATGGGGGAAAAATGCTAGGGACGACAGTCGTTGGGTTTAGATTGGTGGTCGCGTCAGAAAACCCCTTTAAAACCCACCAGCCAATCATAATTTTTATTAAAAAAAATCCTTTTTTCTCTCTCCCCGTAACAGCCGATCGACGGCGAAAACCGTTCTCGGCGTTCCCATCCACTTTCCGACCAAACCAGGCAAAATTAACCCCTCCTCCAGTTGAAGATTTTGAAGAGCTCGAGAAGATCTTCAAATCCATATATAGTTTGTATTTTTTTCGTTCAACAATCAAGGAGATATCGAGCTCGAAAGTTTCGAGCTTCCAACCGCCGCCGCCACCTCGTGCCAGCGTCGAACTGGCCAACTCCCCCCGGTGCCTGAGCGCCTCTCCTCCCCCTTCGACACTGCGTAGCCCGATCGTTCTATCGATTCACGGATTTCACAAAATCGCGTGACCTAGTTTTGAACACTTCAGAAAGGTATACGGCTATATATATTTTCAACAGTTTCAACACTTTTAAACCGTTGCAAACTTTGAAAAATCATATCTTTTTCGTTTCTAGACGAAATTCGATGAAACAGGAAACATCGTGACCGTGTGGACGTCTTCTACATTCTAGAAGAGACCGCATATTTTTCTGAGCCTTCTTCTATTTTTGGTGGAGTGGAACAATGTGAGATTTCTAATTTATAAACGATATGAAAAACGACGATGTATAAATTATATAGTCGATGTATGGGTTATATAAGCGTTGTACACCTCTTGTATAAGCATTGTATAAGTTGTACGTTCGATGTATAAGTTATATATGCGTTGTAAAAATTACATAGGATTAGTTTGTGGAAATGAAATAAATATATACATGCCGCCTGCGTGCGAACTAGATGCATGATCCCTATTGTCAAAAACCGCGAGGTTTTAAGGTAGAGCGAGGAGCCGTACTAGGGACGGTCCCGGTTTTAACTACCCTGCCATTATGCTACCAAAATTTTGAATAATATTCATGTGTTTGAATTATTTTCATTTGTTGAAACTATATTTATTCATTGAATAGAAAACCTTCATGTGTTGAGTCGAAATTCATTCGTTGAATTGAAATTCATGTGTTGAATGGTATTTGTGTTTTAAATATAAAAATAACCTTTTTATCGACATATACAAACTATAGAAAACCTTCATGTGTTGAATCGAAATTCATTCGTTGAATTGAAATTCATGTGTTGAATGGTATTCGTGTTTTAAATATAAAAACCACCTTTTTATCGACATATACAAACTATAGAAAACCTTCATGTGTTGAATCGAAATTCATTCGTTGAATTGAAATTCATGTGTTGAATGGTATTTGTGTTTTAAATATAATAATCACCTTTTTATCGACATATACAAACTATAGAAAACCTTCATGTGTTGAATCGAAATTCATTCGTTGAATTGAAATTCATGTGTTGAATGGTATTCGTGTTTTAAATATAATAATCACATTTTTGTCTATATATATAAACTATAGAAAACCTTCATGTGTTGAATCGAAATTCATTCGTTGAATTGAAATTCATGTGTTGAATGGTATTCGTGTTTTAAATATAAAAATCACATTTTTGTCTATATATATAAACTATAGAAAACCTTTGTATGTTGAATCGAAGTTCATTCGTTGAATTGAAATTCATGTGTTGAATGGTATTCATATTTTGAAATAAATTATTTTATAATAAAAATCCTATTTTTCACCTATCTGAACTATAGAAAATAATCTTGTTTCGAAATAAATTGTTTTATAATAAAAATCCTATTTTTATTACCTATATGAACTATATAAACTAATAGAGTTTTGAAATGAATTGTTTTACAATAAAAATCACAATTTTATTATATACATGAATTGTCAAATATAGTGAAGTGTTGAAATAGAAGACAGTTAGATAAAAATATCATTTTTATCAAATGCGTGAAAAGGATATAGCTTTGAAATCGAAGAATCGATATATATATTTAAATAGAATTAAAATATATTGAATAACGACGCTGCAGTTCGTAATTTGAAAGCGAAACTTCAAATGATTATACCGGGAGATCCGACCATCGGATTTTCCTTAAATCGTAACCATTGGGTTCGCTTTGGAAAAATCTTTCCAACGGCACCAACAATGTAAAAATCCAACGGTTGGATTGTCTGGAATGTTTAATTCAAATCTGAAGAAAAACAGCGCCAGAATCGATTATATATATATATATATATATAAATAATTATATTTGATTGAATAACGACGCTGCAGTTCGTAATTTGAAATCGAAACTTCAAACGATTATACCGGGAGATCCGACCGTCGGACTTTCCCGAAACTGGAACCGTTGGATTCGTTTTGAAAAGATCTTTCTAATGATGTAAATTTTGTGAAGATCCAACGGTTAGATTTTCAGATATGTGTAAATCAAATCTGGAGAAAAATAGCGCCACGACCGCGTTACGGGCCGAAGCGTCGTTTTGAATAAATTGGCTATTTTAAAATAAATAAAAATAGCGATAAATCGTTATAAAATATTATAAACGATATGGATGCAAAATTTAGAAATTAACTGAAGGTTGGCTAAGTCGAATGGTTTCTTGGGTATTGATCTGATGTTGGTTTCGACCTTCGGGGTTAATATTTGGGAAAATCGTTCTCTTACTGATTGACGGTTAGTGACTAATGAATTGAAATGATGCGTGTGTATGTTAGTGTTGCACTTGTTTATATTATACGCGAGTTGCTCAGCAAGACCGGGTTTAACCCATTCTGAATAACTGAATCGACGATAAGAAATCGAAGATAAAGACGGTGGTCGAAGACCGGAGATCTTCACCTCGTTTGGATAGTAACCGAGGTCCTGATTGGGAGGCATCCCGAAATATGGATAATTAGTGTTGATCGTCCAGACGTACGTGGTGATCGATGGGTTTGCGAGGTATATAGTGCCTCCGGTTTCGTTCAGACCCAGAACGGACTTGTAAATGGACTGTGTGTCTGACATTGGAGTTTATTCTGTGAGACTGATAGCTATCAGTTGCACGGTGTGAATTGCCTATGTGGCATGCTAAGATGCAGTGATCAGGGCTTCTGTTGAAAAGCAAAGTCTTGTGGTGAAGATCAAAGCACCGTCTGTGTGGCGTAGCTTTGTGTATAACGTGAAATCGCGAGCCTCACACCCCGGTATGAACCAGAAACGGGAGCAGGACCTCAGGGAGGGCATGCGTTTCCTTCTAGTTATGAGTGGCGTCAGTGGTTTTACATGCCCTAACGAGTTTGACTTATGTGGTTGTTGCTGTTGCGAGGCGCCTCGGTTAGATCGGACGATCCGAGTCCGATGACGTCATTCGTTGGCTCGTTTACGCCCCAAAGGGCGGGGAAACATATTGTTCAGGCATAATAATCCACTTCGGTGGACCGGCCCTGACGATCCAAGGCTTGCCTGTGCGCTTGCCTGAGACATGGGCTATATTGTCTCGAATTCGGTAAGGACTATCTTTTGCCTTGGTTCAAGACGGAAATCCAATTTCCAAATACGTGACTGTGCGGTTTTGATTGTATATATATATATATATATATATATATATATATATATATATATATATGGCGACATGATATATGGTACCCATGCCGTCTATGATTGATAGTTATGATTGAAATTGTTTTTGAAACATATAAACACTAGTAATAATATCAATTGCTTTTGTTTTATTCGTATCAACCATATTTTGGCCATTATAAGGTAAAACTCTACCCTCCGGTTTGCGTTGCATTGTGTGATGGGAACTGAGTCTTATAATGGCTTCATTTTTATAAAAAGCATTGCGATGTTTAAAAGAAAGATTTGTTTTTAAAGCACTGGCAATCCAATGGAGTAAACCCGTTCCACAAAAGTGGTGTGGTCCTGTGATTAGCTATATTATAAATGTGTTGAGTAGATTTCTCATACCAGTCCCATGAATGACTCGTAGTTTGTTTCACTTTCAAACTTGGGTGCCCCTTTTTCTACACGGGCAGCCTCGTATTCAGGTTTAGCTGGTTCTTTCTGGATAGCCGGAGCTGAAGATGGATTCTATCATTTATCTCTTTTTATGTACATTATGTTTGTTTTCCGCTGTAGACATATATGTATAGTTGAACTGTATTTGTACTAAGTATGATCCTGTATACTGTGTAACTCTGATGATTACGTTTATCCATTATATTCTATTGTTCATTATCTGGTGTATTTATTTATTTTTGTTCTGCTATTATCTGTTTATGTGTTATATTCCAAGGATCACCCTTGCCACCGTCCGTACGGGGTTTGGGGTTGTCTCAAAAGTGAAGAACCGTTACTAAAAGTAAATCTTTATAAATGAATAAACGTTATCAAATAGGATTTATTCGAATAGGAGAAGTCGATTAGAGTTAGAAAAAATCGATTAGAGTTGGAATTAACTAGATAGAGTTAATCAGTAGAGTTAACCAGTTAGAATTAATCAATAGAGTTAATCGATTAGAATTAAAGAAATCGATTAGAGTTATAGTTAATCGAATTAGGATTTAACTGAATATTAGTTATTCAATTAGAGTCGATCGAATATAGTTATTTGAGACAGAGTTAGTCAAACATAGTTATTCAGGATAAGTCGCCATTTCGTACAACTGCTAGTGTAATTCGCAGGGCTGCAGATAGCCTACGGCGGTCGGATTTTTCCTGAGGGAATCAGGCGTAACCATTGTGATCGCTGCGATCTAGAGTCAAGCGAATGGAGTTAAATCGAATATTAGTTATTCGATAGGAGTTAATCAAGTTAAGATTAAATAAGTTGAGTTAAATAAGTTGAGTTAACCTAGTAAGTTAACCAAGTGAGTTAATCGTATATAGTTTATTCGAATAGAGTAAAAGGAGTTAATCGAATATAGTTTATTCGAATAGAGTTAAAGGAGTTAATCGAATTTAGTTATTCGAAAGGGGTTATCGATTAGTTTAATCGAAAGGAGTTAGTCGAAAAGGAGTAATCGAATATAGTATTCGAAAAGAGAGAATATCGAATATCATTTATTCGAAAGAAAGAGTAATCGAATATTAGTTATTCGAAGTGAGTTAGTTATTCGAAGAGAGTTAATCGTCGAATTCGATTATATCGAATTAGGGAAAGTACTTATACTTTCCGGGGTTTAAATCAAGATTTATTTTTTAATAATTTGGTGTTTATTTATTTATTCACATTAAAGAATAAAAGTTATAATGGAAGTTAGATATTTCGAAAGTAGGGATTATAACGTTATCGTTATAACCAATGTTTTCAATAAAGAAGTGGATTCGTAAATAGAATCCGAAAGTTACGTAAGGAAGTTTGTTAAAGATTAAAAGATAAACTTTGACCATTTCAAAGTTAAAACGTAGTTCAGTTAAGGTCTGAGAGGTAATTATACCTCAACTTGATTGACTTCCTTCTTAACTAAGGAATGGTAAGGTTTGATAGTGAAGGAGTTTTGGAAATGTTTTCCAAATAAGAATCAGAAATGCTTTCTGAAAATAAAAATAAGAAATGTTGAATATATGGAAACAGGAGATAAGTAAATTTATGAACTAAAGAGATAAATGTTAAATGATGATTGATCGATATAATTTCCATTTGAAAATAATATCATTGTTTACCCACGTGTTTTTCTTTGATAGTTAACTCACTGACTATCGAAGTTTTTGACCATTTTAACGTTGTTAATATGGGGAGACCGATTGGATTATTATCGAAAGAACCACTATGTATTGGCATAAGTGTTGCGAATCATATATGCCAAAGATTATTGAAGACGGAGTAAAGTGCAAGGGCTGGTATATAAATCTTAGATAACAATTGCCTAAGATGGATATACTGAATAGTGCCTTCGGTTTGTCCAGTCCCAGGACAACTTGTATGGAAGAAGGTCTGACAGAGTATATCTAATAGATCGCGTAAGTTGATCTCTTCAAACGTATTCACTTTTGGTGGCGGAGGTATTCTTTTCTCTTAGCTGTATACCCATGGTATTTTTGGGGAAATCAATTTGTGATTTGGCGGGTATGACGATGTGACATTCAAAGTGAATAAACGTGTGATCTGTTAGAGATAAGCGTAGCTTCTAGCTTCACAATAGGGAAATGAAGAAAATCGGGCAGGCAGCATGGCTATGTAGGTCGCACCTATTAGGGTGTATAATCACCTGATCTAGAGTTTCATTTACTTCTAAAAATCTATTATTGATGTTGTCCCATTCGGGAAACGGCTGCTGATCCCAACCGTTGGTGATATACATTTGATACACTCAAGCGAAATGAGTGGTCGGTCATGTGTGGCTGGGTTGCAAGATGTTCTTGTTGAACCCAGTGTATTCCTCTCTAGAGGTACACTAGCGAAAGCTGGTTCCATACCTTGTCATAGTTGGAAATCCATTACCCAATACGTTTTTGCGGTTTTGATTGTATACTATATATGTAGAGCGTGAGATGAAAGCGTTTCTGCTAGTTGATTATTATATTGTGGTTGATATACATTATTATAATATCAATGGGTTTTTGATATAAAGATATTTTGGATTCTCATAAGGAGAAAACCCGTTCCGTTATACGGCATGGTCTTATGAGATATCCTTTAATGGCTCAAACTGTTTTAAACTATTTTACTCATACCAATCCCATGACTGACCCAGAGTTTATTTTGTTTTGTTTTCCCTAAACTCTTGGGTGCCCAATTTTGTACGGGCAGTAAGTAGTCGGGATTTACAGACATACTTGGAGAGCTTGGAGCAGGAGGCTTCAGGATGTTTAGCTATAGTTATTTCCGCTGTGTTGTAAGTGTTGTACTCTGATAATGTACTATATACATATACTGATTTATTTTAAGGATATATTATCTATTATATGTTGTTCATTCCACTATGAGATTCGTGTTACTCTGATGATGTTGTAAGTTCTTCTTCTTCTTCTTCTTCTTCTTCTTCTATTCTAAGTTAATTTGAATAATGTAATTGTGAAGGATTTGAGATTTATGTTTAATGAATTAACTAGCAGGTTGTCCTTACAAAAAAATCAACTAATGCATAGGGAAGGGCATATGAAAAGGGGAAAGTGGTAAGCTTTCAGCCCCTACATAATCTCTTATCCTACCACATTTGTTTCATTTATCATTCATTGTTTAAAAAATAAAAAAACGAAAGGTGGTCGACCGTAAAACATAGGTAAGAAAAAAAGAAAGAAAGCTAAGTTTAAAGCTTGGAAACATCAACAACAAATCTCACAACATCTACTAATCAAGGTAAATGATACCCTTACCTTAGTGTTTTGGCTATTAGGTAAATACATGAACATAATGTTTGTTTATGATGGTTTCTCATGATGGGAAAGTGATGATATCTAGTGGTTAATCAATAGATATGTTTAATATGTTTATATGGTTAATATACATGAAAATGGATAGGTTTCATAGTAAAACTTAAAGTTAGAAATTTATGAATGCCATGAAATTTTAGTATGATGTTTGTTATATGACTTTCGAGATGGATTTTGAATTCATAATTTTTCATGATTGTATGATTTATTTATGAGTTTTCTAAGTGAATTTCTTAAGGAAATATTGCATGTTAATTAAAATGATTAAAATATTTGTATAAATATTTTTTACATGGCCAATCTAAAAGTACTGTAAAAGGACTGTATATGGACAATACTTCATTTTATAAACCAGTGAGAATTTGAAGAATATGGTGGAGTAAATATAAAATAATACTTTATAAGGAAATAAGTCAATATTATCTATAGTTACTGTTGGAGCCGCTGCCTTCCGGGAAGCCATGTTCCGACACTCTCGGAAGACACTCTTTGGTGGTAGCACTAAATACTTGGAATATCATATGCATTGTATAGGAAGTAGTCAGACATCTTCCTCTTATTTTCCAAAGTAGCTTTGGTATTGATATTTATATGTTTTGAAAGTTACCTGCTCCATTAGAGGCTTTTGCTACCATCCTTTTGGCAGGGATGAAAGCGGTTTGTTAGCTAAAATATTCTCATGGAAAGAAGTGTGAAAAAGGCTGACAAGGGTGGCAAGCCTTCGAGGAGAGCATGAGGTGATTGCCCAATGCATCAGAAAAGCAAAGCTTTTGGTACAACCTCCAGAGTCAACGGAAGCAGCATTCAATATCGTCAAACACATGCTGTCAAAAGCTCTAAAATAAAGCGGATTGGAAAGCTTGCAAGGGGACCAGAAAGTGTCTTCGCAAAGAATAGGGGAAAAACACCAAGAGCACTAAGGAGAAATTCTTGAGAAATAAGTTTTTGTAAGGATAAGAACCTTTGGAATTTTCAAGAATCAATTGCCAAGAGCATCGAGGCAACCACTGATAGAGATCAGAAGGTTGCACTTAAGAATTACAAAGATAAGCATTTCATACCAGCAAAAGCAATGTGGACAACACCGTAAGCCACATAGAGATGGAAAGCGGTGAAATGGGACATCGGCCTAGGCAAAGGGGTAAATTTACACTCATGCAACATCTTCATTAAATGGATAAAAGTAATACGACTAAGTCTCCGACAATGGAGTCACCCTTTTAAAGGAATCGAGAAGGATCATCTTCTAGTACTTCGCGTCAAGAGAATATCTTCAACTGGATTAGGATTAAAGAGTGCGAAACAAGCTCCTCGGAGGGGTCTTGGAGGAACAACAAGCAATGATATAAAACCCTTCAAAAGGATCGAAAGGATATATATTAGCATGAAAACAACCAGGAGAGGACCAAAGTCAAAACCAGTGGTCCCTCGGTAGAAGTAGAAAGCGGTGAAAAGGGACATTAGCCTAGGCAAAGGGGTAAGTTTACACTCATGCAACATCTTCATTAAATGGATAAAAGTAATACGACTAAGCCTCCGATAATGGAGTCACCCTTTTAAAGGAATCGAGAAGGATCATCTTCTAGTACTTCGCATCAAGAGAATATCTTCAACTAGATTAGGATTGAAGAGTGCGAAACAAGCTCCTCGGAGGGGTCTTGGAGGAACAACAAGCAACGATATAAAACCCTTCAAAAGGATCGAAAGGATATATATTAGCATGAAAACAACCAGGAGAGGACCAAAGTCAAAACCAGTGGTCCCTCGGTAGAAGTAGAATTAAATTATCAATAGATGCTTTTAGAGTGAAAAACGAAAAGGCAAAGGATTCTCCTTCTTCAAGGGAATCCTTTATCGGTTTAACCCGAAGGGAAAGAGCACCGGATTTGTCACCTATAAGAATTAAAAGAAGGCTTAGAATACCTTCCAGATTTCTTGAAGAGGATATACATAGAAGCTTAAGCCTTCATCAACCAAACATCACGAGAATAACTCCTTACATGAAGGAAGGTGAAGCTATAGGCAGCAACGAAAGTCAAGGACACTGCCGAATCCACTTCTCCAGCATCCAGTTAAAGCCTCCGCCTCCAGGAGAAATTCTATGAAAGTTTATTCAATAGCCGAACAACTACTCTTACAAAAAATAGTGGAAGGCGCATTCACAAAGCATCCATATTTACTTCGGCCAAGAAGCTAGGATGAAGCCCAAATAGCAAAAGGAAGGGCCAACTAGAGCTATCAATGGATGCTTTCATATAAAGATTATGCCATATCTGCATCCGAAATCATTTTCAAATATCGGATATCTGCGTCCACAGATAATGGAAATCAAATAAATATCCGATCCGCCAACGATGAAAAAATCATGGTGTATAAATGGAAAAATTTAGTTGATCATTTTTTTTTTCAATTCAGTTAATTACTAAAGTGCTAGAAATAAAAAAATGTGATGATAATAAATAATTTTGAGCAATTAATATATGTTTAGTATGTATAATATAGAATTTCAACTTAATAAATCATAAATTAACATATTTCACTTTACTAAAATATGCATAATTTAGAATATAACCGTGAAAAAGTAGACGGATAATCTTCACATGTAGATGTCCCTATATCGACACCCACATTCATTTTCACAAATATTGGATATTTATCCAGTTTTCGAACGTGGATGCAGATAAATTTCGAATATTTTGAGTATCCATTGACATCCCTAGGGCTAACCCGCACCTATAAATATAGCCCTAAGGGGCCAGATTCGAGGACCAACTTTTTATTTCTCAATCTTTTAATGACAAATCCAAGTAGTAAAATCTAGTTTCTAAATTGATTTAGGGAAAAAAAATCCATAATCATTGAGATCGTTAATAAAGAAGTCATGCTAAGCGATTAAGAAATTTTCACTTTGGAAGTTACTAGAACCATTTTTTAAGGAATTTGATTACAGAATCAGTACTCGAATCAGATCCTTCCTTTTTGTAAGCAAGGGATTTCACTGGAAAACTCTATTTTTGGAGTGTTAACCGTATACTGGCTAACATATTTTGATCTGAAGAGACTTATACTTCATTAGTGGTTCGCCTTTGGGATCTAACCCAATGTTGTCAACTTTTTTGGTGTTGACCATTTTTGTGGTTAAGAATTTGGTGCCTGAAGGAGGATTTGAGCCTTCAACACTGTATTCCTCCAACATCACATTCCTTTAATGTCACAATCAAATACGAAAGAATTTAATCTGATAGCATGGTTTGACCACAAAAGTGTATCATCATATAAGCTACTAGACTCGGAACATTAAAGGACGATAATGTCTTCAATTTCAACCTGATGGATAGGGAAGTTGGACAATCCTTAGACCTAACTAAAGAACCAAGTATAAAGACTAAAATTCTAATTCTAGATTCCCAAATTGACATTACTGGAAAATTTGTTGAGAAAGCCAAGGCCAAATATCTTTCGAAGCAGAATCGTACGAAGCAAAATCAAAAGCAATGATATCCTAGGAATTTAACAGCTGAACTAAACCTTTGTCAGATATACCAAATATCTAATCCTCACCAAAAAGTGATCAAGAATTGAAAGAAGTAGTCGCCTCATAAGAAAATGAAAGCTTTATGCTGAAAGGGTACAAAAAAATACAAGGAATATCTTTTTCCAAAAGAATAATGGCTGTTAAAGTTAAAGTGTCGCTGCTCACATATGATGAAACTACGGAACCCGAAGAAGACATCTCCATTTTTAAAAGTTACATAAATTTGTATAATGCTTATGAAGCACGTTGATGAAAATCTTCTTAACAACTCTTAGTAAAGAAGCCAACAAATGGTGTAGACATTATCACTGCTTGATTAACCGTACTTGGGAACCATTTTCAATTATATTCACACACATTTCCATATGCAAAGTGTACCACCCATATTTCCTGTGAACATAAGAATCACAAATCAGAGAATAATTAAATTTTAACAAAATAATTAAGGGAAACGGGTTACACCATTCTGTTCGTCTTGAAATTCTGCTTGGAATAGAGTCCAAGTTTGCGTAAATCGGACTCCGTATGAAGAAGATATGGCCTTAAGAAGTTTCAGTAAAAACCAGTCCGAAATTCAAAATTTAGATTTCGAAATTCAAAACAAACACCCGGGCTGGGCAAGAAAATTCACGCCCATGACCCAGGTCGACATTAGGGTTGACCTGGGGGTCGACCTGTGTAAGCAGGTCGACACTAGGGCCGACCACCCCCTATTTCCAGATCTGTGGACAGATGCATTTTTCTATATTTAGACGCCTTTCTGACTAGATTCGTGAGGTCTAACCTATTTAAACACCCCCAAACCTAGCTTTCTCTCCACACAATTTCATTCTGCCTATACTCTGTCTCTATTCTAATTAAAAATAAAAATGGCGCCACTACTCTGCTAGAATCAAAACTAGAACTGGTGCATCTTCTTCCAATCTGAATAGAGTTAAAAGAGAACAACTATTTTCTTATCTAATCGACAGTCTCCGCCAAAGGAGCGCTATTCAATGTCAGAACACATATTCCAGAATACAAAAATCGTTCCCTTTTTGTGAGTATATTTATTTTTAGATATTAAATTTAATAATTATCTTGACATTTTTGTGAATCTGGATCTGAGGTTATGCATACTTTTCTGTGGATCTATCTTGTTAATATTATTGTGACTGTTCTGTATATATTCCCTCTTTTCTTCCTTTTTGTTTATAGCCAGGCTACCACGAGCCTGTGTCAAATCTCATAAGAGATTAACCCACGAACGCTAAATTTTGGGATACATAATGGATAATGCATAATTGGACATGACTGATCTTTGACTGATTCGAGAAAAGAACATAGGTTGTAAATTAAGATCAGGAATCAGTGCATACCATGTATGATAGACTGTGATTTGGAAGAAGAATTATTATATGATAGCATATGACTTGGAATTTGGAATATAGTGCATGTTATAGTGCATGATCTAATTGTGAGGACATAATACATGATTAAAATTTTATATCAAGATTTGGGGCATATTTTATATCACAGTCTATGACTTGAAAAGAAAAGAAGGATTTGACACTTAGGAATAAAGATATATGTTAAAATAAGATAATTATTAATGTGAATGCGCCTAAATATGGGTTTTTGGATATTTGACATCACAGGCTATAATTTAGCATAATTTATGTTGTTTTGGGGTTTTTGAGAATATTCTGTATTGTGCAAGGCTTAACTAAAATTTGGGCATATGTTGTATTATGAATTATGACCATGATTTAGGCATGTACGTTTAGGCTTAATTTATGATTAGGCAAAATATCTAAATAGAATTTTAGAAATATATAATCCGTTGAATTGCCAAATCTGCTAATCTGTTGAATCGCCTAACCTACTAGATCTGTTATCTGTTGAATTGCCTAATCTGCTAATCTGTTGAATTGCCTAACCTACTAGGTCTGTTATCTGTTGAATTGCCTAATCTGTTGAATCGCCTAATCTGCTAGATCTGTTTACTTTTGAATTTCCTAATCTACTAAAGCTAAATAATTGTAATTTGGGTATGAAAATTCGTAGGCTCGATCTAAGAAATTTGATTAATCTACTGTAACCTGTAAAGAAATTTAATCTGTTAAATGAACAGAATTAGTTTGATATCTGTATAATCTGTATTGGGAAGAAATTGGCTATGACACGAGGTTAGACTCTATTCGCAGTAGAAGCCTGCCCGGAACCAACCGGCTTAACTAGCAAACGCAAACTATTAGTCTAATGTGAGAGGTCGTAGGCATAACTAAAATATGCTTAAACACGAGGTTAGGTCTGGCTTGTGGAATAAATCTGCCCGGAACCGCCCGACACATCCAATGGCCACAAGCTACCGACCTAATGTGATAGGTCTATGCATTATTTAATTAATTAAAATTTAAGAGAAATGTGGTGTCTAAAAACGTGTTGGGTGGATAGGGTTAAGCCAACTGGACTGATGAATCTAATAAACCCATTCCGTGAATCTGTAGGCCGAATACAAAGCTAGACAATTTGTAAGTCTGTTAAATCCGTACATTTGATTTGTTAATCTGAAAACTTGTTAACTTGATTGTCTGATCTGTGAACTAGTAATCTAAACTCTGTCTGAAATCTGTAAACAAGTTAATCTGAAATCTGTTAGTCTGGGGACACAAGGTTAGGAGGGGAATTACTTGTGTCATCTATTGTGTGGAACCCATATTAGTCAGTAACCCTTTCTGGTATCAAAACTTTGACCCCACGCTATGTAGGGGTCCGGGCATGCTTACTGAACTAATTATAAGCTGTTCATTCTGATAATGGCGAGGGGTGTTGATGGCGCATTCCAACCGGGTTATGTGCGTGCACGGATCCGGTCTGCTATGAGGATTTAAGACACCGTGACATCTGTAAATAGGTATGTGCCAATAGGTTGCCACTTTAGGGAGTGATACACCCTACTGTGGGGCAGACACAGGGTATTTATGTATTAGGGAGATGATCGCTTGGGGTAGGACTTAGGGTACACTTAGTTCTGTCTTTTTCTGTTGGTACCGTCTGTTTCTTTTGCATGGTAACACCTGTATGTTTCTGCGTGGTACCGTCTGTTCGGGTGGTAAAGGCCCATTACTAGTGTACACCTAATTCTAGCATTTTGTTTCTGTAGAGATTATTCTGTTTCCGTTTCTGTTTCAGTTTAAACATTAGGGTACACCTAGTTCTGTCTGTTCTGTTGGTACCGTCTGTTTCTGTTGGGTGGTAACATCTATCTGTTTCTACATGGTACCATTTGTTCGGGTAGTAAAGGCCCATTTCTAGTGTACACCTAATTCTAACATTCTGTTTCCATAGGGATTATTCTATTTCTATCTCCGGTTCCATTTCCGATTCTGTTTCTGTACCTTCTATATGTTGGGGTGGTAAAGGCCCATTAGTTGGGTGGCAAAGGCCCATTATTAGTATCCTGCTTCTGTACCTTCTGTCTGTTTGGGTGGTAAAGGCCTATTACTAGCATTCTGTTTCTGTAGAGATTATTCTATTTCCATTTTTGTTTCAGTTTAGATATTAGGGTAACACCTAATACTATTATACTAGTATTAGTGCAGAGAAGTGAAAAGCTTAGCTTAGCCTATATCAATTCCGTTCCTTCTGTTAACCTGCTATTTCTGTTACGGTTATCTATCATTCAGTTTTATTTACGTGCCATGATACTATTATCTGTTTATATGCTGAAAGTCACTAGACTCACCAGACTTATCTCTGACCTAGTTTGTTTCGTTTCTTTTCTTTCCGTTCCCCCCTCCCCCAGGTTTTCAGGGTGGAAACATAGGAGCTTGATTCAGATTCTCTCTACTGGAAGTGTTGAAGTATTGCTTGGCTTTTTCTCTATCATTCCATGGCAGTTTATATTGGGGATTTTGGTTTTAAAAAAAAACTACGCATTCTGAAGGCTTTTGTATGAGACAGATATTTATATACCTGAATTTCGATGTTGTGGTTTTGAAAGATGTAACTAAACTCATTTCTGTTTCTGTTGTAATAAAGTTATAAATTTTTCAAGTACTACTTTATCTGTCTTGTAAATTTCTGTTCTGTTTACTTATAATGTTCTAGCGAAGTTAAGGCATTCCCTTTGCGAGTGACCTTAACGAAGGTGGGGTGTTACACTTGGTATCAGAGCTGAAGGTTACCAGATTGGATAAAAAGTTTTTGAAAACTATTTTCAGAAAGGTTTAAAATGGAAGTATTTTCAAAAGTAGAGTTTATTTTGAAAAACATAATCCCCAAAGACATAGCCTATCTTTCTATCCTTTGTTTTGAATCTTTCTTTTTCTTTCGATTCAGCATGTCTGGGAATCTTAACCTTACGGAGGGCGTATCGATACCTGGCTGGTTCCGGAGGTACCTAGAATCTAGGGCTAATGATGCGGGCCCAGCAAACGTCCCTCCTCCCCCAGCTGCAGCGGTTCCTCCTCCTCCTCCGCGTGTGAACACTTTCCCGAAGATATATAGAGACTTTCGAGCCATGGGTGGGAAGAACTTTAATGGAACTAAATCCTTCGTGGAGGCAAGGAACTGGCTCAAAGAAACTGAGGATTTGTTCGTTATCTTTGAGTGGACGATAGGCAGAAGATACAGTTGGCGGTATGGTTGATTAAGGACGAAGCTTCTTTTTGGTGGGAGGTCCCAAATGGAGAGCGTCCAGTAGAGAGATGGATGGATTTCATGCATAGGTTCGAGATGAAATTTCTCAAATGAGCGAAAGAGAATCTATACGTAGAGAGGTCCTTGGCATTGAAGCAGGGGAATTTATCAGTGAGAGAGTACATCAACAAGTTTAATCAGTTGGCAAGATTTGGCTTAGATTTGGTAAATACACCGCATAAGAGGGCACTAAGGTTTGTTAAAGGTTTGAACGAACTGCTACACGGATTGGCAATGTCCCACATTCCTATGGGGGCTACCTTCGAGAAGTTAGTTGACATGGCATTGATGCATGAAGAGGAAACCAAAAGTGAGAAGAAAGAAGAAAAGCTTGAAGGACCACAGAACAAGAAGGCGGGGCCCAAAAAGGAAACACAAAAGAAGGATGAGAAGTCTGAAGACAAGAAGGAGAAGAAGTGCTTTACTTGTGGAATCTCGACCCATCTGAACAAGGATTGCAGAAAAAGGAAGGGCACTTGCTTCAACTGTGGAGAAATAGGGAACTTCACTAGGGACTACCCAAAGAAACGAGGACAAGGGCAGAGGGCAGGACCAACTTCTGGAGGGCAGGCGAATACCCTTGAGGCTCGTGGATAGGATAGAAATAGGAAAACATTATGTAGAAGGTTTAATTTCCTTATCTGATTGTGGAGTTAAAAACTCTTTCTGATTCTGGCATTTTGATTCTGTAATTGAAACTCTGCACTTTAATACTAGTCTTGTATCTGATTCCTCTATAGTCCCAAACCCCATGAGGGTTACGACTCATCTGTTCATGATAAGTTGGGATTTGAGGGTATCTGTGTTGGGCTTTAAGTTGACTATGACGCATATATTCTGGGTTTTTATCATGCTTAGTTTCCTAAGAATCATTTGGTAATCTGATCTGTATCAGTAGTCTTTAGGTATCTGAATATTTCTGAAAAGGATGGGGTTTTTTACTCAAAGCATGAAGTTGATTTCCAGTTAGACATTTGTTTAAGGGGAGTGATTCTCGGATTGTTAATCTAATGTTGATTTCGGTCTTCGGGGTTGATACTTAGGGGGTTATTCTCTTAAACCGATGTCTAATGGGAACCTAGCTTTTGTTTTAATTGTACTTGCTTCTATCACTCGACTTTATCCTATTGACAGAATCTTCGACCTTTAGGTATAAACTAATGGGTGTAAACATGTGTTTGAGACATGTTATGTTTGATGGTTGTGTAATGACCCGCATTTTTAGCTGTCGAATAATTAATTTATTTAATTATTAAATATCGATTTAGCGATATCGAGAACCAAAATTAAATAATATTGAATATTAAATTAATATTTATAATTCATGATAAATTATAAATATCAAAATAGTCTGAAATAGTAGAATTCACAATAGTGTGTGAATTGAATAGTATACGAGATTTGGTTGAGTTTCGATTCGAAATATAATAACGAATATATTATTTAAACGAAGTCTAAACGTATAATATATATTATAAGTATAATCAAGCTCGAAATGGCATGGCAATTCGCGATTTGGTGATTCTAACTTTAAACGAATATACAGAAGCCGTTTTAAATTGGATTTCTGTGAAACAAGAAACGTTAGGAGCTGGTGAAGTATATTTTTCTAGTGGAAGAGAAAAATCGGGATTTCATCGTGTAGATTTTTTTTTATGTCCAAATCAAATATTAGAAAAGTCACTGTGTAATTCCTTTATAATTTATAACGATTTATTTATATTATAAATGGATTTATTGAATATCGATTCAACCCAGGATTTGAATATCGAGTTATAAATCCTATTGGAGCTGTATGGTATTACACTGTGAATATATATGATAATATTTAATTATAAATATTTAATTTAATTATATTTGTATATTTAAATGGGTTATTTAGAACTTTAAAAATAGCCAGTTTTTCAAACAACCTCATAATTCAACGAAACTAATCTTGTTGGATTCGCAGTATTTAATTATAACTAGATTTTAGTTTTCGTGATTTTTGAAGTTAGTATGTGGCCGTACGGGATTTTAATGTGAAGAACAGTCAGTATTTTGACGGTTAAAAATACGCTATCTGAGTGTACGGAGTCGGATTCGACGAAACCAGTTTCGTTGGGACCGTAATGTCGAACTGTAGCTGTATGTCCATTTTCGTGATTTTTGGATATCGTATGTGGTCGTAGGAATTTTTAAGGACCAGAAACGAATATAAAATCAATAAAATAAATTAAATAAATAAAAGAAAAAAATATCCTAATCTTTGTATGAACTAAAGGAGGCCACGCAGTGATCAATTTCAGCCACAAGCCTTAACAACCTCAAGTATAAACACGCAGAGCAAATTCTCGTTCACCCACAAACAAACGCAAGAAAGAAAAATCAAGATAAAACCAAAGAAAATTCCAAAATTCCTCAAATCATTTTCGTTCAACTCCATGTGGTAAGAGCTTGTACTCGTGTGGGTTTTAGTTACTTCGGTGCTGTCGCGATTCACTAGAAAAGTACCCAGAACTGCCTAGGGCTTTGTTTTGTCGAGGCTAGGGGAAGAGCTGGCGGATGAGGTTTGAAGAGGAACGGTAGTAGAGGAGGAGGCGCACCCAACAGTGCCGGTGTGATCACCTGCGATGATCGGAGGAAGCAGGAATTTGGTGATGAAGGGTTTCGAGCTAACTTGGTTTTCTGGCAATCTCCAGGGTCAGGCGGGGCTGGGTTTACGGGAGGTGGCAGCTCATGGTGCGGCGAGTCGGAGGGAGGAGGTGCAGTGATCTCCGGCGCCGCTAATAAGGAGCAGTGAGGATTTCTGGTGAGGTGTTTTTTTGATTGAAGACGATTTTCAATCGAGTTGGTCTGGAGTTTTCAATCGGAGAAGAATAACGTGGATATTAGATGGGCCATGAATCATGAAATATAGGGCCAAGGAAAAGGTTAAAGCCCCATTTAAAAATAATTAAGTTTTATTTCTAATTTAAATGGTACAAACTTATAAACTGCATAACTTGATCATACGAAATCAAAATTCAATGAAACAAGATCCGACAGTATCGTATGGACGGACATTACCCAATGGAACTGACTGGGAGTGGATTTGAGCTCGTTACAATTTATAGTGAAATAAATGGTCTGTCCGAATCAAGAGATGGTTATCGTTATTAACGATGATTGTCCAATGTGAGGAAAACTCACCAACTCTGAACAGTTATATTTTTATAACATATTTTTAGAACTGTTAATCATCTGTTGATTGCTGTGTGTTAACTGTTTGGTTGAATTGCGTATGTATTGGTTGAAATCATAGATAACGATATATATATATATATATATATCGTTAATCAAATATTGATTCTGTTTAACAGAATATTTCATATTGAAAGGAAATCAATGTTAAAGATATTGTTTAACATCTGTGATGCAGGGAAACAGGTTGGAGGGATCCGACTGGATTTCTCAACATTTATTTCACTGTTTTTCCTATATTGTGATATATGATGTGATATATAATTTGTTGTTGATTATGTTTGTTAGAATGATATTAATCATTATTATTTGGTATTTTAAATATCCATAAGAAATACGTGAATGTAAAAAGGGAATTTTCAAAGTATATTGAAAATAAAATATTTATAAAATCGAAGGATTTTATAAAAGGAATATTTATTTAGGAAATAAATAGAATTTTAAAAGGAATATTTATTTAGGAAATAAATAGAATAAAGGGATATTTATTTAGAAAGTAAATAGAATTATAAAAGGAATTTTTATTGGGAAAATAATCAGGATTTATAAAAAAAGGAAGTTGACTAGATATAAAAGAGTTAATTGAATTTAGTTAATCAAATATGGTTAGTCGAATAGAGTTAGTCAAACATAGTTATTTAGGATAAGTTGCTATTTTGCACGAATGCTAGCGTAATTCGCAGGGCTGCAGATAGCCTACGGCAGTCAGATGTTTCTTGAGGGAATTAGGCGTAACCATTGTGATCGTTGCGATCTAGAGTTAAGCGAATGGAGTTAAATCGAATATTAGTTATTCGAATAAGAGTTAAGCAACTAGAGTAAATCGAATATTAGTTATTCGAATAAGAGTTAAGCAAATAGAGTTATTCAATTAGAGTTAATCGAAATAGAGTTAAACAAGATAAGAAACTGACTAGAGATTAATAAGTTAAATGGTTTCCCAAGTATCGATCTGATGTTGGTTTCGGCCTTCGGGGTTTATACTTAGGAAGTTGTTCTCTTGTTAGTTTATAAGTAGAGTCTGATAGATGTGGAAGAATAGGGATACGTAATTAAGCCATGGAAATGTTTTCTAGTGTTAATAACGTATATTTTCTAAATAGAAAACGAGGATATATATATATATATATATATATATATGTTTGATGATTTGATCGATATAATTTCCATCTAGAAATAATATCGTTGTTTGCACATGTGTTTTTCTTTGATAGTTAAATCACAGACTACTGGTTGGATTATTATCCGAAGAACCACTCCGTATTGGCATAAACGTTGCGAATCAAGTACGCTGAATATATTGAAGACGGAGTAAAGTGCAAGGGCTGTAGTATAAATCTTAGATAACAATTGCCTTAGATGGATGTACTGAATAGTGCCTTCGGTTTGTCCAGTCGCAGGACACCTTGTATGGAAGAAGGTCTGACAGAGTATATCTAATAGATCGCGTAAGTTGATCTCTTCAAATGTATTCACGTTTGGTGGCGGAGGAATTCGTTTCTCTTAGCTGTATACCCATGTTATTTTTGGATAAATCAATTTGTGATTTGGCGGGTATGAAAATGTGACATTCTAAGTGAATGAAGATGTAGCATGTAAAAGATAAGCGTAACTTCTAGCCTCACAACCGGGAAATGACAAAAATTGGGCAGGCGGCATGGCTTTGTAGGTCGCACCTATTAGGGTGTATAATCACCTGATCTAAAGTTTCATTTACTTCTAAAATTCTATTTTTGATGCTGTCCCATTTGGGAAACAGTTGCTGATCCCAACCATTGGTGATATACATTTGATACACTCAAGCGAAATGAGTGGTCGGTCTTGTGTGGCCGGGTTGCAAGATGTCATTGTTGAACCCAGTGTATTCCTCTCTAAAGGTACACTAGCGAAAGGTGGTTCCATACCTTGTCATAGTTGGAAATCCATTACCCAATACGTGCTTGCGGTTTTGATTGTATACTATATATGTAGAACGTAAGATGAAAGCGTTTCTGCTAGATGATTATTATATTGTGGTTGATAGACATTATTATAATATCAGAAGGTTTTTGATATAAAGATATTTTGGATTCTCATAAGGGAAAAACCCGTTCCGTTATACGGTGTGGTCTTATGAGGTATCGTTTACTTGTTCAAACTGTTTGAAACTTTTTTATCATACCAGTCCCATGACTGACCTGGAGTTTATTTTGTTTTGTTTTCCCTAAACTCTTAGGTGCCCAATTTTGTACGGGAAGTCAAGTAGTCGGGATTTACAGATACTTGAAGAGCTGGAGCAGTAGGCTTCAGGATCATATAGCTATTGTTTATTTCCGTTGTGTTGTAAGTGTTGTACTTTGATAATGATGTATATTCAAGTACAGATGTATATTTCAAAGTATGTTATATATATTATATGTTATTCGTTCCGCTGTGAGATTCGTGTTACTCTGATGTTGTGTTCTTCTTCTTCTATTCTAAGTTTCTATCTTATCTTTCCTCACCCTCTAATTTCTTTCATTAACTACCGGTATTTTTTGATGTTTGGTTAGTCATCATTGAATTTATGGCGATAACCAAAGTCGACAAAAACCGGGTCGTTACAGGTTGCAAGTGTATGCAAGTGGTTGCTAGTGGTTGCTCGTGGATGCATATACACACACTAGGCACTAGATCGGCTCAAAAACACTCTCATACTGCATATGGATGTGTGTGCATTTTTTCAGTTTTATAGATGAAAAATGGTTGACTCAGCACATGGATGTTGCATATGAATGAACGGTTGTGCACTCAAATAGAAATTATATGTATCAAATAGGAAAGTTGCATACATGTTGGACTCATGGCACTGACATAATTCGCATTAAGGAGGTCACCTGAATCAGTGGACCGCCTGATCTTTGCATTAGATAAGGAACATATACACACACTTTTGCATATGTTCATACAACATTAGAAGTTTTCTAAGGACAATGGATGCTTGTGGGTGATGTTTGAGTAGATAGGTGATTGGATGGTAGGACATATTCTTCTTAACTTGAAGATTTCGGGGACAAAATCCCTTAAGGAGGGGAGAATGTAACACCCCGTATTTTCTATGAACATAAGAATGACAAATCAGAGAATAATAAAATTTTAACAAAATAATTAAGGGAAACGGGTTACGCCATTGCGTTCGTCTCGAAATTCTGCCTGGAATAGAGTCCAAATTTGCGTAAATCGGACTCTGTATGAAGAAGATATGGCCTTTAGAAGTTTCAGTAAAATCCAAAATTCAAAAAAGACACCCGGGCTAGGTGGGAAAATTCCCGCCCAGGACCCAGGTCGACAATAGGGTCGATCTGGGGGTCGACCTGTGTAAACAGGTCGACACCAGGGTCGACCTCCCCCCTATTTCCAGATATGTGGACAGATGCATTTTTCTCTATTTAGACACCTTTCTGAACAGATCGTGAGCTCTAACCTATTTAAACACCACCAAATCTAGCTTTCTCTCCACACAATTTCATTCTGCCTATACTCTGCCTCTATTCTAATTAAAAATAAAAAATGACATCGCTACTCTGCTAGAATCAAAACTAGAACTAGTGCATCTTCTTCCAATCTGAATAGAGTTAAAAGAGAACAAATATTTTCTAATCTAATTGATAGTCTACACCAAAGGAGCGCTATTCAGTGTCAGAACACAGATTCCAGAATACAAGAATCGTTCCCTTTTTGTGAGTACAATTATTTTCAGATATGAAATTTAATAATTATCTTGACATTTGTGTGAATCTGGATCTGAGGTTATGCATACTTTTCTGTGGATCTATCTTGTTAATATTATTGTGACTGTTCTGTATCTGTTCCCTCTTTTCTTCCTTTTTGTTTATAGCCAGGCTTCCATGAGCCTGCGCCAAATCTCATAAGAGATTAATGCACGAACGCTAAATTTTGGGACAAATAACGGATAATGCATAATTGGACATGACTGATCTTTGACTGATTCGAGAAAAGAACATAGGTTGTAAATTAAGATCTGGAATCAGTGCATACTATGTATGATAGACTGTGATTTGGATGAAGAATTATTATATTATAACATATGACTTGGAATTTGGAATATAATGCTTGTTATAGTGCAAGACCTGATTGTGAGGACATAATACATGATTAAAATTTTAGATATAGATTTGGGGCATATTTTATATCACGATCTATGAATTGAAAAGAAAAGAAGGATTTGTGACATAGGAATAAAGATATATGTTAAAATAAGATAATTATTAATGTGAATGCGCCTAAATATGGGTTTTAGTATATTTGACATCAGAGGCTATAATTTAGCATAATTCATATTGTTTTGGGGTTTTGGAGAATATTCTGTACTGTGCGAGGCTTAACTAAAATTAGGGCATATGTTGTATTATGAATTATGACCATGATTTAGGCATGTAAGTTTAGGCTTAATTTATGATTAGGCAAAATATGTATATAGAATTTTAGAAATATATAATATGTTGAATTGCCTAATCTGCTAATTTGTTGAATCGCCTAATGTGCTAGATCTGTTATCTGTTGAATTGCATAATCTGCTAATCTGTTGAGTCGCCTAATCTGCTAGATCTGTTATCTGTTGAATTGCCTAATCTGCTAATCTGTTGAATCGCCTAATCTGCTAGATCTGTTATCTATTGAATTGCCTAATCTGTTGAAGGCTAAATAATTGTTATTTGGGTATGAAAATCCGTAAGCTCGATCTAAGAAATTTGATTAATCTGCTATAACCTGTAAAGAAGTTTAATCTGTTAAATGAACAGAATTAGTTTGATATCTGTATAATCTGTATTGGGATGAAATTGGCTATTACACGAGGTTAGACTCTGTTTGCGGTAGAAGCCTGCCCGGAACCAACTAGCTTAACCAGCAATCGCAAATTGTCAGTCTAATGTGAGAGGGCGTAGGCATAACTGAAATATGCTTAGACATGACGTTAGGTCTGGCTTGTGGCATATGTCTGCCCGGAACTGCCCGACACATCCAGCGGCCACAAGCTACCGACCTAATGTGAGAGGTCTATGAATTAATATTTAATTAACGCAAATTTAAGAGAATGTGGTGTCTAAAAACGTGTTGGGTGGATAGGGTTAAGACAACAGGACTGATGAATCTAATAAACCCGTTTCGTGAATCTGTAGGCCCAATACAAAGTTAGACAATCTGTAAGTCTATTAAATCCGTACATCTGATCTGTTAATCTAAAAACTTGTTAACTTGATTGCATGATCTGTGAACTAGTAATCTGAACTCTGTCTGAAATCTATTAACAAGTTAATTTGAAATCTGTTAGTCTGGAGACACAAGGTTAGGAGGGGAATTACTTGTGTCACCTGTTGTGTGGAATCCATATTAGTAAATAACCCTTTCTTTGACCCCATGCTATGTAGGGGTCCGGGCATGCTTACTGAACTAATTATAAGCGGTTCATTCTGATAATGGCGTGGGGGTGTTGATGGCGCATTCTAACCGGGTCATGTGCGTGCATGGATCCGGTCTGCTCTGAGGATGTAATACACCGTGACATCTGTAAATAGGTCTGTGCCAATAGGTTTCCACTTTAGGGAGTGATACACCCTACTGTGGGGCCGACACAGGGTATTTATGTATTAGGGAGCCGATCGCTTGGGGGTAGGACTTAGGGTACACTTAGTTTTATCTGTTTCTGTTGGTACCATCATTTTCTGTTGGGTGGTAACACCTACCTGTTTCTGCGTGGTACCGTCTATTCGGGTGGTAAAGGCCCATTACTAGTGTACACCTAATTCTAGCATTCTGTTTCTATAGAGATTATTCTGTTTCCGTTTCTGTTTCAGTTTAGACGTTAGGGTACACCTTGTTCTGCTGTTTTGTTGGTACCGTCTATTTCTGTTGGGTGGTAACACCTGTCTGTTTCTACGTGGTACCGTCTGTTCGGGTAGTAAAGGCCCATTTTTAGTATACACCTAATTATAACATTCTGTTTCCATAGAGATTATTCTGTTTCTGTCTTTGATTCCGTTTCCGATTCTGTTTCTGTACCTTCTATCTGTTGGGGTGGTAAAGGCCCATTAGTTGGGTGGCAAAGGCCCATTATTAGTATTCTGCTTCTGTACCTTATGTCTGTTCGGGTGGTAAAGGCCCATTACTAGCATTCTGTTTCTGTAGAGATTATTCTGTTTCCATTTTTGTTTTAGTTTAGATATTAGGGTAACACCTAATCCTGTTATACTAGTATTAGTGCAGGGAAGTGAAAAGCTTAGCTTAGCCTATATCATTCTGTTCCTTCTGTTAACCTGCTATTTCTGTTACAGTTATCTCTCATCCAGTTTTATTTACATGTCATGATACTATTATCTGTTTATATGCTGAAAGTCACTGGACTCACCAGACTTTGACCTAGTTTGTTTGTTTCGCCTCTTTTCTTTCTATCCCCCCCTAAGGTTTTCAGGGTGGAAACATAGGAGCTTGATTCAGATTCTCTCTGCTGGAAGTGTTGAAGTATTACTTGGTTTTGGCTCTATCTTTCCATGGCAGTTTATATTGGGGATTATGGTTTTTAAAAAAAACTATGCATTCTGAAGGCTTTTGTACGAGATCGATATTTATGTACTTGAATTCCGATATTGTGGTTTTGAAAGATGTAACTAAACTCATTTCTGTTGTAATAAAGTTATAAAAATTTTCAAGTACTACTTTATCTATCTTGTAAATTTCTGTTCTGTTTACTTATAACGTTCCACCGAAGTTAAGGCATTCCCTTTGTGAGTGACCTTAACGGAGGTAGGGTGTTACACAAAGAAATTCAGCAAACAACATTTATGAGTTACTTAATATCAAACAAGGACTAGGAGAGTCGCTTGATAGCTATCTCAAAAGGTTTCATACTGAGTTACTCAAGGTGAAAGGGGAAACAAATAGGGAAAAGCTAATAGTTATACATTTAGGACTATTTGTATAAACCCCCTTCTCAAAAGAGCTCATCTTAAATGAATGTGAAGGATTACATGACTTTTATTATAGATTCGACAAATCTGTTCACACTAAAGAAACGGTTAACAAAAGGAAAAGACTAGATCAAAATCAAAAGGCAGAAGAGTCTGGTTGCAACTCCTAGATAGATGGCTCTTCGAAGTCAAACAAAGAACAAGATTATTGTTCCTATCACAAGGCAGACAGATATAAAATTGATCAATGCTGTGAATCGATAAAGAGGACTCAAAACAATAAAAATAAAGAAAACCCACTTAGGAAGTTTAAGGGATGGCTCATGGAAAAGTTATCAATGACATCGCAACATCTGATAAGATTCTAACAATAAAGTTTCTTATCTCAAATGATTATTTTCATTAATCGTTATATTTTATTAATTACTCGTAAGAAAACATATATTAATATAAATTCAAGTGTCATTATAAGTAAAACAAAACCCGTTTAAGCTTATACGTGCAACGGAGGTTCAGACTTCCTAGAATAAACATCAAGACAATGCATGAATGGAAACAGATAAGCATTGTCAGGCGAGGAAACACGAGAAAATTATGAACTCAAGTAGAAGTTTCCTAGAGAGTTTGCAAATAAAGAAATTTTATACCAACTATTGCGCGACCTACATAAGATTACTTAAACTCTATTTGCTTTATTTTAAAATTTTCATAAACTATCACCATAAAAAAATATTGTATTAATGACATTTAAATATTTATGTACAAATATGAGACATATACTTGATAAAAGATCTCCAAGATAAGCCATTAGTTAGCTCAATAGGGGAAATTAAGCCTTCGCAAGAGAAGGCGAATCAATAAAGCCTTCAGAAGAGAAGGCGAATCATATAAAGCTTCCAAGAAGAGAAGCTACTACATCTCCACTAAGTGGAGTGCCTTCAAGAAGAGAGGCTATATGTTTACATCTCCACTAAGTGGAGAGCCTCCTAAGTAGGGCTAAAATAATAATTACATCTCCTTGGAGTGCCTATTATGGGAGGCTATATATGTTATTACATCTTCATGGAGTGACCCCAATAAGGCACTACATGTATACATACATACATTAAGCATTATACATACATCCTCCCATAAATAAGGATCATTTGTCACTCTCCTAAAGAGATATCATTCATTTGCATATCATACGGGCTTAGACAGAGATAATGTTTTAGCATCCTGATATCCAATAACCCAATAGAACTGTCTAGTTGAATGGTTAGATAACTGAATGACCTAACGGAAGTATCTTGCTGAACGATTAAGGAATCAAACAACCAAACTGAGCTACTTTACCAAAAGGTCAAAAAACTGAATAGATGAATGGCTGAACGGAACTATTGCTGAATGGTTGAATGATGAAATAATTAAATGGAACTACCACTGAAGGGCCAAATGGTGAGAAAGCAAAACGAAAATCCTATTGAATAGTTAAATGGCTCAGGATTAGGTAGGAATAATTTATTCCGGAAGCAGTCCTATGTACTTCTGAAAATTACTTCTCTGTATATTTAAGAATTCTTTAACCACACGTTTCTTCTGGAAACTTTTAGATAATCATCCAAGAAACATATAAATGATTTGTGTTTGTTCGATCACCTTCAACGGTAGTTGATTTTGCTCAATGTTATCCACATAGATGATCGCTGAATAGTTTTTGATGACTCTTTGATGTTGTTATTGAAGCATTCTACTTAACTTTATGATTAACTGAATGAATTCCAGTTAGGGTATGATTTTTAATGACTTTGGATAAGTTTCATTACTAATTGAACAACTGGTATTTCTATGTAATTTAAGTATTATCTTAATGTTTCCTTACTACAAATTTTTCCCCATAAGATGGCTATTTTGAGTAAATTTTGATATCTACAATATTTCTTAGTTTCTTCCTATGAGCTAGCAATCTCAATTTGAACACAAATGAATAATTCATGGTTATTTTTTCATCATTGAAGAATTTTAATGCCTAGCATTCTCTATTGAGTTTCTGGTTTGATATCATGTGATTTCAGTTTTGTTCTGCAGATTACATATTCCATGTTTCTAATATAGAGTCGTTGATTAACTCAAGTTTGTTTTATTGTCTATGGAGTTATTGCTCTTCTTTTTTGCTTTTTGATGAATGAATTCCCTACTCAACTTACGAACAGATGATACGTTTATCTGAATGGTTTGCCCAATTAAGACAGCAACTTTGATGATGTTTATTGTTTTTGATGTTTCCAAATTTCTACCCACAAGAGGATAATTTTGGATAAATTTCAATATTTTATATAATTTCCTGATTTTCACCCATGAGCTGGAAAATTTGCTCCGCTTGAATGAAGTTTTAGGTTTTTCACTGTCTTTTATTGAATTTTTAACCATGATCAATGGATGTTTCTTGTTCTCCGAATACTTCGATCGGTTTTGCTATAATTGAGTGTCGTTTTCTTTCGACACTAGTTTGTTGATCATACATGCTTTGTTAATAGATTTAATATTATCTCCACTCCCCTTATGAACTGTCAGATTATTTTTTATTCCTCATTTTCATGTACAAATTTTTGATTGTGATTTTGCAAATGGGTGATGCATTCGTCAATGTAACTTTCCTAATCTCGTGATTTCTAGAAATTCTTCAGTAATTTGAGAAGATTTCTTCTTAATTCAATTTGTATAAAGTGATTTATACGTTTATTACTAGAAGCTCAATTTTACATTGCTCATGAGTTAGCAATCCTGAAAGAATTCTGATTCTACCTTTTTTCATGATGTTTAGTATTATTTTCTAATATTCACCTTTCTCATTTGTGATCGTTAATGGATCACACTCATTCAAGGGATTTTTTGAACCCTTAATCTCGTAATCATTAAAGGGAATCTTTTTGAAGCTGTGTAATGATCCAAGTCCCTCCAAAGAGGTGAAAAGTGACAGTGACTCTTTCGTCAACGGTCTTCCAGAACAATCGTAAGGGGAGTGACAGCCTATTCATTATATTGTGATTCATGTGTCCCATAAAGTTCTATCATTAATAAGTTACAAAATCAATGATAGCCACTTTTGGAACACTAAAATCAACTTGGTATAAACTGAAAAGGTTAAATCACTTTTCAGTGTTAATAATGTTATAGGAACTAAAGTGAAAATAGGAGCATTGCTTATGGTGCCGACGTGATCATTAAGAAGTTTTTCTGAAAGAACAATGGCTTCTTTAATACTAGGGGGTTAAATGTTAGCCAAGATTGTAACAACCCGTATTTTTTGTATCGACCGATTGTAAAATAATTATATTGTATTATTTAGTGGTCGGATCATTCTTAGATTTTGATATATTGTTCGTAGGGATGTGAGACATGTCCATGATTTTTTACCGAATTCAAGTATGAACACTTTGCCCTTGAGTTCACTATTTAGGCCATAACTTTTGATAAGAATCAAAGCAGGTGCTGAGATCGATTTTATTGGATTAGAATGGTGGTTTACGATCCGTAGAGTGATCAGATGAAGGATTTGGTTCAGCAATATGGGAGAAATCGCTATTTTAAGTTTCAGCTTGGGTTTATGCAGACTGGTCAGCAACTAATGGGAGATTAGCCAAGCACAATAGACCTATCACCAGAAGATATAAATAGGGGACTTGTAGTGACAACTAGGGTTACTCTCTTTATTCTAAATTTTAGGTTGGGCATCTATGAATCTCTGATTCATCCTAAAGCCCTATTTCTCCATTTTCTTCAATCAAATTCATCATCAATTGCATCTAAAAGATAGATCATCATCAGGGAAGAGTAGATCATCATCAAAGAGGATTAGATCACATCATATTGCATCATATTTTGGGGATTTCATTGCTGTCCAGATATAAAGTTCATCAAGTTTGCATCAGATCTCGAAATTGGTAATGTGACGACTGCCCATAACCTCTGGACTAAACCAAAGAAATAATGCGCTGAAAGGTGTGTCAGGCAGCTATGAATGATCATCAGAGTAGGTAAACACAAGCAGAACCTGTCGTAGGAATTACAGCGCAAGGATAAAATATAATAGAACTTATATAACAGGTAATAGTAATGAAGCATCATATAGCAAACTTTTCAAACTTTCACAACATCCTGAAAGGTTATCCAACGAATACCAAAGTTTGTACATAAAACCTCACTACAACCCATATAGAGCACTCAATAGCGGAAATAGAAATACTAGATAGTAATAAAATAGGTTCGCCAACCTCCTGCTCGCCTCCGCACAACATTATCGTCCTCACTAATAACCTGTAACCTGCTACTTAGTCTGCCCATCCACAACCGGATGAACAACCCAAGGTAATAAGAGGTGACATAAAACCTTGAGCCAGGCAACAGTCTTAGTGTGCGATAAAACAACTAACAAACTTCAAAAATAAAGTATATGAGAATGAATAAAGAAACATACTAATCTACCCTCAACACCAGAGAAGAACTCAACCCTATCTTCCCCACATCGGACAGTGATAGCCTTTACCATAAACAATTCAACCATTCATCCATGCAAACTAGAACACCCATTCAATCATGGCGAAGCATTCATAACATCCAGATTATATGTTTCTCATGTAAACCATCCTAATCGAATTCAACATCCCTCAAGCCCCAGAGGCCTAAACCGATATCAAACAAGCAATCAAGAAACATCTCCTTCGACGTTGGACAATCTACATGAGATGGTTCAAACAAGGCAACTAATTAACCATGACAGACTCTGGCTATCATCGCCAATCCTACTTCGAAACCATCGTTAATCTTATGACGGCCAACCTTACCATATGTCAAGAGCTAATGGTAACCCCAATTCTAGCATAAACTCCATATGCCTTTCAACAATACGTATGTATTCCCAACCTTGACAACTAGGCCTTTCAAAAATACCCAGGGTACTCGACCTACAACCGGTCTTTTAGGTGCCCCTATCGTACCCTGCTTTGAGCCTGCTTGAACTTACGACAACGATTATCTCTCGGCCTTCTCATCTCTAGTCATCCAACTTGAGGAATTTTCATAGCTCAAGCAACCTTTTCAAGAAACCGTTATCAACCAACTCACGAGCTTTGATTTGTCACCTCATTCGTTGTTCTACACGATCAACGAACAACTTTCAATACATCGAATCTTCCTACTTGAATTTACTTCGAAGTCACACCATCATCGAGCCAATTACACCACTACGCTCAAATCTAGATCGTACATGAAAATAAATTTTTCATAAATGACCCTATTCTGCATGATCGACCATCCTTGCTCGACCGAACCTGCTCGACTCCTCCACTATGGCCGACCCACTCCTGCACTTTGGACCAAACCAGTGTAACAAACCCCAGACCGACCCAGTTGCTTGCTAGACCCCGTGCATTACTACTCGGCTGACCCAATTGCTCACTCGACCCGACCCGACCTGACCCACTCAGGTGCGACCGACCCAACCTGCTTGACCGACCCTCACGAAGACCGAACCAGCTAGTCCAAAACCAGAACTCCCAGATCTGCTTGACCAACCCTCTCCAAGACCGACCCGACCCATTGTGACCGACCCGACCCAGATGAGACCGACTAACCTAGATATGGTTCTGACTTATTCTCCAAGACATGGCTTAGGCTCGACCGACCCACCGTGCTCGACCCACCAAGTTCGACCAACCATGTTCGACCCCAAACCTGCTTCCTCCAATGCAACTTCAATTTCGACCAAAACTTCGCCAAAACGATTCGTTCGACGAAACCAACTCATCCAATCATCCAATATGAACACAAAAGTGATATGAAGTCAACAATAATACCAATATGGCAATTCCATCAATAATTATGTAAAATTCACCAAAATCAGCATAATTGTACATATGAACAAAATCATGGATTTAACTTGCACATTCACATGAAATATCGTGGAAATTACTCACCTAAACATGCTAAATCAGTTCATAAGGTAATTCACATGAAAATGGACTTAACAATGCATAGATCTATGGAAAAACACTTGAATTTAATGTAAAACACGAACAAACACTCATATGCTTTATTGAATCCATGTAAGAGATGCATATCACTCACCAATTCTCCAAAACAAGCTAAAATTGATGAAATAAGAATCCAGACAGCAAGCACCTCGCACCAAACCTCTTGATCCGATGAACTCTTGCTTCAATTGATGTAGATCTAGCGTCCAATGGTATAGATCTATGATTTCCCTCCTCGGATTATGATTTTTAATGGTGGAAAGGTATGAGAGGAAGGAGGAGCACAAGGCACCAAATGAGAGTGTGGAAAACTAAATCCATTTCCCGTATCCCTTACCCCCTAAATATACCCTTCCAATAGCCCACCAATGGGCCTTCCCAAATCAACCCATTGTGGCTCTCCATACCTGAATAACCCACTGAGAAACCTTAAAACAACGATTCCTCCCAAACCGCTGAGTCAAATCTTTAATGTAACCACTCTACGGAAAGGCAACCACCAATTCATTTCCAATGGCACAGGTATCACCCTCTGATTTGACCCAAAAGAGTTATTCCCTGTACAAGACTGACAAGGGTAAAATGGTCATAAACAAAATTGGTGAAAATTATGAACATGTCTCACATCCCCATATGCAGAATATCAAAAGATGAGAATGATCCAACCCTCAGAGAATGAAATAAAAATATTTTATGATCCTCTGATACGTAAAATGCGGGTAGTTACATTCCCCCCCATAAGAATTTCGCCCCCCCACCCCCCCCCCCCCCCCCCCCCCCGAAATTCCAAGCAACCACAACAATTCTGCATGCCTATCATCCATGAGAAGCTAATTCTATCATCCAAACTAGCAACAATCAAGCCATGCTTCCATAGCCTTATCTAGCACGCGGAATTCTATCAAACAACAACAAGATACAATGATACAACGATGATACGATCAAAGGGTCCTACAGATGAAGAATTCTGGATGAGTTTCTCTCATGCTTTCTTCTGTGACGACCGCCCATAACCCCCGCACTATACAAAAGAAATAATGCGCTGAAAGATGTGCAAGGCAGTCATGGACGATCATCAGAACAGGTAAACACAAGCGGAACCTGTCGTAAACTCATAGCGCAAGGATAAAATATAATAGAACATATATAATAGGTGGTAATAGTGAAGCAGAAACACAAGACTTCCATACAACCAGAAAGAAATATCCACAAACTTGGAAATAGTGTTTATACAAAGTTGCCTCACTACATTATTCAGGAAAGAAAACAACGGAAACCCAATTATTAGATAGTAGTAAAACTGGTATGTGGGCCTCCTGCTCACCACTGATCAGCACCATCGTCCTCATTAAAGCATCACCGGTCAGCTGCCACTTAGTCTGCCCATTCATAACCGGATGAACAGCCCAAGGTAATAAGAGGAAACATAAAACCTTGAGTCAGACAACAATCTTAGTGAGGGATAAAACAGCTAACAACTTCAACAATAAAGTGTATGAGAAAGGACAGATAAATATACTAATCTACCCACGACACCAAAGAAGAACTCAACCTTATCTTCGCCACATCGGATAGTGATAGCCTTTACAATAAAAAATTCAACCATTCATCCATGGAAACTAGAACACCCATTCAATGATGGAAAACACACATGACATCCGGATTATGTAAGTCCCACACAGACAACCCTAATCAAGTTTAACATTCCCCAAGTACTCTCCCCAAAGGCCTAGACCAATATCGGTTAAGCTCTCAAAGAACATATCCCTCGACTTTGGATATTCTATGTGAGATAGTACAAATAGAACAACCAATCATCCATGACTGACTCTGGCTATCACCTCCAATCCTGCTTTGAAATCATCGTTAATGTTGGAACTAGAATAACGCTAGAGGGGGGGGGGGTGAATAGGGTTTTTCAAAAAATTTAACAAAATTAAAAATCTAACGGGATATATAATAATACACAGATCACAGAATATATAGCAGAACTAGAAATGCAGAAAATAAATCACACACAGATATACCCAGCTTCGGCAAAACCCTGCCTACTGCTACAATCCTAAGGTTTCTACTAGGTGATAGAACAAATCCCGCATACAAGACCATGTACACTCGCAAACCCTGCTCCTATTCTAAATCTATGCTCAAAACTCAAGACTGACCGATGTCCCCTCAATCAGATTTCCCCTGATTACGACCCCATAACCAGTAACCTAGATTTTACAAACTCTAGCAACTGTCAGTCAACACCCTGACTGATTCTCCTAGATTTTACAGAATTCTAGAAATTGTTTGAGACGGTTTAAAAACAAAATAGAAAATACAAAGCAAAATAGAAAAAAAAAACTCTAGGAGTTAAATACAAGGGTTATCCCCTTTTCAATTTAAAAGAAATGGCTGGCCTCTTTTGAAATGTGTTGCACCATTTTTTTTATTTGACCCGTTCACTTTGTCTCTGGAAATAACAATGGCGGCGGCTCTGTGAAACTCTAGGGTTTGCCAATGCTTCCACAATTTGATCGATTGCTAGTGAAAAATTGAATCTCCGATGCTTAATAACTTGCGGCTTGCTTCTCTTCGATTTGGGAATTTACTCGATCGAAAACGGTGAGTTTTCTGAATTTTCTTGCCTTGAATTTCTTGTGAGTTGTTTGTGGTTTTCGATCATTCATATGCCGATGATGATGGGGTGTTAATATAGGGTAGAAAACCCTAAAATAAACCTCTGATTTCACAAATAAATGATTTGATCCGATTGCTTGGCTTTCCCTTTTTGATTCCACGGGTATGAATGAAATTGGATTCCTTGGATTTGATATGGTAATTCAGGAGAATAATTTATGGTTCCCTTAAAGAAATTGCCAAATTAAACACTTGTTGATTTTGGCCTTTATGAAATGATTTCTAGAAAGAAAACTTTGTGCCCCCTCTTGAATTCGCCTAAAACAATTAGCTGCTTGCCAAAAATGGTTTACTGATATGATCAATGATTTCTGAAATAAAATCTTGCCAATTGTTCCTTTGTTATTGCTAATTTCTGGATACCAGATAAATTTGTTTTTGCCAAATTTAATACCTTTCTCTAAACAAATTTATTAGCTTCTGGAATATATTCTGCTCTTTAAAAAAAAAAGAAACAACCAAAATCATTTCTTTCCAAAGAAGCTGGTTGATTATTTACCATTAATATTGAACACTGATTTTCTGGAAATCATTAAAGACTTGTTGAAAAAAAAATGCGTATATTCTTTCCATGCTCCGTTGTTTTGCATTTGCAAATATGAATTTCTTGCATCAAAACAGAAAATTATTTCTGACTTTGCCATGTCATTTGTGACGACTGAATTTCTGAATTGCTTTGAACTGTTTTCCATTTGGCAGGTTCAAAAACATTTGAACTCATGTGTATCCCTGCATGTATAAGTATGCTTGTATATGTTGATACCATCATGCTGTGTGAATTTCTTGTGCTCAACCCTGCACTTGTTCTCGACCATGCATGTTTTGCCTTGTTCTTGAAATGTCCATGTACATGTGTGTGTGCATTTTTCACACTGCTGTTTCCACCATTCCATCCTCATGTCACTTGTACACTTTGTTATCATTGCTGAGTTCACATTTGTTTACTACCCTGACCATTTATGAATGTACTTGGATGCTTCATTTGATCTCGACTTATGTTGAATTTTTCACACATGATTGAACTATTTGCTGCAGTAACTTGCTACTCCATTGTTTCACTGCTATTTCATCTGACTTATTGAATTTTCTGTGCTCGACCATATTCACCTTGCTATGTCATGTTTCACTGTTTGTAGTTGCTATGGCACTTTTAGTTCTTGCTGCTTCTAATGAATCATGCACCGCACCTCACTTGACTTTGATCATTTCTCAACTATGAACCTGCTGTGAGCACTTGCGTCTTGCACTGATCTTACATGTACATGTTATATGCTTGCATGCTTCACCTACCATAAAGAATTGTTGTTGTTTGATCATGAACATAACCAAGTTTTTTTTGTTCTTGGTTGTGGTCGACTACATGCTAATCACTTTGCTGTTTTGCTTTTTATTGCTAGCTCGACCATGTTTGAGCTATGTTGACTTTGCATTGAGTTTTTTTCATGTGTGCACTTAGTTGAGTTAGTCCACGTGGCTGCTCCTCTGTTGCTCGCAATATTTTGATTGGAGAGGCAGTGCACATGTGTATATTTATACATGTGTGTATATGCAGCCATCAGACTGATTTTCCCTGTCCCTCCATTGAGGTATATAAATATATATGTTGTATGCCTTGTGGTATTTACAGTGAATCACTATGAATATCACAAGCTGTCTAGACACAGTTGGATAAATCAGATCGAGTCAGAAAAATTATGAGAAACACACTGAAATTCTGAGGCAAATAAAATTTTAAAATAAAATTTATATTTGCGTGTTTTCAGTTTTATTTCTATTGCAGTGTACTGTATGTTTGTTTCATGTGACAGGTAAGCAGATGATGACTGGATTGACTGAATAGATACGTGAAGACAGAAAATGAAGACAATAACAGTGTGTCAATGTATGAGTTAATGAAAGTGTTTGTATATGAATATGTATAAATGAAAATGTACAACTGAGTGTGAGTGTTGTAGAGAGGAACAGAGTATGAACAATGAATATCAGTGAATGTGTAAAAATGGTGGAGTTGAAAATCTGTACTGTTTTAATGTTTGAAATAAAATATTATATTTAAACAAAACACTATTTGAATGTTTAATTCATGTGCAATGGTATTTCATTCAAATATAAATATTATATTACTGTCTGTGATGTGATATAACAGTTCAATAATAAACACATTTAAAATAATATTTATTTGATTGTTATCATTAAACAAAAATCGTATAATTGTGTTTACAACTACGTCATATACAGCAATAACCCCCTTTTGATGATGACAAACAAATAAAAGATTTTGAGCACAATAAACGTGTTTGAGAGTGAATGTTGAACACCCCCTATTTATTAGCTCCCCCTATAACAAAAAATTCCCCCTATAACTGTGCATGAGTGAAACGAAATGAAAAATAATGAATTTTTAAAATTATAAATGTTTATAAAATATTCACTCATAAATCAAAATCTCAACCCATTCTTCCCCTTTTGTTATCATCAAAAGGATACAGAATTTAAAATTTAGATTAAAAAATGACTAAAAATATAATTTCAGCATAAGAGTAAGAACGATCATCATAAATCTCAATTAGTCAAACAAAAATCATAATAAACTGAGAATTAGTGGCATATTTCACATTGTAGAGAATGACGAATTTACGATAAATTTTATAATAATGGAGAGAGTTTCAAAACACAATGATTTCCAATTATTTTCCAAAGAATTTTTATAAATATGAAGCACAAAACAATGACGAATTCGGACTATAATTATAAATTCAATTTAAGTGACAAAATCGTATAATCTCAAATCCCAATAGATATCAATCAACAAATCATAATACGTCATAAAATATTACACATTTCACAAAATAGAACATGGATTGATAGGCTGGTTTTTAGACACCAAGGAGAAATTCATATAAATTTCTATTTATAGCACAGTATTTCCTTTTCTTTTATTTAAGAGCACACTGTCCACGCATAACCAGAGCTTGGATATTTAAATGAGGTCAGTCGAAGCTTAAATTATAGGTTATCTCTTAACCATGCATGACCAAAGCTTGGTTTTTTAAATGAGGTTAGAGACACATTTATATATTAATTATATATATTTATTATTTTCAGTTTCAAAACGAAAAACTCCTCAGTATATAAAACCAAAAATGGATGATAGAAATGTGGTAGGTACATAAATGGTCTATGAAATAAATTTCTAAATTAATTATATTATGAAATATGCTCGACTGCACTGGGATTATTGAAAATTTTCAATTATCACTACTTCTGAATAATAACATAACCACAATTCCATCAAAAATATTTTCACTGTTTATCCAAGATGATAAAAAAAAATTAAACTCTTCAAATTAATATAAAAAAATTATTGATGGCAGAATAATGGTAGATAAAGAAGATGGTCGTGAAATAATTGCCATTTCAAAGATATTTTAATAAATGTTCAACCATCATGAAAATCTAAATAAAATCTCCTCTTGTTGTGAAATATACTGCAGTCACAATTCATCACAATTTCGAAATCTGATAATAATTTTGATGAATTATAAATACAGTTCAATTTGGATATTGATTTCAATTTCTGAATGAATAATCAATAAGTAATTTTAAAATTGAAAATCAATTACAAGAGGGATATGAAGATCTATACATGCCAAGAGGGATAAATTTGTACGAGGCAAAAAGAGTGAATCTATACAAGGTGAAGATTGGAATCTACGTACAGTTGAGTGAGACAAATATAAGGCACTTCTAATACCACTTGGAGTCCCTATTAATGAGGATTTTATCATAACACGGGAGATGGGCAAGGATATCATAGACAAAAGAATTATAAGTACAAAGCCCAAGCAGGCAAGATAACAGATTATGCACATGTATCAGTGCAGCAACCAGATGATTCCAAAACAAACATTTTTCAAAAACCAGTATCAGAGCAACACAGAAAATATTTTCAAATCATACTTTGTCAAGATGATGGTTACATAAGATGATTAATGATCCATGATTAAAAATACCGTTTATTTTTAAATCATTTGATGGAATATGAAGATATCAGGATCCAATGAATCAATCACACCAAATTATAAATTTCAGATTCAAGATTTGTGTGTGATTCAATAAATTGATAATTTCAAATGATTTTAAACGAACAGATATTCAAATCAAATAATCATGTAATAACTGTAACACCCTACGTCCATTAATGTCACTCACAAAGGGAATGCATTAACTTCTATGGAGGTTTTAGGTGAATATAGAACAGTAAAATTTCAACAAGACAGATATAAAATAGTACTTGGAAATTTAAAAACTTTATTTCAATTGCAGCAGAAGTCAAAACATGTTTGATTACATCATAACACCATAATCAAAGTCAAGTACAATATCTATCTTGATAAAACAAGTACATAATCCCATTACATAAATAGCCATTAAAAAGAAAGATAACAAGCTGGACTTTACTTCAGCAGTCCAAGCTTTCCAAGAGATAAGCAATCCAATCAGACTCCATTGGAACTTGGCCCAACCTGAGGACCTGAAGGGAGAAAAAGATGAAAAAGAGGGGGGTCAGACATAAAGTCTGGCGAGTATGATAATTCTACAATACTATTATCAAAATAACTGGACTAAGGCATAAGCTGGAAAACAAGGAAATGTCTATGAAAGAGAAGATTATGGACATAGACAATCGCTAAAGGAAACGTTATAGGCGCTGCTAAATACTAAAGGATAAACACTATACTGCACCACACCAGTCACCCTAAAGATTGATTCCACTTAGCTTCACTTAGAAACTTTCTTAATGGCTTTACGTACTCCTAGCTGACTACATAGGTGCCGCCTGCCCCTATCTCCACTAGGTGTACCCCACTTTCCATTTTTCGATCGGCTCCCTACTCGTAGATACCCGTGCTGGCCCCACAGTGGGGTGTATCATTCCCCTAAAGTGGTAACCCGATATAACGGAGATGCACGGCTTATACCTACACGATGCAACAACATCTTACCTACCAGCCCGGGTCCACACACACATATGAAACCCGTTGGACTTGTGTTGCCACCGCTCCCTGTTTTGGCCTCTTATAGTCAAACCCAGTATGCGTGTCCCGTCCTCGACTTGGGTCGAGCCCACAAAGATACATTTTGGGATACTGGTTGAAATGGGCCCCCATTATTTCCCACAGGCATTCCACCTAAGCTTGTCCCATTAGTCCGTCCACTTAACCCACTTAGTCATGTTCATTTACATGTGTATTTGGTTAAGTCTAATCGTATTTCAAATGCCTCTAAAGGCAACCACTAGATTCCTCATGCCACCCAAGGCACCTACTTAACCCCCATGACCCACCTTACATGATTATCTGGCTAAGTATTTCTTAATTCATTAAGGCCATAACCTCATAAAGACCTCTCACATTAGACTGGCATTTATGGCAGCTGGATTTGCCGGGCGGGTCCGGGCAGTCTTACACCATAAAAGAGTCTAACCTCGTGTCTTTACAACTGTTATGCTTTAGTTTGGGCCTAGGACCTCTCACATTGGGCCGACATTTGTGACTACTGGATTTGCCGGGCGGGTCCGGGCAGGTTTACGTCACAAACGGGTCCAACCTCGTGTCCTAAGCATTGATTATTATTAATAATCCACTTTCCCCAATTTTAATAATTCCCTACTTGAATTATTAATTAATTCCAAATTTAACAATGTCCATAATTGACTCAATTATGGACATCCATTTAAGGCATGCAAAATCATATCAATTGCACCCCAATTTATTAATTTCCTAATATTACCCCTACCCCACGTTTGAACGTTTATTCGCAAAATGTATGCTAGACCCGATTAGTCTAACTCATAGCATAAAAGAAAATATTCACAACAACAACATATATATGTGACTAAATAAATCATAACAAGGGGTAAAACTTGCATACATTACAACTTGCATAAGGTTATACATGTCATGGATCTAAGGGTGTCAACTTATTCATAATTCACATAATATGATTTTGATCAAATTTCATAGACTTGTATAGGACATGTGTGAATCAACATCATTAACAATATGGTTTTATATGGGTACACCTAACTCAATAGGCAAATTCCCAAAAATCAAAATTCATTTAATCATAGATTCATGTATATGGGTACACCTAACTTAATAGGCAAATTCCCATATTCAAGATCCAATTAATTTGTAGATTCACGTATATGGGTACACCTAACCCAATAGGCAAATTCCCATAATCAAGATCTATTATAAAAAAAACATAAACTTTAAACATGATCCAATTCGCATAAATACTAACATCATGATTTTACAACTTGTATGATTCAACACAACTTAACATGACATCATTATCATATAACATAAGTATTTCAACATATGTGATAATATGAGATCTACAACATATATAAGATTTACAACATAGCATATCATAATTTGCAACATAGCATGATATGATTTACAACATAGCATAGCATGATTAATCACATATGACATAGCATAGGATTATTTACAACATAATCACTACAACATAACAACATATATATGATAACATAATAGCATAACAAGAGATCCACAACATAATTTACAAATACATAACAATTCATATCACTTTCTTGTGATCCATTCATAACTTAATCAAATTATTTTATAATAATATTGTGAGATTCATCATACTCACAATTTTAAAGAAGAGAAATAGAAAGAGAGAGCTTTTGATTTGATTTGAGTAGATTTAGTTTGTAGATTAGGCCTTCTTCTTCTTTAGTTTGTGACAGCTATGCTGAACTCCATGGCAACGGCATGTCGGTAGCTCTCCAATTTTTCAAGTGATTTAGGGTTAGAGTCTACCCACTTATTTATAGATGTTAGGATTCATTCAGGCCATTAGATTTAACCTAGGAATAACCGCAGCCATTCAGACAAGCTGGGGTTTATCTTATTGACTCAACAATGAGTCAGAAGTGACTCAGCAAACACTCAGCAAATTAATAAACTTCTATTCATGTTTACATTAACTGCCCATATATATATATATATATATATATATATATATACACACACGCACCTATTCATGAATTCAAATTAATCCATAATTAACTTATGACCATTTCTACACATTAATTTTCCAATTAATGTCTTAATTCCATTTTTCGCCTTTTAAGGCAATTCACATATCTCAAATTTGTTATATGCCTTTTTGAGGCTATTTCATGCAAATTCTCAATATTAATTCTTTTAATTTGTGAATATTAGTATTAACAGAAATACGGGGTGTTACATTCTCCCCTCCTTAAGGGATTTCGACCCCGAAATCTTCAAGTTTATATCCTATCATCAACCATCTACTCAATCAACAAACACTGGCATCCATTGTCCTTATAGACTTCTAATGCTTTCATGTTTAAATGCACAGTTTGTGTCTATGTCCGTATCTAATGCAAAATCAGGCGGTCCACTGATTCAGTTGACCTCCTTGATGCAATTCATGATAGTGCCATGCATCCATTATGTATGCAAAAGATCCTAATTGCTTAAAAACTACTTCTATATGCGTGCACATCCATTCAACCGAATGCAGCATCTATATGATGGTACAACCATTATACATCCATTATACTAAATACATTCATTTATGCAATATGCAATATGTAGTGACTGAGCCGATCTAGTGCCTAAAGTGTGTGTATATATGTATCCACGAGCAACCACTAGCAACCACTAGCATCCATTTTGCATCCATCATACATAACATGTCTCAAACACATGTTTCAACCATAGGATTATCCTAACTAAAGGTCAAAGATACTAATGAGAGGACATACTAAAGATAAGATAAGATAAGCTAAGCGATAAAGGAGAAATTAAAAGACATACCCTCAAAAAGAAAAGGGTATAGCGAACGCATCTTCCCTTCTGTCTCCCAAGTAGCGTTGCTCTCATCATCTCCCCATTGCACTTTAACTAGTCTGACCTCTCGATTTCTCAACTTTTTGATCACCGACCCAAGAATGCATGTAGGAGCTCGTCTAATTGTTGCATCACGCTCTATTTCCACCTCTTTAAGAAAGCTCGGCTCTACCACCTCCGCGGTCTTGTGCAAACACTTCCTCAAATGTGATACATGGAATACGTCGTGTACTCCACTAAGTTTCTCAGGCAACTCCACCCTATACGCCATCTTCCCAATCTTGTCTTTTATAGGAAACGGCCCTACAAACCTTGGCGCTAATTTCCCAACGGACCCAAAGCGAACAACATTCCGTAACGGAGATATTTTGATAAAAACCATGTCCCCTATGTCAAACTCAAGATCTGTCCTCCTCTTATCAGCATACGATTTATGCCTATCTTGTGCTGCTTTCATCCTCCTTCGAATCAAATCAATCTTCTCCGAGGTTTCCCTAACCATATCGGGCCCAAGTAAGATTTTATTGGTAGATTCCCACCAACATGTAGGCGAACGGCAAGGCCTTCCATAAAGAGCTTCGAAAGGTGCCATGCCAATACTAGACTGAAAGCTATTATTATATGCGAATTCTACCAACGGAAGGTGCTCTTCCCATGTACCGCCAAAGTCTAGGATACAAAGCCTTAAAAGGTCCTCTAGAATACGATTCACCCTCTCGGTCTGGCCGTCCGTCTGAGGATGATATGCGGTGCTCAAACATAGCTGAGTCCCTACCGCCTCTTGTAAACTCTTCCAAAATTCGCTAGTGAAGATGGGATCACGGTCGCTTACTATACTAGAAGGAATACCATGCAAACGAACTATCTCTTTAATGTATACAGAAGCCAACCACGGAGCAGTCCTCTTACTTTTCACGGGAATAAAATGGGCGCTCTTAGTAAGTCTATCTACTGTAACCCAAATCCCCGTATTACCCTTCCTTGATCTCGGTAATCCATCCACAAAATCCATTGAGACGCTTTCCCATTTCCATAGTGGAACTTCCAATGGGTGAAGCAACCCACCAAGTTTCTTTTGTTCCGCTTTTACTCGTTGGCACACCAAGCATCTAGCGACGTACTCGGCCACATCCTTTTTCATACCGGCCCAAAAGAAAACCCGCTTCATATCTTTGTACATCTTGTCTCCGCCGGGATGAATGGTCATCTTTGAGCGATGAGCATCATCAAGAATGGCCTTCCTTAAGTCTTCGTCTTGTGGTACACAAAGTCTATTATCCCTTCGTAACCAACCCTTATCGTCTAGGGTATACCTACGAAGATGGCTAGATGACTCCCCTCCTTTGAGCTTTTTTACTATCTCAACCAACTGGGGGTCGTCTTGCTGTGCCTCACCAGCTCGTCCTAGAAGTGTAGGCCTAACCTCCAAGGATGCTAACAAACCAGGTACTAGGTCAACGGAGGGTCTAAAGTCAAACATGGAGATGAATTCTAAGCTTCGTCGTTCAACAAACAACGGACTCAAGGACAACCTTTTCCTACTTAAGGCGTCTGCTACCACGTTACCCTTGCCCGGGGTATATGCTATTTCAAAATCGTAGGAGGCTAGGAATTCCATCCACCGTTGCTGCCTTAAATTCAAATCCTTCTGAGAGAATAAGCATTTTAATGATTTGTGGTCAGTGAACAGTTCGAATTTCTCACCAAGAAGATAGTGACGCCAAGACTTAAGTGCGAAAACAATTGCGGCTAACTCAAGGTCATGCGTAGGGTAATTCTTTTCATGAACCCTCAACTGCCTTCCACCATAGGCTATTACTCTTCCCTCCTGCATGAGGACCGCGCCAAGTCCCGTCCCACAAGCATCAGTATAGACGGTAAACGGTTTATTCCCGTCTGGCAGCACTAAGACTGGGGCTGAAGTTAAGGCTCTCTTTAAACGTTGGAACGCATCATCACAATCTTCGTCCCACGTAAAAACCCGGTTCTTCTTCGTTAACTGTGTTAATGGAGCTGATATTTTTGCGAAGTCTTTGATAAACTTCCTATAATAGCCAGCCAACCCCAAGAAACTTCTTACTTCGGTTACATTTTTAGGGACCTTCCAATCTTGGATGGCCACCACCTTTGCGGGATCCACTGCTATCCCTTCCTTGGAAACCACGTGCTCTAAGAACCGTACTTCTTTCCTCCAGAAGTGACACTTAGAAAATTTTGCCTTAAGGTTATGCGCTCGAAGGGTTTCCAACACTTCCCTAAGATGTAGGGCATGCTCTTCTTCATTCTTAGAAAAGTCTAAGATGTCATCCACAAAGACTACCACGAATTTGTTAAGGTACTCCTTAAACACCCTACTCATCAAATCAACAAAATATGCGGGGGCGTTTGTCAAACCAAAGGCCATCACTAGCCATTCATAGAATCCGTCAGGAGTCCTAAAACAGTCTTATCTATACTATCCTCAGCCACTCTCAGTTGATGAAAGCCAGTGGCTAAGTCCAACTGCGAAAACACTGAGGCGCCAACTAACTGATCAAAGAGATCGTCAATCCTCGGCAGTGGGTGTCGGTTCTTTTTAGTAAGCTTGTTTAGTTCTCTATAGTCCACAAAAAGTCTAAGGGACCCATCCGCCTTTGTAGCAAATACTACTGGAGAACCCCACTCTGATATACTACGTCTTATGAACCCCTTCTCAAGCAACTCCTTCACTTGCTTATTGAGTTCCCTCCTTTCACGAGGAGCCATGTGGCGCACTGGCAAAGATACGGGTTTAGCATTATCCACAAGATAAATTCGAAAGTCTATCTCCCGCTTTGGAGGTAAGCCCTTCACCTCCTCAAACACATCCGGATATTCCCGGACCACCTCTACCGTTCGCAGATTCTCTACAGATGCGTCAAGCGATTCAAGATAACTTAGCATAACGGAATTTATGGGACTACAAAAGATGTCGAGAGCATAACCAAGGCGAGTCACAAGCCTAACTACTCTCCTTTCACAATCAAGAATGGCCCCATTTCTAGATAACCAATCCATTCCTAAAATTAGCCCATAGCCCGTGAAGCCCAATACATAAGCATCACATCTAAATTCAACGCTAAGTATAGAGATTTTCAAATCCAAACATATCATGGTCAAATGAGCCGAACCCCCAATTGGATTTGAAACAACCAAGGGATCCTCTACTAAACTGGTGTTCAAGTGCAGTAATTCAACTAATGATGCAGAGATAAACGAATGAGATGCGCCAGAATCGAATAAGGTACGGACAGGATGATCAAACAGAAAAACTAAGCTTTCAACAGAAATTGTTCTACCTCTTTCTTGCAGCGGTGGGGCTGCAATAGCCTGAACTTGCCCCCTTGCCTGCCCTGGTGCCATAAGAGCCTGCACCTGTCCTCCCGAGGTAGACCCTGCCCTCTGCCCCTTCTTTGGGCAGTCCTTCACCAAATGTCCCGCATCTCCACAATGAAAACAACCAGTCTTCTTTTTCTTTCTACAATCTTTGCTGAGATGGCCAGGCGTCCCACAATTGAAGCATCTCTTCTTCCCTTTGCCATTATTGTTTTTACCACCCTTCTTATTTTGCTGTTGGGGTTTCTTCTGATCCCCTTTCTTTTCAACTGCCTTATCCTCATGCATAAGTGCCATTTCTACTAGCCTTTCAAAGGTGGCTCCCATAAAGATGTGGGTCATAGCCAACCCTTGCAACAATTCATTCAAGCCTCTAACGAACATCAAAGCTTTCTTCTCTGGCGTGTTCACCAACTCCAAGCCAAACCTTGCTAACTGATTAAATTTATTGACATAATACTTCACCGATAAGCTCCCTTTCTTTAATGTCAGGAATCTTTCCATATTTAAATTCTCCTCTGCCCTTGAAAGAAACTTTGCCTCAAACCTTCGTCTGAAATCCGCCCATGAATCAACTGGACGTTCCCCGTTAGTGACCTCCCACCAAAACGAGGCCTCTCCCTTCATTAACCAAGCAGCTAAACGGACTTTCCTCCCATCTTCCACTTCAAAGATATCCAACAATTCCTCAGTCTCCTTAAGCCAGTCTCTGGCCTCCACAAACGTATCAGTCCCTTGAAAAGTTTTCCTCCCATAGCCTTAAATTCCTTGCACATCTTTGCAAAAGTGTCAACACGAGGAGGAGGAGGAGGAATGGGTGCAACTGGGGGTGGAGGAACATCTGCTGGGCCTGCAGTGGTGGCACTAGCCTCCAAATATCTCCTAAACCACCCTGGAACCGTCACACCTTCTGGGAGATTAAGATCTTCAGCCATGCTGAAACGAAAAAGGAAAGATTCAAAATGGAGAATTCGAAAGATAAAGATAAGGATATGGCTATTTGGGATTATGTTTTTCATAAAAACTTTCTCTAAATAACATGTTTTTGAAAGCACTTCTTCCAAAAATACGTTAGAAAAATATTTTTCTAAAAATTTTATCTGTTCTGGTAACCTTATGCTCTGATACCACGTGTAACACCCCACGTCCATTAATGTCACTCACAAAGGGAATGCATTAACTTCTATGGAGGTTTTAGGTGAATATAGAACAGTAAAATTTCAACAAGACAGATATAAAATAGTACTTGGAAATTTAAAAACTTTATTTCAATTGCAGCAGAAGTCAAAACATGTTTGATTACATCATAACACCATAATCAAAGTCAAGTACAATATCTATCTTGATAAAACAAGTACATAATCCCATTACATAAATAGCCATTAAAAAGAAAGATAACAAGCTGGACTTTACTTCAGCAGTCCAAGCTTTCCAAGAGATAAGCAATCCAATCAGACTCCATTGGAACTTGGCCCAACCTGAGGACCTGAAGGGAGAAAAAGATGAAAAAGAGGGGGGGTCAGACATAAAGTCTGGCGAGTATGATAATTCTAAAATACTATTATCAAAATAACTGGACTAAGGCATAAGCTGGAAAACAAGGAAATGTCTATGAAAGAGAAGATTAAGGACATAGACAATCGCTAAAGGAAACGTTATAGGCGCTCCTAAATACTAAAGGATAAACACTATACTGCACCACACCAGTCACCCTAAAGATTGATTCCACTTAGCTTCACTTAGAAACTTTCTTAATGGCTTTACGTACTCCTAGCTGACTACATAGGTGCCGCCTGCCCCTATCTCCACTAGGTGTACCCCACTTTCCATTTTTCGATCGGCTCCCTACTCGTAGATACCCGTGCTGGCCCCACAGTGGGGTGTATCATTCCCCTAAAGTGGCAACCCGATATAACGGAGATGCACGGCTTATACCTACACGATGCAACAACGTCTTACCTACCAGCCCGGGTCCACACACGCATATGAAACCCATTGGACTTGCGTTGCCACCGCTCCCTGTTTTGGCCTCTTATAGTCAAACCCAGTATGCGTGTCCCGTCCTCGACTTGGGTCGAGCCCACAAAGATACGTTTTGGGATACTGGTTGAAATGGGCCCCCATTATTTCCCACAAGCATTCCACCTAAGCTTGTCCCATTAGTCCATCCACTTAACCCACTTAGTCATGTTCATTTACATGTGTATTTGGTTAAGTCTAATCGTATTTCAAATGCCTCTAAAGGCAACCACTAGATTCCTCATGCCACCCAAGGCACCTACTTAACCCCCATGTCCCACCTTACATGATTATCTGGCTAAGTATTTCTTAATTCATTAAGGCCATAACCTCATAAAGACCTCTCACATTAGACTAGCATTTATGGCAGCTGGATTTGCCGGGCGGGTCCGGGCAGTCTTACACCATAAAAGAGTCTAACCTCGTGTCTTTACAACTGTTATGCTTTAGTTTGGGCCTAGGACCTCTCACATTGGGCCGACATTTGTGACTACTGGATTTGCCGGGCGGGTCCGGGCAGGTTTACGTCACAAACGGGTCCAACCTCGTGTCCTAAGCATTGATTATTATTAATAATCCACTTTCCCCAATTTTAATAATTCACAACTTGAATTATTAATTAATTCCAAATTTAACAATGTCCATAATTGACTCAATTATGGACATCCATTTAAGGCATGCAAAATCATATCAATTGCACCCCAATTTATTAATTTCCTAATATTACCCATACCCCACGTTTGAACGTTTATTCGCAAAATGTATGCTAGACCCGATTAGTCTAACTCATAGCATAAAAGAAAATATTCACAACAACAACATATATATGTGACTAAATAAATCATAACAAGGGGTAAAACATGCATACATTACAACTTACATAAGGTTATACATGTCATGGATTTAAGGGTGTCAACTTATTCATAATTCACATAATATGATTTTGATCAAATTTCATAGACTTGTATAGGACATGTGTGAATCAACATCATTAACAATATGGTTTTATATGGGTACACCTAACTCAATAGGAAAATTCCCAAAAATCAAAATTCATTTAATCATAGATTCATGTATATGGGTACACCTAACTTAATAGGCAAATTCCCATATTCAAGATCCAATTAATTTGTAGATTCATGTATATGGGTACACCTAACCCAATAGGCAAATTCCCATAATCAAGATCTATTATAAAAAAAACATAAACTTTAAACATGATCCAATTCGCATAAATACTAACATCATGATTTTACAACTTGTATGATTCAACACAACTTAACATGACATCATTATCATATAACATAAGTATTTCAACATATGTGATAATATGAGATCTACAACATATATAAGATTTACAACATAGCATATCATAATTTGCAACAAAGCATTATATGATTTACAACATAGCATAGCATGATTAATCACATATGACATAGCATAGGATTATTTACAACATAATCACTACAACATAACAACATATATATGATAACATAATAGCATAACAAGAGATCCACAACATAAGTTACAAATACATAACAATTCATATCACTTTCTTGTGATCCATTCATAACTTAATCAAATTATTTTATAATAATATTGTGAGATTCATCATACTCACAATTTTAAAGAAGAGAAATAGAAAGAGAGAGAGCTTTTGATTTGATTTGAGTAGATTTAGTTTGTAGATTAGGCCTTCTTCTTCTTTAGTTTGTGACGGCTATGCTGAACTCCATGGCAACGGCATGTCGGTAGCTCTCCAATTTTTCAAGTGATTTAGGGTTAGAGTCTACCCACTTATTTATAGATGTTAGGATTCATTCAGGCCATTAGATTTAACCTAGGAATAACCGCAGCCATTCAGACAAGATGGGGTTTATCTTATTGACTCAGCAATGAGTCAGAAGTGACTCAGCAAACACTCAGCAAATTAATAAACTTCTATTCATGTTTCCATTAACTGCCCATATATATATATATATATATACATACACGCACCTATTCATGAATTCAAATTAATCCATAATTAACTTATGACCATTTCTACACATTAATTTTCCAATTAATGTCTTAATTCCATTTTTCGCCTTTTAAGGAAATTCACATATCTCAAATTTGTTATTTGCCTTTTTAAGGCTATTTCGTGCAAATTCTCAATATTAATTTTTTTAATTTGTGAATATTAGTATTAACAGAAATACGGGGTGTTACAATAACAGTGAATTTTAACACCATATTTTCAGAGAAATTTTCATAAGTATTTCTGACTAGTACAGAAGTAATTTCAGATCATTTACATCAAAATTGAGAGAAATTCATGATCTAAATTTTTTTAAAAATAATTTATTTGAAATCATTTGAATCAATATCAAGTTTTGAGATATAATGAATCAGTCACACAAGGTTGACAATTTCAAATTTAAGAGGTGTGTGAGATTCAAAATATCAAGAATTTCAGCTGATTTCAAACAAACAAATTTCAACATAATGATCATGAATAAGGATGAAATTCAAGATGTATCACTATGATTCAAGACCAAACAAAATATCTAAGCCAATCTGAAATCAGTGAAATTATCATAACTGATAAATATTGGTATGTTGTAATGAGTATATTATTTCAAGCTTTTCTAAAATGAATTGGTGAAAACTCAAAATAGCAATGTTGTGTGAAATTCCATTAAACTTTCAGATCTTCAAAAAAATTTAGAGTTCATATTAATAGTGTTCAAGATATAACAAGAATAAATCAACACTGTTAGGAATTCAGAAAACAGAAAATGAACTTCAAACAATTGCAGATATATATATGTTTAGATTAAAGGTCTGGATAAGATTTAAAACATCAGATTTTCTTTCAAGTGAAGCAAAATATCCAGAAAATCAAGAGTTCTGTAACTAGAGGTTAAAGAAGCTCAGAATAAAAGGAAATAGTATGAAAGTGATAAATAAAAAAAAGGAGATAGAAGAAGAAATGAACAAGAAAAAAATATTTACAAAGTTAAGTTTAGAGCTTATACCTGAAATTGACGTGAGTAAATAAATCTCCAACTCAACAGATCTTGGCTAAAGGAACTGTAAATGGTACAGAATTATAGACCAGCTTAATTTCAAATTTCCTTTCAGCACAACAGTTCCTCAGCCACCTTTGGTACCTAACAGTTTAGAGAATCAAGTGGTCTAACAAAATTTGAAAAACCACTCTGAAATATGTTTACCACTTTTAGTACCCAAACCTGTTTGCGTAACGAACCATCAGAATTTACTTTTGTACCCTTAGGAACCCAAATCTGTTTGAATTTTACAAAGCCTGTTTTATTTCCTTTTGGGGTGCAAGATCATTTAAGAGGTTTGCTATATAACAAGTTTTCATTTTGTTTCGAAAATCCTTTGAAATTTTCAGAGTTCATATTTTCACTTCTTTTCTTTGCAAAACAATTTGAAGGATTTTTAAAACAACTTGGGTCTCGTTTTCCAAAAATATTGATTTTCCCAAAACCAAGACCGTTTTTATTGGTTGAAGAAAATTGGTTTTTCAACAACATATTCAAAGATTTTTCTCCATCAGAAAATTTTCTCAAAATTGTTTCAAGTTGTTGAATTTTAGTTTTAAGATCACTTTTTTCTTTAATTAAATCTGAACAACGATTTTTTGTGATCTTACATCTTTCAAAATCAGATTTCAAAACCAAATTTTCATCATTAAGCAATTTAATTTTGGTTTGGGACTCAACAATCTCAAATTCAAAATGTTTTCGATTTTCAAATTCAAATTTCTTGGACTTTTCAATTTCATTTTCAAGTTCTTTCAAAATCGAATCACTTTTCAACAAATTTTCTTTTTCAGCAATTTCAAATCTGGAATTTATATCCATCTTAAAAACTTCAAATTCCTTTTGTAAAGAATTGTTCAAATTTCATAACTCAGTCTTGTTTTCTTTTAAGATCAGAATTTCCTTTTCAAACCTTTGTATATTTTATTGAGATGAACAAGACTGGTTTCCAATTTCAAACAAATTTTGCAATCTGTATTTGAAAGGTTTTTAAAATATTCAAGTTATGATTACAAATTATCAATTTTGCTAGTCAACTCAGAGTTCTTAGATTTCAGAGACTTATTTTTTAGTTGGAGTTTATCAATAGATTTCGTTAAATCAAGACACTAAACTAGATCTTCATATGAGAAATTTTCTCTTTCAGAATTTGTTGATTTTTCATCATCTGATGCATCTAAAGTTTCATCTACATGACCTGTTAAGCATAGATTTGAAGCTGAGCTGACTTTCTAGGATTTTGAGCAGCTGTTGTCAATTTGACCATACTTTGTATTGAGAGTATTCCAAATTTCCTGTGCAGATAAACAATGACAGATAAGATTAAACTGTTCATTACTAAGATAATCAAATATAATTTTCATAGCACGGGCATTGAAAGTAATATCTACACTATTAAACCCATTGATAACAACATCCCAACATTTAATATTAATAGATTTTAAATAAAATTCCATTTTGGATTTCCAGTTTGAAAAATCTGTTCCACCGAAAATAGTTGGAAATGAATTTGACTGACTCTCTATGGACTGACAACAAGGGTTACCCATGACTCTAGAGTTAAAGAAACCCTGCTCTGATACCACTTGTTGGATCAAGAATAACCCTAGAGGGGGGTGAATAGGGTTTTTGACAATTTTTAACAGAATTAAAAATCTAATGGGATATATAATAATAAATAGATCACAGACTGTAACAAAACCAGAAATACAATAAATAAATCACACACAGATATACCCAGCTTCGGCAAAACCCTACCTACTGCTGCATTCCTAAGGTCTCTACTACGTGATAGAACAGATCCGGCAAACAAGACCATGTACATTTGCAAACCCTGCTCCTATTCTAACCTTATGCTCAAAACTCTAGACTGGCCGATGTCCCATCGATCAGATTTCCCCTGATTACGACCCCATAACCAGTAACCTAGATTTTACAGACTCTAGCAACTGTCAGTCAACACCCTGACTGATTCTCCTAGATTTTACATAATTCTAGAAACTATTTGAGACGGTTTAAAAACAAAATAGAAAATATAAGGCAAAATAGAAAAGAAAAAACTCTAGGAGTTAAATACAAGGGTTATCCCTTTTTCAATTTAAAAGAAATGGCCGGCCTCTTTTGAAATGTGTTGCACCATTTTTTTTATTTGACCCGTTCACTTTGCCTCTGGAAATAACAATGGCGGCGGCTCTGTGAAACTTTAGGGTTTGCCAATTCTTCCCCAATTTGATCGATCGCTTGTGAAAAATTGAATCTCTGATGGCTTAATAACTTGCGGCTTGCTTCTCTTCAATTTGGAAATTTACTCGATTGAAAACAGTGAGTTTTCTGAATTTTCCTGCTTTGAATTTCTTGCGAGTTGTTTGTGGTTTTTGATCATTCGTATGCCGATGATGATAGGGTGTTAATATAGGGTAGAAACCCCTAAAATAAATCTCTGATTTCGCAAATAAATGATTCGATCTGATTGCCTGGCTTTCCCTTTTTGATTCCACGGCTATGAATGAAATTGGATTCCTTGGATTTGATATGGCAATTCAGGAGAATAATTTGTGGTCCCCTTAAAGAAATTGCCAAATAAAACACTTGCTAATTTTGGCCTTTATGAAGTGATTTCTGGAAAGAAAACATTGTGCCTCATCTTGAATTCGACCGAAACAATTAGCAATGCTTGCCAAAAATGGTTTACTGATATGATCAATGATTTCTAAAATAAAATCTTGCCAATTATGCCTTTTCTGTTGCTAATTTTTGGAAACCAGATAATTTTTTTTCCCAAATCTAATACCTTTCTCTTAACAAATTTATTAGCTTCTAGAATATATTCTACTCTTTAAAAAAAAGAAACAACCAAAATCATTTCTTTCCAAAGAAGCTGGTTGATTCTTTACCATTAATATTGATCACTAATTTTCTGGATTTCATTAAAGACTTGTTGGAAAAAAATGCGTATATTCCTGCCATGCTCCATTGTTTTGCATTTGCAAATATAAATTTCTTGCATCAAAACAGAAAATGATTTCTGGTTTTTCCATGTCATTTGTGATGACTGAATTTCTGAATTGCTTCGAACTGTTTTCCATTTGGCATGTTCAAAACATTTGAACTCATGTGTATCCGTACATGTATAAGTATGCTTGTATATGCTGATACCATCTTGCTGTGTGAAATTCTTGTGCTTAACCTTGTACTTGTTCTCGACCATGCATGTTTTGCCTTGTTCTTGAAATGTCCATGTAAATGTGTGTGTGCATTTTTCACACTACTTTTTCCACCATTTCATCCTTATGTCACTTGTACACTTTGTAATCATTGCTGAGTTCACACTTGTTTGCTACCCTGACCATTTCTGAATGTACTTGGATGCTTCATTTGATGTCGACTTATGTTGAAGTTTCCACACATGATTGAACTATTTGCTGTAGTAACTTGCTACTCCATTGTTTCACTGCTGTTTCATCTGACTTGTTGAGTTTTGCTGTGCTCGACCATATTCACCTTGCTATGTCATGTTTCACTGTTTGTAGTTGCTATGGCACTTTTAGTTCTTGCTGCTTCTAATGAATCATGCACTGCATCTCACTTGACTTTGATCATTTCTCAACTATGAACCTGCTGTGAGCACTTGCATCTTGCACTGATCTTACATGTACATGTTATATGCTTGCATGCTTCACCTATCATAAAGAATTGCTGCTGTTTCGTCATGAACACATCCACGTTTTTTTGTTCTTGGTCATGGTCGACTACATGCTTATCACTTTGCTGTTTTGCTTCTTTATATCTGGCTCGACCATGTTTGAGCTGTGTTGACTTTGCATTGAGTTATTTTCATGTGTGCACTGAGTCGAGTTGGTCCATGTGGCTGCTCCTCAATTGCTCGCAACATTTTTATTGGCGAGGCAGTGCACATGTGTATATTTATACATGTGTGTATATGCATCCATCAAACTAATTTTCCCTATCACTACATTGAGGTATATATATATGTTGTCTTCCTTGTGGTATTTACAGTGAATCACCGTGAATATCACAAGCTGTCTAGACACAGTTGGATAAATCATATCGAGTCAGAAAAATGATGAGAAACACACTGAATTCTGAGGCAAAGAAAATTATATTTGCATGTATTCAGTTTTATTTCTATTACAGTGTATTGTGTGTTTGTTTCATGTGACAGGTAAGCAGATGATGACTGGACTGACTGAATAGATGCTGTGAAGACAGAAGATAGAAGACAGAAAATGAAGACAATAATAGTGTGTCAATGTATGAGTTAATGAAAGTGTTTGTATATGAATATGTATAAATGAAAATGTACAACTGAGTGTGAGTGTTGTAGAGAGGAACAGAGTATGAACAACGAATATCAATGAATGTATACAAATGGTAGAGTTGAAAATTTGTACTGTTTTAATGTTTGATATAAAATATTATATTTGAACAAAATACTGTTTGAATGTTTAATTCATGTGCAGTAGATTTCATTCAAATAAAAATATTATATTACTGTCTGTGATGTGATATAACAGTTCAATAACAAACACATTTAAAATAATATTTATTTGGTTGTTATCATCAAACAAAATCATATAATTGTGTATACAACTACGTCATATACAACAGTTAATAGTATGACGGCCAACATTGCCATATGTCAAGGGCTAATGGTAACCCCAGTTCTAGCATAAACTCCATGTGTCCAACCTTGACAACGTCCAACCTTGATAAGTAGGCCTTTCCCGAAGACCTAGGGTACTAGAACTTACGACAACAAAAATCTCTCGGCCTTCAATATCTCTAGTCGTCCAACCTTGACGGCTATTTACTGCTCAAGCGACCTTCTCGAGCAACCATTATCCCCCAACTCACAACCTTTGAGTTGCCACCTCATTCGTTGTTCCACCTTGATCAATGAACACATTCAACACTTTGAACCTTCCTACTCAAATTTATTTCGAAGTCACACCATCACCGAGAAAATTTGACTCCACCCAATCCCCATCTGACTGATCCGAATTTGACTCCACCCCGTCCACATCTGACCGATCCAAATTTGACTCCACCCGGTCCACATCTGGCAGATCCAAATTTGACTCCACCCAGTCCATATCTGACCAATCCAAATTTGACTCCACACGATCCACATCTGACCGATCCAAATTTGACTCCACCACCCGATCCAAATGTGACTCCACCCAGTCCACATCTGACCGATCCAAATTTGACTCCACCCGATCCACATCCGACCTATCCAAATTTGACTCCACCCGGTCCACATCTGACCGATCCAAATTTGACTCCACCCGATCCCCATCTGACAGATCCATATTTGACTCCACCTGATCCACATCTGACAGATCCAAATTTGACTCCACCCGGTCCACATCTGACCAATCCAAATTTCTGCATATTGCAATTCAACTCCTATTTCGACCAAAACTTCGCCAAACGACGAATCCAACGAAACCGACTCAACTAAAATCACCAAACAAAATCATAAACATACCATAACATTACTAACCATATGTATATGACGATTACCACAAAAATGATGTAAATCTCAACCAAAAACCATTAAAATGAACATATGATCGAAATTAGAGATCTAACTAACATAAACATGTAAAATGACATGAAATTAACGAGTAAAACTTGTTAGATTAGATCATAGGGTGATTCATATGAAAATGAACTTATAATGGTGTAAATCTATGGTAAAACATCCCAATTTGATGAGAAACATGCACAAACACTCATGTACTTCATTGCATTCATGTGAGAGACATAAATCACTCACCGATTTGCCAAAACAATCTAAAACGATAGAAATAAGAATCCGTACAGTGAGCACTCCGAATCAAACCCCTCGATCCGATGAATTTGCCTTTGAAATGATGTAGATCTTGCCTTGGATGGTGTAGATCTTCGATTTCCTCCCTTAGATTTGGATTTTTAATGGTGGAAAGGTGTAGGAGGAAGAAGGAGATCAAATGCCTTCAAATGAGAGAATGGGAAAAAGTAAACCTTTTCCCTCCACTCTCACACCCTATTTATAGGATTCCACTAAGGCTCCAAAGCCTGAATAGCCAAATGAAATACCTTAAAACGGCGATTTCTCCCTAACCGCTGAGCCAAATCCTTAATGTAACCCCTATATGGGAGGTCAATCATCAATTCCTTTCCAATGGTACAGGTCTCACACTCTGATTCGACTGAGTCAAAAGTTGTGCCCTGTACAAGCCTGATAGGGCAAAATGGTCATAAACAAAATCGGTAAAAATTATGGACATGTCTCACATCCCCATGAACAACATATTAAAAGATGAAAATGATCCAACCCTTAGAGAATAAAACAAATATATTTTACGATCTTCCGATACGTAAAATGCGGGCTGTTACATTCTCCCCCCTCAAGAATTTCGTCCCCGAAATTCCAAACAAACCCAAGTAATCACAACGATTCCGCATGGCTATCATCCATGAAAAGCCAATTCTATCATTCAAACTAGCTTCCATCAAGCCATGCCTCCATAGCCTTATCCTAGCACGTGGAATTCTAACAATCAGCAACAAAATACAACGATATAACGAAGATACAATATCAAAGGTTCCTACCGACGAAGAGTTCTGGATGTGTCGCTCTCATGCTCTCTTCCGTCTCCCATGTACAATCGTCGTCATCTTCACTCCATTATACCTTGACTAGCGTAAATGTCTTCCTCCTGAGCTGTTTTGTGTCATTCCCTACAACGCGAAGCGGCTTACGAGGTCTCGAAACTACGGTCTCTACTTCTAAGTCTTCGTACTGCTCTGGAGATAACACTATATTCGAATCATGCACGAATTTCCATAGAAACGACACATGGAACACATTATGCACACTCGACATCTTCTCAGATAACTCCAATCTATATGCGAGCTTTCCAATTCGCTCGACTATCGGAAATGATCCAATGAACCTAGGAGCCAACTTTCCTTTACTTCCAAATCTCACTATATGCTTCAACGGTGAAACCTTCACAAAAACCATATTGCCCATGTCGAATTCCAAGTCCTTACGTTGCTTATCGGCATAACTCTTCTGAAGGTCCTGGGCTGCCTTCATTCGTTGCCGAACTATCTCGATACAATCCGAGGTTTCTCTAATCATCTCAGGCCCAAGTACTAACTTATCTTAAGTTTCTAGCCAACATGATGGAAAATTGCACGGCCTTCCGTACAATGCTTCGTATGTTGCCATCCCAAAGCTAGATTGGTAGCTACTCTTATACACAAACTCAACTAGATGTAGATGGTCTTCCCGCGATCCTTCGAAGTCTAACACACAAGCCCTCAGAGATTTTCTAAGATCTGATTGACTCTCTCATTCTGACCATCAGTTTGGGGATGATATGCTGTACCCAAGCACAACTCGGTTCCCAAAGCTTCTTGCAAACTTTTCCAAAATCCAATTGTGAATAATGGATTTTGGTCACTTACTATACTCTTTGGGACACAATGGAATCAAACTATCCATTTCGCATAAAGTTCAGCCAATTTCGATGCCGTCCTAGTCGACTTGATAGGAATGAATCTCACACTTTTGGTCAAACGATCCACGATGACCCAAATCCCTTCGTTTCCTGCCCTGGTTCTAGGTAGTCCATCGATAAAATCCATCGATACTTGCTCCCACTTCCACATAGGAACTTCTAATGGCCGAAGTAAACCGCTCGGCTTCTTTTATTCAGCTTTCACCAACTGACAGTTCATACACTTGGAAATAAACTTTCCAATATCTATCTTCATCCCTTCCCAGTAGTAGACTCTCTTCATGTCCTGATACGTCTTATTACCACCCAGATAAATCGTTAACTTCGAGTGATGACATTCTCTCAGAACCTCATCCCTCAATCCATCGATGTCAAGAATAACTAATCTCCCTTACTTTCGAATCCAACCTTCTTGATTGACCTCGAACTCTTTATCTTCTGGTTCCAGTTTCTGAATGAAGTCGACAAGCTTCACATCTTTCTTTTGGCTCTCGCCATTCCTTTCTATAAGAGTTGGTCTTATCGATAAGCTTGCCAACATTTCAGGTTCCAACTCACACCTTGGCCTAAAATCGAACCTTGCAAAGTACTCGAGGCTCTTCCATTCCAAAAACAATGCTCCCAAACTTGCGTATCTTCGACTTAACGCATCTACAACTGCATTACCCTTGCCCAGAGTATAGGCTATGCCAAAATCATATGATGCCAGAAAATCTAACCATCTTTGCTGCCGAAGATTCAAATCCTTTTGGGAGAAAAGATACTTCAACGGCTTGTGATCCGTAGACAACTCGAACCGAACTCCCAAAGGTAATGTCTCCACATCTTCAGAGAAAATACAATTGCCGCCAACTCCAAATCATGAGTTGGGTAATTCTTCTCATGCAGCTTGAGCTACCGTCTCGCGTAAGCCACAACCTTATCCTTTTGCATTAGTACTGCTCCAAGTCTAGTACCACATGCATCGTTATATAAAACCATCTTTTCATTCCTGCTTGGAATGGTCAACACAGGAGCACTAGTCAATCTCTCCTTCAGGATTCTGAATGCTTGTTCACATTTTGTTCCCGTGTGAACACTTGGTTCTTCTTCGTCATCCTATCAATGGTGCAGCTACCTTGGAGAAATCCTTGATAAACCGTCGGTAATATCCTGCTAACCCAAGGAAACTCCGAACATCCGTCGCATTCTTAGGTCGATCCCAATCCTGGATTGCTGCAACTTTAGCGGGATCGACCGCTATCCCTTCTCCAGAAATTACATGACCTAAGAACCTCACTTCATTCTTCCAGAAGTGATACTTTGAGAACTTAGCCTTAAGCTGGTGCTTCTGCAAGATCTCTAACACAACTCTCAAGTGTGCCTTATGTTCTTCCTCATTTCTAGAGTAAACCAGAATATCATCCACGAACACAAGCACAAACTTGTTCAACTGGTCTCTGAATACTCTATTCATAAGATCCACAAAATACGCTGGCGCGTTAGTCAACACGAATGGTGTCAACAACCATTTTAAGAAAACGAACGGTATCCTAAAAAAGTCTTTGGCGCACTATCTTTAGCCACCCTCAACTGGTGATATCCCATTGCCAAATCCATCTGAGAAAAAATTTGGCTTCGTGAAGCTGATCGAACAAGTCATCTATCCTTGGCAACAGATACTTATTTTTCTTTGCCACCATGTTCAGCTCACGATAGTCCACACACAATCTTAACGAGCCATCCGTCTTGGTTGCAAGTACGACCGGTGCACCCCATTCAGATACACTCCTTCTAATGAATCCTTTTCCCAAAAGGTCTCGAACTTGCACCTTTAACTCTCGTTGTTCCCTAGGCGCCATCCACCTAAGTAGCATAACGATTGGTCTAACACCTTCGACCAAATCGATCCTAAACTCAATCTCACGATGCGGCGACAACCCTTTGACCTCGTCAAAGACATCTACATACTCATTAGCGATCAGCACTGATGACAGGTCTTCTTGTGGAATCCCAAGTGAATATAGATAACTTATGAAGACCCCGTCTTTGCGCTTACATCTAATCAACACATTTTTCCCTTCCACATCCCCGACCCTCACCTCTAGCTTCTCGCAATTCACCCTTGTCGCGTACCTCTTGAGCTAATCCATGCCCAAGATGATCCCAAACCCAGCGAAGTTAAGAACAAAGCAATCACACACAAAAGAGCAACCATGACTCGACAACACTAGACCACAACATATCATGCAAAGATTTGACGAACCCTCAATTGGATTAGTCACTACGAAGGGTCTATTACAAATCTCAGGTTCCAAACCCAAGAGACACACAAACTCTGTAACACCCCACCTCCGCTAGGGTCACTCACAAAGGGAATGCACTAGTTTTGGAGAGGTATTATCGAGATAACATCACAGAATTATCACAAGACAGAATATAAATGAATAATTAAGTAAACAGCGGAAGAATTTATGAGCAAAACAGAACTTCATTTTATTCCAAAATAAAACATGTCTTTCACAAACATTTCAAATAACTTCATTACAACTGTCTTGTAATAATAGCCAAAGAAGCAATAACTTAAAAACAGAAAAACAGCTTATTCCCCAAGTGCAGTAAAAAAAAGCAGCCATAGCAAACCGTACATGCTGAGCCAAAGCGAGTGATATCCAAGCTAAGAGCTAGTGTTTCCTCCCTGAGAACCTGGGGGGGAAACGAAAGAAAAAGAGGCAAAAGGAAAAGGGTCAGTCATAAAGACTGAGTAAGTCCTAGTGACTTTTAGTGTAAAAACGGTTAAAAACAACCTGTCATGTATGAACTGGAACTAAACTTAAGAATGGTGTCAAGGTGAACAAGATAGACTAAGGTTATCAGGATAAGTCAAGACAAGTCAAGTAAAGCATCACATGTTCGAGATTCGTGGCATCGACTGTATTAGTATACTAATCCCATGTCACAAGTTAATCACGAAATAAATCCCACGGCCCAATATCATGAAATGTCCCTGAAACGGGGTCTGACCCAAGTACGGGGTCCTACGGAGCGATTATCTAGTCGATCGGCTCCCTACAAGTTCTAGCTCGTCAAGTGTCCGTGTCATACGGCTAATCACGAATGTAGTCACCTGTGCTGGGTCCACCTTCGGGTGTATCAGCCCTAGGGTGTCAACCCCTGACACGATTCAAGATGCACAGATAAATCTACGGATACCCAGTGTCTGCCCCGGAATACGTGCACGACCGTAGTCCACCGAACCTACACTGGCATACCCCACTGCCGTCGTTCACCTCATACAATCAGCCCAGTAATCGTGCCCCACCCGGCCTAGCCCCAGGGTACCTTGATACATCTAGAGGGTTACTGTTGAAAAGGGTCGTGTCTAGGGTTTCGCCTAACAGATTAGGTCATGTAATTCGTGACCTAACCCGCCTAACCGATTAAGTCATGTATTTCATGACTTAATCCTTTTCCAGTCTAGTCATGTCAAGATGGTTAAGTATGTCATTTAAATTCGTGACTTAACTCGCTTACGTGTCATGTCAAGTTGGCTAAGTGTTGTCGTTTCAAGTTCATGACTTAGCCATACAAATCGTGTTCAAGTTGGTTAAGTTGTCTTTTCATGTTCATGACTTAACCCTAATTGGCATTAATTGATTCGTTAATGCACCGAACCACTCACATTGGATCCTATTGTTCGTAGCCACTGGATTTGCCGGGCGGTTCCGGGCAGGTTTACGCTACGAACTCAACCCAACCTCGGGTTTCAAGCGCGATGTGACCAACTACCCACATTGGATCCTATTGTTTGTAGCAACTGGATTTGCCGGGCGGTTCCGGGCAGGTTTACGCTACGAACTCAACCCAACCTCGAGTTGGCCACTTTCTTGTTTTCTAAAGTCATGCCCATGTTCTTATCAGATTCGTGCTATTTTCATAGCACGTTCATATGTCAATTTCGTGCCCAACTAAGGCATGTTTTAAGTCCAGTCATAGAATATTCAAGTCAAGTTTTTCGTGCCATATTTCATGTTCTACTTATGCCAAATTTCATGGTTTATGATTATAACCAATTCAAGTTTTACCTATTCTACCCAATCGTATCCCCAACGCATATAAACGTACTTCGTTCACAAGCATAAACAATTCAAGAGATAAAGGGGAACAACACCAAACATGTGATAGGAATATGTGACAATTCCACCATCACTTGCATAATAAACAGGCTATAACATATCACATGGTTTCAATACTAGCATGATGATAACTTGGCATAGTAATGATTCCAAATTAGTTCAACATGATGAATTCAATTTTACATCATAGGCATAATAATCATTGCGGGCATAATAATAATTTTATTACAAACATGAAACATTAAAGGCATGGTAATTCTAATAGGCATAATGGATTCCAATTTAGTATTTTTAACATAATGATTCTCATCTAGCATTATAAACATAATGATTCCAACTTTTCATCATAACCTAGCGATTCCCAATTTAACATGATAGGTATATTAAAATCACAGGCATAGTTTCATTAATATCATAGACATGGTTTAATTAGCATCATAGGCATGGTTTAATCAACATGAGGATTTCAATGAACATAATGATTCCATGGACATGTATTTGTTCAACTTGCAATAAAATTAAGCCCAAGTGATTCATAACAACATTAACATCATGATAAGTTTAACTTGCAACATTAACATAGCAATATTCCCAAATTTTGATTCAATGTTAAACAATATAAACATGGATTAATAATAGTTCTTAAATCCGGTTTCAATTCATAGCATGTCCATGTTATTTTAGCGTTTTTGCCTAAAAAGTGACATAGAACTTACAATATGAAGCAAGCAATCCAAATCAAAACTTTAAATCAAATAGCCCCAAATCCGTTGTCTAAAGCGTCGTAGTTGTTGTAGCTTCTAGTTGTAGCCTTTAAGAATCATCCTTCGTCTTCTATAATTTTGTTCTTTGTATTTTTAATTTAGAGTTCTAGGTTTAATGGCGGCTGCATGAGGCTAAAATGAAATAGTATGATTTAAGCTAGGTCTTAGGGTCTTTTCATAGTGTTTAGGATTAGTTTTAGCCATAGGATAAACCCTAGGATAGATCTGAGCCATCTAAAATCGTCATAAGCCCCCAAAACAAGACCCAGGAGCCAAAACAGATGCACTAGAAAAACTGGTCCGACAAGGGGGTCGACCCCTGGGTCGACATGGGTGTCGACCCATTGGGGGGGGGGTCGACACTAGTGTCGACCCTGCCTGGGGCGGGATTTTTCCCGCCTATCCTGAATTCTGAAAATTTGATTCTGTTTTTGAATTTGAATTTTTCGTGAAACTTTGCGAGGCCATATCTTGATCATACGGACTCCGATTTACGAAATTTCGGACTCTATTTCGCGTATTTTTCCGAGACTAACGCAATGGCCTAGCCCGTTTCCCCTGATTCAGACTTTAACATTTAATCCTGCCCTGTTTTAAGTTATAACGTGTTGTTTTAAAATACGGGTTGTTACATTCTCCCCTCCTTAAAGGATTTCGTCCCCGAAATCTTCAAGTTAGGAAGAACGTATGCTACCATCCATCATCCATCTACTCAAAGCATCATCCACAGGCAGCCATTGTCCTTAAAAGATATCTAATGCTGTATGAACATATGCAGAAAGTGTGTGTATGTGTTCCTTATCTAATGCCAATGATCAGGCCTGATTGATCCTTTCAAATGCAAAATATGTTTAGTGAAATGAATCCAATATGTATGCAAAATTTTCCTATTATAATTCATAATTTCTACATGAGTGCACAAACATTCAATCTTATGCAACAACCAAATGATAGCACAACCAAGTTTTCAAAATAAACACTCATGCATATGCAAGTATGAAACTGTGACTGAGCCGATCTAGTGCCTAATGTGTATTCATGCATCCACGAGCAACCACTTGCGACCACTTGCAACCATTTTGCAATCATAACATGTTTCAATTACATGTTTGCATCCAAAAAGATTCTACCTATGGTTCTCAAGATAGGATCGAGGAGATAACAAGATAAAACAAAGCATCTAGATAAAGAAGTTAACGATGTACCCCCAGAAGGTCCGATCTGCTTTTTAGGGCAGTCCTTGCTGATGTGTCCAGTCTCCCCACAATGAAAACATTCACCTTGCTTTCTCTTCCTCTTTCTGCAATCCTTGGCTATGTGCCCTTCCGTACCACAGAAATTGCATTTCCTTTTATCACGTGAGTTGTCGTTCTTGCCTCCTTTCTCGGGGTCTGCCTTCTTATTCTGAGAATCGTTGGGCTTGACCTCTTTCTTGCCCTTCTTATCTTCCTCATACAGTAGGGCCATATCCACCAAGCTTTCAAAGGTCGCCCCCATGGGCACATGAGTCATGGCCAAACCATGTAGTGGCTCGTTTAAGCCTCGTGCAAAACGTAGCGCCTTTTTCTGAGGAGTGTTGACTAACTCCAATCCGAAGCGGGAAAGCTGATTGAAACGGTTCACGTATTCTTTAACTGTCATATTTCCTTGTTTAAGGGCCAGAAACCGTTCCATTTGGAGACTCTCCTCTGCTGATGACAAGAACTTAAGCCCAAATATCCCCCTAAAGTCCGCCCAAGTCTCAATGGGCCTAGTAGCTTTGGTGACTTCCCACCAATAAGAAGCTTCCTCTTTCATGAGCCACGCCGCCAACTGTACTTTCCTGTTGTCCTCTACCTCAAAGATAACAAACAAGTCTTCGGTTTCCTTCAACCAATTCCGTGCCTCAACAAAAGTCTCAGTTCCTAGGAAATCCTTTCCGCCCATGGCCTTAAAGTCCTTGCATATCTTTGAAAAAGCGGTTTCTCGCGGAGGTTGAGGAGGATAAGGAGGATTGGCTGGGCCTGCCACATTAGCCCGAGCCTCGAGGAAACGACGGAACCAAGTGGGTATATTGACACCCTCGGGAAGATTAAGATCGTCGGCCATGATAAGCTGAAAACGAAAAAGGAAAAGATTCAAACGAGGAAACAAAGATTGTGCTAATGGCTTTTTGGGGAATAGCCTTTTAAAATAAACCAACTTTTCTTGAAAAGTGCTTCTTTGTAAATGGTTTTGAAAAAAATTTCAAAAGGTTTTCAAAACTTTTGCCCAGTCTTGGTAACCTTCTGCTCTGATACCAAGTGTAACACCCCACCTCCGCTAGGGTCACTCACAAAGGGAATGCACTAGTTTTGGAGAGGTATTATCGAGATAACATCACAGAATTATCACAAGACAGAACATAAATGAATAATTAAGTAAACATCGGAAGAATTTATGAGCAAAACAGAACTTCGTTTTATTCCAAAATAAAACATGTCTTTTACAAACATTTCAAATAACTTCATTACAACTGTCTTATAATAATAGCCAAAGAAGCAATAACTTAAAAACAGAAAAACAGCTTATTCCCCAAGTGCAGTAAAAGGAAGCAGCCATAGCAAACCGTACATGCTGAGCCAAAGCGAGTGATATCCAGGCTAAGAGCTAGTGTTTCCTCCCTGAGAACCTGGGGGGGAAACGAAAGAAAAAGAGGCGAAAGGAAAAGGGTCAGTCATAAAGACTGAGTAAGTCCTAGTGACTTTCAGTGTAAAAACGGTTAAAAACAACCTGTCATGTATGAACTGGAACTAAACTTAAGAATGGTGTCAAGGTGAACAAGATAGACTAAGGTGATCAGAATAAGTCAAGAAAAGTCAAGTAAAGCATCACATGTTCGAGATTCGTGGCATCGACTGTATTAGTATACTAAGCCCATGTCACAAGTTAATCACGAAATAAATCCCACGGCCCAATATCATGAAATGACCCTGAAACGGGGTCTGACCCAAGTACGAGGTCCTACGGAGCGATTATCTAGTCGATCGGCTCCCTACAAGTTCTAGCTCGTCAAGTGTCCGTGTCATACGGCTAATCACGAATGTAGTCACCTGTGCTGGGTCCACCTTCGGGTGTATCAGCCCTAGGGTGTCAACCCCTGACACGATTCAAGATGCACAGATAAATCTACGGATACCCAGTGTCTGCCCCGGAATACGTGCACGACCGTAGTCCACCGAACCTACACTGGCATACCCCACTGCCGTCGTTCACCTCTTACAATCAGCCCAGTAATCGTGTCCCACCGGCCTAGCCCCAGGGTACCTTGATACATCTAGAGGGTTACTGCTGAAAAGGGTCGTGTCTAGGGTTTCGCCTAATAGATTAGGTCATGTAATTCGTGACCTAACCCGCCTAACCGATTAAGTCATGTAATTCGTGACTTAATCCTTTTCCAGTCTAGTCATGTCAAGATGGTTAAGTATGTCATTTAAATTCGTGACTTAACCCGCTTACGTGTCATGCCAAGTTGGCTAAGTGTTGTCATTTCAAGTTCATGACTTAGCCCTACAAATCATGTTCAAGTTGGTTAAGTTGTCTTTTCATGTTCATGACTTAACCCTAATTGGCATTAATTGATTCGTTAATGCACCGAACCACTCACATTGGATCCTATTGTTCGTAGCCATTGGATTTGCCGGGCGGTTCCGGGCAGGTTTACGCTACGAACTCAACCCAACCTCGGGTTTCAAGCGCGATGTGACCAACTACCCACATTGGATCCTATTGTTTGTAGCAACTGGATTTGCCGGGCGGTTCCGGGCAGGTTTACGCTACGAACTCAACCCAACCTCGAGTTGGCCACTTTCTTGTTTTCTAAAGTCATGCCCATGTTCTTATCAGATTCGTGCTATTTTCATAGCATGTTCATATGTCAATTTCGTGCCCAACTAAGGCATGTTTTAAGTCAAGTCATAGAATATTCAAGTCAAGTTTTTCGTGCCATATTTCATGTTCTACTTATGCCAAATTTCATGGTTTATGATTATAACCAATTCAAGTTTTACCTATTCTACCCAATCGTATCCCCAACGCATATAAACGTACTTCGTTCACAAGCATAAACAATTCAAGAGATAAAGGGGAACAACACCAAACATGTGATAGGAATATGTGACAATTCCACCATCACTTGCATAATAAACAGGCTATAACATATCACATGGTTTCAATACTAGCATGATGATAACTTGGCATAGTAATGATTCCAAATTAGTTCAACATGATGAATTCAATTTTACATCATAGGCATAATAATCATTGCGGGCATAATAATAATTTTATTACAAACATGAAACATTAAAGGCATGGTAATTCTAATAGGCATAATGGATTCCAATTTAGTATTTTTAACATAATGATTCTCATCTAGCATTATAAACATAATGATTCCAACTTTTCATCATAACCTAGCGATTCCCAATTTAACATGATAGGTATATTAAAATCACAGGCATAGTTTCATTAATATCATAGACATGGTTTAATTAGCATCATAGGCATGGTTTAATCAACATGAGGATTTCAATGAACATAATGATTCCATGGACATGTATTTGTTCAACTTGCAATAAAATTAAGCCCAAGTGATTCATAACAACATTAACATCATGATAAGTTTAACTTGCAACATTAACATAGCAATATTCCCAAATTTTGATTCAATGTTAAACAATATAAACATGGATTAATAATAGTTCTTAAATCTGGTTTCAATTCATAGCATGTCCATGTTATTTTAGCGTTTTTGCCTAAAAAGTGACATAGAACTTACAATATGAAGCAAGCAATCCAAATCAAAACTTTAAATCAAATAGCCCCAAATCCGTTGTCTAAAGCGTCGTAGTTGTTGTAGCTTCTAGTTGTAGCCTTCAAGAATCATTCTTCGTCTTCTATAATTTTGTTCTTTGTATTTTTAATTTAGAGTTCTAGGTTTAATGGCGGCTGCATGAGGCTAAAATGAAATAGTATGATTTAAGCTAGGTCTTAGGGTCTTTGTATAGTGTTTAGGATTAGTTTTAGCCATAGGATAAACCCTAGGATAGATCTGAGCCATCTAAAATCGTCACAATCCCCCAAAACAAGACCGAGGAGCCAAAACAGGTGCACTAGAAAAACTGGTCCGACAGGGGGGGGGGTCGACCCCTGGGTCGACATGGGTGTCGACCCATTGGGGGGGGGTCGACACTAGTGTCGACCCTGCCTGGGGCAGGATTTTTCCCGCCTACCCTGAATTCTGAAAATTTGAATCTGTTTTTGAATTTGAATTTTTCGTGAAACTTTGCGAGGCCATATCTTGATCATACGGACTCCAATTTACGAAATTTCGGACTCTATTTCGCGTATTTTTCCGAGACGAACACAATGGCCTAGCCCGTTTCCCCTGATTCAGACTTTAACATTTAATCCTGCCCTGTTTTAAGTTATAACGTGTTGTTTTAAAATACGGGTTGTTACAAACTCATTGCAAATGAAGGAATGTGATGCTCCAGTATCGAAAAGCACACGAGCTGAAACACCATTAATAGAAAGAGTACCTTGTACCACAATGCCATTTCCCTTCTCCTCTGCAGTAGGAGCTCTTGAAGAAGATGGCATGGCTTCCAAAGAATATGCCTTAACAATCTGCTTTCCCTTAGCTGATTCCGGGCAATCCTTCTTTTCATGCCCAGGCTTCCCACACTTGAAGCACTACTTCTCAGCTTTGGGATTCCTGCACTCATTAGCAAAATGACCTTTCTACTAGCAGTTAAAGAAAACCACCTCACTCTTGGGTTTCTTTTGAACATCCTTTCCTTTTTGTTATTGCTGCTTCCTCTTTTTATTATTACCACCGTGCTATGGTTTCTGAGCTTCCTTGGTTGCAGCGACAACATTTATTTCCTTGGGAAAAAGACCTCATGGCGAATAGCTTTTTCCATAATCTTCTCAAATGAATCATCAAGATGGTCTACTAGCGGCTTTCCAACATGAGCATCCAACCCCAAGACAAACTTCTCGTTCTTCTGATAGGGTGTATCAATGTAAGAATGAGCATATTTGGACAAGGCTTCAAAGTCAGAGATGTATTCAAGAACAGAACAACTATTCTGTTTCAGCTCCACAAACTTTTTAAAGAGAACGAACTTCTGAGAAGTGGAGATAAACTTTGCTTCAAACTTAGCTTGGAATATCTTCCATAAAATTTCTTCCTTTGGAGTCTCGAGTGTAACAGAATTCCACCATTCCACGGCCCTATTCTTCAGTTGCCTTGATGCAAGTTTTCTCTTTATTGCATCCTCGATACCCAGGTCTCCAAAGATTCGAACACATGAATCCATTCACCTCTGAACCTATTCAGCTGGTTCAGTTCCCTTGAATGGTTTCCGCCTAGAGATGTAGAGTCCTTACACAACTTTGCAAAATTTACTACTCTAGGAACTCACACACCAGCATCTACCGTTGCCGCAATTAGAGCGGGTACCCTTCGCATAATTTCTTCTGCCATGGCTTCAAACATAGCCGGGTAATTAGGTTCACCACCATTTACCCCTCCAGTATTGGCTCCCCTAGCAGCGTGTCTTGTTTCTCGTCTACTCATTCTAAATCTGCAATTTAGAATAATTAGTCACTTCAAAAAAAACTGCTAAAGGAAAACAACCGCTACTACTATATATGCTAATATATTTAGTAAGCATCCAACTGAAATCTACAAGTACGTCTCTCGTACGTGATTACATCCTTGAACTTTGGCCAAAAATCGTTGACCAGTGTTCTAATACCAAATGTGATGATCACCCATAACCCACGCACTATACAAATAAAATAATGCACTGAAAGGTGTGCAAGGCAGTCATGGACGATCATCAGAACAGGTAAATACAAGCAGAACCTGTCATAAACTCACAACAACATATACAATAGGTAGTAATAGTGAAGGTGAAACACAAGACTTCCATACAACCAGAAAGTAATATCCACAAACTTGGAAATAGTGTTTATACAAAGTTGCCTCACTACATTATTCAAAAAAGCAAACAGCGAAAACCTAATTATTATATAGTAGTAAAATTGGTACATGAGCCTACTGCTCGCCACTGATCAACACCATCGTCCTCACTAAAGCATCACCTGTCACCTGCCACTTAGTCTGCCCATCCACAACCGGATGAACAGCCCAAGGTAATAAGAGGAAACATAAAACCTCGAGTCAGACAACAAGCTTAGTGAGCGATAAAATAGCTAACAACTTCAACAATAAAGTGTATGAGAAAGTATAGAGATAAACATACTAATCTACCCATGACACCAAAGAAGAACTCAACCTTATCTTCCCCACATCGGACAGTTATAGTCTTTACAATAAACAATTCAACCACTCATCCATGGAAACCAGAACATCCATTCAATCATGGAAAACACACCTGACATCCAGATTATATAAATCCCACACAGACAATCCTAATCGAGTTTAACATTCCCCAAGTACTCTCCCCAGAGGCCTAGACCAATATCAGTTAAGCACTCAAAGAACATCTCCCTCGACTTTGGATAATCTATGTGAGACAGCACAAACAGAACAACCAATCATCCATGACTGACTCTGACTATCACCGCCAATCCTGCTTTGAACTCATCGTTAATCATATGACGGCCAACCTTGCCATATGTCAAGGGCTAATGGTAACCCAAGTTCTAGCATAAACTCCATATGTCCAACCTTGAAAATGTCCAGCCTTGACAACTAGGCCTTTCCCCAAGACCTAGGATACTAGAACTTACGACAACAAAAATCTCTCGACCTTCAATATCTCTAGTCGTCCAGCATTGATGGCTATTTACTGCTCAAGCGACCTTCTCAAGCAACCATTATCCACCAACTCACAATCTTTGAGTTGCCACCTCGTTCGTTGTTCCACCTTGATCAACAAACACATTCAAAACTTTGAACCTTCCTACTCGAGTTTACTTCGAAGTCACACCATCATCGAGCAAATTTGACTTCACCCGATCTACATCTGACCAATCCAAATTTGACTCCACCCGGACCACATCTGACCGACCCAAATTTGACTCCACCCGGTCCACATCTGACCGATCAAAATTTGACTCCACCACCCGATCAAAATTTTACTCCACCCGGTCCACATTTGACCAATCCAAATTTGACTCCACCCGGTCCACATCTGACTGATCCAAATTTGACTCCACCACCCGATCCAAATATGACTCCACCTCGTCCACATCTGACTGATCCAAATATCACTCCACCCAGTCCACAACTGACTAATCCAAATTTGACTCCACCCGATCCACTTCTAACCTATCCAAATTTGACTCCACCTGGTCCACATCTGACCGATCCAAATTTGACTTCACCCGATCCACATCTGACCGATCCAAATTTGACTCCACCCAGTCCACATCTGACCGATCAAAATTTGACTCCACCCGGACCACATCTGACCGATCAAAATTTGACTCCACCCGGTCCACATATGACCGATCCAAATTTGACTCCACCACCCGATCAAAATTTGACTCCACCTGGTCCACATCTGACCAATCCAAATTTGACTCCACCCGATCCACATTAGATCGATCCAAATTTGACTCCACCACCTGATCCTAATATGACTCCACCCCGTCCACATCTGACTGATCCAAATATGACTCCACCCGGTCCACATCTAACTACTCCAAATTTGACTCCACCCGATCCACTTCTGACCGATCCAAATTTGACTCCACCCGGTCCACATCTGACCGATCCAAATTTGACTTCACCCGATCCACATCTAACCAATCCAAATTTGACTCCACCCTGTCCACATCTGACCGATCCAAATTTGTCTCTACCCGGTCCACATCTGACTGATCCAAATTTGACTCCACCCGGTCCACATCTGACCGATCCAAATTTTACTCCACCCGGTCCACATCTGACTGATCCAAATTTCTACATATTGCAATTCAACTCCTATTTCGACCAAAACTTCGCCAAACGACGAATTTGACGAAACCGACTCAACTAAAGTTACCAAACACAATCATAAACATATCATAACATTACTAACCACATGAATATGACAATTACCACAAAAATTATGTAAATACCACCCAAAAACCATTAAAATGAACCTATGATCAAAATGAGAGATCTAACTAACATAAATATGTAAAATAACATGAAATTAATGAGTAAAACTTGTTATATTAGATCATAGGGTCATTCATATGAAAATGAACTTATAATGGGGTAAATCTATGGAAAAACATCCCAATTTGATGAGAAACATGCACAAACACTCATATATTTCATTACATTCATGTTAGAGATTTAAATCACTCACCGATTTGCCGAAACAATTTAAAACGATTGAAATAAGAATCCGGACAACGAGCACTCCGAATCAAACCCCTCGATCCGATGAATTTGCGTTTGAAATGATGTAGAACTTGCCTTGGATGTTGTAGATCTTCGATTTCCTCCCTTAGATTTGGATTTTTAATGGTGGACAAGTGTACGAGGAAGAAGGAGATCAAATGCCTTCAAATGAAAGAATGGGAAAAAGTAAACCTTTTCCCTCCACTCTCACTCCCTATTTATAGGTTTCCACTAAGGCTCTAAAACCTGAATAGCCAACTGAAAAACCTTATAACAACAATTTCTCCCAAACCGCTGTGCCAAATCCTTAATGTAACCACTCTACGGAAAGTCAATCATCAATTCCTTTCCAATGGCACAAGTCTCACCCACTGATTCGACCTGAGTCAAAAGTTATGCCGTGTACAAGCCTGATAGGGCAAAATGGTCACAAACAAAATCAATAAAAATTATGGACATGTCTTACATCACTATACACAACATATTAAAAGATGAGAATGATCCAACCCTTAGAGAATAAAGCAAATATATTTTACGATCTTCTGATATGTAAAATGCGGGCTGTTACATCTTCCGTCTCCCACGTACAATCGTCGCCATCTTCGCTCCATTGTACCTTGACTAGCTTAACCGCCTTCCTCCTAATATGTTTCGTGTTATTTCCTACAACACGAAGCGACTTACAAGGTTTTGCAACTACGGCTCTACTTCTAGGTCTTCATATTGCACTGGAGATACCACCACATTTGAATCATGCACAAACTTTCGTTGAAACGACACTTGTAACACATTGTGCGCACTTGACATCTTCTCGGGTTACTCCAGTCTATATGCGAGCTTCCCAATTCGCTCGACTATCTGAAATGGTCCAACGAATCTAGGAGCCAACTTTCCTTTACTTCCAAATCGAACCACATGCTTCAACGGCAAAATCTTCACAAAAACCATATCGCCAACGTCGAATTCCAAATCTTTTCGATGCTTATCAGCATAACTCTTTTGACGATCTTGGGCTACCTTCGTTTAGTGCCGAACGATCTTGATACAATCCGAGGTTTCTCTAACCATATCTGGGCCAAGTATCAACTTATCTCCGGTTTCTAACCAACAAGCTGAAGAATTACACGGTTTACCATACAATGCCTTGTATGGTGCCATCCCAACACTCGATTCGTAACTATTGTTATAAGCAAACTCAACTAAACGTAGATGGTCTTCCTATGATCCTCCAAAGTCTAACACACAAGCCCTCAGGAGATCCTCCAAAACTCGGTTAACCCTCTCGTTTTGACCATCCGTTTGGGGATGATAAACCATACCCAAGCACAACTCGGTTCCCAAAGCTTCTTGCAAACTCTTCCAAAATCCACTCGTAAATAATGGATCTCGGTCACTTACTATACTCTTTGGAATACCATGGAATCGAACTCTTCATTTCACATTAGGTTCATCTAATTTCAGTGTTGTCCTAGTCGACTTGACAGGAATGACCTTGCACTTTTGGTTAAGCGATTCACAACGACCCAAATCCCTTCATTCCCTTCCCTGGTTCTAGGTAGTCCATCGACAAAATCCATCGATATCTGCTCCCACTTCCATGTAGGAACTTCCAATGGATGAAGCAAAACACTCGGCTTTTTCTGTTCAGGTTTCTCTAACTGACAGTTCATACACTTGGAAATGAACTTTCCAACATCCCACTTCATCCCCTCCCAGTAGTAGACTCGCTTCATGTGTTGATACATCTTATTGCCACTAGGATGAATCATCAACTTTGAGTGATGACATTCTCTTAGAACCTCATCTCTCAATCCGTCAATATCAGGAAGAACCAGTCTCCATTGCTTTCGAAGCCAACCTTCTTGATCGACTTCGAACTCTTTATTTTTTGGTTCCAATTTCTGGACAAACTCGACAAGCCTCGCATCTCTATTTTTACTTTCACCAATCCTTTTGATAAAAGTAGGTCTTATCAATAAGCTTGCCAACATTTTAGGTTCCAATTCTCACCTTGGCCTGAAATCGAATCTTGCCAAATACTCGAGGCTCTTCCATTCTGAAAACATCGTTCCCAAACTTGTGTGTCTTCTACTCAATGCATCTGCAATCGAGTTGCCTTTACCAGGAGCATAGGCTATATCGAAATCATACGATGCCAGAAACACTAGCCACCTTTGCTGCCAAAGATTTAAATCCTTTTGGGAGAAAAGATACTTTAATGAACTTTGATCCGTAAACAACTCGAATAGAACTCCCAATAGGTAATGTATCCACATCTTAAGAGCAAACACAATCGCCGCCAACTCCAAATCACGAGTTGGGTAATTCTTCTCGTGCGGCTTCAGCTGTCACTCGCATAGGCCATAACCTTATCCTATTGCATCAGTACTGCTCCAAGTCCAGTACCACATGCATCGATATATACCACCATCTCTTCATTCCCACTTGGAATGGTCAACACAGGAGCACTCGTTTGTCGCTCTTTTAGGATCTCGAACGCTTGTTCACACATTGTATCCCATGTGAACACTTGGTTTTTTTCCGTCAATCCTGTCAACGGTGCATCTACCTTGGAGAAATCCTTGATAAACCGTCGGTAATATCCAGCCGATCCAAGGAAACTCTGAACATCCATTGCATTCTTAAGCCTATCCCAGTCCTGGATTTCTACCACCTTAGCGGGGTCAACAACTATCTCGTTTCCAGAAACAACATGACCTAAGAACCTCACTTCATTCTTCCAAAAGTGACACTTGGAAAACTTAGCTCTCAACTGATGCTTTCGCAAGATCTCCAACACAACTTTCAAGTGTGTGCTATGTTCTTCTTCATTTTGAGAATAAACCAGAGTATCATCCACGAACACAAGCACGAACTTGTTCAACTGATCTCTGAATACCCTATTCATAAGATCCACAAAATACGCTGTCGCATTAGTCAACCCGAATGGCATCACTAACCATCCAAAGAATCTGGATGGTGTCCTAAAAGCAATCATTGGAACACTATCCTTAGCCACCTCAATTGGTGAAATCCCGTTTCCAAATCCATCCGAGAGAACACTATGGCTTCGTGAAGCTGATCGAACAAGTCATCAATCCTTGGCAACGGATACTGGTTCTCCTTAGTCACCTTTTTCAGCTCACGATAGTCAACACACAATCTTAACGAGCCATCTGCCTTGGTTGCAAACACGACCGGTGCACCCCATTCGGAAGCACTTCTCCGAATGAATCCCTATTCCAGAAGGTCTCGAACTTGCACCTCCAACTCTCGCTGTTCCTTAGGCACCATCCGCCTAAGAGGCATAACAATTAGTCTAGCACCCTTGACCAAATCGATCCTAAACATGATCTCACGATGTGGCGGTAACCCTTTGACCTTGTTAGAGGTATCTACATACTTATTAGCGATCACCACTGATGATAGGTCTTCTTGTGGAATCGCAAGCGAATATAGATAACTCACAAAGACCTCGTCTTCGTTTTTACATCTAATCAACACCTTTCGCCCTTCCACATCCCTGGCCCTCACCTCTGGCTTCTTGCAATTCACCCTTGCCGCTTACCTCTCGAGCCAATCCATGCCCAAGATGATCCCAAACCTAGCGATGTTAAGAATGAAGCAATCACACACAAAAGAGCAACCATGACTCGACAACACTAGACTGCGGCAAATCATGCACAAACTGGACGAACCCCTAACTGGATTAGTCACAATCAATGGTCTACCACAAATCTCGGGTTCCAAACCCAAGCGACACACAAGCTCATTAAAAATTAATGAATGTGATGTTCTAGTATCAAAAAGCACATGAACTGAAACACAATTGACAGAAAGAGTACCTTGCACCACGACACCCTTTCCTTTTCCTCTCTAGTGGAGTTCTCGAAGATGTTGGCACGGCTTCTGTAACAACCCGGAATTTCAGAACCAATTAATTTTTTTTATTTTAGCTATTTTTATGGATTTGGAATATTTAAAATAATTTATTTTAAATAATAACGACTAAAAACTTATTTAAATCGAAGTTAGAACGTATAAATTTATTTTAATTAAGAAACGAGCCTGAAATGCCGCGACATTTTGAAAAGTCAATTTTAAATTTCAAATGAATGTACATGATTCAAAATAAATCGGATTTCAGTAGAACTAAAAATATTTGAATCTTTCTAATTATATCTTTCTAACGAAGTTAAGAAACAGAGGTTTCATAATATAAATTGAAAGTTATGTCAAGTTTAAAATTTAGAAAGTCGCTATGGAATTTATATATATTTTAATATAATATATAGCCCTTAAAAATAACCATTTAGCAAATGACCTCCGTTTTCGATGAAACCACTTTTGTTGGATTCGGAATGTCAAATTATTGTTATATTCCAATTTTCATAATTTTTGGAATTAATATGTGAGCGTGGTGAATTTAAACGTGTTTGGTAATTTCAGTTTGAATTTAATCGATTGGAAAATGACCATTTTTCAAACGGTCTCCAAATTCGATGAACTTAGTTTTGCTAGGACAGTATCGTCAAAACATAGATAGATTTATTTTTCTGGAATTTTTGGAGTCAGTATGTGGCCCTTGTAAATTAAAATATGCGTTTAAATTCAATATACAATGATTTATATTTTAATTTAAAGGAAAACTTGCTTATGGGACATATCCCATTGTGTTCAGAATGAAGGTAATTAGCTAGGGACGATATTCGTTGGATTCGATTTGGAGTTCGGACTAGTAAACAAAATTTTTTGGGAAAATAATAATATAAATATATATTCTTTGACCCTAGCCTTCTTCTGTAAACCGTTGTCCGTTTCAAATTGAAAAAAAATAAAATCGTTGTCTCCCCCATCGCCCCCCCTTCCGTCCACCGCGCCACCCACCGCTGGTCCCCGCCACCGCGCAGCGCCTCCCCGCCGCCCTCCTCCTTCCTGTTCCTTTCTCTCTCCTTCTAACATCCCAAACTGCCTAAATCCAGTAGATGTGAGCCCCATAGCCGCCGATGCCACCCTCCAGCAGCACCCCCTGGCACCACAGGCGCACCACTTTCGCCACCTAGTCCAACCGTGGGTCCCCAGGTGGTCAAAAACCCATTCTCCACTAATTTTCAGTTTTGCAATTAAGACCCTGACCTGTTTTAGCCAATATCTTCCAATCCAAGCCCCTATGGCCAAAACTCCACACTGCCAAAATCGAAGAGCACGATTTTCTCTTCGATTTGGCTATATGGAAATCATATTTTGGATTGCGGAGTTGTTCAGAAAAAGCGTCTGAAGTTAGCAGTCCAAATTGTGTCTTTTCCCGATTTCTAGCGAAATGGGCCAATTTCGGAAGAAAGGCCACTAGGCAAAAGTTGTCCGAAATGGCACGTTTAAGCTAGAAGAAAATGCAGGGTGAAGATTGGAGCTTGTTTGCAAAGTCTAGAATCAGAACAGCAAATCAGAGCGTCAGAAAACAACGGCGGAGTGGATCCCAATGTGAGAACTCCTTCTCACTCTAATTATTTTACAGTCAAATATATTTTAGGTTGCAGACGGGGCTTAGTAGCCCCTGACACTGTTTATTGTACAAACCATGCTTGTTGTTTGGATTATATTATGGAAAATTGACTATGTTGTGGTTATTGATTGTATTGTGGTTTTGTTGATTGGATTGAATATTGTGTATGGCGCGAGCCAATCTCAGGAGAGCGGTAATGCTAGACATTACTCTGGTTCTAATATCGCGCCATTATAATGCCGAAACTTTTTGAAATAAATATTTATTCATTAAAAATCTCATTTCTTAATGTGTATATGAACCGTATAAAATATTCATGTGTTGAAATAAAATGTTTGAATAATAAAAATATCATTTTTATTGAATATATGAACTATATAAAATAGTGAAGTGTTGAAATAAATATTTTATCATCAAAAATATAATTTTTAACATATATATGAACGACATAAAATTCTCCTGAAATGAAAATAAATATTCATTTACAAATCAGACGATTTGTTTTATGTACACCCGTTTAACTGATATTGATTGGGACGATAAATTTTGCACATCGCCCAACCGCACAAAAAATATTCAGTGTTTGTTGGTTGAAACCCCACACGGGTATTAGGATGATATTTGATGTAACAACCCGTAATTTGGGGCCAATTTAAAATTTTTATTTTATAAATTTTAAGGGATTTTGAATATTTGAAATAAATTGTTTTAAATAATAACAACTAAAAATTTATTTTAATCAAAGTTAATATGAATATATTTAATTTAATTATAAAAGGAATTAGAAATAGCACGGTAGTTTGAAATGTCAAATCTGAAATTTGACTGACTGTACAGGATGCAAAATAATCGGATTTTGGTGAAACCAAAAATATTAGAATCTATTTAAAAATATCTTTCCAAAGAATCCGAAAAATCGAAATTTCATAGCGGGAATTAAAAGTTATGGCCAGTTGAAATTTCAGAATAGTCGCTGTAGAATTTCTATATATATTTTTAATATTAAAAATAGCCATTTTGCAAACGACCTCGGTTTTCGACGAAACCATTTTTGTTGGATCCAGGATGTCAAATTATTGCTAGGCTTAAATTCCCTTAATTTTTGGAATAAATTTGTGACTGTGGCAAATAGATATGTGTTTTGTAAATTTCAGACAATTTCGATCGACTGAAAAATAGCCATTTTTCAAACGATCTCAGAATTCAACGAAATTAATTTTGTTAGGACCGTATCGTCAAAACAAAGCCAGAAATAATTTTTCTGGATTTTTCTGAGTTCGTATGTGGCCCCGGTAAAATTAAAAAGTACGTTCGAATTTAATATTAAGGATTTATTTTAAAAATAAAAGAAACATGTTTTAAACTTCATAATTAGACTTCGGCACTAGCGCCATCGCGTTCAGAAGGCGTCAAAACATATTGTTCGACAGTCGTTGGGTTCCGTTTGGAGATCGGACGGAAAAACTCTAATTTTAAAATTAATCAAATTAAAAATAAAAAGAAAATACGCCCTAAATACTAGTATAAATATGTATGCTACGGTCCCTTCTTCCTCATTTCCTTCAGCCGCCGCATAACCCATACCCTTCAAATTTTCTTCCTCCGATTTCTCCCTCTACACTCCGTTTTAGAACCCACCGTAATTGAACTTTCCGAAGTACTCAATCCGCTCTTCGATCTCATACCAAAATCGGACCTCCCCGTGCCCTGTAGCCGCCGCCGTGCCCCCCCAAAGCCCGCCGCCGTCGAGCTCCGCCCCCCCCCCTCCACAGGCGATCGCACTCCCCCCTTCCAGGCGCAAGCTCCCCTCTCCTAGCTCTCTGACGTCGCGCAAACCTCTCCGAAAGTTATTGCATAAATCTCCCGAAAACTCTAATCAAAGATTTGAGAAAAACTAAAAATAAAGGTATGAATTTCACTCAGATTTGCGATGCTTATTTCTGTTGCAATTGCAGTTGTAAAAAGAAATTGATAATTAATTCATACGAACCCCAAATTAAAAAATTTCAAATCCGCGTGAACCGTGATATCAGACAAACCCTTTTAAAAGAGATTGGGACAATTTTTGAATTTATTTGGATTCTTAATTCTACTTAAATAAAGGAGAGTATTCCGATTTAAATAATTAATTTTAATTTAATTATTTCGCTAGCTCATAAATCATGTTGTATATGTGAGTAGTTCTGATCTGTGATGTTGTGATTGTTTGTTGATTTGTTTTTGAGATGTTGTATGATACATTTCTAGTTATCGATAATTATAGATCCGGAATCATATGTTTGTTCATGCACATGAATATCAATTAAAAATGAACCTAGTTGGATCTAAATTTGGAATCATGCTTCTACCTCCCTAGATCTACCTTTCTGTCATGCAAATCTGTTTTATTTTTAATTTTTTTATTCACGTATACCATCTGGATTGAAGTAAAGATCTAACTTTTGGTACAATTCATAAATCTTAAATTGATTTGCTTATTAAAATTGAAAAGGTACATTTTTAATGTAATTAAAAGGAGATTTTTACATTGTAATCAAGATTACATTTTTAGTATAATTAAAAGGCAAGATCTTTACACCGCAATGTTAATTACATTTTTAATGTAATTAAAAGAAGATTTTGGCATTGTAATAAAAAAAGTTATTACATTTTTTGTAATTAAAAGGTTAAGATTTTTACACCGTAAGATCAATTACATTTTTAATGAGATGAAAGAAAGAGGTTTTGGCATTGTAAAACTTATTTACATTTTTAATGTAATTAAAAGAATGAATTTTTAATGCAATTTAGAAAGATGGAATTTTTCACCATAATGTTAATTATATTTTTATGTAATTAAAAAGATATGATTTTGCCATGTAATCAAAATTACATTTTTATTGTAATTTAGAAAGATGGAATTTTTCACCGTAATGCTAATTATATTTTTATGTAATTTAAAAGATATGAATTTGACAATGTAATCAAAATTACATTTTTAATGTAATTTTAAAAGATTGAATTTTTCACCGTTATGTTAATTGCATTTTTAATGTAATTAGGAAAAGAGAAATTTGACAATGTAATCAAAATTACATTTTAATGTAATTTAGAAAGATAGAATTTTTCACCGTAATGTTAATTATATTTTTATGTAATTAAAAAGATATGAATTTGACAATGTAATCAAAATTGCATTTTTAATGTAATTTAAAAAGATATAATTTTTCACCGTTATGTTAATTGCATTTTTAATGTAATTAAAAAGTAGGATTTTACATTGTAAATTAAAGGACAAAATTTGACATGTAATATTAATTACATTTTTAATGCAATTAAAAGGAAAAGAATTTTACATTGTAATTAAAAGATAGAAATTCTACATTATAATGTTACTTACAATTTACATTGTAATTAAAAAGGAGATTTTACATTGTAAATAAAGAATGGAACTCAACATCGAAATGGAATTTACATTTTAATGTAAATAAAAGAATAAAAGAATGGAATTCAACATTGAAACGGAATTTACATTTTAATGTAAATAAAAGAATAAAAGAACGGAATTCAACATTGAAATAGAATTTACATTTTAATGTAAATAAAAGAATGGAATTCAACATTGAAATGAAATTTACATTTTAATGTAAATAAAAGAATAAAAGAATGGAATTCAACATTGAAATGGAATTTACATTTTAATGTAAATAAAAGAATAAAAGAATGGAATTCAACATTGAAATGGAATTTACATTTTAATGTAAATAAAAGAATAACAGAATGGAATTCAACATTGAATTATAATTTACATTTTTAATGTAAATAAAGGAATAAAAGGATAAAAGAATGAAATTGGACATTGAATTATAATTTACATTTTTAATGTAAATAAAGGAATAAAAGAATGTATTTAAATGTTGAAATATTATCTTCATTTTTAAATAAATTAAAAATGAATGGGTATCGGTAATTGTTTAGCTTGTTGTTGAATTGGATGTCATTATTATGGTTAAACGTTTATGTTTATATATTTATATATAGATATAACTAAAATTAAACGAATCGAGCGCGGTAGTTTGCGTTTTGGAATCGTACCTTTAAACAATTCTATCAAAAGATCCGACCATCGGATTTTCCCAAAACGAAAACTGTTAGGACCGCTTTGGGAAGGTCTTACCAACGATATAACTATGTTAAAATCCAACGGTTATATTTTGAGAAATGTGTAAATCAAAATTGGTTGAAAACAGTGCCAGGGTCACCCATTGACCAGAAGCGTCGTTAAATAAAAATTTAATTATTTCAAATAATTAAAAATAAGAATTAATCATTACAAAATAATATAGCGACATAAAAATGGTTTTTCAAATTATATATGCGAGAATTATTTGGAAAGTCCGAGTTTAAACTCATTCCAAATAATCAAACGACATCTAAAAATCGAAGTTTGAAGACGGCGAATGAAGACCATAAATCTTCCCTCGAATGGACAACGATCAAGACCCTAAATTGACTTGCTCCCAATTCAAGGGTCAGGGTGATTGCCTAAACGTACATGTTGATTTCACGGATTTGCGGGTACATCCTTTCCGTACTAGACATACAGGACGAGGGTATCTCCAGTTTCGTTCAGACCCAGAACGGGCTTATAAATGCAATGTGCGTCCGACATTGTACTCCTTTATATTGTATTTATTGATTGTCTGCTGGATGTATGAATGTTTGGTGGCGGAGAATTTATTCTCTTGCTTAACACCCTTTTGTATATTTTGGCAAAAGATTAATAGTATGATATGGATTGACAGTGTGGCATACCAAGATGCAATGATCAAGTTTTCTTGTTGAAAAGCAGAACCTTGTGGTGACGATCAAAGCACAGCTTGAATAAGCATAGCTTTGTGTATTACGTAGCTTCACGAGCCTCACAATCCGGTTGAGTCTAAAAGGAGCAAGGGAACGCAGGGAGAGCAACACGTTTCTTTCTAGCTAGAAGTGGTGTTTGGGTTTTACACGGCCCGACATTTTACTTATGTGGATGATGGAATGAGGCGCCTCGGATAATAGGTCCTATAAGACCAGGAAAAGTGTGTTCAGGAATAACTAATCCGCAAAATCATATGTGTGGATCGACCCTGCAGGATCTAGGGGTTCACTACGGGGAATACTGAGACATTAGCTAGAGTGTCTCGAATCGGTAAGGAGATCGTTCCTAGCCTTGACTCATGATGGAAAACCAAATTCCCAATACGACCCTACGGACTTGATTGTATTACTGGTATGGAGGCATAGTGTATGGTAGCTATGCTTCCTAGGATTGATACATTTATTTTGAAATGTTTTTATATACACTAATAATAATATCAAATTCGTTTTTATCGTACTAAGCATGTTTAATCATCATAAGGTAAAACTCTATCCTCTGATTTGCGTTGCATTGTGTGATGGGACTTGAGTCTTATGGTGATTCCATTTTTCCAAAAGCATTGTGTCGTTTTACGATTTATTTATTTACATGTTCAGTCAACTTAATTTATGCACGGCAATCCATTGGAATAAACCTGTTCCGCGTCAGCGGCGTGGTCTTTGGATTTGCCTTATTACTATTAGTTAAATTAGTTAAGAATTCTCACACTAGTCCCCTGACTGACTCGTAGTTTGTTTCACATTGCAAACTCGGGTGCCCTCTTTTCCACATGGGCATTCGAGTAGTTTTTGAAAATATTTATCTCTTGAGCAGGATTCTGGATCGAAGCCTAAAGCTGTGCCCAGAGCATAGTTGTCTTCCACTGACTTAGTTATTTTATTTCCGTTGCACTGTATTGTATTTGTTGTAATTTAAATCTTCCGCTGTATTTTATTCAATGTACTCTGATATTCTGTACCCTGATGTAACATTATTATGATGTTTATAAAAGTTTGATGTTGTTGTTCTGATGTTGTTGTATTCCCAGAGTTAACGTATCCGGGTTTTGAACGGTCTTAGTCGATTTTGCGATCGATTAGGTTCGGGCAAAATCCGTGCCGTTACAGTTGGTATCAGAACTTTGGTTAGCTCAAATCTCTGGGGTACAACTCATTAGAACAGAACAAAAGACTCATCAGAGGTAGGATTAATAATATCCTATAAAAAGAATACTCATTACAGATGGGTTCAGCAGTATCCTAGAATGAGAAAACTCATTAGAGATGGGGTTAGTAATGCCCTAGAATGAGTTGGAGTGACAAGTTTATAACTAACGTATTTTTAATTATATCCGACTTTAGAAAATATGATTTTTGGGTATATAAAAGATATATATATATATATATTTTTTAGAAGCTAATCAACCAATTGATTTATAATGGTGTTGTGTGATTTTTAGTTCAGCTAATAAAATTATTAAAACCAATAAAAGAAGGAAAAAGCATTCATTCCTTTTCGAGGACGAAAAGTTCTTAAGAGGGGGAGATTGTAACAACCCTGAATTTGGGGCCAATTTAAAATTTTGATTTTATAAATTTTAAGGGATTTTGAATATTTGAAATAAATTATTTTAAATAATAATGACTAGAAATTTATTTTAATCAAAGTTAATACGAATATATTTAATTTAATTAAAAAAGGAATTACAAATAGCAAGGTAGTTTGAAAAGTCAAATCTGAACTTTGACTCACTGTACAGGATGCAGAATAAATCGGATTTTGGTGAAACCAAAAATAATAGAATTTATTTAAAAATATTATTCCAACGAATCCGAAAAATCGAAATTTCATAGCGGGAATTAAAAGTTATAGCCAGTTGAAATTTTAGAATAGTCGTTGTAGAATTTCTATATATATTTTTAACATTAAAAATAGTCATTTTGCAAACGACCTCGGTTTTCGACGAAACCACTTTTGTTGGATCCAAGATGTCAAATTATTTCTAGGTTTCAGTTCCCATAATTTTTGGAATAAATTTGTGATCGTGGCGAATAGATATGTGTTTTGTAAATTTCAGTCAATTTCGATCGACTGAAAAATAGTCATTTTTCAAATGATCTCAGAATTCGACGAAATTAATTTTATTAGGACTGTATCGTCAAAACAAAGCCAGAAATAATTTTTCTGGATTTTTCTGAGTTCGTATGTGGCCCGGTAAAATTAAAAAGTACGTTCGAATTTAATATTAAGGATTTATTTTAAAAATAAAAGAAACATGTTGTAAACTTTAGAATTAGACTTCGGCACTAGCGCCATCGCATTCAGAAGGCGTCAAAACATATTGTTCGATTGTCGTTGGGCTCCGTTTGGAGATCAGACGGAAAAATCCTTATTTTAAAATTAATTAAATTAAAAATAAAAAGAAAATACGCCCTAAATTCTAGTATAAATACGTATGATACAGTACCCTTCTTCCCCGTTTCCCTCAGACGCCGCATAACCCATAACCTTCGAATTTTCTTCCCCCGATTTCTCCCTCTACACTCCATTTCAGAACCCATCGTAGTTGAACTTTCCGAAGTACTCAATCCCCTCTTCGATCTCATACCAAAATCGGACCTCCCCGTGCCCTGTAGCCACCGCCGTGCCCCCCCAAAGCCCGCTGCCATCGAGCTCCGGCCACGCCTCCACAGGCGATCGCACTCACCCCTTCCAGGCGCAAGCTCACCTCTTCTAGCTCTCTGACGTGGTGCAAACCTCTCCAAAAGTTACTGCATAAATCTCCCGAAAATTCAAATCAAAGATTTGAACAAAACTAAAAATAAAGGTATGAATTTCACTCAGATTTGCGATGCTTAATTATGCTGTAATTGCAGTTGTAAAAAGAAATTGATAATTAATTCATACAAACCCCAAATTGAAAATTTTCAAATCCGTGTGAACCGTGATATCGAGCAGACCCATTTAAAAGAGATTGGGACAATTTCTAAATTTATTTGGTTTCTTAATTCTGCTCAAATCAAGGTGAGTATTCCGATTTAAATAAATAATTTTAATTTAATTATTTCACTTGCTCATAAATCATGTTGTATATGTGAGCAGTTCTGATATGTGATGTTGTGATTGTTTGTTGATTTGTTTTTGAGATGTTGTATGATTACATTTCTAGTTATTGATAATTACAGATATGGAATCATATGTTGGTTCATACACATGAATATCAATTAAAAATGAACCTAGTTGGATCTAAATTTGGAATCTAACTTCTATGTAATAACCCGAAAATCTGGGCCAGTTTAAAATTTTTATTTTGGCAATTTTGGCGAATTTTGTATATTTAAAATGAATTATTTTAAATAAAATCGACGAGAAATTTATTTTGAATGGAATTCGAACGAATATATTATACGCGTCGTCGTTAGAATATATAATAATTATATATAATTATAAAAGGAATTGAAAATGGCGCGGTAGTTCGAAAATTCGATTTCTAATTTCAAATGAATATATAGAATTCAATATAAGTCAGAATTGAACGAAACAAGAAATATTTGAATCTATATAGCTATATCTTTGTAACGAAGTTAACAAACTGAGATTTCATCTTAGGAATGATAAGATATGTCCAGTTGAAATTTCAGAATAGTCGCTATGGAATTTCGGCCCTTAAAAATGGCCATTTTGCAAACGACCTCGGATTTCGACGAAACCAGTTTTGTTGGGTCCGCAGTGTTAAGTTATTGCTAGGTTTCAAATTTCATAATTTTTCAAATCAATATGTGAGCGTGGCAAAGGAAAACGCGTTTGACCAGTTTCAGTTGATTTTAATCGACTGGAAATTGGCCATTTTTCTAACGGTCTCAGAATTCGACGAAACTAGTTTTGTTAGGACCGTATCGTCAATACGAAGCTAGAAAATATTTTTCAGGAATTTTTCTAGTCAGTATGTGACCCCGGTAATTTGAAATGTACGTTTAAAATTAAATATAGTGATTTAAATGAAAATTCAACGAAAACTGATCGAAACGATGAAATCAGCTTGCGATACATATCCCATTGTGTTCGGAATGGGGGTGAAACGTTAGGGACGACAGGCGGTGGGTCTCGTTTCGAGGTCGAGAATAAAAGTTGCTTTTTGTGGAAAATTAAATAATAAAAAAATAAAAAAATAAAAAAAAACTTTTCTCTCCGTTAAACCTCTCTGGCCCCCCCTCTCCATTTTATCGAATCAGAAATCAAAAAAAGAAAAAAAAAAAGAAAAAGGGGAAAGGACGGAGCCCCCCCTCCCCCCGTCGACGTTCATCGCCGCGCCAACCCCCACCCACGAGCCCCTTCCGCCGCCCTCTCCTTCTCAACCTCCTCCTCCTTCTCGATTGAATCGCGAGCCCCTCCCCTGACCACACGCCGCCCGTCGCTTCCAATACCCAACGCCAGGGCACACCCCGACAACCGCCTCCCCCCTCCTTCGCCTGAGCGATGGCGCACCTCCCCTCCCCAGCCGACGACCGACGCAGCCAAAGCCCCCCTGTAAGTTCACTGTTTTTTTTTATTTATTTATTTACTTTAAAACCGATTTTTTTTTATTTACTTTAAACTGTTTTTTTTATTTTACTTGAAAACTGATTTTTAAAAAAAAGGTTTAAAACTGATTTTATTTTATTTTTAAAAACTGAAAACTTATTTTCATTTTAAACTGAAATTAATATTGTTTTTTTTATGAAATCGCTTTGTTTTAAAAACATGGGTTCTAAAAACAAAAATAAACATTAGTGTTTAAAATAAAAATAGTTCGGTTTTTGAAATAAAATTAGCATTGAATTTTGAAATAAAATTAGCAATGTTTTGAAATAGAAGATAGGAATTTACTTTGTTTAAAAATAGAAAGAACAGTATAGAAAAATGATTTTTGAAATATAAATAGAACAGATTTTTAAAATGAAATTAGCTTTGTTTTTAAAAGGAATTTTGCATTTGTTTTAGAATTAAAAATATGATTTTTGTATATTGAACTTTGAAATAAAAATTCGATTTTTATATATTGAACTTTGAAATAAAAATTCGATTTTTATATATTGAATAGCGAAGTAAAAATTCGATTTTTACATATGTAGTGAAAGTGGACAACGAAGGTGACAAAAAGGCGGGAACGACGAAGATCTCTACAATAGAAGTGCCGTGGAGCTAGGATAGCTATATGTGAGAATTTCTCACCTTTCAATTTATTTTTCTAGTTATATATATATGTACTAGGATGCAGACGGTGCTTAGCAGCACCCGACACCCGTCCACATACCATGGACTTGTTTGTTTGGTTGTGTAGTTGGTTAGATTATTTGATTGAAATTGAATTGTGTGGTGAGATGAATTGGTTTGATTGATGTGTGAATGGCGTGGGCCTTCACTAGACCGGGGATAAGGCTAGGCCTCGTCCCGTTTCTAGTATCGTGCCGTTATGCCGCCGAAATTTTCTAAAATATGTTAGAAAAATAAAATATCATTTTATTGAAGAAATGAACTGAATAGAAATTCATGTGTTGAAATAAAATGTTTTATCGTTAAAATATAATTTTTGACGTGAATGTGAATAAATAAATATTCATTTACAAACCGGACGGTTTGTTTATGTGCACCTATTTGAAGGACATTGATTGGGTCGATAAATTTTACACATCGCCCAATTGCACAAATAAAATCTGTGTTTGATTGTTTGAAACCCCACACGGGTGTTGGGATGAAATTTGAAGTTCACTCATCCTGATTGATTAAATATGTCGATCGATTGATTGACAGGCTGTTATAAGCGTTGAATATCTATATTTGATGCTTATACAGTGTAGTGCACTTTGGTTGATGGTTGATTATTTTCAATGCTATGATATACATGTGTTGTATGAAAATCCATATAATTAATTTTATATGGTAATTGATTGGGCCTCATTCCAATTTGAAAAATAAAGAAAATTTGAAAATAGAAATTTATGAAGCCGTGTTGATTAGATTGACGCCATTTTGACGTGAACGATATTTGTATCGATTTTATTCATTTTAAAAAAAATGAATATTGAAAAGTGATTTCGAAATCGACGATTTCGAAATGAATTGAATTGAAAACGATTTCGAAATGAATTGAATCGAAAACGATTTCGAAATGAATTGAATTGAAAACGATTTCGAAATGAAGTGAATTGAAAACGATTTCGAAATGAATTGAATTGAAAACGATTTCGAAATGAATTGAATTGAAAACGATTTCGAAATGAATTGAATTGAAAACGATTTCGAAATGAATTGAATTGAAAACGATTTCGAAATGAATTGAATTGAAAACGATTTCGAAATGAATTGAATTGAAAACGATTTCGAAATGAATTGAATTGAAAACGATTTCTAAATGAATTGAATTGAAAACGATTTCGAAATGAATTGAATTGAAAACGAATTCGAATTGAATTGAAAGTGAATTGAAAACGAATTCAAATTGAATTGAAATTTGAATTGAATAGAAATGAATTTTGAAACGAATTTATAAAGAAGAATTCAATTTCGATTTGAATTGAAATGGAAGTTGAAATTGCTTTTGAAACGAATTTAAAACTATTTATATAATTCGTTTTAAATAGAAATCGACGATATATATATTATATATATAATATAATGGCCTGAATAGAACGCGCCGCGGCAGTTCGTGAATTTCGACCATTTATTTCAAACGGACATTACGGGAGATCCGACCGTCGGATTCTCCTAAAACCGGAACCGTTGGGTTCGTATCGAAAAGAGCTTTCTAACGAATGTGATAAATTAGAAATCTAACGGTTGGATTTGGAATTATGTCCAAATCAAATTGGAAAAAGGTCGCTGTAAGTGCAGTTCGATGGCCATTGATGGAAATCGACGGTACGGGCCTTGATAAAATTACTAAAAATAGTAATAATTTGTGTAAAATCATAAGAAATGATTTGTGAAGATTTGGGATGAAAAACTCCATATTTGAAAAGATAAAAATAGATTTTTATCGAAATGAACTAGTTTTGAACTAGAAATATAATTCTATTTATTTTTAAATAAATAAATTGAATTTGAAAAGGGTTTTGAAAATAACCAGAATTTCCAATGATTGCATTGGAGTGGATTTGAATCGAAATTGTCTTCGGAATATTTCGATGTTGGAATTCGCGATTATACAGATGTTGTTATGGAAATTTGAAAGATATATATTTATATCGTTATTTCCAATACGGCATTTGTTAGTCGTAGAATTGGATATTGAATATAAGCAGATATATTTTCTATTCAGAGCCTTGTATTGAATATCGAATGTGATTTGGGTTTGTCGTGAATGGTGTCTTCACTAACACTGTTCTTGAACCCAGTTGAGAAAAGATTAAATCTTTTTGTTTAGATTTAACGAAATGTACCAATTAAATAATATTTAATTGGAATTGAATCGATATTGATTTTTGGGTTTATCGTGAACAGTGTTTTAAATAACACTCGTTCTTTAACCCGATAATTAATGAATGTGGTTTTAGGTTTATCGTGAACCGTGTTTTAAATGACACTGATTCTTTAACCCAGTCGAAGATTAAAACTAAGTGGAGTTTTAATGAATCTTTAATTAGATTGAAATGATCGAAAATGGAGTATCACCAGTTTTGCTCCAGGCGATAGTTAAATCTTTAATTAGATTTGAACGTGAAATGGTAATTGAATTACCGATAACACTGTGGTGTTAGATATGAAGTACTACCAGTTTGACTTCAGGGGATGAATATGTTGGGATTGGGAAAATAAAATAAATGATTACTTTGGTGTGGTTCGATAATCCCGACTAGTTTGAATTGATATTCAAAGGAGATTAAAGAATAAATTTAAAGAATTTATCTTGGATAAAATTAATGGGAACTTTTTCCCAAAGTATAGGAATATTTGAGTAAAAGAATATTCTGAATTGGAATGGGGCGTATGTTGTGTTTGTGTAACACTTTTATAATATATACGCGAGTTATTCAGAAAGACCGGGTTTATCCCATTCTGAATAACTGATTCGATGTGGTGTCGAAGATGAAGACGATGGTCGAAGACCGGAAGTCTTCACGTCGTTTGGGTGATTACTGATGATCTTGATTGGGCTGTACACCCAAGAAGATGGAAACAGTTGGTGATCGTCCAGACGTACTTGGAGATCGATGGATATGCGGGGTACTAGGTGCCTCCGGTTTCGTTCAGGCCCAGAACGGACTTGTAAATGGACTGTGTGTCTGACATTGGATTTCATTCTGTGTGACTGATATCGGTTGCATAGAGTGGTTTGCCTGTGTGGCATGCTAAGATGCAAATGATCAAGGCTTCTGTTGAAAAGCAAAGTCTTGTGGTGATGATCAAAGCACAGCCTGTGTGGCACAGCTTTGTGTAACGTGAATTCGCGAGCCTCGCACCCCGGTTATGAACCCAAAACGGGAGAGGACCTCAGGGAGGGCATGCGTTTCTTTCTAGCTAGGGTGGTGTCAGTGACCTACCAGCCCTGACATTTATATACTTTTCACCTGTGTGGTTGTTGCTGTTGCGAGGCGCCTCGGTTTGATCGGACGATCCGGGTCCGATGGAGTCATTCGTTGGCTCGTTTGCGCCCCAAAGGGCGGGGAGACGTATTGTTCAGGCATAATAATCCACATCGGTGGACCGGCCCTGACGATCCAGGGGGAAGTTGCGGCTGTTCCTGAGACATGGTAGGCTAGATTGTCTCGAATCGGTGGAGGACGATCCCTGGCCTCAGTTCATAGACGAAAATCCAATTTCCAAATACGTGACTTTGCGGTTTTATTTGTAAAACCTATATATGGCGACATAGTGGCATGGGACGCTCATGTCGCCTATGATTGATACTTATGATTTGAAGTTGTTTTATACACTATGCACTTATAGTGGTATCAAATGATTTGTTTTAAAACGTATCAAGCATTCTTTGGTTGTTATAAGGGAAAACCCTATCCTCGGCTGCGTTGCATTGTGTGATGGGACCTGGGTCTTATAACAGCTTCATTTTCCTTTATCTAGCATTGCGCTGTTGTTTTATGCACTGGTATTCTTGGGAGGAAACCCGTTCCGTGTTATACGGCGTGGTCCCTTGATTTACCTAACTTTGAAAATAAAGATAATAACTGTTTTAGTTCTCACACCAGTCACATGACTGACCTGGAGTTTATTGTTTTAACCTAAACTCTGGGTGCCCTTATTTTCAACACGAGCAGCTAGTAGTTTTGGTTTTGCAGATTTATATTCACAGGATCCTGGTTTACAGCTGGAATGATATCCGGAAAGCTTTGTATCCGTATATCTCTTCTAGTTGTGTATTGTATTATTTTCCGCTGCTATGTATTTAAATGTAATTTAAATCTCTGATATTTCTGTGTAATATTCATTTATACTCTGTATATTCTTGTAATCTGATGCATTGTTGTAATATACAATGAAATGTTCTTCTGTATGCGTTCTATTTTGTCGTGTTCTCAAACGATAGGGCGTTTCGAGCGGTCTGGATCGGTTTAGCGACTGGTTCGGACCGGGCGAAATTCCTTCTCGTCACAGTTGGTATCAGAGCTTTGGTTTACAAAGCTAGAGAACAAGACACATTAGAAACATACGAAAGAATTCATCAGATATTGGGTTAGTAATATCCAATTAGAATGACTCGTTAGAGATGGGATCAGTAGTATCCTAGAACGAGTGTGAAGAGTATATTTTTGAAAGTGAAAACAAATTTTGTTTTGAAAATTTAAATCAATTATCCGTAGTTGATTATTTATTTATATTGATTTGGACAGTCCAGTATATAAAGAATTTGCATATACGCCTTGCAAACGTATATTCGAAGTTTTAATATACCGGGTAGATATAGAACCGCACTCTAGTAGCCCGACAATGTTCTGATGGTGGTTCGAAACATCATCAGCATTTATTTTTGAGTGACGAAGGTGTGATTTCTATATATTTCCATTAGACTGGTGTGAGAACCAAAACTAATATAGCTAGAATTCATTGTTGTGATTTGGCATCAAAAATCTGATTTTTGACTATGTATCAAAATTATGAATTTGAAACTCTAATTCACTAATTGATTAATGTTTGTGTTGTTTGTTTATTTGTTTGCTAATTTTTAGCCATTTAGCCTAAATTGAACCAAATATTGAATTGTATTGAAATTGGTCACATTTGCTTGCATATGCATATATTACATTGAACAGGTCATAGCAAGGAGGCTAGAGCCAGAGAATAAAATTTGTTTGCCCGACAAATAGGTACATGTTTATTACATAATTTCGTGTTTTGTTTGGGTGATGATGATTTTGTGAGCCTATTGGCTAGCCGCTTGGCCTTTTCTTTTTCTTTTTGAGATCTGAAGGACCGGGGAAGCTATTTGAAATTCCCCGATGCTCCCGGTGTAGGGGAGGTTATGGCGAAATTTTTCGAAAATTTAGGGTGTTAGCCAAATTTTTGAAATTTTGAAAATTCTCAGAAACTGAAAAGTTGGAGAATGCAAGCCAGATTGAACGTAGAGCTAAATAATCAAACCACTTTCGACTTTGTTCCTTTTCGGGGACGAAAAGTTTTAAGTGGGGGAGATTGTAATAACCCGAAAATCTGGGCCAGTTTAAAATTTTTATTTTGGCAATTTTGGCGAATTTTGTGTATTTAAAATGAATTATTTTAAATAAAATCGACGAGAAATTTATTTTGAATGGAATTCGAACGAATATATTATACGCGTCGTCGTTAGAATATATAATAATTATATATAATTATAAAAGGAATCGAAAATGGCGCGGTAGTTCGAAAATTCGATTTCTAATTTCAAATGAATATACAGAATTCAGTATAAGTCAGAATTGAACGAAACAAGAAATATTTGAATCTGTATAGCTATATCTTTGTAACGAAGTTAACAAACTGAGATTTCATCTTAGGAATGATAAGATATGTCCAGTTGAAATTTCAGAATAGTCGCTATGGAATTTCGGCCCTTAAAAATGGCCATTTTGCAAACGACCTCGGATTTCGACGAAACCAGTTTTGTTCGGTCCGCAGTGTTAAGTTATTGCTAGGTTTCAAATTTCATAATTTTTCAAATCAATATGTGAGCGTGGCAAAGGAAAACGCGTTTGACCAGTTTTAGTTGATTTTAATCGACTGGAAATTGGCCATTTTTCTAACGGTCTCAGAATTCGACGAAACTAGTTTTGTTAGGACCATATCGTCAATACGAAGCTAGAAAATATTTTTCAGGAATTTTTCTAGTCAGTATGTGACCCCGGTAATTTGAAATGTACGTTTAAAATTAAATATAGTGATTTAAATGAAAATTCAACGAAAACTGATCGAAACGATGAAATCAGCTTGCGATACATATCCCATTGTGTTCGGAATGGGGGTGAAACGTTAGGGACGACAGGCGGTGGGTCTCGTTTCGAGGTCGAGAATAAAAGTTGCTTTTTGTGGAAAATTAAATAATAAAAAAAAACTTTTCTCTCCGTTAAACCTCTCTGGCCCCCCCTCTCCATTTTATCGAATCAGAAATCAAAAAAATAAAAAAAAAAGAAAAAGGGGAAAGGACGGAGCCCCCCCCCCCCCCCCCCCGTCGACGTTCATCGCCGCGCCAACCCCCACCCACGAGCCCCTTCCGCCGCCCTCTCCTTCTCAACCTCCTCCTCCTTCTCGATTGAATCGCGAGCCCCTCCCCTGACCACACGCCGCCCGTCGCTTCCAATACCCAACGCCAGGGCACACCCCGACAACCGCCTCCCCCCTCCTTCGCCTGAGCGATGGCGCACCTCCCCTCCCCAACCGACGACCGACGCAGCCAAAGCCCCCCTGTAAGTTCACTGTTTTTTTTTATTTATTTATTTACTTTAAAACCGATTTTTTTTATTTACTTTAAACTGTTTTTTTTTTATTTTACTTGAAAACTGATTTTTAAAAAAAAGGTTTAAAACTGATTTTATTTTATTTTTAAAAACTGAAAACTTATTTTCATTTTAAACTGAAATTAATATTGTTTTTTTTTTATGAAATCGCTTTGTTTTAAAAACATGGGTTCTAAAAACAGAAATAAACATAAGTGTTTAAAATAAAAATAGTTCGGTTTTTGAAATAAAATTAGCATTGAATTTTGAAATAAAATTAGCAATGTTTTGAAATAGAAGATAGGAATTTACTTTGTTTAAAAATAGAAAGAACAGTATAGAAAAATGATTTTTGAAATATAAATAGAACAGATTTTTAAAATGAAATTAGCTTTGTTTTTAAAAGGAATTTTGCATTTGTTTTAGAATTAAAAATATGATTTTTATATATTGAACTTTGAAATAAAAATTCGATTTTTATATATTGAACTTTGAAATAAAAATTCGATTTTTATATATTGAACTTTGAAATAAAAATTCGATTTTTATATATTGAACTTTGAAATAAAAATTCGATTTTTATATATTGAACTTTGAAATAAAGATTCAATTTTTATATATTGAATAGCGAAGTAAAAATTCGATTTTTACATATGTAGTGAAAGCGGACAACGAAGGTGACAAAAAGGCAGGAACGACGAAGATCTCTACAATAGAAGTGCCGTGGAGCTAGGATAGCTATATGTGAGAATTTCTCACCTTTCAATTTATTTTTCTAGTTATATATATATGTACTAGGATGCAGACGGTGCTTAGCAGCACCCGACACCCGTCCACATACCATGGACTTGTTTGTTTGGTTGTGTAGTTGGTTAGATTATTTGATTGAAATTGAATTGTGTGGTGAGATGAATTGGTTTGATTGATGTGTGAATGGCGTGGGCCTTCACTAGACCGGGGATAAGGCTAGGCCTCGTCCCGTTTCTACTATCGTGCCGTTATGCCGCCGAAATTTTCTAAAATATGTTAGAAAAATAAAATATCATTTTATTGAAGAAATGAACTGAATAGAAATTCATGTGTTGAAATAAAATGTTTTATCGTTAAAATATAATTTTTGACGTGAATGTGAATAAATAAATATTCATTTACAAACCGGACGGTTTGTTTATGTGCACCTATTTGAAGGACATTGATTGGGTCGATAAATTTTACACATCGCCCAATTGCACAAATAAAATCTGTGTTTGATTGTTTGAAACCCCACACGGGTGTTGGGATGAAATTTGAAGTTCACTCATCCTGATTGATTAAATATGTCGATCGATTGATTGACAGGCTGTTATAAGCGTTGAATATCTATATTTGATGCTTATACAGTGTAGTGCACTTTGGTTGATGGTTGATTATTTTCAGTGCTATGATATACATGTGTTGTATGAAAATCCATATAATTAATTTTATATGGTAATTGATTGGGCCTCATTCCAATTTGAAAAATAAAGAAAATTTGAAAATAGAAATTTATGAAGCCGTGTTGATTAGATTGACGCCATTTTGACGTGAACGATATTTGTATCGATTTTATTTATTTTAAAAAAAATGAATATTGAAAAGTGATTTCGAAATCGACGATTTCGAAATGAATTGAATTGAAAACGATTTCGAAATGAATTGAATCGAAAACGATTTCGAAATGAATTGAATTGAAAACGATTTCGAAATGAAGTGAATTGAAAACGATTTCGAAATGAATTGAATTGAAAACGATTTCGAAATGAATTGAATTGAAAACGATTTCGAAATGAATTGAATTGAAAACGATTTCGAAATGAATTGAATTGAAAACGATTTCGAAATGAATTGAATTGAAAACGATTTCGAAATGAATTGAATTGAAAACGATTTCGAAATGAATTGAATTGAAAACGATTTCGAAATGAATTGAATTGAAAACGATTTCGAAATGAATTGAATTGAAAACGAATTCGAATTGAATTGAAAGTGAATTGAAAACGAATTCAAATTGAATTGAAATTTGAATTGAATAGAAATGAATTTTGAAACGAATTTATAAAGAAGAATTCAATTTCGAGTTGAATTGAAATGGAAGTTGAAATTGCTTTTGAAACGAATTTAAAACTATTTATATAATTCGTTTTAAATAGAAATCGACGATATATATATTATATATATTATATATATAATATAATGGCCTGAATAGAATGCGCCGCGCCGCGGTAGTTCGTGAATTTCGACCATTTATTTCAAACGGACATTACGGGAGATCCGACCGTCGGATTCTCCTAAAACCGGAACCGTTGGGTTCGTATCGAAAAGAGCTTTCTAACGAATGTGATAAATTAGAAATCTAACGGTTGGATTTGGAATTATGTCCAAATCAAATTGGAAAAAGGTCGCTGTAAGTGCAGTTCGATGGCCATTGATGGAAATCGACGGTACGGGCCTTGATAAAATTACTAAAAAGAGTAATAATTTGTGTAAAATCATAAGAAATGATTTGTGAAGATTTGGGATGAAAAACTCCATATTTGAAAAGATAAAAATAGATTTTTATCGAAATGAACTAGTTTTGAACTAGAAATATAATTCTATTTATTTTTAAATAAATAAATTGAATTTGAAAAGGGTTTTGAAAATAACCAGAATTTCCAATGATTGCATTGGAGTGGATTTGAATCGAAATTGTCTTCGGAATATTTCGATGTTGGAATTCGTGATTATACAGATGTTGTTATGGAAATTTGAAAGATATATATTTATATCGTTATTTCCAATACGGCATTTGTTAGTCGTAGAATTCGATATTGAATATAAGCAGATATATTTTCTATTCAGAGCCTTGTATTGAATATCGAATGTGATTTGGGTTTGTCGTGAATGGTGTCTTCACTAACACTGTTCTTGAACCCAGTTGAGAAAAGATTAAATCTTTTTGTTTAGATTTAACGAAATGTACCAATTAAATAATATTTAATTGGAATTGAATCGATATTGATTTTTGGGTTTATCGTGAACAGTGTTTTAAATAACACTCGTTCTTTAACCCGATAATTAATGAATGTGGTTTTGGGTTTATCGTGAACCGTGTTTTAAATGACACTGATTCTTTAACCCAGTCGAAGATTAAAACTAAGTGGAGTTTTAATGAATCTTTAATTAGATTGAAATGATCGAAAATGGAGTATCACCAGTTTTGCTCCAGGCGATAGTTAAATCTTTAATTAGATTTGAACGTGAAATGGTAATTGAATTACCGATAACACTGTGGTGTTAGATATGAAGTACTACCAGTTTGACTTCAGGGGATGAATAGGTTGGGATTGGGAAAATAAAATAAATGATTACTTCGGTGTGGTTCGATAATCCCGACTAGTTTGAATTGATATTCAAAGGAGATTAAAGAATAAATTTAAAGAATTTATCTTGGATAAAATTAATGGGAACTTTTTCCCAAAGTATAGGAATATTTGAGTAAAAGAATATTCTGAATTGGAATGGGGCGTATGTTGTGTTTGTGTAACACTTTTATAATATATACGCAAGTTATTCAGAAAGACCGGGTTTATCCCATTCTGAATAACTGATTCGACGTGGTGTCGAAGATGAAGACGATGGTCGAAGACCGGAAGTCTTCACGTCGTTTGGGTGATTACTGATGATCTTGATTGGGCTGTACACCCAAGAAGATGGAAACAGTTGGTGATCGTCCAGACGTACTTGGAGATCGATGGATATGCGGGGTACTAGGTGCCTCCGGTTTCGTTCAGGCCCAGAACGGACTTGTAAATGGACTGTGTGTCTGACATTGGATTTCATTCTGTGTGACTGATATCGGTTGCATAGAGTGGTTTGCCTGTGTGGCATGCTAAGATGCAAATGATCAAGGCTTCTGTTGAAAAGCAAAGTCTTGTGGTGATGATCAAAGCACAGCCTGTGTGGCACAGCTTTGTGTAACGTGAATTCGCGAGCCTCGCACCCCGGTTATGAACCCAAAACGGGAGAGGACCTCAGGGAGGGCATGCGTTTCTTTCTAGCTAGGGTGGTGTCAGTGACCTACCAGCCCTGACATTTATATACTTTTCACCTGTGTGGTTGTTGCTGTTGCGAGGCGCCTCGGTTTGATCGGACGATCCGGGTCCGATGGAGTCATTCGTTGGCTCGTTTGCGCCCCAAAGGGCGGGGAGACGTATTGTTCAGGCATAATAATCCACATCGGTGGACCGGCCCTGACGATCCAGGGGGCAGTTGCGGCTGTTCCTCAGACATGGTAGGCTAGATTGTCTCGAATCGGTGGAGGACGATCCCTGGCCTCGGTTCATAGACGGAAATCCAATTTCCAAATACGTGACTTTGCGGTTTTATTTGTAAAACCTATATATGGCGACATAGTGGCATGGGACGCTCATGTCGCCTATGATTGATACTTATGATTTGAAGTTGTTTTATACACTATGCACTTATAGTGGTATCAAATGATTTGTTTTAAAACGTATCAAGCATTCTTTGGCTGTTATAAGGGAAAACCCTATCCTCGGCTGCGTTGCATTGTGTGATGGGACCTGGGTCTTATAACAGCTTCATTTTCCTTTATCTAGCATTGCGCTGTTGTTTTATGCACTGGTATTCTTGGGAGGAAACCCGTTCCGTGTTATACGGCGTGGTCCCTTGATTTACCTAACTTTGAAAATAAAGATAATAACTGTTTTAGTTCTCACACCAGTCACATGACTGACCTGGAGTTTATTATTTTAACCTAAACTCTGGGTGCCCTTATTTTCAACACGGGCAGCTAGTAGTTTTGGTTTTGCAGATTTATATTCACAGGATCCTGGTTTACAGCTGGAATGATATCCGGAAAGCTTTGTATCCGTATATCTCTTCTAGTTGTGTATTGTATTATTTTCCGCTGCTATGTATTTAAATGTAATTTAAATCTCTGATATTTCTGTGTAATATTCATTTATACTCTGTATATTCTTGTAATCTGATGCATTGTTGTAATATACAATGAAATGTTCTTCTGTATGCGTTCTATTTTGTCGTGTTCTCAAACGATAGGGCGTTTCGAGCGGTCTGGATCGGTTTAGCGACTGGTTCGGACCAGGCGAAATTTCTTCTCGTCACATTCTACCCCCCTAGATATACCTTTCTGTCATGCAGATCTGTTTTATTTTTATTTTTTTATTCACGTATACCATCTGGATTGAAGTAAAGATCTAACTTTTGGTACAATTCATAAATCTTAAATTGATTTTCTTATTAAAATTGAAAAGGTACATTTTTAATGTAATTAAAAGGAGATTTTTACATTGTAATCAAGATTACATTTTTAGTATAATTAAAAGGCAAGATCTTTACACCGAAATGTTAATTACATTTTTAATGTAATTAAAAGAAGATTTTGGCATTGTAATAAAAAAATTATTACATTTCTTTGTAATTAAAAGGTTAAGATTTTTATAGTGTAAGATCAATTACATTTTCAATGAGATGAAAGAAAGAGGTTTTGGCATTGTAAAATTTATTTACATTTTTAATGTAATTAAAAGAATGAATTTTTAATGTAATTTAGAAAGATGGAATTTTTCACCTTAATGTTAATTATATTTTTATGTAATTAAAAGGATATGATTTTGCCATGTAATCAAAATTACATTTTTAATGTAATTTAGAAAGATGGAATTTTTCACCGTAATGTAAATTATATTTTTATGTAATTAAAAAGATATGAATTTGACAATGTAATCAAAATTACATTAATAATGTAATTTTAAAAGATTGAATTTTTCACGGTTATGTTAATTACATTTTTAATGTAATTAGGAAAAGAGAAATTTGACAATGTAATAAAAATTACATTTTTAATGTAATTTAGAAAGATAGAATTTTTCAACGTAATGTTAATTATATTTTTATGTAATTAAAAAGATATGAATTTGACAATGTAATCAAAATTACATTTTTAATGTAATTTAAAAAGATATAATTTTTCACCGTTACGTTAATTGCATTTTTAATGTAATTAAAAAGTAGGATTTTACATTGTAAATTAAAGGACAGAATTTGATGTGTAATATTAATTACATTTTTAATGTAATTAAAAAGATAAGAATTTTACGTTGTAATTAAAAGATAGAATTCTACATTATAATGTTAGTTACAATTTACATTGTAATTAAAAAGGAGATTTTACATTGTAAATAAAGAATGGAATTCAACATTGAAATGGAATTTACATTTTAATGTAAATAAAAAAATTAAAGAATGGAATTCAACATTGAAATGGAATTTACATTTTAATGTAAATAAAAGAATAAAAGAATAGAATTCAACATTGAAATAGAGTTTACATTTTAATGTAAATAAAAGAATAAAAGAATGGAATTCAACATTGAAATGGAATTTACATTTTAATGTAAATAAAAGAATAAAAGAATGGAATTCAACATTGAAATGGAATTTACATTTTAATGTAAAAAAAGGAATAAAAGAATGGAATTCAACATTGAAATGGAATTTACATTTTAATGTAAAAAAAGGAATAAAAGAATGGAATTCAACATTGAAATGGAATTTACATTTTAATGTAAATAAAGGAATAAGGGAATGGAATTCAACATTGAAATGGAATTTACATTTTAATGTAAATAAAAGAATAAAAGAATGAAATTCAACATTGAAATTATAATTTACATTTTTAATGTAAATAAAAGAATGGAATTCAACATTGAATTATAATTTACATTTTTAATGTAAATAAAGGAATAAAAGGATAAAAGAATGAAATTGGACAATGAATTATAATTTACATTTTTAATGTAAATAAAGGAATATAAGAATGTATTTAAATGTTGAAATATTATCTTCATTTTTAAATAAATTAAAAATGCATGGGTATCGGTAATTGTTTAGCTTGTTGTTGAATTGGATGTCGTTATTATTATTAAACGTTTATGTTTATATATTTATATATAGATATAATTAAAATTAAATGAATCGAGCACGGTAGTTCGCATTTTGGAATCGTACCTTTAAACGACTATATCAAAAGATCCGATCATCGGATTTTCCCAAAACAAAAACCATTAGGACCGCTTTGGGAAGATATTTCCAACGATATAAACTACATTAAAATCCAACGGTTAGATTTTGAGAAATGTGTAAATCAAAATTGGTTGAAAACAGCGCCAGGGTCGCCCATTGACCAGAAGCGTCGTTAAATAAAAATTTAATTATTTCAAATAATTAAAAATAGGAATTAATCATTACAAAATAATATAGCGATGTAAAAATGATTTTTCAAATTATATATGGGAGAATTATTTGGAAAGTTCGAGTTTAAACTCATTCCAAATAATCAAACAACATCTAAAAATCATAGTTTGAAGACGGTGAATGAAGACAGTAAAGCTTCCCTCGAATGGACAACGATCAAGACCCTGAATTGACTTGCTCCCAGTTCAAGGGTCAGGGTAATTGCCCAAACGTACATGTTGATTTCACGGATTTGCGGGTACCTCCTTCCCGTACTGGACATAAGGGACGAGGGTATCTCCAGTTTCGTTCAGACCCAGAACGGGCTTATAAATGCAATGTGCGTCCGACATTGTACTCCTTTATATTGTATTTATTGATTGTCTGCTGGATGTATGAATGTTTGGTGGCGGAGAATTTATTCTCTTGCTTAACACCCTTTTGTATATTTTGGCAAAAGATTAATAGTATGATATGGATTGACAGTGTGGCATACCAAGATGCAATGATCAAGTTTTCTTGTTGAAAAGCAGAACCTTGTGGTGACGATCAAAGCACATCTTGAATAAGCATAGCTTTGTGTATTACGTAGCTTCACGAGCCTCACAATCCGGTTGAGTCTAAAAGGAGCAAGGGAACGCAGGGAGAGCAACACGTTTCTTTCTAGCTAGAAGTGGTGTTTGGGTTTTACACGGCCCGACATTTTACTTATGTGGATGATGGAATGAGGCGCCTCGGATATTAGGTCCTATAGGACCGGGAAACGTGTGTTCAAAAATAACTAATCTACAAAATCGTATGTGCGGACTGGCCATGCAGGATCCACGGGTTCACTGCGGGGAATCCTGAGACATTAGCTAGAGTGTCCCGAATCGGTAAGGAGATCGTTCCTAGCCTTGACTCATGATGAAAAACCGAATTCCCAATACGACCCTATGGACTTGATTGTATTACTAGTATGGAGGCATAGTATATGGTAGCTATGCTTCCTAGGATTGATACGTTTATTTTGAAATGTTTTTATATACATTAATAATAATATCGAATTCGTTTTTATCGTACTAAGCATGTTTGATCATCATAAGGTAAAACTCTATTCTCTGGTTTGCGTTGCATTGTGTGATGGAACTTGAGTCTTATGGTGATTCCATTTTTCCAAAAGCATTGCGTTGTTTTACGATTTATTTATTTATATGTTCAGTCACCTTAATTTATGCACGGCAATCCATTGGAATAAATCCGTTCCGTGTCAGCGGCTTGTTCTTTGGATTTGCCTTATTACTATTAGTTAAATTAGTTAAGAATTCTCGCACCAGTCCCCTGACTGACTCGTAGTTTGTTTCACTTGGCAAACTCGGGTGCCCTCTTTTCCACACGAGCAGTCGAGTAGTTTTTGCAGATATTTATCTTTTGAGCAGGATTCTGGATCGAAGCCTAAAGCTGTGCCCAGAGCATATTTGTCTTCCGCTGCCTTAGTTATTTTATTTCTGCTGCACTGTACTGTAATTGTTGTAATTTAAATCTTCCGCTGTATTTTATTTAGTGTACTCTGATGTAACATTATTATGATGTTTATAAAAGTATGTTGTTGTTGTTCTGATGTTATTGTATTCCCAAAGTTAATGTATTTGGGTTTTGAACAGTCTTATTCGATTTTGCGATCGATTAGGTCCGGGCAAAATCTGTGCCGTTACATTTGACATACACTAATCCAGTTGTTTAGTTGCATGTCAATCGATTGGTTGACAGACTGTTGTAAGCGTTAATTATTTATATTTAATGCTTATGTAGTTGTGTAATGCACTCTAGATGAAGGTTGATTGTGTATCAATATTTTTGTGTACATGTGTTGTATGAAATCCATATAAATAACATTATATGGTAATTGACTGTGTTTGATTCCAGTTCAAAAAGAATGAATATTTTAAAATAACGAATATTTTAAAATAATATTCAGTGAAAGATTAAAATGTGAGTTTGATGTTCGATTTTGGATGGATACAAAAATATTGAAATGTGCGAAGCCGTATTGATTAGATTTGCGCCATTTTAACACGAACGATATGTATATCGATTTTATTCATTTTTATAATGAATATTGAAAAAGAAAGGATTTCAAAATCTGATATTTTGAAAATATTGTCATTTAAATATTATAGTGATAAAGAGTATTCAATTGTGATTTAAAATTGAAATGAAAGTGGGAATCGTTTTTTTAAATGAATTTATAAAATACGTTTTGAACGAAATATATGCAATATATATTAATGGCTTGAGTAGAATGCACCGCACCGCGACCGTTTCGACCATTGACTTCGAATTGACATTACGGGAGATCCGACAGTCGGATTCTCCTAAAACCGGAACAGATGTGTTCGTATCGAAAAAAGCTTTCCAATGAATATAAAAGATTTGAAATCTAGCTGCTGTATTTGGAATTATGTCCAAATCAAATTGGGAAAAGGTCGTTATGGATGCAGTTCGATGGCCGTTATTGGAAACCGACTGTAAGGGCCTTGATAAAATTATTAAAAAATATTAATAATTTGTGTAAAATCATAATAAATGATTTGGAAAAAATTTGGATGAAAAATTCCATGTTTGTAAAGATAAAAATATATTTTTATCTAAATGAACTAGTTGTTAACTAGATTTGAAATCCAATAATTTTTAAAATAAATAAATTGAATTTATAAAAGGGTTTTAATAAAATTAGAAATTTCCAACGTATGAATTGTAATGGATTTGAATAGAAATCAACTTCGGAGATGTTGATATTGGATTCCTTGACTATACAGATATTGTAGAGGAATGTGGAAGACAGACGTATATCGTTATTCTCTATACGATATGTGTTGGTTTCAGAACTTGACACTAAATGTAAGTCGATATAATTTCTATTCAGAGCCTTATATTTAATATCAAAGTGGATTTTGGGTTTGTTGTGAATGGTGTCTTCGGCAACATAGTTCTTAAACCCCATGTGAAAAGGATAATTTTTTTAATTAAGAGTATTAGAGTTTCCAATTATATTTAGTAATTGAAATAAAATGGAATGTGAATTGGGTTTATTATGAACTGTGTTTTTAATGACATTCGTTCTTTAACCTGATTAACAGTGAAATGTGATTTGGAATTTATAAATCTTTTATTAAGATTTAATAGAAATTTTCCAAAGTACAGTTTTCCAATTTAATAGAACAAACTGGAATGGAATTCGGTTTGGTAATAATTGAAGTGAGCTTCTGTGGAGGAAGATAGTTAATATATATGGAATTTAAAAGTCTTTGTCGTTATTCCATCTATATTATTAGTCCGATACGGAAATTGATCTCGATTATATATTAATCTGTTTTCCGTGAAGATTCCATATTTAATGGAACGTGATTTTGGGTTTATCGTGAAATGCATTTTAAATGACATTTGTTCTTTAACCCAGTTAAAGACAGATTACAGTCTAACATTGTATTTCGAACTGTATTGTTGATCTCTGCCAAATATATATCTGTTTGGTGGCGGAGAATTTACTCTCTTTCTTAACACCCTTCTCTGAGACTTACAAGCTTAAAGGTTATAGATCGACAGGAATCAGTGGTATGGTGTAGATTGTCGATGCAGCATGCTTGATTTCACAAAGTTAATTAAACATTAATAATGATTGTTGGAAAGTGAAACACCCCACCTCCGTTAAGGTCACTCACAAAGGGAATGCCTTAACTTTAGTGGAGTATTATAGGTACAAGACACAGAAAATTTTACAAGATAGATAAGCATAAGCAGCGGAATTCAAATTATTTATTTAATACGTGGTTCAATACAAAAGCATTACATCAAATTGTCTCAAAACAACTTCCAAAACATTACAACATAATTTATGTCTTGATTATTTAATAAAGAAGCATAAATCATAAATAAAACTGCATAAATCCCCAAGGATAATGTCCAAGAGCCATAACCAAGATTGAGAGAGAGAGTCCAAATCATACATCTACTTTCTTGAAGCTTGCAAAGGGTCTGACTAAGCTCCAGTATTCCCTCCCTGTGGACCTGGAGGGGGAACGAAAGAAAAGAGGACGAAAGAAAACGGGTCAGACAATAAGTCTGGTAAGTTCGGTTATTACTAGTATTTAAACAAGGAACGAGATTATGACAGTAATAACAGAACATAGGACAATACCCTAATATAAGATAAGAGGAAACCCATTACTATAATCTCTGCAACTACTTAACCATTGGATCCACCAGCCCTACGTGTTTATAACAAACGATCCCTTAATGATCGGCTCCTACTCGCATGCATTCATATCCTATGTCATTCGGCCCTGCTTGACTGTAGATACCTGTGCTGGACCCACCATGGGGTGTATCAGTCCTTCTGGTGGCAACCCGACATGATTCAGGATGCACAGTGTATACTACTAATGCCCAGTGCCTGATTTTTCCACTCCGGGGTACGTGCACGCCTATACTCCGTCGGAACCCACACTGGCCCACCAACCGCCGACATTTTGACCACTTACACTCAGCCCAGTAATCGTGCCCTACCCTGCCTAGTTTCAGGGTACCATGATACATCTATGTGGGTTACTGCGGAAATGGGTCTCCGTTACTATGGTTTTCTAATCAACATGTTTATTTGGCTAAGTGTCCAAGTTTACTTAACCACACCCATTTGTTTAGTTAACATGTTGAATCGGTTAAGTGTTTTCCCTAATTGACTTAACCTTACCAATCCCGACTTAGCTTTAATTTATTAAAGCACCAACCACTCACATTAGACAGGTATTGTTGTGGTCACTGGATGTGCCGGTCGGTTTCAGGCAGATTTACACCACAACTCAGTCTAACCTCGGGTTCTTTTTGGGCTTGATGCACTAACCACCCACATTAGACAGGTGTTGTTGTGGTCACTGGATATGCCAGTCGGTTCCGGGCAGATTTACACCACAACTCAGTCTAACCTCAGGTTAGGCATATTCGTCTTTTCTAAATTCACATTTTTCTATATATGTCTAATTTCTTTTTGTAAGTTTAATTTAATTTAATCATGCCATGATTATCCTTTGATTATGCTCACCATAAATGGTATATCAAAAATACCATTTTATGAACAAATCTATGCCATGAATTTCCATATTTTCCCATCGCTACCCTCGTGAAATGTACGCATGAATCACATAAATTGTTGGGCTAGTAAATTAGCCTAACCCATAAACAAGAAAAGGGGTAATATACAAGAGACAGAAAATAGCATACATTTCAACTTGTCATTTGTAACTTGGCATAGAGGTATCATTAACTTTAATTAAATGGGTAATGGTGAACTTGTGACTAAGTTGGGTCTAATTGTCATGTAAACTTGACAAAGGTCTAACATGGAGGTTTAACATATAATCACAGTTTTAAACCACAACTTAGCATATTAATTTATGTATGTCAAAACATAAGAAAGCTATTATAATCTTTTTTAAGTCGCAACTTAGCATATTAACTTATGTATGTCAAAACATAAGAAAACTATTATCAACATATTCGAATCATTACTTAACATGATGACTTATGTGTTTTAAACATAAGAGAACTTTTTTTCCAATTTTTTCAACATAAATAGATTCAACCTAACATGAATATACATGAGTGTCAATCTAACATATAAGCATGTGGTTTAGATCATAAACTTGCAAATAACAACCAATTTGTAACATGACATGTTCTACCATTTAATTAGCACAATAAATTCCATTACCCAATCATAATAGATTCCAATAACATACAATATGTTCATCACCACAAGCATATAGACATGATTAATATACAACATGTTCGTTGCCACAAGCATATAGACATGATTAATTACAACGATACAATAATCAAATCTTATACATAAGCATCATTCTATATCCAAATTACAACATGTCATGATTCAATTAAAAGAATGTTTAAATCTGCATAATAACCAACTTACAAACTTAAAAGGAATTCTTGCATTCTGAAATCTGAATTCTGAAATTGGTAAGCTCGCCTTTGATGTAGATCATTGAATTTGATAATCTTTTAATTTGATTTAGGTTCTTATCTTGTCTTTGAGTTGGTGACGGCTACTCCAAGTTTTCCATTGACAGCATGATAGTTCTAGGATAATTTTTGTGTGATTTTTAGGTTTGAGCATAGGGTTGTTTATATAGAATTTCAACTCAATTTGAGCCGTCAGATGATCCTAGGGTTAACCACAGCCATCCAGTGAAGATAGGGTGACACCTCATCCCTAGTGACTCAGCTTCGAGTCACAAAATCGTCGCCTTTCAGATCTGCCCGAGGGAGGGGGAGGGCAGGTCGACCCCCAGGTCGACCTGTAGGGGGGAGGTCGACACTAGGGTCGACCCCCTGGTCGACCTGGGTCCTAGGCAGAAATTTTCCCGCCCATCCCGCTTCTGACTTCTGATTCGAATTTGAATTTTGTTTTCGAGCTGTTTGAATTTATTTGATTTTTTTGGAAACTTCCGACAACCATAACTTCTTCATACGAAGTACAATTTATGCCAACTCGGACACTATTTCAACCAGAATTCCGAGACGAACACAATGGCCTAACCCATTTCCCTTAATTCTTACATTTTAAATTAAGTATTGTTTAATTCGTTATTATAACGTTAACAGAAAATACGGGGTGTTCCATTCTCCCCTCCATTTAGGATTTCATCCCCGAAATCTTCAAGTCGAGAAGAACTTATATTCTACCATCCAATCACCCATCTACTCAACCATTAAACACAGGCGCCCATTTTCCTTCGAAGATTAATGCTTCATGATCATATGCATTGTGTGTGTACATGTCCTTATCTAATGCAAAATCAGGCGGTCTACTTATTCAGTTGACCTCCTTAATGCAAATTATGTTAGTGCCATGAGTCCATTATGAATGCAATTTTTCCTACTCAAAATTTTCTACATGAGTGCACAATCATTCATACAAATGCAACGTCCATATGATAACACATCAAGTTTCAATCCGTACACAAATACATATATTCATATGCAATATGGAACTGACTGAACCGATCTAATACCTAATGTGTGTGTATATGCATCCACTAGCAACCATTAGCAACCACTTGCAACCATCAATCATAACATATTTCAATTACATTTTTACATCCAAATGGGTTCCTACCTAAGGATAAAGGATAGGATCAAGGAGATAAAAGATAGATACGAACATAAACTTAAGGAAAAAGAGATTAAGAATGTACCCTCAAAAAGAAAAGGGTAGGCTACGCATATTCTGTCCTCAGTTTCCCAAGTCGCGTCTTCCTCGGTGTCACTCCATTGAACTTTGACGAGCGTAACTTGACGATTGCAAAGCTTTTGGACTTCTGTTCCCAAGATACGGGTTGGAACTCTCCTTATAGTTGCTTCTCGTTCAACTTCAACTTCCTCTAGCATACTTGGTTCTATCACTTCCGCAGACTCCTGTAAGCATTTCCGCAGGTGAGAGACATGAAAGACATTATGAACCCCGGCAGACCTTTCGGGGAGCTGTACCCTATAAGCCATCTTCCCAATCTTCTCGATGATAGGGAATGGCCCTACAAATCTTGGTGCTAACTTTCCTGCGGATCCAAAGCGAACAACATTCCTCAAAGGAGATACTTTAAGGAACACCTTGTCTCCAACTTCGAACTCAAGGTCAGTTCTTCTTTTGTCTGCATAGGACTTCTGTCTATCATGGGCAGTTTTCATTCTTCTTCGTATCAAGTATACTTTCTCTGAAGTTTCCCTAATCATGTCTGGTCCAAGTATGAGCTTGTCTGTGGACTCCCACCAGCAAGTTCGTGACCTGCACGGTCTCCCATATAAAGCTTCGAAAGGCGCCATACCTATGGTGGCTTGGTAGCTATTGTTGTAAGCAAATTCCACCAAAGGTAGACGATCCTTCCATGTACCTCCGAAGTCAAGAATGCATAGTCTCAAGAGGTCTTCTAATACTTTGTTGACTCTTTCCGTCTGGCCATCGGTTTGAGGATGATAGGCCGTGCTTAAGCATAACTGTGTGCCTACAGCCTCTTGTAAACTCTTCCAAAACTCGCTTGTGAAGATAGGGTGTCGATCACTCACTATGCTGGAGGGTATACCATAGTGTCGAACAATCTCCTTAAGATATATGGATGCTAGAGATGAGGCAGTCCTTCTACGCTTGACGGGTATAAAGTGGGCGCTTTTTGTGAGCCTGTCCACTATTACCCAAATGTTAGTATTACCTCTTCTTGACGTAGGCAACCCATTTATAAAGTCCATCGAGATGCTATCCCATTTCCACTATGGGACCTCTAGAGGATGGAGCAGACCACCAGGCTTCTTCTGCTCCGCCTTGACTTGATGGCATATTAAACACTTAGAAACAAATTCAGCTATGTCTTTCTTCATGCCATTCCAAAAGAAAACTCTTTTGATGTCTTTATACATTTTGTCTCCGCCTAGATGTATGGTCAGCTTGGAATGGTGTGCCTCTTCTAGAACCGCCTTTACCAAATCCCTTGCTTGGGGGACGCATAGTCTTCCATCCCGTCTCAACCATCCCTTAGCATCAATGGAGTATCTATTAAGGTGACTGGAAGTCTCACCCCTAATTAGCTTGTCCATCACATCGACTAGCTGAGGGTCTTCTCTTTGCGCGGCTCCGATTGAGTCTAATAGAGTTGGTCGCACTTTTAACGTTGCAAGCAAGCCAAGTACAAAGTCAGAGGAGGGTTTGAAGTTAAAGCTTGCTATGAACTCCAAGCTTTGCCTTTCCATAAAGAGAGGGCTTAAGGCCAGCTTCTTTCTACTTAAAGCATCTGCTACTGCATTGTCCTTGCCAGGAGTGTAGGAAATCTCAAAATCGAACGAGGCAAGAAACTCCATCCATCTTTGCTGCCTCAAATTGAGATCTTTCTACGAGAAAAGGTATTTCAACGATTTATGGTCAGTATGTAGTTCAAATTTCTCACCTAGGAGATAATGGCGCCAAGACTTAAGTGCAAAAACGATGGCTGCCAGCTCTAGGTCGTGGGTTGGGTAGTTTTTCTCACGTACTTTCAACTGCTTTCCACCATAAGCTACTACCTTCCCTTCTTGCATCAGAACGCTCTTCTAATGTTGCTAGCAAGCCAAGTACAAAGATAGAGGAGGGTTTGAAGTTAAAGCTTGCTATGAACTCCAAGCTTTGCCTTTCCATAAAGAGAGGGCTTAAGGCCAGCTTCTTTCTACTTAAGGCATCTGCTACTACATTGCCCTTGCCAGGATTGTAGGAAATCTCAAAATCGAACGAGGCAAGAAACTCCATCCATCTTTGCTGCCTCAAATTGAGATCTTTCTGTGAGAAAAGGTATTTCAACGATTTATGGTCAGTATATAGTTCAAATTTCTCACCTAGGAGATAATGGCGCCACGACTTAAGCGCAAAAACGATGGCTGCCAACTCTAGGTCGTGGGTTGGGTAGTTTTTCTCACGTACTTTCAACTGCTTTCCACCATAAGTTACTACCTTCCCTTCTTGCATCAGAACATCGCCCAGTCCCGTTCCGTAAGCATCTGTGTAAACTGTAAACATCTTGCTTCCATCAGGCAATGTCAGAACTGGGGTTGTTGCTAGAGTCCTTTTCAAACGTTCGAAAGCAATATTGCAATCCAAATCCCAATTGACAGCTAGATTCTTCTTTGTCAAACTTGTCAGTGGAGCAAAGATTTTTGCAAAATATTTGATAAATTTTCGATAAAAGCCTGCTAACCCGAGAAAGCTTCGGACTTCGGTTGCGTTTCGAGGAACCTTCCAATCTTGCACAACAACCACTTTCGCGGGGTCCACAGCTATCCCCTCCTTTGACACCACGTGCCCAAGGAACCTAACTTCTTCTCTCCAGTAATGGCATTTGGAGAATTTCACCTTCAACTGATGTGCACGAAGAGTATCCATGTGTGATGGCCCGCCCCGCACCAGCCGGCATTTCCTCCGAAAGTGCGTTGTACACATGCCCAACTAGCACAGAACGGTCGCCCAAGAAAGAAAAGAAGAGAATGAACTAATCAGAAACCTATAGAATGTCTCAAAGCGCATGGAAAAAAATATAATAATAATGTACTTGACATAAAACAGGCTAGATAGTGCATAAGCTGAAAACTAAACCAACATAGCAGTGGAAATCCAAATACAGCTTGTGGTCCAACATCGTTATTACAATTTTAAACTGTTTCTAAAGAAAAAGAAAGCTAAAGTAGAAGATGCACTACTAATGCGCAAGCAGTGATCTTCAACAACACAGGGAGAATATCTATATGTATCATACGTGGAAGCCTCCTGCTCGTCTCCGGATCATCTACTCGTGCATACCCAGCTAAGCTATCTCTAGTCTGCTCGTGAGAGCACCCAGAGTAATAAGAGGAGACATAAAACTCTGGGTCAGACAAAAAGTCTAGTATGAGCGATAAGCAGCTAAACAGAACAATAACTGGTATACTAAACCATACCTGAACCTGGACCTGCAACCAAAGAGTTAGCACTACATACCGTACAATACTCTAAGGTGCCACTGAACAGTTGGTGTAAAGATAACGGGGTGGGGGTGTGCATGTTATAATGATGACAAACAAATCAACCATAGCAATCATCCTCATATATCTCACTCAGTGCGTAAAGCATACGATGTCCACCACTGTCAATCACTAGACCCATCGGAGTAGTGACGAAGTTCGACTTGTACAACTACTGCTACCACCAAGCTTACCACATAGAGTCATGACCAAACCTTTGCAAATGACCCCACTTCATTGGTATATAGCTCTTTAGTCGTACCTAGGCCACTTTGGCCCTGAATCCGTTCACGTACTCCCTAAATATAGTGATTCAAAGTTACAGACATCGACAACCCCTTAGCACACGTCCCGCAGCAAAGCCCAACTCATGAAGTTAACTCGTTGGTTCCCAACTGGATCCTGAGTTTTACTTCCTATTTGGACTTCCTTTGCATCTCGGGCTTTGGTCGAGTTGGAGTTGGTCTTCGGAAGAAGTCGTCACGATGAAGTAAAAGTATGCATCTGGTTCGGTTCGGTACTCCCAACCCGGTTCGGTTCGGTGGTCCAAGTCCATGCCTTGATTAGTGCTCCATCCCTCCTCGTTTCGGTCCACTCACACTTGCTTGGTTCGGTTCAGAAGTATAGTGCCCATCCTCTGTTCGGTTTGGTGGTTGCTCCCTTCTAGGTATTCTGATCTGATCCCATCCTTCTCCATTCGCTCGATCCGATCCCCCTTTTGGTCTCTCCGATCCAATCCCGTGTCCAACTCCATCTCTAAGAAGACGACCTTCCTTCTCGCCAAGTATCCTTTAGTGCGAAGTTCCGATCCAGTTCGGTTTCTCTGCCCAATCCACCATCCGATCCAAGCCTCCTATTCCAATCCGATGGGAAACCCTGCACATTTTCCTGCAACTTTTCCAGCGGCTGTTTTATGCCATTTGACGGCGTTTTCGACCAATGTAACACTTTAGGGAAATCACAAAGCATACCATACAGTCATAGCAGCATGTATAATCGTCCACAATCAGCAAAACAACAATCAACGCATGTAAAATGGATCAAGCATACCAAAAGTCCCATAATTTCCCTTAAGCTTGTTTAAGAAAAACTAATGATATGATTAGTAAAACTTAACCAAATCAAACCAAATTTCTAACAGAGGTCTAAAACATTATTTCAGAATTTATAAATATTTTTCCAGAATTTATTAATGTATAAATTCGCTAATTATCACTAATCACCCTAATTAACTGTAATTAGTGTCAAAACAATGTTAATCACTTAACTTTGCCACAATTAAATTTTAGAACTGAAATAATCTACTGTATGGGTCGAATTCCAATGCCTAGCAGCAGCTCCAACTCAGATTTGGTGCTATTTCTCCTTGTTTGATGAAGTTTAAGCCAAAACTTGATTAAGAAGTGATTAGCGGCGATTCTAGATGTTGGAAGCCATTGTTAGGGTTTTCTAAGATGTATATGGCGGCTTGGAAATGAGAAAAACCGAAATCCCTAACCCTAATAGCCCTTAAATACTCCAAATCCAGAAATCTCCCTTTGGGCCTAGCTGTTAATTACCCGGTTAAGCCCAATTAAGCTGTTTTTCACCATCTGAAACTTGTTTCAGCCATATCTCCCAAACGGTAAGTCTGTTTGGCTAGTGTGACCACTCTACGGAATTGTAAACCATCATCCAAAGCCAATAGAAGTGGAATCAGGTCAAAACTCCTTTCCAATCAAAAGTTATGGCTAAAACAGTATCAGCTAGGGCAAAACGGTCATTTAAAAATCGACAAAAATCATGAACATGGGAAATGACCCCAATAGTCGTCTCCCAAAGTTACATGACCATACGAGTTCATATGTGAAAGAAATAAATATTCTATGATCCTATGATGCGTAGAATGTGGGTCGTTACACTCTCCCCTCTTAAGAAATTTCGTCCTCGAAATTCCTTAACCCAAAACATACAAAGGATCCCGCATGCTTACCAGCCACATACTATAATCAAACATGCAAAACAAACAAACAAGCCTATCCTAGCATGCAGAAAGACTAAATCGAAGTTAAAATCTTACCAGGCGAAGAGTTCTGGATACATCTTCCTAATGCTCTCCTTTGTCTCCCAAGTACAGTCATTCTCATTCTCGCCCCACTGGACTTTGACTAACTTCACCGCTTTACTTCGCAGTTGCTTCGTATCGTTCCCAACAATACGCATAGGCTTGCGGTTCCCAACCGCCTCGGGTTCAACTTCGATATCATCCAACTGATCAGGTGAAATAGTCACATCTGGGTCATGCACGAACTTCCTTAACTTGGAAACATGAAATACGTTGTGAACTCCTGCCATCTTCTCTGGTAATTCAACTTTGTATGCCAAATTCCCAATTTGCTCAAGAACTGGGAATGGACCAACAAATCTTGGTGCTAACTTGCGTCTTGCCAAATCGTGTCACTCTTTTTAACGAAGAAACCTTGACAAACACCAAGTCGCTAATGGAGAACTTTAATTCTTTTCTCCTCTTATCAGCATAACTCTTCTGCCTATCTTGGGCAGCCTTTATTCGCTGTCGGATAACTTTAATCTTAGCTGAAGTTTCTCTTATCACATCGGGTCCAAGCACAAACTTCTCACCAGTTTCTACCCAACATGACAGTGAGTTGCACATTCTTATGTACAAAGCTTCAAATGGAGCCATACCGATACTGGATTGATACCTATTGTTATATGCAAACTCTACTAGATGCAAATGGTCATCCCATGATCCACCAAAATCCAATACACAAGCTCTCAAGAGGCCTTCTAACACTCGATTCACCCTCTCTGTCATTCCGTCAGTTGGAGGATGATACACGGTACTGAGATGTGATTCTGATCATAACGCCTCTTGTAAGCTCTTCCAAAATCCACTAGTGAACAACAGATCTCGGTCACTCACAATGCCTTTGGGTATTCCATGAAATCCCACCACCCACTTTATATACAGTTCCGCTAACTTAGCTGCCATCCTGTTTGACTTAACGGGTATAACCTTGCACTCTTAGTCAATCGGTCCACAATCACCCAATTGCTATCATGGCCTGATCTAGTCCTTGGTAACCCATCAATGAAATCCATTGACACTTGTTCCCATTTCCATTCTGGAATTTCTAATGGTTGTAACAAACCACTAGGCTTCTTTTTCTCAGCTTTAACTAGCTGGCAATTCCTGCATTTGGATATAAACTTCCCAATGTCTCTTTTCATCCCTTCCCAGTAGTAGGTCTGCTTCATGTCTCGGTACATCTCGTTACCACCGGGGTGTATAGTCAGTTTTGAGTGATGACATTCTCTAAGCACTTCATCTCTTAATCCATTGACATTGGGTACAACTAGTCTTCCATTCTTTCTAAGCCATCCAACTCGATCAAGCCCATACTTATTCATCTCTTTGTCGATTCCCATCTCTAACTTTGAGATGATTTCCAATAGGTTAGGATAGTCCCTCTGACTGGAACCAATCCGCTCAATCAAAGTGGGTCTGATCGTCAAACTTGTAACATTTCTGGATCCAATTCGCACATTGGTCTGAAATCATACCCAGTGATGTACTCCAATTGCTTCCATTCTAGAAACATAGTCCCTAAATTGGCATGTCTTCTACTCAATTGCATCAGCCACCGCATTGCCCTTTCCTGGTGTATATGCGATGTCGAAATCGTAGGAAGCTAAGAATTTTAACCACATTTGTTGTCGGAGATTTAGATCCTTTTAAGATAAAAGATACTTTAACGATTTATGATCGGTAAACAACTCGAATCTTTCTGCCAAGAGATAATGTCTACACATCTTCAATGCAAACACGATCGCTGCCAATTCCAAATCATGGGTAGGGTATCTTTTCTCATGCAGTTTCAGTTGCCGACTTGCATAAGCTACAACCCTACCTCCTTGCATCAATACAGCACCTAGCCCTGTGCCACATGCATCCGTATATATTGTCATCCTTCATTCCCTTAGGAATGACTAACACAGGTGCACATGTCAACTTTTCTTTTAGGCTCTTGAATGCATTCTCGCACTTTTCGTCCTAGACGAAAGCTTGATTCTTCTTGGTCAACTGAGTCAACAGTGCTGCTATCTTGGAGAAGTCTTGGATAAACTTACGATAATATCCAGCTAACCCCAAGGAACTTCGTATGTCCATTGCATTCTTGGGCGTAGACCAATCTTGTACCGTAGCCACTTTCGTAGGATCCACGGCAATATCATTCTCTGAGACAACATGGCCCAAGAATCTCACTTCCCTCCTCCAGAAGTGACAATTAGAAAACTTTTCTTTCAATTGGTGTTTTCTCAACAACTCCATCACTATTCTCAAATGTTCCTTGTGTTCTTCTTCTGTCCTTGAATGGACCAAAATATCATCCACGAACACAAGGACAAACTTATTCAACTAATCTCTGAATACCCTATTCATAAGATCCACAAAGTATGCTGGGGCATTGGTCAACCTGAATGGCATGACCAACCACTCATAAAATCTAGACGGCGTACGAAATGCCATTTTAGCTATACTCTCAGCTTCCACTCTAAGCTGATGAAAACCTGTCGCGAGATCCAACTGAGAGAATACTCTCGCGCCACTCAACTGATCAAACAAATCATCTATCCATGGTAGAGGATACTTATTCTTCCTCGTCACTTTATTCAACTCGCGGTAGTCTACACACAAATGAAGGGAACCATCCGCCTTGGTAGCAAACACAACTGGTGCTCCCCATTAAGAAACACTCCTTCTGATAAATCCCTTCTTTAAAAGATCGCTAACTTGCACCCCGAGCTATCGTTGCTCTCTTGGTGCCATACGACGAAGTGGCATCACTATAGGTCTGGCATCTTTTACTAAATCAATATGGAACTCAATCTCTCGGTGTGGTGGAAGCCCAGTCACTTCCTCGAATACGTCCGGATACTGGCTAACCACGGGCAAACCTGAAAACTCACTATGCGGGATGTCGAGGGAATTTAGAAAACTAGCTATTACCCCATCACCGGGTAGACTACCAAACACTACCCTCCGCCCATCATCCGCTCTAGCTGTCACCAAAAATCCCTCACGGTCTACCACAACCGCGTATCTTTGGAGCCAATCGACTCCCAAAATAATGCCAAACCCAATAAAGCCCAAAACAAAGCAATCACAAACAAACATGCATCCATGACTCGATAAGACCACATTACGACAAATCATGCTAAGGTTAGTTGAACCACCAATCAGGTTCGTCACTACTAAAGGTCTATCGACAATCTCGGGCTCCAACCCCAACCTATCTACCAGGTCACTAGATATGAAAGAGCTGGAAGCCCCGGTATCAAACAGAACTCTAACAGGAACATCATAAACGGAAACCATACCTTGAATAATGACACTCTTTCCCTTCTCCGCCGCAGTTGGGACATTCAACGAAGAAGGAATAACATTAAGGGCATATGCTTTCACCACCTGTTTTCTTTAGGGGGTTGCGGACACTTGTCCTTGTGATGCCCCCACTTGGCCACAGTTGAATCACTTCCTATCCGTTGGCTTGGCCTGACACTCTTTGGCATAGTGGCCCTTCTTACCACAGCTGAAGCACTCAACATCTTGCTTATTCTTTTTCTTCTGGCCATCCTTGGTATGATTCTGCTTTCTCTTATTCTGAGAACCATTCTTGCCTCCACCGCTTGCTTGCGGCTTTGGCTCCTCTGCAGATGCGACCTCAATCTTCGACTTAGGGTAAAGACTCTCTAATCTCAATGCTTTCCCCACAATCGATTCAAACGTCTCATCGATGTGGTTAATAAGCCTTTCCCCCAAGTACTGATCCAAGCCAGTTATGAACTTCTCATTCTTCTTCTCGGCAGTATCTATTAGGGATAACCCATATTTCGACAAAGTGTCGAATTCAGCAATATACTCCGAGACAGCTCTGCCATTCTGCTTGAATTCCAAGAATTTCTTAAACATCACTGACTTCTGAGCAGGTGGAATGAACTTATCGCTAAAGCGAACCTTGAACTGCTCCTAAGTAATCTGATCCTCGGGAGTAGCTTCTTTTATAGCATTCCACCAATTCATTGCCCGTCCTTGCAGCTGACGGGATGCTAGCCTTCTCTTCATTGCATCCTCGATACCCAAGTCTTCAAAGATACGCTCGCAGCTAATCAACCAATCCTGAACATCTATAGCGGACTCCGTTCCATGGAACGGCTTCCCACCAAGACTAGTATAATCCTTGTTCAGCTTGGCGAAATCGGTCCTAGGCGCCTGCACTATTGGACCACCACCATTACCACCATTGGGAGCTTCCCTCTGCACATCCCTAAGCATCTCCCTCAAGAGGTCAGTAAACATCGTCCTCATGTCAGCAGCATTCCAATTATTGGCTCCCCTACCAGCACCTCTTGCGTATCGGCTCATCGTTCAATCTGTAAAGAGAAAACGATTAACCATCTCCATAGTGGTGCTAGTGCAGTGCGACTTCATCCTTAACTATACTAATAGTATATATATAGCTTTTGAAAACGAAAATAATAACAAATACATGCTCTCATATACGTATACTATCTCTCCCTGATGACTTCCCTAGGTTAGCTACGCAACCTACAGCTCTGATACCAAGTGTGATGGCCCGCCCCGCACCAGCCGGTATTTCCTCCGAAAGTGCGTTGTACACATGCCCAACTAGCATAGAACGTTTGCCAAAGAAAGAAAAGAATGAACTAATCGGAAACCTGTAGAATGTCTCATAGCGCATGGAACAAAGTATAATAATAATGTACTTGACATAAAACAGGCGAGATAGTGCATAAGCTGAAAACTAAATCAACATAGCAGAGGAAATCCAAATATAGCTTGTGGTCCAACATCGTTATTACAATTTTAAACTGTCTCTAAAGAAAAAGAAAGCTAAAGTAGAAGATGCACTAATAATGCCCAAGCAGTGATCTTCAACAGCACAGGGAAAATGTCTATATGTATCATACGTGGAAGCCTCCTGCTCGTCTCCGGACTAGCTACTCGTGCATACCCAGCTAACCTGTCTCTAGTCTGCTCGTGAGAGCACCCAAAGTAATAAGAAGAGACATAAAACTCTGGGTCAGACAAAAAGTCTGGTATGAGCGATAAGCAGCTAAACTGAACAATAACTGGTATACTAAACCATACCTGAACCTGGACCAGCAACCAAAGAGTTAGCACTACATACCGTACAATACTCTAAGGTGCCACTGAACAGATGGTGTAAAGATAACAGCGTGGAGGTGTGCATGTTATAATCATGGCAAACAAATCAACCATAGAAATCATCCTCATATCTCTCACTCAGTGCGTAAAGCATACGATGTCCACCACTGTCAATCACTAGACCCATCGGAGTAGTGACGGAGTTCGACTTGTACAACTACCACCAAGCTTACCACATGGAGTCATGACCAAACCTTTACAAATGACCCCACTTCATTGGTCTATAGCTCTTTAGTCGTACCTAGGCCACTATGGCCCTGAATCCGTTCACGTACTCCCTAAACATAGTGATTCAAAGTTATAGACATCGACAACCCCTTAGCACACGTCCCGCAGCAAAGCCCAACTCATGAAGTTAACTCATTGGTTCCTAACCGGATCCTGAGTTTTACTTCCTATTTGGACTTCCTTTGCATCTCGGGCATTGGTCGAGTTGATCTTCGGAAGAAGTCGTCACGATGAAGTAAAAGTATGCATCTGGTTCGGTTTGGTACTCCCAACCCGGTTCGGTTTGGTGGTCCTAGTCCATGCCTTGATCAGTGCTCCATCCCTCCTCGGTTCGGTCCACTCACACTTGCTTGGTTCGGTTTGGAAGTATAGTGCCCATCCTCTGTTCGGTTCGGTGGTTGCTCCCTTCTAGGTATCCCAATCCGATCTCATCCTTCTCCATTCGCCCGATGCGATCCCCCTTTTGGTCTCTCCGATCCATCCCCTGTCCAACTCCAACTCTAAGCAGATGATCTTCCTTCTCACTAAGTCTCCTTTAGTGTGAAGTTCGATCAGGTTCGGTTTCTCTGCCCAGTCCACCATCCGATCCGAGCCTCCTATCCCGATCCGATCTAAAACCCTGCACATTTTCCTGCAACTTTTCCAGCGGCTGTTTTACGCCATTCGACGACATTTTCGACCAATCTAACACTTTTGGGCAATCACAAAGCATGCCATACAGTCATAGCAGCATGTATAATCATCCACAATCATCAAAACAACAATCATAGCATGTAAAATGGATCAAACATACCCAAAATCCCATAATTTTCCTTAAGCATGTTTAAGCAAAACTAATGATATGATTAGTAAAATTTAACCAAATAAAACCAAATTTCTAACAAAGGTCTAAAACATTATTTTAGAATTTATAAATATTTTTCCAGAATTTATTAATGTATAAATTCGCTAATTATCACTAATCACCCTAATTAACTGTAATTAGTGTCAAAACAATGCTAATCACTTAACTTTGCCACAATTAAATTTTAGAACTGAAATAATCTACTGTATGGGTCGAATTCCAATGCCTAGCAGCAGCTCCAACTCAGATTTGGTGCTATTTCTCCTTGTTTGATGAAGTTTAAGCCAAAACTTGATTAAGAAGTGATTAGCGGCGATTCTAGATGTTGGAGGCCATTGTTAGGGTTTTCTAAGATGTATATGGCGGCTTGGAAATGAGAAAAACCGAAATCCCTAACCCTAATAGCCCTTAAATACTCCAAATCCAGAAATCTCCCTTTGGGCCTAGCTGTTAATTACCCGGTTAAGCCCAATTAAGCTGTTTTTCACCATCTGAAACTTGTTTCAGCCATATCTCCCAAACGGTAAATCTGTTTGGCTAATGTGACCACTCTACGGAATTGTAAACCATCATCCGGAGCCAATGGAAGTGGTTTCAGGTCAAAACACCTTTCCAATCAAAAGTTATGGCCAAAAAAGTATCAGCTAGGGGCAAAACGATCATTTAAAAATCGACAAAAATCATGAACATGGGAAATGACCCCAATTGTCATCTCCCAGAGTTACATGACCATACGACTTCATATGTGAAAGAAATAAATATTCTACGATCCTATGATGCATAGAATGCGGGTCATTACACCATGACTTCTTTTAGATGCTAAGCATGCTCTTCCTCATTCTTTTGAGAAGATCAAAATATCGTCTACGAAGGCCACCACAAACTTATTGAGGAACTCTCGGAATACCCTGCTCATTAAATAAATGAAGTAAGCGGGTGCATTTGTCAAGCCGAAGGGCATGACAAGCCACTCGAAGAGACCATCTGAAGTTCTAAACGCGGTCTTATCAATGCTGTCTTCAGCCACCCTTAGCTGATGAAACGCGGTAGCCAAATCTAATTGGGAGAAAACCGATGCACCTACAATCTGATCGAATAAATCATCTATTCTTGGGAGTGGTTGCATATTCCTTTTGGTCAGCTTGTTTAGCTCCCTACAATCAACGCATAGGCGAAGCGAACCGTCCGCTTTAGTGGTGAACACTACTGGAGCACCCCATTCAGAAATACTCCGCCTTATAAACCCCTTCTCAAGCAATTCTTTAACTTGCTTGCTGATTTCTTTCCTCTCCCTCGGAGCCATTTGTCTAATGGGTAAAGCAACGGGTTTTGCATTGTCGATGAGGTATATGCGGAAACCTATCTTCCGCTTCGGAGGTAAGCCCTTCACCTCTTCAAACACATCTGAGTATTCACGGGCTACCCTTACAGACTGCAAGATCTCAACAGACGCATCAAGAGATTCTAGATAACTATGCACAATGGAGTTCATGGGATTATAAGAAATTTCGAGGGTGTTAACGAGATGAGTCATGAGTCTAACCACTCTCTTTTCACAATCGAGGACGACACCATTACTGGATAGCCAATCCATGCCTAGAATCAACCCATAGCCCGTGAAGCCCAAAACAAAGGCATTACATTTAAACCCAACGCTTAGTATAGATAATTTCAAATCCAAACATACCATTGACAAATAAGATGAGCCCCCAATCGGATTTGAAACAACCAAGGGATCCTCTACTATACTGGTGTCTAGGTGCAGAGATTTCACTAAAGCAGTAGATATAAAAGAGTGCGATGCACCAGAATCAAATAGTGTACGAACAAGCTAATCAAAAAGATACACTAAACTTTCGACAGAAATAATTCTACCTCCTTCTTGCGGAGGTGCCATGAGAGCGTGAACTTGTCCTCCAGAAGAAGATCCAGCTCCCTGCCCTTGCTTCCTTGGGCGAGCCCTAGCCATGTGTCCTATCTCACCACAGTGGAAACAGCCACCCATCTTCATTTTCTTCTTCTTGCAGTCTTTGATCAGATGTCCAGGAATGCCACAGAAATTACACTTTCTCTTTTCACGGGGTTTGTTGTTCTTCCCGCCATTCTTTGAATCAGCCTTCTTGTTCTGCGACCCCTTCCCCTTCTTATCTTGAGGCACCTCCTCTTTTGCCTCATTCTTGCCCTTGTCTTCCTCATGTAAGAGTGCCATGTCCACTAACCTCTCGTAAGTATCCCCCATGGGTATATGGGCCATAGCCAAGCTGTGAAGTGGCTCATTCAATCCTTTGACAAAACAGAGAGCCTTCTTATGAGAAGTATTCACTAAGTCCAGTCTGAATCGGGCCAGCTGATTGAATTGATTGACGTACCCCTTGACCGTCATACTTCCTTGTTTAAGAGGAAATTTTCCAGCTGTAAACTTCACTCAGCTTGTGAGAGGAATTTCATCTCAAACCTTATTCTGAAATCCATCCATGTGTCAACTGTTCTTTCAGCGTTAGTGACTTCCCACCAATAGGATGCTTCGTCTTTGAGCAACCATACGGCCAGCTGTATCTTCTGCATATCGTCCACCTCAAAGATAACGAACAGATCCTCAGTTTCTTTAAGCCAGTTCCTAGCTTCTACAAATGATTCAGTTCCCTTGAAATCCTTTCCACCCATGGCCCTAAAGTCTCTACAAATCTTTGAGAAAGCATTTGCATGAGGAGAAGGAGGAGGAACTGCTGCAGCTGGAGGAGGAGGAATATCTGCTGGGGCTGCGTCATTGGCCCTAGCCTCTAAGTACCTCCTGAACCAGCAAGGTATCGGTACACCCTCTAGAAGGTCAAGATTCCCACACATGCTGAAACGAAAAAGAAAAGATTCAAAATGAAGGATAGAAAGATAATGCATATGGCTTTGGTGGATTATGCCTTTTTAAAATTTAAAACAACATTCTTTCTTGTAAAATGCTTCTTTATATTTCTTTTTGAAAATAATTTTCAAAAAAAACTCTTATCTGATCTAGTAAACCTTCGCTCTGATACCAAGTGAAACACCCCACCTCCGTTAAGATCACTCACAAAGGGAATGCCTTAACTTTGGTGGAGGGTTATAGGTACAAGGCACAGAAAATTTTACAAGACAGATAAGCATAAGTAGCGGAATTCAAATTATTTATTTATTACATGGTTCAATACAAATGCATTACATCAAATTGTCTCAATACAACTTCAAAACATTACAACATAATTTTTGTCTTGATTATTTAATAAAGAATAACAAATCATAAATAAAACTGCATAAATCCCCAAGGATAATGTCCAAGAGCCATAGCCAAGATTTAGAGAGAGTCCAACTCATATATCTGCTTTCTTGAAGCTTGCAAAGGGCCCGACTAAGCTGCGGTATTCCCTCCCTGTGGACCTGGGGGGAACGAAAGAAAATAGGACGAAAGAAAACGGGTCAGACAATAAGTTTGGTAAGTTCGGTGATTACTAGTATTTAAACAAGGAAAGGGATCATGACAGTAATAACAGAACATAGGACAATACCCTAATATAAGATAAGAGGAAACCCATTACTATAATCTCTGCAACTACTTAACCATCGGATCCACCAGCCCTACGTGTTTATAACAAACGACCCCCTTAATGATCGGCTTCTACTCGCATGCATTCATATTCCGTGTCATTCGGCCCCACCTAACTGTAGATACCTGTGCTGGTCGCACCATGGGGTGTATCAGTCCTTCTGGTGGCAACCCAACACGATTTAGGATGCATAGTGTATACTACTGTTGCCCAGTGCCTGGTTTTTCCACTCCGGAGTACGTGCATGCCCATACTCTATCGAAACCCACACTGGCCCACAACCGCCGACGTTTTGACCACTTACACTCAGCCCAGTAATCGTGCCCCATCCTGCCTAGTTTCAGGGTACCATGATACATCTATGTGGGTTACTGCTGAAATGGGTCCCCGTTACTAGGGCTTTCTAATCAACATGTTTATTTGGCTAAGTGTCCAAGTTTACTTAACCCCACCCATTGTTAACATGTTGAATCGGTTAAGTGTTTTCCCTAATTGACTTAACCTTACCAATCCTGACTTAGCTTTAATTTATTAAAGCACCAACCACTCACATTAGACAGGTACTGTTGTGGTCACTGGATGTGCCGGTCGGTTCTGGGCAGATTTACACCACAACTCAGTCTAACCTCGGGTTCTTTTTGGGCTTGATGCGCTAACCACCCACATTAGAAAGGTCTTGTTGTGGTCACTTTATATGCTGGTCGATTCCGGGCAAATTTACACCACAACTTAGTCTAACCTCGGGTTAGGCATATTCGTCTTTTTCTAAATTCACATTTTTTCTATATATGTCTAATTTCTTTATGTAAATTTAATTTAATTTAATTTAATCATGCCATGATTATCCTTTGATTATGCTCACCATAAATGGTATATCAAGTATACCATTTTATGAACAAATCTATGCCATGAATTTGCTTATTTTCCCGTCGCTACCCCCGTGGAATGTACGCATGAATCACATAAATTGTTGGGCTAGTAAATTAGACCAACCCATAAACAAGAAAAGAGGTAATAAACAAGAGACATAAAATAGCATACATTTCAACTTTTCATGTGTAACTTGGCATAGAGGTATCACTAACTTTAATTAAATGGGTAAAGGTGAACTTGTGACTAAGTTGGGTCTAATTGTCATGTAAACTTGACAAAGGTCTAGCATTGAGGTTTAACATATAATCACAGTTTTAAACCACAACTTCGCATATTAACTTATGTATATCAAAACGTAAGAAAGCTACTATAATCATTTTTAAGTTGTAGCTTAGCATATTAACTTATGTATGTCAAAACATAAGAAAACTATTATCAACATATTCGAATCATAACTTAACATGATGACTTATGTGTTTCAAACATAAGAGAACTATTATTCCAAAATTTTCAACATAAATAGATTCAACCTAACCTGAATGTACATGAGTGTTGATCTAACATATAAGCATGTGGTTTGGATCATAAACTTGCAAATAACCACTAATTTGTAACATGACATGTTCTACCTTTTAATTAGCACAATAAATTCCATTACCCAATCATAATAGATTCCAATAACATACAATAGTTTCATCACAACAAGCATATAGACATGATTAATATACAACATGTTCATCGCCACAAGCATATAGACATGATTAATTACAACGATACGAGAATCAAATCTTATATGTAAGCATCATTCTATATCCAAATTACAAGATGTCATGATTCAATTGAAAGAATGTTTAAATCTGCGTAATAACCAACCTACAAACAAAAAAGGAATTCTTGTGTTCTGAAATCTGAATTCTGAAATTGGTAATCTCGCCTTTGATGTAGATCGTTGAATTTGATAATCTTTTAATTTGATTTAGGTTCTTGTCTTATCTTCGAATTGGTGACGGCTACTCCAAGTTTTCCATTGACAGCATGATAGTTCTAGGATTATTTTTGTGTGATTTTTAGGTTTGAGCATAGGGTTGTTTATATAGAATTTCAACTCAATTTGAGCCGTCGGATGATCCTAGGGTTAACCACAGCCATCCAGTGAAGATAGCGTGACACCTCGGCCCTAGTGACTCAGCTCTGAGTCACAAAATCGACACCTTTCAGATTTGCCCGGGGGAGGGGAAGGTCGACCCCCAGGTCGACCTGTAGGGGGAGGTCGACACTAGGGTCGACCCCCTGGTCGACCTGGGTCCTGGGCAGGAATTATCCTGCCCAGCCCGCTTCTGGCTTCTGATTTGAATTTGAATTTTGTTTTCGAGCTATTTGAATTTATTTGAATTTTCTGGAAACTTCCAACAACCATAACTTCTTCATACGAAGTCCAATTTACGCAAACTCGAACTCTATTTCAACCAGAATTCCGAGACAAACACAATGGCATAACCCATTTCCCTTAGTTCTCACATTTTAAATTAAGTATTGTTTGATTCGTTACTATAAAGTTAACAGAAAATACGGGGTGTTATAGAAGATTAAAACTAAGTGGAGTTTTAATGAATCTTTAATTAGATTAAAATGTGAATGTGATAATTTAAATTATTAAATTTGGGAAATTATCGAGAATGGAGTACCTCTAGTTTTTACTCCAAGCAATAGTCAAATCTTTAATTAGATTTGAACATGAAATGGTAATTAAATTTACAGATAACACCATGGTGTTAGATACAGAATATTACCAGTTTTGCTCCATAGGATGAATAGGTTGGGATTGGGAAATATAATAAGTGATTACTTCAGTAAGTTGCGCTAATCCCGACCAGTTTGGAAAACCTTAATTTTGCTTAAATTGTGAAAAGAATTTTTGAATGAAAGGATATTCTGGATTGGAATTAAGTATATGTTGTGTTTTTATAGCACTTGATTATAAGATACGTGAATTATTCGGAAAGGTTGGGTTTATAACCATTCTGATTAATTGATTCGACGATAAGTCGACGATGAAGACGGTGGTTGAAGACCGGAGTTCTTCACGTTGTTTAGACGATTACGGATGTCTTGATTGGGCTGTACACCCAATACAAGGTAATAAGTGGAAATCGTCCAGACGTACTTGGAGATCGACTGGATATGCGAGGACCTCTCTCCTGTATTGGACATATGGGATGAGGAATAAGGTGCCTCCGGTTTCATTCAGACCCAGAACAAACTAGTAAATGGATGTATGTTTGACATTGGATTTCATTCAGTGTTAATTGATTTCTATTAAAAATATATCTGTTTGGTGGCGGAAAATTTATTCTCTTGCTTAACACCCTTCTCTGAGACACAGGAGATTAGAGGTTATATATTGATAGACATTAGTTGCATGGCGTGAATTGTCAGTGTGACATGCTGAGATGCAAATGATCAAGGCTTTTTTTGAAAAGCAAAGTCTTTTGGTTGATGATCAAAGCACGACTTTAAATAGCATAGCTTTGTGCATAGCGCTAATTCGCAAGCCTCACACCTCGTTATGAGTCAAATACGGGATCAACTACAGGGAGTACACAATGTTTCTTTCTAGCTGTGGGTGATGTCATGGTATAGAGCCCAAACATTTATATTTTTACCTATGTAGATGATGGATAGCAAGGTGTCTCGGATATATCGGTCACTACGGGGTTGATGGATAGGTCCGATAGGACCGGGAAACGTGTGTTCAGGAATAATTAATCCACTAAAGTATGTGTGGACCAGCCCTGAAGATCCAAGGGTTGCCTCGTGGTGTGTAATCCTGAGGCATTTGCTAGAGTGTCTTGAATCGGTGAGGAGCCATCTCTGGCCTCGAACCATGATGGAAATCCAATTTCCAATACGTGACCTTTCGGTTTTAGTTGTAGAACTAGTATGGTGACATAGTATATGGTAGCTATGCCATCTGTGATTGATATATTTAAATTTAAATTGTTTTTGAATCACTATACACTTATAGTAATATCACAATGATTTGTTTTAAACATACCAAGCATGTTTGGCTATTATAAGGGAAAATTCTATCCTTCGGCTTGCGTTGCATTGCATTGTGTGATGGGACCTGAGTCTTACAATAGCTTCATTTTTCGAAAAGCAATGCATTGTTTATAAACTACTTTATGCACTAGTATTCTTGGGGGAAAACTCGTTCCATGTTATATGGTGTGGCCCCTTGATTTTGTGACGACCCCAAACCCCGTACTGACGGTGGCAAGGGTAATCTTTGAAATATAACACATAAACAGATAACAGGAGAACCACCAAATAATGTACAAATAATACACTAGATAAACATAATCATCAGAGTTACGCAGTATACAGGATCATACTTAGCACAAATACAGTTCAGCTATACATAAATGTCTACAGCGGAAAACAAACATAATATGTACAATAGGAGCTGAACAACATAAAAAGAGATAAATGATAAAATCTATCTACAGCTCCAGCTATGCAGAAAGAGCCTGCTAAGACCTGAAGACAAGGATGCCCGTGTAGAAAAAGGGGCACCCGAGTTTGCAAATGAAACAAACTACGAGTCAGTCATGGGACTGGTATGAGAAATCTACTTAACACATTATATAATTTGGCTAATCCCAGGATCACGCCACTTTCACAGAACGGATTTACTCCATTGGATTGCCAGTGCTTTAGAATAAGTAAATCTTTTAAACATCGCAATGCTTTTTATAAAAATGAAGCCATTATAAGACTCAGTTCCCATCACATAATGCAACGCAAACCGGAGGATAGAGTTTTACCTTATAATGGCCAAAATATGCTTGATACGAATAAAACACTTAAAATGTAAATTTTGTCATTTAATTCTTAATTAGACTCCAACTGTTAATTAGTAAGAGAACGATTCCCTAAGTATTAACCCAAAGGCCGAAACCAACATCAGACCAATACCCAGGAAACCACCCATCTTAGCTTGTTTTCAGTTAATTTCTAATTTTATAAAACAATCATAAATATCAATTATAGGCGACATGGGTACCATATATCATGTCGCCATATATAGGTATACAATCAAAACCGCATGATGTCGTATTTGGAAATTGGATTTCTATCATGAACCAAGGCAAAAGATAGTCCTTACCAATTCAAGACGCTCTAGCCCGTGTCTCAGGAACAGCCGCAACTGCCCCTTGGATCGTCAGGGCCGGTCCATTGGATTATTATGCTTGAACACTGCGTTTCCCCGCCCTTTGGGGTGTCAATGACCAATGAATGGCTCCATCGGCTTAACATAGTCACCGATATATCCGAGGCACCTCGCAACAGAAACAACCAAACAGGTGAAAATAATATATATGTCAGCCAGTTTAAGAACCGACACCACCTCTAGCTAGAAGGAAACGCATGCCCTCCCTGATGTCCTCTCCCGTTTCTGGTTCATACCGGGTTGTATGGCTCGCGAATTCACGTTATACACAAAGCTACGCCACACAGGCGGTGCTTTGATCATCAACCACAAGACTTTGCTTTTCAACAGAAGCCTTGATCACTGCATCTTAGCATGCCACACAGGTAATTCACACCAAGCAACTGATGGCGATCAATCACACAGAATGAATCCCAATGTCAGACACACAGTCCATTTGCAAGTCCGTTCTGGGTCTGAACGAAACCGAAGGCATGATATACATCGCATACCCATCGATCTCCACATACGTCTGGACAATCACCACTCATTATCCGTATTTCGGGATGCCTCCGAATCAGGACATCAGTTATCATCCAACCGAGGTGAAGATCTCCGGTCTTTAACCAACGTCTTCAACTTCGATTTCTTATCGTCGGTTCAGTTATTCAAAAAGGGATAAACTCGGTCTTTTTGAGCAACTCGCGTATATAAAAACAAGTGCTACACAAACACGACATATGCCTTTTTCCAATTCATTAGTCACTAACCGTAAATCAGTAAGAGAATGATTTCTTAAATATTAACCCCGAAGGCCGAAACCAACATCAGATCGAAACCCAGGAAGTCATTCGACTTAGCTAACCTTTAGTTAGTTTCTAAATTTCACATTCCATATTGTTTATAATATGTTATAATGATTTATCTCTATTTTTATTTATTGAAAAATAGCAAATTTATTCAAATGACGCTTCAGGCCATAACGCGGCCGTGGCGCTGTTTTTCTTCAGATTTGATTTACACATATCTGAATATCTAACCATTGGATCTTCACAAATTTTATATCATTAGAAAGATCTTTTCAAAACGAATCCAACGGTTCCAGTTATAGGAAAATCCGACGGTCGGATCTCCCGGTACACTCGTTTGAAGTTTCGATTTCAAAATACGAACTGCAGCGTCGTTATTTGATTTAATTTAATTATATATATATATATATATATATATATATATAATCGATTCTGGCGCTGTTTTCCTTCATCTTTGAATTAAACATTCCGGACAATCCAACCGTTGGTTCTTCACAAAGTGGGTGTCGTTGGAAAGATATTTCCAGGGCGAACCCAACGGTTTCGATTTCGGGAAAATCCGATGGTCGGGTCTCCCGCACTAATCGTTTGAAATCACAGTTTCTCAACACGAACTGCAGCTTTGTTATTCGATATATTTCAATTATATATATATATATATATATATAATCGATTCTTCGATTTCAAAAACTATTTTCTTTTCAAACATTTGATAAAAATGATATTTTTATCCAACCGACATTTACACTTCACTATTTTTAACAATTCATGTATATAGTAAAAATGTGATTTTTATTGTAAAACAATTTATTTCAAAACACAACTATTTTATATAGTTCACATAGATGATCAAAATATGATTTTTATTATAAAACAATTTATTTAAAACACGAATACCATTCAACACATGAATTTCTATTCAACGAATGAATTATTATTCAACACATGAATGTTTTCTATAGTTCGTATATATAAAATAAAAATGTGATTTTTATTGTTAAAACAATTTATTTAAAACACGAATACCATTCAACGAATGAATTTCTATTCAAGACATGAATGTTTTCTATAGTTCGTATATATAAAATTAAAATATTATTTTTATTGTTAAAACAATTTATTTAAAACACGAATACCATTCAACACATGAATTTCTATTCAACGAATGAATTTATATTCAACACATGAAGGTTTTCTATAGTTCGTATATATAATAAAAATGCGATTTTTATTGTTAAAGCAATTTATTTAAAATACGAATACCATTCAACACATGAATTTCTATTCAACACATGAATGCGGTTTCAACACATGAGAATAATTCTAAAAAATGAATATTATTCAAAATTTCGGCAGCATAACGGCAGGGTAGTTAAAACTGTGGCCGTCCCTAGTACGGCTCCTCGCTCTACCTTAAAGCCTCACAACTTTTGACAAAGGGGTTTTCATGCATCTAGTTCGCACGCAGGCGGCATGTATATTTTTCTATTTCCACAAACTAATCCTATGTGGTTTCAACCAAATAATTCTCAACCATAAACGGGTATTTTACAACCATAATCAATCAATTTCCACCACAAACAATTTTAATCAACCATTCGCTATCAACCAATTTTCACACCAATCACAACCAATAAATATCGTTCATGGTTTGTGGACAAGGGGCGTATATATATATAAGTATTTCACTTCTATTTCAATACATATATAATTTTTACAACGCATATATAAATTATACATCGAACGTACAACTTATACAACACTTATACATGAGGTGTACAACGCTTATATAACTCATACATCGACTATATAATTTATACATCGTCGTTTTCCATATCGTTTATAATTCAGAAATCTCACATTAGGTTCCACTCCACCAAAAATAGTAGGAGGCTCAGAAAAATATGCGGTCTCTTCTAGAATGTAGAAGGCATCCACACGAGTCCACTATCTCTTGTTTCACTGAATTTCGTCAAAAACGAAAAAGATATGATTTTTACAGTGAAATCAAAAACCGTAGCGCTTTAAAGTGCTATAATATAGTTTAATTAAAATCAGCCGTACCTCAGCTGAAGGGTTCGAAACTAGGTTTCGATTTTTCTTCGAATCCGTGTAGCTATTTGTCGATCGGCCTTTGCAGCGTCGGAGAGGGAGGAACGACGCACCTGCGCGTGGTGGTGGGGCCCACTCGGTGGTCTCTGGCGTCCACGGCGGCGCTCGAAAGGGCTGGACTTTGGAGGCTTCAAACGAACGAAATACTCAATGAAAAATTCGAACCCTGGTATGGATTTAAAGCTCTCGAGGAGCTCTACAAAATCTTTAACTGGAGGGAAGGGTAATGGAGTGTGGATTGATCAGAAAATGGCCGGGAAGTTGGGTTGTTGTTTCTGCCGTGTGCGATTTGATTACGGGGAGAGAGAGTGAAGTGTGAGCCAATCAGGGAGTTTTATTTTATTTATGTATTTTAAAAATCCAAAAATACCCCTTGTCACACACGAACACCAATCCAAACCCAACGACTGTCGTCCGTAGCTAAATACCTGCATTCCGAACACAACGGGATATGTTTCGTAGGCCCATTCGACTGTTTCAGTCAGTTTTCCTTTAAATTAAAATATAAAACATTCAATATTTAATTTGACGTACATTTCAATTTACCGGGGCCACATACTGATTCTAAAAATTCCCAAAAAATAAATCTACCTATGTTTTGACGATACGGTCCCAACAAAACTAGTTTCGTTGAATTCTGAGAATGTTTGAAAAATGGCCCTTTTCTGGTCGATCCAATTTAACAGAAATCAACCAAACACATTTTCCTTTGCCACGTTCACATACTAGCTTCAAAAAAATATGAAATTTGAAACCTAGCAATAATTTGACATCTTGGATCCAACAAACGTGGTTTCGTCGAATTCCGAGGTCGTTTGCAAAATGGCCATTTTCACGGGCTATATAAACTCTATAGCAACCTTTCTGAAAATTCATTTGGCCATAACTTTTGCTTCCAGCTATGAAACTTCGATTTTTCAGATTCGATAGAAAGAAATTCACTAACAGATTTAAATATTTTTGGTTTCACTAAAATCCGTTTTAATTTGCACCCGGTACAGTCAGTCAAAGTTTGAATTCAATTTTTGAAATTACCGCGCCATTTCAGGCCTTGTTATAATTAGAAATAATTATTATTTTTTCAAACGTCGATTCAAACTTAATTTTCGTCGTAATTATTTAAAATATTTGTTTTAAATATTTAAAATCCCCTAAAATAGCCAATTTAAAATTTTTAAATTGGTTCAGATTTTCCGGGTTGTAACAATCTCCCCCACTTAAAACTTTTCGTCCCTGAAAAGGAACAAAGTCGAAAGTGGTTTGATTAATCAACTCTACTTTCAATCTGGCTTCCATTCTCCAACTTTTCAGTTTCTGAGAATTTTTTAATTCTTCAAAAATTTGGCTAGCGCCCTAAATTTTCGAAATTTTTTGCCATAACCTCCTTTGTACGGGGAGGGGTGTGGAAATTTATTGGGTCGTATTAGGTACCCAATAAATCTGAATAAGCATGCACATATTTATAATGACATATTCCGGTGTCCACAGGGGAGTGTGTATAGATCATAACTCCAGAGAATAAATTCTCATCACCCTATAAATGGTTTTTGTGCCTTAATGACCAGAGAGACGTGTTTATTGTCATCTCCAGACCCGTGTGGGGTTTATATTAATCTTGCAATTTATCATTACATTTTATACGGTCTATATCAGTCATCAGTTCAACCTGTAATATATAGTCATCGCCATACAAGCTTCTTGCTCGTATGGTAAATCTTCAACCTCGTCACACAAGCTCCAAATGCTTATGTGGTATATGATGAAGTATGCCTATCTTCAAGAAGTATGCCATGTAGCGTAGTTCAAATTTAATTGTTACTATCCTATGGTGACATTTATTATTACACACAGAACAACCAGCACTCCGCATCCAATGGCATTCACATGAGTTGATATAATAATATTTCGCATCCAACTCATTAAGGTTTACCTATTTGTCGGGCATGTAAATAAATTCTTTACTCAACAGCTAATCCTTTTTACCTGTTCAAACATATATAATGCACATGTATATATTTCTATCTATTTTTAAATCAGTTCAATACTTGATTTAATTAACTATCATTCTAATAATTTAATTAATCAAATCCACTATCACACAACACAAACAACAATCAATTTGTTTTTAACTTTTCAAAAATATACTAATCGATTCATATACTCTTTTTAAATTAATCAGACTATAGAATTAAAAGTTCACATCCATGAAAAGAAAATAACAACAAGGGAGAGAACAAAATGGTAATGCAAAGTATGGTAAATGTTCCTTGCACCAGAGTCAATCAGAGATATCCACCCTGCACTGAGGATAGGCTTTCTTAATGCTTTCCTTTGTTTCCCAAGTACAATCTCGCGGATCTCCACTCCATTACACTTTGACTAAGTGAACCTTCTTGTTACTTAGCTCTTTGGTTTCTTTACCGATAATCTTTAGCGGCTCTCTTCTCATAGCCAATTCTGGAGTAATTTCAATATCCTGTTGTGTGGCCTCTTTGTAATAACCCGGAAAATCTGGGCCAGTTTAAAATTTTTATTTTGGCAATTTTAGCGAATTTTGAATATTTAAAATGAATTATTTTAAATAATATCGACGAGAAATTTATTTTGAATATAATTCGAACGTGTATATTTATACGCGTCGTCGTTAGAATATAAATATTTATATATAATTATAAATAGAATTGAAAATGGCGGGTAGTTCGATAATTCGATTTCAAACTTCAATTGAATGTACCGGGTGCAAAACAATCCGGATTTTAGTGAAACCAAAAACATTAGGATCTATTTGTGAATATCTTTCCAACGAATCCGAAAAATCAAAATTTCATAGCGGGAATCAAAAGATATGTCCAGTTGAAAATTCTGAATAGTCGCTATGGAATTCAGGCCCTTAGAAATGGAAATTTTGCAAACGACCTCGGATTTCGACGAAACCAATTTTGTTGGGTCCACAGTGTCAAATTATTGCTAGGTTTCTAATTTCATAATTTTTAGAATCAATATGTGAGCGTGGCAAAGGAAAACGCGTTTGACCAGTTTCAATTGATTTTAATCGACTGGAAAATGGCCATTTTTCAAACAGTCCCAGAATTCGATGAAACTAGTTTTGTTAGGACCGTATGGTCAATACGAAGCTAGAAAATATTTTTCTGGAATTTTTCTAGTTAGTATGCGACCCCGGTAATTTGGAATGTATGTTTAAAATTCAATATAGTGATTTAAATATAAATTCAACGGAAACTAATCGAAACGATCGAATCAGCCCACGGTATATATCCCATTGTGTTCAGAATGGGGGTAATACGCTATAGACGACAGGCGGTGGGTCTCGTTTTGAGTTCGTAAAATAAAGGTTACTTTTTAAAAATAAATAAATAAATATATAAAAAACCCCCCCTCCTTCTACCTTCTCTCCTCATTCCTACAGCCGTTGGTTTTAGAAAAAAAAAAGAAAAAAAAATCGAAGCCCTAATCGATCGACGTGCGCCTATCACCCCACCGCCGACCTCCGTCTAGCGCTCCCCCAAACGTCGGCGCCTCCCTCCCCATCGCGATCCCCTCCTTTCTCTTCCTCCCTTCTGAAACTCGCGGCCCTCCCCTCGAAGGCAGCACCCCCTTCTCGACGCTCGGCTCCTGCTTCTCTCTCCTCTCCCCAATTTGAAGGCCAGCGCCAAAACCCCCCTGAGCCCACGAAGCCCTAGCCGCGACCTTCGTTGAAGCTCCGCCCTCTTGCGCGACCACCTCGGACGCCACTCCTTGCCCCCAAACCGTGCTGTAAGTATTTTATTTACTTGCTTTTGTTTATTTAGTGTAGACAGTTTAAAAGGAAGAATCAGTTTTTATTATCATAGCAAATCAAGCAATGATTTTTAATTTGTTAAAACTGAGATTTTTTAATATAAAGTTTTGATTTTTGTTTGAATTAAAGTTTTGATTTTTATTTGTCTTGGTAAAAATATAATCTTTATCTATATAGTAGCGGTTTGAAATAGAAAAGATTGGATTTTTATAGTTGAAAAGGCGATATTTTTGTATTATAGAAAGGCTAAAAATATAATTTTTATATGATAGCGAGTATAAAGATTTGATTTTTATATTAGTAGAAGGTTAAAAATATGATTTTTATATTTTTAAAATATAAAAATATAATCTTTACTATATAGAAGTAGTAGAAATATGATTTTTGTTTATGTAAAGAATTAAAAATATCATCTTTGTATATGCAGCAAAATAAAAATCTGATTTTTATTTTATATACGTTGAAATAAAGACTATATTTTTATAAAGGCGAAGACTATATTTTTATAAAGGCGAAATCTTTATTTTAGAAAAGGCGAAATCTTTATATGGAAAATAGCGTGATAAAAATATAATTTTTATCTATATAACAAAGGGAAAAAAATTAGATTTTTATATATTGAATAGCGAAGTAAAAATTCAATTTTTACATATGTAGAGAATACGGGCAACGAAGGTGATAAAAAGGCGAGAACGATGAAGACTTCTATAAAAGAAGAGTCAAGAGGATTGGATAGCAATATGTGAGAATTTCTCACCTTTCAATTTCATTTCTATTTATATATATATATATATATACTAGGATGCAGACGGTGCTTAGTAGCACCCGACACAATCGTCCACAGACCATGGACTTGTTTGCTTGATTGCAAAAATTAGTTAGATTATTTGATTGAAATTGAATTGTTTGGTGAAATGAATGGATTTGATTGATGTGTGAATGGCGTGGGCCTTCACTAGACCGGGGATAAGGCTAGGCCTTGTCCCGTTTCTAGTATCGTGCCGTTATGCCGCCGAAATTTTCTAAAATAAGTTAGATAAATAAAAATATCATTTTATTTAAAGAATGAACTGAATAGAAATTCATATGTTGGAATAAAATGTTTTATCGTTAAAAATATAATTTTTAACGTGGATGTGAATAAATAAATATTCATTTACAAACCGAACGGTTTGTTTATGTACACCTATTTGAAGGACATTGATTGGGTCGATAAATTTTACACATCGCCCAACTGCACAAATAAAATCTGTGTTTGATTGTTTGAAACCCCACACGGGTGTTAGGATGAAATTTGAAGTTCACTCATCCTGGTTGATTAAATATGTCGATCGATCGATTGACAGGCTGTTATAAGCGTTAGATATCTATATTTGATGCTTATACAGTGTAGTGCACTTTGGTTGATAGTTGATTATTTTTCAATGCTATTATATGTGTGTAATGTATGAAAATCCATATAATTAACTTTATATGGTAATTGATTGGGCCTCATTCCAATTTGAAAAATAAAGAATATTATAAAATAAAGGTTCATGTGTTGACAGTACTCATCCATTGAGATTGGTCATGTGTTGAACGAAATATTTTAGTAATAAAATTTACATCTTTATCGATATAAAATAAAGGTTCATGTGTTGACAGTACTCATCCATTGAGATTGGTCATGTGTTAAACGAAATATTTTAGTAATAAAATTTACATCTTTATCAATATAAAATAAAGGTTCATGTGTTGACAGTACTCATCCATTGAGATTGGTCATGTGTTGAACGAAATATTATGATAATAACAACTATCTTGAAAAAGAAATATTTGAAATAGAATATTTGAAAATAGAAATTTATGAAGCCGTGTTGATTAGATTGACGCCATTTTGACGTAAACGATATTTATATCGATTTTATTCATTTCGAAATGAATTGAATTGAAAACGATTTCGAAATGAATAGAATTGAAAACGATTTCGAAATGAATTGAATTGAAAACGATTTCGAAATGAATTGAATTGAAAATGATTTCGAAATGAATTGAATTGAAAACGATTTCGAAATGAATTGAATTGAAAACGATTTCGAAATGAATTGAATTGAAAACGAATTCAAATTGAATTGAAGGTGAATTGAAATGAATTCAAATTGAATTGAAATTTGAATTGAATAGAAATGAATTTTAAAACGAATTTATAAAGAAGAATTCAATTTTGATTTGAATTGAAAAGGAAGTTGAAATTGCTTTTGAAACGATTTTAAAACTATTTATATAATTCGTTTTAAATAGAAATCGACGAAATATATATTATATATATAATATAATGGCCTGAATAGAACGCGCCGCGCCGCGGCAGTTCGTGAATTTCGACCATTTATTTCAAACGGACATTACGGGAGATCCGACCGTCGGATTCTCCTAAAACCGGAACCGTTGGGTTCGTATCGAAAAGAGCTTTCTAACGATTATTAGAAATTAGAAATCTAACGGTTGGATTTGGAATTATGTCCAAATCAAATTTGAAAAAGGTCGCTGTAAGTGCAGTTCGATGACCGTTGATGGAAATCGACTGTACGGGCTTTGATAAAATTATTAAAAATAGTAATAATTTGTGTAAAATCATAAGAAATGATTTGTGAAGATTTGGGATGAAAAACTCCATATTTGAAAAGATAAAAATAGATTTTTATCAAAATGAACTAGTTTTGAACTAGAACTATAATTCTATTTATTTTTAAATAAATAAATTGAATTTGAAAAAGGGTTTTAAAAATAACCAGAATTTCCAATAATTATATTGGAATGGATTTGAATCGAAATTGTCTTCGGAATATTTCGATATTGGATTTCGTGATGATACAGATATTGTTATGGGAATTTGAAAGATATAGATATATATATCGTTATTTCCAATATGATATTTGTTTGTCGTGGAATTTGATATTGAATATAAGCCGGTATATTTTCTATTCAGAGCCTTGTATTGAATATCAAATGATATTTGGGTTTGTCGTGAATGGTGTCTTCACTAACACTGTTCTTGAACCCAGTTGAGAAAAGATTAAATCTTTTTATTTAGATTTAATGAAGTGTACCAATTCAATAATATTTAATTGGAATTGAATTGATATTGATATTGGGTTTATCGTGAACAGTGTTTTAAATAACACTTGTTCTTTAACCCGATAATTAATGGAATGATTTTTGGGTTTATCGTGAACAGTGTTTTAAATAACACTCGTTCTTTAACCCGATAATTAATGAATGTGATTTTTGGTTTATCGTGAACCGTGTTTTAAATGACACTGATTCTTTAACCCAGTCGAAGATTAAAACTAAGTGGAGTTTTAAATGAATCTTTAATTAGATTGAAATGATCGAAAATGGAGTATCACCAGTTTTGCTCCAGGCGATAGTTAAATCTTTAATTAGATTTGAACGTGAAATGGTAATTGAATTTACCGATAACACTGTGGTGTTAGATATGAAGTATTACCAGTTTTCATGGGATGAATAGGTTGGGATGGGGAAATTAAAATAAATAATTACTTCGGTAAGGTTCGCTAATCCCGACTAGTTTGAATTGAGATTCAAAAATAGAATAAAGAATAAATTCAATGAATTTATCTTGGATAAAATTAATGGGAACCTTTCCCTATGAATGTGAAATTTAGAAACTAACTGTCGGTTAGCCAAGCAGAATGGTTTTCTGAATATTGATCTGATGTTGGTTTCGGCCTTCGGGGTTAATATTTGGGGAATTATTCTCTTGATTAATTTACGGTTAGTGACTAATGAATTGGAATGAGGCGTATGTTGTGTTTGTGTAACACTTATTTAAAATATACGCGAGTTATTCGGAAAGACCGGGTTTATCCCATTCTGAATAACTGATACGACGATAAGTCGAAGATGAAGACGATGGTCGAAGAACGGAGGTCTTCACGTCGTTTGGGTAATTACTGATGATCTAGATTGGGCTGTACACCCAAGAAGATGGAAACAGTTAGTGATCGTCCAGACGTACTTGGAGATCGATGGATATGCGGGGTACTAGGTGCCTCCGGTTTCGTTCAGACCCAGAACGGACTTGTAAATGGACTGTGTGTCTGACATTGGATTTTAGTCCGTGTGATTGATCTCTATTAAATATATATCTGTTTGGCGGCAGAGAATTTATTCTCTTGCTTAACGCCCTTCTCTGAGACGTACGAGCTCAGGGGTTATATATTGATGGATATCAAACGCATGGAGTGAATTGCCTGTGTGGCATGCCTAAGTGGCAATTGATCGAGGCTTCTGTTGAAAAGCAAAGTCTTGTGGTGATGATCAAAGTAAGGCCTTTGTGGCGTAGCTTTGTGTAACGTTGATTCGCGAGCTTCACACCCGGTATGAACCAAAAACGGGAGAGGACGTCAGGGAGGGCATGCGTTTCTTTCTAGCTAGAAGTGGCGTCAGTGGTTTTACACGCCCCGATGAGTTTGACTTATGTGGTTGTTGCTGTTACGAGGCGCCTCGGATTGATCGGTCGTTCTTGAACTGATGGAGTCATTTAGTTGGCTCGTTTACGCCCCATAGGGCGGGGAAACGCATGTTCAGGGTTTAAGTTTAATCCACATCGGTGGACTGGCCCTGAGGATCCAAGGGTCGATGCGCTCTGACCCTGAGGCTCGGGCTAGAGAGTCTCGAAGACGGTGAGGACTATCTTTTGCCTCGGTTCATAGATGGAAATCCAATTTCCAAATACGTGACATTTGCGGTTTTATTTGTAAACCTATATATGGCGACATAGTGGCATGGGACACTTATGCCGCCTATGATTGATACTTATGATTTGAAGTTGTTTTATACACTATGCACTTATAACAGTATCAGACGATTTGTTTTAATCGTATCAAGCATTCTTTGGCTGTTATAAGGGAAAACCCTATCCTCGGCTGCGTTGCATTGTGTGATGGGACCTGGGTCTTATAACAGCTTCATTTTTCTTTATTTAGCATTGCGTTGTTTGTTTTATGCACTGGTATTCTTGGGAGGAAACCCGTTCCGTGTTATACGACGTGGTCCCTTGATTTACCTAATGATTTAAAATAAAGATTAATAACTGTTTTAGTTCTCACACCAGTCACATGACTGACCTGGAGTTTATTGTTTTAACCTAAACTCTGGGTGCCCCTATTTTCGACACGGGTAGCTAGTAGTTTTGGTTTTGCAGATTTATGTTCACAGGATCCTGGTTTACAGCTGGAAGGATATCCGGAAAGCTTTGTATCCGTATATCTCTTCTAGTTGTGTATTGTATTATTTTCCGCTGCTATGTATTTAAATGTAATTTAAATCTCTGATATTTCTGTGTAATATTTATATGTTTATACTCTGTATATTCTTGTAATCTGATGCATTGTTGTAATATACAGTGAAACGTTCTTTCGTATGCATTCTGTTTTGTCGTGTTCTCGAACGATAGGGCGTTTCGAACGGTCTGGGTCGGTTTAGCGACTGGTTCAGATCGAGCGAAATTCCTTTTCGTCACACTCTTCCACAACCAAGTCTGGGTCATGGACATGCTTTCGAAGTTGAGATACGTGAAATACATCATGCACACCAGGCAACCAATCACGTAATTGAATTCTATAAGCGAGGGTTCCAATCCGTTCAAGAATAGGGAATGGGCTAATAAATCTAGGCGCCAACTTCCCAGTTTTGCCAAATCGAATCACTCCTCTCATCGGAGAAACCCTCAGATACACATAATCACCAACAGAAAAACCCAAATCTCTTCTTCTCGAATCAGCATAGCTCGTCTGTCGGCTTTTGAGCAGCGAGTAATCGTTTCTTAACGAAATTGACCTTGTCGGTAGCTTCACGGATCATATTAGGTCCCAATACAAGTCTATTTCCTAGTTCGACCCAACAAGCAGGAGACGGCTTTGTCTACCATACAATGCTTCGAATGGTGACATTGTCAGGCTCACTTGGTAGCTGTTGTTGTATGAGAACTCAGTCAAATATAAATGGTCTTCCCATGATCCTCCAAAATCAAGAACACAAGCCCGCAATAAATCTTCTAGTATACGATTCACTCTCTCAGTTTGACCATCTGTCTGAGGATGATAGGTAGTGCTTAGGTTCAGCTCTGTCCCCAGTTCTACTTGAAATGCCTACCAGAATTTGCTAGTAAATATTGGATCTCTATCACTAACTATACTGAGCGGCACTCCATGTAGCCTAACAATTTCCTTGAAATATATCTGCGCCAGACTCTGAGCAGTTCTGTTCGATCTGACAGGTATGAAATGGGCGGTCTTTGTGAAGCGATCTACGATCACACAAATACTGTCATTTCCTTTCCTAGTTCTGGGAAAACCATCTATGAAGTCCATGGAAATATGTTCCCACTTCCAACCTGGATCGTCCAGCGGTTGCAACAATCCAGCAAGTTTCTGTTGGTCGCTTTTGACTAGTTGGCAAGCAGGGCATCGACTAACATATAAAGAAATGTCTCTCTTCATTGACCTCCACCAGAAAGTGCGTTTGATGTCATTATACATTTTGCATACTCCTAGATGGATACTAAGTTTTGACTTGTGGCATTCATCCAGTACTTCCTTTCGGAGCTCAGAAATGTTAGGAACACAATTTCGACCCTTTAGCCTTAGAATCCTAGCATTATCAACCTGAAAACTCGAGGGCTCGCCTTTCTGAATTATCTCTCTGATCTTCTGAATGAAGTGATCATCCTTCTGAAGGGCATATATTTTATCAATCAATGAAGTTGTAATAATAAAATTGGCGATCATTACATTCTTTCTACTGAGCGCATCGGCCACGACATTGGCTTTCCCTGGAGTGTACAAAATATCAAAATCGTATGCTGCAAGGAACTCTAGCCAACGTTGCTGCCTCAGATTCAAGACTTTCTGGGTGAACAGATACTTTAGCGACTGGTGATCTGTAAATAGTTCGAATTTCTCACCCAGAAGATAGTGTCTATAGATTTTTAAAGCAAATACGATAACTAGTAACTCAAGATCATGAGTAACGTAATTCTTTTCATGTGGCTTCAGTTGACGGCTAGCATAAGCAACAACCTGGCCTCTTTGCCTTAATACTGCCCCAAGACCTTCTCTAGACGCATCTGTCCAGACTTTCAAGTCCTGATTGTCATTGATTATCGTTAACACTGGAGCTGTTATTAATCTTAACTTTAGCTCTTCAAAAGCCTCCTCACATTCTGGAGTCCACTTGAATTTTGAGTGTTTCTTTGTAATCTTTGTTAAGTGACTAGATATCTTCGAAAAATCTTTGACGAACTTCCGGTAATAACTAGCCAATCCAAGAAAACTTCGGACTTCTGTGGGAGTACTAGGCTGTTTCCAATTTTGAATAGCGGTGATTTTACTTGGATCCACAACAATTCCCTCTTTTGATACGACGTGGCCCAGAAACTTTACTTCATCTTGCCATAATATACATTTGGAAAGTTTAGCTTTTAATACATTCCTTCTCAGAATTTCTAGAACTTGCTCCAAATGTTTTTCATGTTCGACCTTTGACTTAGAGAAGATTAGAATATCATCAATAAAAACTAGAACAAACTTATTCAAGACTCCTCGAACACTCGATTCATCAAATCGACAAAGTAAGCTGGAGCGTTACACAGGCCGAACGACATTACCAACCATTCGTAGAATAAGTCTGGAAATCTGAATGTTGTCATAGGAACACACTCTTCGGCAATACGAAGCTGATGGAAGCCTGTAGCTAGGTCCATCCTTGAAAACACTTGTGCTCCATTCAGACGATCCAATAAATCATCGATTCGCAGCAATGGATATTTATTCTTTATTGTCTACTTATTCAAATCACGATAATCCACACATAGTCGCAGAGTACCGTCAGTCTTTGGGACAAACACCACTACTGCTCCCCAATCAGAGAAACTAGGCCTGATTAGCGTGAACTACTGGCCTTGCATTCGAAATTAATGCAATTTTGAAATCAATTTCTCTCTGCGGAGGTAAGCTAACAAATTCTTCGAATACATACGCATAATTCTTGACGACAGGAATATCTTTTATGAGGTCGGCTGTGACTACTGGGATATTTTCTATTTGAGCAGGAGAAACATCAAGAGTTTACCAAAAGTCTTTTCTATTTGAATTCGGGCCTTCAGAGGGTATGGTTATATAATTCCCTGATTTAATCTTTGCCCTAACAACTCTATCGGCGCATATAACCTCTGCTTCATATTTTGTTAACCAATCTATTCCCAAAATAAGATCGAATTCAGTAAAATTCATGACAATAGAGATGGTAGGAAACTTATAACAGGAAAAAGAGACAGGCACCACACAAATCCAGCTAAGATCGAGAGAACCCCCAACCGGATTATGGACAGTGATGGGTTCTTTGAGCTTTTTCAAATTCAAATCTGAGACGACCCCAAACCCCGTACTGACGGCGGCAAGGGTAATCTATGGAATATAACACAGAAATAGATAATAGCAGAACAGAATTAAATAAATACACCAGATAATGAACAGTAGAATATACTGGATAAAAGTAATCATCAGATTTACACAGTATACAGGATCATACTTAGTAAAAATACAGTTCAGCTATACATAAATGTCTACAGCGGAAAACAAACATAATATGTACAATAGGAGCTGAACAGCATAAAAAGAGATAAATAATAGAATCTATCTTCTGCTCCAGCTATCCAGAAAGAACCAGCTAAACCTGAATACAAGGCTGCCCGTGTAGAAAAAGGGGCACCCGAGTTTGAAAGTGAAACAAACTACGAGTTGGTCATGGGACTGGTATGAGAAATCTACTCAACACATATATAATTTGGCTATCACAGGACCACGCCACTTTCGTGGAACGGGTTTACTCCATTGGATTGTCAGTGCTTTAAAACAAATCTTTCTTTTAAACAACGCAATGCATTTTATAAAAAATGAAGCCATTATAAGACTCAGTTCCCATCACACAATGCAACGCAAACCGGAGGATAGAGTTTTTACCTTATAACAGCCAAGATATGCCTGATACGAATAAAACAAAGGCATTTGGTATTATTGCTAGTGTTTATATGTTTTGAAAACAATTTCAAATCATAACTATCAATCATAGACGACATGAACGTCCCATGCCACTATGTCGCCAAATATATATATACGATCGAAATCGCACGATGACGTATTTGGAAATTGGATTTCCGTCCTGAACCAAGGCAAAAGATAGTCCTTACCGACTTCGAGACTCTCTAGCCCGAGCCTCCGGAACAGCCGCAACTGCCCCTTGGAGCGACAGGACCGGTCCACACGGAGTGGATTATAGTTCCTGAACAATACGTTTCCCCGCCCTTTGGGGCGTAAATGAGCCAATGAATGACTCCATCGGACCAGGATCGTCCGATCAAACCGAGGCGCCTCGCAACAGCAACAACCACATGGATGAAAAGTATATAAATGTCAGGGCTGGTAGGTCACTGACACCACCCTAGCTAGAAAGAAACGCATGCTCTCCCTGAGGTCCTTCTCCCGTTTCTGGTTCATACCGGGGTGTGAGGCTCGCGATTTTACGTTATACACAAAGCTACGCCACACCGGCGATGCTTTGATCATCACCACAAGACTTTGCTTTTCAACAGAAGCCCTGATCACTGCATCTTAGCATGCCACACAGGAAATTCATGCCATGCGACTGATGTCCATCGATATACAACCTCTAAGCTCGTGCGTCTCAGAGAAGGGCGTTAAGCAAAAGAATAAATTCTCCGCCGCCAAACAGATGTATATTTAATAGAGATCAATCAACACAGAATAAAATCCAATGTTAGACACACAGTCCATTTACAAGTCCGTTCTGGGTCTGAACGAAACCGGAGGCACTAAATACATCGCAAACCCATCGATCACCACGTACGTCTGGACGATCACCACTCATTATCCATATTTCGGGATGCCTCCCAATCAGGACCTCGGTTACCATCCAAACGAGGAGAAGATCTCCGGTCTTCGACCATCGTCTTCATCTTCGATTTTCAATCGTCGGTCAATTATTTGAAATGAGAATTAACTCGGCCTTTTCAAATAATTCATGTATATTTAGAATTTCAAATCTATTTATTTCAATGGTTAAATCATTCGACAACACCAATTTTGTTCTTTAATGTAATTTCCACACCAAACACATTCAACCATCAAATACCACATAAATCGAGCAAATTCAGTTTATTTCCATTCCATATCGTTTATGATATTTTTATAACAATTTATCGCTATTTTTATTTATTTTAAAATAGCTAATTTAGTCAAAACGACGCTTCGGGCCATAACGCGGCCGTGGCGCTGTTTTTCTTTAGATTTGATTTACACATATCTGAAAATCTAACCGTTGGATCTTCACAAAATTTACATCATTAGAAAGGTCTTTTCAAAACGAATCCAACGGTTCCAGTTTCGGGAAAATACGACAGTCGGATCTCCCGGTACAATCTTTTGAAGTTTTGATTTCAAAATACGAACTGCAGCGTCGTTATTCGATTAAATATAATTATATTTATATATATATAAATATAATCGTTTCTGGCGCTGTTTTTCTTCACATTTGAATTAAACATTTCAGATAATCCAACCGTTGGATTTTTACAAAGTTGGTGTCGTTGGAAAGATATTTCCAAGGCGAACCTGACGGTTGCGGTTTCGGGAAAATCCAATGGTCGGATTTTCCGCACAAGTTGTTTGAAATCACGGTTTCAAAACATGAACTGCACGGCCACGTTTCATTTAAATTTTGTTTATATTTGTATATTTATATAAATATAGTTCATTCAACAATTTCAATATCGTTTCACTTCAAATATTTCACTAACGCCTTTAAATTTTGGAAAATTTCGCCATAACCTCCTGTGTACGGGAGGGGCTGGGAAAATTCCCAAATAGCCACACGGGTGTCTCATGTCAAAAAGAAAAAGAAAAAGCCAAGCGGCTAGCCAAGCGGCTAGCCAACAGGCTCATAAAATCATCACCCAAACAAAACAGTAAATGTGTACCTATTTGTCGGGCACAAAATTTTATTCCTCTTCTCTAGCCCCTTTTGTTATAACCTGTTCAATAAATATGCATGTACATATATACAGTTCTTATCATTTATCATTTTCTATCCAACTTCATATTTGATTCCATTTGGTTTAAAAACACCGTTCATTCTAATGTTGCATGCATAGGCAAAGATCATATCATTAGCTAATTAATGAATATTTCGACTCATGCATATTTATTTGAACGAGTTGCTATTTTTAACACTTCACATTTCAACGATTCATGTATATAATAAAAATGTGATTTTTATTGTAAAACAATTCATTTCAAAACACTATTATTTTATATAGTTTATATAGGTGATAAAAATAGGAATTTTCTTATAAAACAATTTATTTCAAAATATGAATACCATTCAACACATGAATTTCTAATTAACGAATGAGTATCGATTCAACACATGAAGGTTTTCTATAGTTTCTATATATAGATAGAAATGTGATTTTTATATTTAAAACACGAATACCATTCAACACATGAATTTCTAATCAACGAATGAATATCGATTCAACACATGAAGGTTTTCTACTTAACGAATAAATATAGTTTCAGCAAATGAAAATAATTCAAACACATGAATATTATTCAAAATTTTGGCAGCATAACGGCAGTGTAACACCCTACCTCCGTTAAGGTCACTCACAAAGGGAATGCCTTAACTTTGGTGGAGCATTTTAGTAAACAGAACAGAAACTTACAAGACAGATAAAACATTACTTGAATTTTTTTAACTTTATTACCGCGGAAACAGAAATCAATATGGTTACATCCTTTCAAATCTCAGAATTCAAGTACAAAATATCAGTCTTGTACAAAAGCCTTCAAAATGCTTGGTTTAAAACTATAATCCCCATAGGACGGAAGCTATACAGAGCCAAGCCATACTTTAAGCACTTCAAGCAAAGAGAAATCCGGATCAAGCTAAAGTATTCCCTCCTTGGATAACCTGGGGGGAAACGGAAGAAAGGAGGCGAAACAACAAGGGTCAGACAAAAAGTCTGGCAAGTCCAGTGACTTTCAGCATATGAACAGATAATAATAATATGACATGAACATAAAACTGGATGAGAGATAACTGTAACAGGTGTAGCAGATATAACAGAAGAACATAATGACATAAACTATTGCTTTACACTTCTCTGCACTAATACTAGTATAACAGAATTAGGTGTCACGCTAATGTCTAAACTGAAACAGGAACGGGTACTGAATAATTTAACAGAAACAGAATGCTAATAATGGGCCTTTACTACCCGATCAGAAACAGACAGAAGCAGAAACAGATTAATCCTTATGGAAACAGAATGTAGAATTAGGTGTACACTAGTAATGGGCCTTTACCACCCGAACAGACGGTACCACGCAGAAACAGACAGGTGTTACCACCCAACAGAAACAGATGGTACCAACAGAAACAGACAGAACTAAGTGTACCCTAAAACCCTACCCCAAGCGATCAGCTCCCTAATACATAAATATCCTGTGTCGGCCCCACAGTAGGGTGTATCACTCCCTAAAGTAACAACCAATCGGCACAGACCTATTTACAGATGTCACGGCGTCTAACATCCTCAGAGGCAGACCGGGATCCATGCACGCACATGACCCGGTTGGAACGCACCATCAACACCCCTCGCCATTATCAGAATGAACCGCTTATAATTAGTTCAGTAAGCGTGCCCGGACCCTACCTACTGTTGGGTCAAAGTTTTGATACCAGAAAGGGTTACTGACTAATATGGGTCCCAAACAACAGATGACACAAGTAATTCCCCTCCTAACCTTGTGTCCCCAGACTAACAGATTTCAGCTTAACTTGTCTACAAGTTTCAGACATACAAAATTTAGGTTAACTAGTTCACAGATCAGACAATCAAGTTAACAGGTTTTCAGACTAACGGATCAGATGTTAGGATTAACAGGCTTACAGATTAACTGGTTCCAGATTATCTAACTTTGTATTGGGCCTACGGATTCACGAAACGGGTTCATTAAATTCATTAGTCCAGTTGGTTTAACCCTATCCACCCAACACATTTTAGACATCATATTTATCTCGGATTTTATCTCATATTTTATCTTAGATTTGCATTAATTAAATATTAATGCACAGACCTCTCACATTAGGTCGGTAGCTTGTGGCCGCTGGATATGCCGGGCGGTTCCGGGCAGACTTCTGCAACAAGCCAGACCTAACCTCGTGTCTTGCGCATGTGATGACTAACTTCTCACATTAGAACCTATTGTTTGCGGCCACTGGATGTGCCGGGCGGTTCCGGGCAGGTTTACGCCGCAAGCTCATTCTAACCTCGAGTTAGCCATATTTATCTTTGCGGCCAATTAATTAATAGTTTAGCATTTATGCCTATGCCTAATATACATGTCAATTATTCATAACTATAGTCAATTCAAATTACGCCAATAACAGACTAATTATATCAAAACAACAGATATAGTAGGTAACAGATTTAACATATAACAGATTTTTCAGATTAGGCGACTTAATGGATTTAGCAGATTAAGCAATTTAGCAGATTTTAGCACATAACAGATTAGGCATCTCAACAGACAAATTTAACAGATTAGGCATTTCAATCTAAATAGCAGTCTAGGCCATATAACAGAACTAGCAGTTTAGGCAACTTAGCAAATTAGCAGATTTAGCAGATTTAATATTTCTAAAGGTTCTATTTACATGCCTTGCCTAATCATAAATTAGGCCTAAATTCATATGCCTACATAATTGTCATGATTCACAATATGAACATATATTCCATGTTTGCATAAATTTACATAGCGCAGAATATGGACATAATTTACCATATAACATATGTTCCAATTTTTGTTAAACTAGCATTTTACAGAAGATTCACATGTAAATTATACCAAATATAATCATTAATTGCAATGCATGCCATATATCTAAAAATTCCTATTTAGGTGTAATCACAATAATAGATATCCTAATTAATGTAAATCTTTACACCTAACTTTCCATATCCTTCTTCTTTTCAAGTCATGAATCATAATGCAAAATATACCCAACAATCTAAATCTTTAAATTATATCTTCTAAAAATCAGATCTTGACTTTTATATGCATTTTGTCCAAAGTCTCCAATCATATGTAAACATACAATGGTTCCTCTTTTCTTTTATCACAGAATATGCATAGATCTAAATCTAGTTTACAACATATGCTCATTTTTCTAATTAATTACAGATCTAAATAACATATGTTCATTTCTCTAATTAGTTACAGATCTAAATTACAACATACTCTATGCATGCAATATATAAATTACATGTTCATAGTCAAATTTATGCATCCAATCCCAAGTCACATGTCCAATATATTTTATGCTTCAGATCTAAAGTCATACGTTCAATTCAGTCTTGTCAAATTTCGCATCATTCATTAATTGTCCCAAATTTTCCGTTCATACGTTAATCTCTTTATGAGATTGGGCACAGGCTCGTGGTAGCCTGGCTATAGAAACAGAAAAGAAGAAAGGAATACAGAACAGTCACAGAAAACAGATCTAACAGAAGAGAATATATATACAACCTCAATCTCAGATTTAAAAGCATATCAAAATTATAATTAACGTTTATAGCGGAGAATAACTGTACTTGCCTTGGTTGGATTCTAAAAGAAAAAGGTGTTGTAGCTGTTCTCTTTTAGTCCTAATCAGAATTGGAGGAAGAAGAAGCACAATTCCTAGTTAGGTTTTAGCAGAGTAGAGACGCCATTGATTTATTTTATTTTTTTAGAGAGAAAGAGAGCAATGGAGGCTGGAGAATTGTATATAAGATTTAGGTTTAGGTTAGGGATGTATATATAGGTGTAGGAAGTTATTTAGGACCATTAGATTAACCCTGAATCATGAGAACCATTCAAATGCAAAATCTGCATTTGAGCGAATCGGCCCACGGGATGACAGCCAAACACCCTGGATTAACCCCTAGTCGACCCAGCAGGGCTCGGGTCGACCTCAAAAATGGGCCGGTTCGGTTATTCCCCCTCCCAATTTGCTGTTTTGAACCTTTTTTGCATGTTTATTTTTTTTTTAATTTTTATATATATCTATATATATTTCTCTCATATGCATATAAACTTCAAGGCTTAATAACTTCTTCATAATTAACCATTTTTTTATATATTCTCAGAAAATACGGGGTGTTACATTCTCCCCTCCTTAAAGGATTTCGTCCCCGAAATCTTCAAGTTAAGAAGAATGTGTCCTACCATCTAATCACCCATCTACTCAACCATCAATCACTGGCATTCATTGTCCTTAGGGATTTCTAATGCTGTATGAACATATGCAAAAGTGTGTGTATATGTTCCTTATCTAATGCAAAGATCAGGCGGTCCACTGATTCAGTTGACCTCCTTAATGCGAATTATGTCAGTGCCATGAGTCCAACATGTATGCAATTTTCCTATTTGATACATATCATTTCTATATGTGTGCGCAACCATTCATCCATATGCAACATCCATGTGATGAGTCAATCATTTTGCATCCATTGAAAAATGCACACACATCCATATGCAGTATGAGAGTGCTCTTGAGCCGATCTAGTGCCTAGTGTGTGTATATGCATCCACGAGCAACCACTAGCAACCACTTGCATCCACTTGCAACCATCAAACATAACATGTCTCAAACACATGTTTACATCCATTAGTTTCTACCTAAAGTTCGAAGATTTGATCGATAAGATACAGTCGAGTGATGGAGCGAGTACAGATAAAACAAAAACTTGATTCCTATCAGACATTGGTTGAGAAAATAATTCCTCTAAGTGTCAACCCCGAAGACCGAAATCAACATCAGATTGACACCCAGAGGGTTACCCTCTTTAGACAATGTCAAAACTGGAAATCTTATCAGAAGTATTCAGATATTTACAGACTACTGGTACAGATCAGGTTCCCTAATGATTCTTAGGAAGCTAAGCATGATAAAATCATATCCCACAAAAATTCAGAATGTATGCGTCATACTTGACGTCTAACACAAATATCCCTCAAACCCCAATCTCAAACAGATGAGCCATAACCCTTATGGGTCTGAGCCTACAGCGGAATTCAGAAATAATACTAGTATTAAAGTGCAGAGACCCAACTACAGAATCAGAGTGTCAGAATCAGAAAGAGTTCTACTCAATAATCAGATAAAGAAATTAAACCTGCTACAGATAGTTTTCCTATTTCCATACTAGCCTCGAGAGTGTTCGCTTGCCTTCTAGAAGTAGGTTCTGTCCTCTGCCCTTGCCCTCGTTCCTTCGAGAAGTCCCTAGTGAAGTGTCCCATCTCGCCATAATTGAAGCAAGTGCCCTTCCTCTTTCGCCAATCCTTGTTCAGATGAGTCGAGCTTCCACAAGTAAAACACTTTTTCTCCTTCTTGTCTTCAGTCTTTTCATCCTTCTTTTGCGTTTCCTTTTTTTTTGCCTTCCTTTTGTGAACCAAGTCCATATCCATGAGCTTCCCATCTTTGGGTTGTGCTCCTTAGCCAAACTCCTTCATTCTCGTCTTTACTACCCTTGTGTAACACGTTGACAAGTCCCTCGAAAGCGGCCTCCATCGCACGGAAAATCCTACAAAGATCGGAAGAAAACTAACCGTAGGTGAAACTACTGTGGCTACAGATGGAAGCGGGCGCTTATTTACCCTTTGACAGGAGTCGTAGTCTTATCAAGCCTACGGAACCATGCCGCGAAGAGGTTACCTCCCAGAAAGCCAGGAGCCCCGGAGACTCAGGAAAGAAGGAAACAAAGATTCAAACAGAGGATCAAAAGATAGATATATGGCTTTGGGGACTATGTTTTTCAAAATAAGCTTTACTTTTGAAAATACTTCCTTTTCAAAACTTTTTTGAAAATAGTTTTCAAAAATTCTTTATCAAATCTGGTAACCTTCAGCTCTGATAACAAGTGTAACACCCTACCTCCGTTAAGGTCACTCACAAAGGGAATGCCTTAACTTTGGTGGAGCATTTTAGTAAACAGAACAGAAACTTACAAGACAGATAAAACATTACTTGAAATTTTTTAACTTTATTACCGCGGAAACAGAAATCAATATGGTTACATCCTTTCAAATCTCAGAATTCAAGTACAAAATATCAGTCTTGTACAAAAGCCTTCAAAATGCATGGTTTAAAATTATAATCCCTATAGGACGGAAGCTATACAGAGCCAAGCCATACTTTAAGCACTTCAAGCAAAGAGAAATCCGGATCAAGCTAAAGTATTCCCTCCTTGGATAACCTGGGGGAAACGGAAGAAAGGAGGCGAAACAACAAGGGTCAGACAAAAAGTCTGGCAAGTCCAGTGACTTTCAGCATATGAACAGATAATAATAATATGACATGAACATAAAACTGGATGAGAGATAACTGTAACAGGTGTAGCAGATATAACAGAAGAACAGAATGACATAAACTATTGCTTTACACTTCTCTGCACTAATACTAGTATAACAGAATTAGGTGTCACCCTAATGTCTAAACTAAAACAGGAACGGGTACTGAATAATTTAACAGAAACAGAATGCTAATAATGGGCCTTTACTACCCGATCAGAAACAGACAGAAGCAGAAACAGATTAATCCTTATGGAAACAGAATGTAGAATTAGGTGTACACTAGTAATGGGCCTTTACCACCCGAACAGACGGTACCACGCAGAAACAGACAGGTGTTACCACCCAACAGAAACAGACGGTACCAACAGAAACAGACAGAACTAAGTGTACCCTAAAACCCTACCCCAAGCGATCAGCTCCCTAATACATAAATATCCTGTGTCGGCCCCACAGTAGGGTGTATCACTCCCTAAAGTAACAACCAATCGGCACAGACCTATTTACAGATGTCACGGCGTCTAACATCCTCAGAGGCAGACCGGGATCCATGCACGCACATGACCCGGTTGGAACGCACCATCAACACCCCTCGCCATTATCAGAATGAACCGCTTATAATTAGTTCAGTAAGCGTGCCCGGACCCTACCTACTGTTGGGTCAAAGTTTTGATACCAGAAAGGGTTACTGACTATTATGGGTCCCAAACAACAGATGACACAAGTAATTCCCCTCCTAACCTTGTGTCCCCAGACTAACAGATTTCAGCTTAACTTGTCTACAAGTTTCAGACATACAAAATTTAGGTTAACTAGTTCACGGATCAGACAATCAAGTTAACAGGTTTTCAGACTAACGGATCAGATGTTCGGATTAACAGGCTTACAGATTAACTGGTTCCAGATTATCTAACTTTGTATTGGGCCTACGGATTCACGAAACGGGTTCATTAAATTCATTAGTCCAGTTGGTTTAACCCTATCCACCCAACACATTTTAGACATCATATTTATCTCGGATTTTATCTCATATTTTATCTTAGATTTGCATTAATTAAATATTAATGCACAGACCTCTCACATTAGGTCGGTAGCTTGTGGCCGCTGGATATGCCGGGCGGTTCCGGGCAGACTTCTGCAACAAGCCAGACCTAACCTCGTGTCTTGCGCATGTGATGACTAACTTCTCACATTAGAACCTATTGTTTGCGGCCACTGGATGTGCCGGGCGGTTCCGGGTAGGTTTACGCCGCAAGCTCATTCTAACCTCGAGTTAGCCATATTTATCTTTGCGGCCAATTAATTAATAGTTTAGCATTTATGCCTATGCCTAATATACATGTCAATTATTCATAACTATAGTCAATTCAAGTTACGCCAATAACAGACTAATTATATCAAAACAACAGATATAGTAGGTAACAGATTTAACATATAACAGATTTTTCAGATTAGGCGACTTAACGGATTTAGCAGATTAAGCAATTTAGCAGATTTTAGCACATAACAGATTAGGCATCTCAACAGACAAATTTAACAGATTAGGCATTTTAATCTAAATAGCAGTCTAGGCCATATAACAGAACTAGCAGTTTAGGCAACTTAGCAAATTAGCAGATTTAGCAGATTTAATATTTCTAAAGGTTCTATTTACATGCCTTGCCTAATCATAAATTAGGCCTAAATTCATATGCCTACATAATTGTCATGATTCACAATATGAACATATATTCCATGTTTGCATAAATTTACATAGCGCAGAATATGGACATAATTTACCATATAACATATGTTCCAATTTTTGTTAAACTAGCATTTTATAGAAGATTCACATGTAAATTATACCAAATATAATCATTAATTGCAATGCATGCCATATATCTAAAAATTCCTATTTAGGTGTAATCACAATAATAGATATCCTAATTAATGTAAATCTTTACACCTAACTTTCCATATCCTTCTTCTTTTCAAGTCATGAATCATAATGCAAAATATACCCAACAATCTAAATCTTTAAATTATATCTTCTAAAAATCAGATCTTGACTTTTATATGCATTTTGTCCAAAGTCTCCAATCATATGTAAACATACAATGGTTCCTCTTTTCTTTTATCACAGAATATGCATAGATCTAAATCTAGTTTACAACATATGCTCATTTTTCTAATTAATTACAGATCTAAATAACATATGTTCATTTCTCTAATTAGTTACAGATCGAAATTACAACATACTCTATGCATGCAATATATAAATTACATGTTCATAGTCAAATTTATGCATCCAATCCCAAGTCACATGTCCAATATATTTTATGCTTCAGATCTAAAGTCATACGTTCAATTCAGTCTTGTCAAATTTCGCATCATTCATTAATTGTCCCAAATTTTGCGTTCATACGTTAATCTCTTTATGAGATTGGGCACAGGCTCGTGGTAGCCTGGCTATAGAAACAGAAATGAAGAAAGGAATACAGAACAGTCACAGAAAACAGATCTAACAGAAGAGAATATATATACAACCTCAAACTCAGATTTAAAAGCATATCAAAATTATAATTAACGTTTATAGCGGAGAATAACTGTACTTGCCTTGGTTGGATTCTAAAAGAAAAAGGTGTTGTAGCTGTTCTCTTTTAGTCCTAATCAGAATTGGAGGAAGAAGAAGCACAATTCCTAGCTTAGGTTTTAGCAGAGTAGAGACGCCATTGATTTATTTATTTATTTTTAGAGAGAAAGAGAGCAATGGAGGCTGGAGAATTGTATATAAGATTTAGGTTTAGGTTAGGGATGTATATATAGGTGTAGGAAGTTATTTAGGACCATTAGATTAACCCTGAATCATGAGAACCATTCAAATGCAAAATCTGCATTTGAGCGAATCGGCCCACGGGATGACAGCCAAACACCCTGGATTAACCCCTAGTCGACCCAGCAGTGCTCGGGTCGACCTCAAAAATGGGCCGGTTCGGTTATTCCCCCTCCCAATTTGCTGTTTTGAACCTTTTTTGCATGTTTATTTTTTTTTTAATTTTTATATATATCTATATATATTTCTCTCATATGCATATAAACTTCAAGGCTTAATAACTTCTTCATAATTAACCATTTTTTTATATATTCTCAGAAAATACGGGGTGTTACAGGCAGGGTAGTTAAAACCGGGACCGTCCCTAGTATGGCTCCTCGCTCTACCTTAAAACCTCACGGTTTTTGACAATAGGGATCATGCATCTAGTTCGCACGCAGGCGGCATGTATATATTTATTTCATTTCCACAAACTAATCCTATGTGGTTTCAACCAAATATTTCTCAACCACAAATGGGTATTTTTCACCCATAATCAATCAATATCAACGACAAACAATCCCAAACAACCATTCGCTATCAATCAATTTTCACACCAATCACAACCAATAAATATCGTCCATGGTTTGTGGACGAGGGGCGTATATATATATATATATATATATATATATATATATATAGCAATTCACTTCTATTTCAACACATATATAATTTTTACAACGCATATATAATTTATACATCGAACGTACAACTTATACAACGCTTATACATGAGGTGTACAATGCTTATATAACTCATACATCGAATATATAATTTATACATCGTCGTTTCCATATCGTTTATAAATTAGAAATCTCACATTGGGTTCCACTCCACCAAAAATAGCAGAAGGCTCAGAAAAATATGCGGTCTCTTCTAAAAGGTAGAAGGCATCCACACGGTCACGATGTTTCCTGTTTCACTGAATTTCGACCACATAGCAAAAAGATATGATTTTTACAAAATTTGCAATGCTTTATAGTGTGAAACTCAGTTTATAACAGATAAACTCGTACCTCAGTTCACGGGTTCGAAACTAGGGTTGGATTTATCTTCGGATTCGTAGCACGAGGTGATGATCAGGATGCACTGCGATGAAGAGCTAGGTGCGACGCTCCTATCGGCGGTGGTGGCATCAGATGCGGTGGCGGATCGGCGGCGGCGCTGGCCTCGAAGCAGCTCGACTTTCGAGCAGGATATCTCGAGATCCACTCAACAATATCGGCCGATTCTGGTCTTGATTCGAAGGTCGAAGGACGATCTTCAAAATCACCAAAAGGATCGATGGGTTTAGAGGAACGATCAGAGAGGAATCGAGGGAAGAACGGAAGAAGGTTTTCCGCCATCAAAATAAGGGTTTACGGGTTTTTTTAGAAAATATATTTAATGAAAGAAAAATTATGATTGGCCCGTATTAATATTTAATTCTAAAATAGTCTTTTCATATTTGGACACCAAATTAAACCTAACGACTGTCGTCCCTAGCGTTTTACCCCCATTACGAACACAATGGAACATGTTTCAAAGGCCCATTCGACTGTTTCAGTCAGTTTTCCTTCTAGTTAAAATATAAAATATTAAATATCTAATTTGAACGTACGTTTCAATTTGCCAGGGCCACAAACTGATTCGAAAAATTCCAGAAAAATAAATCTAGCTATGTTTTGACGATACGGTCCCAACAAAACTAGTTTCGTCGAATTCTGAGACCGTTTGCAAAAAGGCCCATTTCTGGTCGATCCAATTTAACTGTAATTGACCAAAACACGTTTTCCTTTTCCACGCTCACATACTAGCTTCAAAAATTATGAAATTTGAAACCTAGCAATAACTTTACATCCCGGATCCAACAAAAGTGGTTTCGTCGAATTCCGAGGTCGTATGCAAAATGGCCAATTTCACGGGCTATATAAATTCCATAGCGACCTTTCTAAAAATTCATTCGGCCATAACTTTTGCTTTCCGCTATGAAAACTCGATTTTTCATATTCGTTAGAAAGGTATTCACTAACGGATTTAAATATTTTTGGTTTCACTAAAATCCGTTTTGTTCTGCACCCGGTACAGTCCGACAAAGTTCCAATTTTTGAAACTGCAGTGCCATTTCAGGCCTCGTTTATAATTAGAATTAATTATATTTGTTTTCAATTGTCGATTCAAACTCACTTTACATTGCCATTATTTAAAATATTTATTTTAAATATTTAAAATCCATTATTTTAGCCAATTTAAAAATTTTAAATTGGTTCAGATTTTCTGGGTCGTTACAATCTCCCCCACTTAAAACTTTTCGTCCCCGAAAAGGAACAAAGTCGAAAATGGTTTGATTAATCAACTCTATGTTCGATCTGGCTTCAATTCTCCAACTTTTCAGTTTCTGAGAAATTTCAAATTCTTCAAAAATTTGGCTAACACCCGGAATTTTCGAATTTTTTTGCCATAACCTCCCTTGTACGGAGAGAGGTTTGGAAATTTATTGGGCCGTATTAGGTACCCAATAAATCCTAATAAGCATACACATATTTATAGTGATATATTCTGGTGTTTACAGGGGAGCATGTATTGATAATAACTCCAGAGAATAAATTCTCGTCACCCTGCCCCGTGTGGGAAATAAATAGTCCATGTGCCGTATCTAATAACTAGAGAGACGTGGTTATTGTCAACTCCAGACCCGTGTGGGGTTTTTATTAATCTTCCAATTTAATCGTTACAATTTAAATAGTCCATATCAGTCATCAGTTCAATCTGTAAAATATAGTCATCGCCATACAAGCCTCTCGCTCGCATGGTAAATCTTCCACCTCGTCACACAAGCTCCAAATGCTTATGTGGTATATGATGAAGTATGCCTATCTTCAGAAGTATGCCATGTAATGTAGTTCAAAATTAATTGTTACTACCCTATGGCGACGTTTATTATTTCACACAGAAAAACCAGCACTCCGCATCCAATGGCATTCACAGGAGTTGATATAATAATATTTCGCATCCAACTCATTAAGGTTTACCTATTTGTCGGGCACGCAAATAAAATCTTTACTCAACAGCTAATCCATTCACCTGTTCAAACATATATAATACACATGTATATATATTTCTATTTATTTTCTAATTAGTTCAATCTGTGATATAATCGAATAAATTCTAACATTATTCTATTGTTGATTAAATTAACTATCGTTTCAATAATTTTAATTAATCTAATCTACAATCACACAACACAACCAACAAGCAATTGTTTTTAACTTTTCAAAATCATACAAATCAATTTCTATATTCTTTTAAAATCATTCAGACTATAGGATTAAAAGTGCACATCCATGAAAAGAAAATAACAACAGAGTAGAGAATTAAATGGTGATGTAAAGTATGGTAAATATACCTTGCACCAGAGTCAATCAGAGATATCCACTCGGCATCTAGGATAAGCTTTCTGAATGCTCTCCTTAGTTTCCCAAGTACAATCTCGCAGATCTCCACTCCATTGCACTTTGACTAAGTGAACCTTCTTGTTCCTCAGCTCTCTGGTTTCTTTGCCGATAATCTTTAGCGGCTCTCGTCTCACAGCCAATTCTGGAGTAATTTCAATATCCTGCTGAGCTGCTTCTTCCACGATCAAGTCTGGATCATGAACGTGCTTTCGAAGTTGAGATATGTGAAATACACCATGGACTCCAGGCAACCAATCTAGCAATTTAACCTTATAAGCGAGAGTCCCGATCCGTTCCAGAATAGGAAACGGACCAATGAATTTGGGTGCCAACTTTCCAGTTTTACCGAACCGGATAACTCCTCTCATCGGCGATACTTTCAAATATACATAGTCGCCAACAACAAAGGATATATCTCTTCTTCTTCTATCGGCATAGCTCTTTTGTCGGCTTTGAGCGGCGAGTAATCGTTTCTTAATAAAACCGACTTTGTCGGCGGCTTCTCTAATCATGTCTGGCCCTAACACAAGTCTATTTCCGGGTTCGGCCCAACAAGCAGGAGATCGGCACGGTCTACGATACAATGCTTCGAATGGCGACATTGTCAGACTCGCCTGGTAGCTGTTGTTATAAGAGAATTCAGCCAAATGAAGATGGTCTTCCCATGATCCACCAAAATCTATAACACAAGCCCACAATAGATCTTCTAAAATACGATTCACCCTCTCAGTCTGACCGTCTGTCTGAGGATGATAAGCGGTGCTCAAGTTCAACTTCGTTCCCAGCTCGACTTGAAACGCTTCCCAGAATTTGCTAGTGAATATTGTATCTCTATCACTGACTATACTGAGCGGCACTCCATGTAGTCTAACTATTTCCTTGAAGTATATCTGCGCCAGACTCTGAGCAGTTCTGTTTGATCTGACAGGTATGAAATGGACGGTCTTCGTGAAGCGATCTACGATCACCCAAATACTGTCATTCCCTTTTCTGGTTCTGGGCAGACCATCAATGAAATCCATAGAAATATGTTCCCACTTCCATCCAGGAACTTCTAGCGGTTGTAACAATCCAGCTAGTTTCTGTTGGTCGCTTTTAACTAGCTGGCAAGTAGGGCATCGACTAACATATATCGAGATGTCTCTCTTTAACGACTTCCACCAGAATGTGCGCTTGATATCGTTATACATTTTATTCACACCCGGATGGATACTGAGTTTTGATTTGTGGCACTCATCAAGCACATCTCTTCTGAGTTCAGGAATTTCTGGAACACAAATTCGTCCTTCTAACCTCAGAATCCCTTCGCTGTCGAGCTGGAAATCCGAAGCATTACCTTCACGAATTCGCTGACTCATTCCTTTAATAAATTGGTCATCTTTCTGGAGAGCCGATATCTTGTCAATCAAAGAAGTCGCAATGATGAAACTGGCGATCATTTCATTCTTTCGGCTCAGCGCATCGGCCACGACATTGGCTTTCCCTGGAGTATATATAATTTCAAAGTCATATGCTGCTAGAAACTCCAGCCAACGTTGCTGCCTCAAATTCAAGTCTTTCTGGGTGAACAGATACTTTAACGATTGGTGATCTGTAAACAGTTCAAATATCTCACACAGAAGATAGTGCCTCCAGATTTTCAAGGCAAATACTATAGCCAATAACTCAAGATCATGAGTTACGTAGTTTTTCTCGTGCGGCTTCAACTGACGGCTAGCATAAGCAATCACTTGACCCCTTTGCATTAACACTGCGCCAAGGCCCTCTCTAGAAGCATCGGTCCAGACTTTCAAATCCTGATTACCATCGATGATGGTTAACACTGGAGCAGTTGTTAATCTCAACTTTAGCTCTTCAAAAGCCTCCTCACTTTCTGGAGTCCATTTGAACTTAGAGTGCTTCTTTGTAAGCTTCGTTAAATGACCAGATATCTTCGAAAAGTTTTTAACGAACTTCCGGTAATAGCTAGCCAATCCGAGAAAACTGCGGACTTCAGTGGGGGTACTGGGCTGTTTCCAATTCTGAATAGCTGTGATTTTGCTCGGATCCACAGCGATTCCTTCTTTCGATACGACATGGCCTAGAAATTTTACTTCATCTTGCCAGAAGATACATTTGGAAAACTTTGCTTTCAATACATTCCTTCTGAGGATTTCTAACACTTGTTCCAAATGTTTTTCATGTTCGGCTTTTGATTTAGAGAAGATTAGAATATCGTCAATGAAAACCAGAACAAATTTATTCAAAACCACTCTAAACACCCTATTCATCAGATCGACGAAATAGGCTGGAGCGTTACATAAGCCGAACGGCATTACTAACCATTCGTAGAATAAGTCGGGACCTCTGAACGCTGTCATTGGAACACACTCTTCGGCAATTCGAAGTTGATGGAAGCCTGTAGCCAGGTCCATTCGTGAAAATACTTGTGCTCCATTCAGTCGATCCAACAAATCATCAATCCGCGATAATGGATATTTATTCTTTATGGTCTGCTTGTTTAAATCACGATAATCCACACATAGACGTAGAGTACCGTCAAATTTTGGGACAAACACCACTGCTGCACCCCAATCAGAGAAACTAGGCCTGATCAGACCCTTCCATACTAGCTGTCGTGTTTGATTGTCTAATTCCTCCTTCTCTTTCAAGGACATTCTTTGAATAGCGTGAACTACCGGCCTTGCATTGGGAATTAAAGCAATTTTGAAATCTATTTCTCTCTGCGGAGGTAAGCGAACAACTTCTTCGAACACATCCGCATAGTTCTTGACGATAGGAATATCTTTGATGAGATCTAGATTATTCTCTGTAACTTCAGGGATATTTTCTAATTGGGCTGTAGAAACATCGAGAGCTGACCATAAATCTTTTCTATTTGAAGTCGGGCCTTCACATAGTATGGTTATATAATTCCCCGATTGGGCCTTTGCCTTAACCACTCTCTCGGCGCATCTAACCTCAGCATCATATTTGGTTAGCCAATCCAACCCCAATATAAGATCAAACTCCTTAAAATTCATGACGATGGAGACAGTAGGGAATCTATAGCAGGAGAAAGAGACAGGCACTGCACAAACCCAACTGAGATCGATGGAACCCCCAACCGGATTCTGGACGGTCATTGGTTCCTTGAGCTTTTTCAAATTCAAATTCAGTTTCTTAGCTGCATCCTTCGAAATGAAGCTTCGTGACGTGCCTGTGTCAAACAGTACTTTAACTGGAATATTTTTGGCATTAAGCGTGCCTTCTAAAACATCAGACCTTCCCTGTCTATCTGAGGGTGCTGAGGTTTCTGCCACTTCATTTACCTGTGCCTCCTTGGTTGCCTTTAACAGCCGGCAATCCTGTTTTACATGGCCAAGCCGATGGCAAATGCTGCATCCTCTGGTCTCTTGAAACTTCTTATTAGACTTAGATCCTTCCTTTCTTTATTTCTTTAGAGATCGGCAACTTATCGAGAGATGTCCTTGCTTATTGCAGTTAGAGCATACAGTTGTCGTTACGGGTTTCTTCTCAGATTTGGCCCTTTTTCTCTTCGCACTGGGCTTCTTACTGCCCTCAAACATTGTACTGGCCTCAGGACGATCAGTTTCAGACTTAATTTTATTACTAGAGCTGACCTCCTCATCGTACTACAACATACCTTTCTTGTCGAGATCCTCGTACTGGTAAGCCATGTATATCATTTCAGAAAAGGGGAGCTTCACGTTCCTCATTACACTATTCTGATATTTTCTTTGAAGTCCATGAATAAATCTCAGATTTTTCCTCTTTGGGTCTTTAATCAGATGAGGAGCAAAGTGAGAAAGTTCGTTGAATTTCTTATGATATTCTGGGATGGTCATGTCACCTTGTATCAGATAAGAAAATTCGTCGCATAATCACTCAGTCGTTTCTGGAGGAGTAAATCTTTCTAGGAAAGTCACTTTGAATCTGTCCCAGGTGATATCACCTTCTGGATTATTCTCTATAACTGAATCCCACCAGAACAAAGCTTCGTCTTTGAGTGCCCAGGAGGCCAATTATCTTTTCTGGTCATCCCTCAGCTTTAAACCATCAAAGATCTTTTCAGCCGAATGAATCCAAGCCTTTGTCTTCATAATAGATTCTTCACCAGAGAACGGTATTCCACCCATATTTCGATATTTGACCAATAGGGCCTCAATATCCGGTTCTGTATTCCTTCTGTTTCTGACACTCATTTTCTAGTACTTCTGCAAACAGCAGATCAAGTGTCAGGTCACAGAAAAGATAATTTTAAAATATAGAAACACATACTTCAAATGTAAATGTGTCTATCGAGGTGTAATTTCATTCTGCTTTACTCATACTAGGATATTGCTGATCCTATCTGTATAGAGTTACCCGTCCTAGAACACTACTGGTTCTATTTCTGACGAGTTCGTTCAATTGTTATATTCCAGAACTAAGCTTAACCAAAGCTCTGATACCAAATGAGACGACCCCAAACCCCGTACTGACGGCGGCAAGGGTAATCCGTGGAATATAACACAGAAATAGATAATAGAAGAACAGAATTAAATAAATACACCAGATAATGAACAGTAGAATATACTGGATAAAAGTAATCATCAGAGTTACACAGTATACAGGATCATACTTAGTAAAAATACATTTCAGCTATACATAAATGTCTACAGCGGAAAACAAACATAATATGTACAATAGGAGCTGAACAGCATAAAAAGAGATAAATAATAGAATCTATCTTCAGCTCCAGCTATCCATAAAGAACTAGCTAAACCTGAATACAAGGCTGCCCGTGTAGAAAAAGGGGCACTCGAGTTTGAAAGTGAAACAAACTACGAGTCAGTCATGGGACTGGTATGAGAAATCTACTCAACACATATATAATTTGGCTATCACAGGACCACGCCACTTTCGTGGAACGGGTTTACTCCATTGGATTGCCAGTGCTTTAAAACAAATCTTTCTTTTAAACAACGCAATGCATTTTATAAAAAATGAAGCCATTATAAGACTTAGTTCCCATCACATAATGCAACGCAAACCGTAGGATAGAGTTTTTACCTTATAACGGCCAAGATATGCTTGATACGAATAAAACAAAGGCATTTGTTATTATTGCTAGTGTTTATATGTTTTGAAAACAATTTCAAATCATAACTATCAATCATAGACGACATGAGCGTCCCATGCCACTATGTCGCCAAATATATATATACAATCGAAATCGCACGGTGACGTATTTGGAAATTGGATTTCCGTCCTGAACCAAGGCAAAAGATAGTCCTTACTGACTTCGAGACTCTCTAGCCCGAGCCTCCGGAACAGCCGCAACTACCCCTTGCAGCGACAGGGCCGGTCCATACGGAGTGGATTATAGTGCCTGAACAATACATTTCCCCACCCTTTGGGGCGTAAATGAGCCAACGAATGACTCCATCGGACCCGGATCGTCCGATCAAACCGAGGCGCCTCGCAACAACAACAACCACATGGATGAAAAGTATATAAATGTCAGGGCTGGTAGGTCACTGACACCACCCTAGCTAGAAAGAAACGCATGCCCTCCCTGAGGTCCTTCTCCCGTTTCTGGTTCATACCGGAGTGTGAGGCTCGCGATTTTACGCTATACACAAAGCTACGCCACACCGGCGGTGCTTCGATCATCACCACAAGACTTTGCTTTTCAACAGAAGCCCTGATCACTGCATCTTAGCATGCCACACAGGCAATTCATGCCATGCAACTGATGTCCATCGATATACAACCTCTGAGCTCGTGCGTCTCAGAGAAGGGCGTTAAGCAAAAGAATAAATTCTCAGCCGCCAAACAAATGTATATTTAATAGAGATCAATCAACATAGAATAAAATCCAATGTCAGACACACAGTCCATTTACAAGTCCGTTCTGGGTCTGAACGAAACCGGAGGCACTAAATACCTCGCAAACCCATCGATCACCACGTACGTCTGGACGATCACCACTCATTATCCATATTTCGGGATGCCTCCCAATCAGGACCTCGGTTACCATCCAAACGAGGTGAAGATCTCCGGTCTTCGACCATCGTCTTCATCTTCGATTTTCAATCGTCGGTCAATTATTTGAAATGAGAATTAACTCGGCCTTTTCAAATAATTCACGTATATTTAGAATTTCAAATCAATTTATTTCAATGGTTAAATCATTCGACAACACCAATTTTGTTCTTTAATGTAATTTCCACACCAAACACATTCAACCATCAAATACCATATAAATCAAGCAAATTCAGTTTATTTCCATTCCATATCGTTTATGATATTTTTATAACAATTTATCGCTATTTTTATTTATTTTAAAATAGCCAATTTAGTCAAAACGACGCTTCGGGCCATAACGCGGCCGTGGCGCTGTTTTTCTTCAGATTTGATTTACACATATCTGAAAATCTAACCGTTGGATCTTCACAAAATTTACATCATTAGAAAGGTCTTTTCAAAACGAATCCAACGGTTCCAGTTTCGGGAAAATCCGACGGTCGGATCTCCCGGTACAATCGTTTGAAGTTTCGATTTCAAAATACGAATTGCAGCTCGTTATTCGATTAAATATAATTATATATATATATATATATAATCGTTTCTGGCGCTGATTTTCTTCAGATTTGAATTAAACATTCCAGATAATCCAACCGTTGGATTTTTACAAAGTTGGTGCCGTTGGAAAGATATTTCCAAGGCGAACCCGACGGTTGCGGTTTCGGGAAAATCCAATGGTCGGATTTTCCGCACTAGTTGTTTGAAATCACGGTTTCAAAACACGAACTGCATGGCCACGTTTCGTTTAAATTTTATATATATATATATATATATATATAGTTCATTAAACAATTTCAATATTGTTTCACTTCAAATATTTCACTAACGCCTTTAAATTTTGGAAAATTTCGCCATAACCTCCTTTGTACGGGAGAGGCTGGGAAAATTCCCAAATAGCCACACGGGCGTCTCATGTCAAAAAGAAAAAGAAAAAAGCTAAGCGGCTAGCCTACAGGCTCATAAAATCATCACCCAAACAAAACAGTAAATGTGTACCTATTTGTCGGGCACAAAATTTTATTCCTCTTCTCTAGCCCCTTTTGCTATAACCTGTTCAATAAATATGCATGTACATATATACAGTTCTTATCATTTATCATTTTCAATTCAACTTCATATTTGATTCCATTTGGTTTAAAAACCCCGTTCATTCTAATGTTGCATGCATAGGCAAAGATCATATCATTAGCTAATTAATGAATATTTCGACTCATGCATATTTATTTGAACAAGTTGCTATTTTTAACACTTCACATTTCAACGATTCATGTATATAATAAAAATGTGATTTTTATTGTAAAACAATTCATTTCAAAACACTATTATTTTATATAGTTTATATAGGTGATAAAAATAGGATTTTTCTTATAAAACAATTTATTTCAAAATATGAATACCATTCAACACATGAATTTCTAATCAACGAATGACTATCGATTCAACACATGAAGGTTTTCTATAGTTTCTATATATAGATAGAAATGTGATTTTTATATTTAAAACACGAATACCATTCAACACATGAATTTCTAATCAACGAATGAATATCGATTCAACACATGAAGGTTTTCTACTCAACGAATAAATATAGTTTCAGCAAATGAAAATAATTCAAACACATGAATATTATTCAAAATTTCGGCAGTATAATGGCAGGGTAGTTAAAACCGGGACCGTCCCTAGTACGGCTCCTCGCTCTACCTTAAAACCTCACGGTTTTTGACAATGGGGATCATGCATCTAGTTCGCACGCAGGCGGCATGTATATATTTATTTCATTTCCACAAACTAATCCTATGTGGTTTCAACCAAATATTTCTCAACCACAAATGGGTATTTTTCAACCATAATCAATCAATATCAACCACAAACAATCCCAAACAACCATTCGCTATCAATCAATTTTCACACCAATCACAACCAATAAATATCGTCCTTGGTTTGTGGACGAGGGGCGTGTATATATATATATATATATATAGCAATTCACTTCTATTTCAACACATATATAATTTTTACAACGCATATATAATTTATACATCGAACGTACAACTTATACAACGCTTATACATGAGGTGTACAATGCTTATATAACTCATACATCGAATATATAATTTATACATCGTCGTTTCCATATCGTTTATAAATTAGAAATCTCACATTGGGTTCCACTCCACCAAAAATAGCAGAAGGCTCAGAAAAATATGCGGTCTCTTCTAAAATGTAGAAGGCGTCCACACGGTCACGATGTTTCCTGTTTCACTGAATTTCGACCACATAGCAAAAAGATATGATTTTTACAAAGTTTGCAACGCTTTATAGTGTGAAAATCAGTTTACAATAGATAAACCCGTACCTCAGTTCACGGGTTCGAAACTAGGGTTGGATTTATCTTCGGATTCGTAGCACGAGGTGATGATCAGGCTGCACTGCGATGAAGAGCTAGGCGCGACGCTCCTATCGGCGGTGGTGGCATCAGATGCGGTGGCGGATCGGCGGCGGCGCTGGCCTCGAAGCAGCTCGACTTTCGAGCAGGATATCTCGAGATCCACTCAACAATATCGGCCGATTCTGGTCTTGATTCGAAGGTCGAAGGACGATCTTCAAAATCACCAAAAGGATCGATGGGTTTAGAGGAACGATCAGAGAGGAATCGAGGGAAGAACGGAAGAAGGTTTTCCGCCGTCAAAATAAGGGTTTACGGGTTTTTTTAGAAAACATATTTAATGAAAGAAAAATTATGATTGGCCCGTATTAATATTTAATTCTAAAATAGTCTTTTCATATTTGGACACCAAATCAAACCTAACGACTGTCATCCCTAGCGTTTTACCCCCATTCCGAACACAATGGAATATGTTTCGAAGGCCCATTCGACTGTTTCAGTCAGTTTTCCTTCAAATTAAAATATAAAATATTCAATTTCTAATTTGAACGTACGTTTCAATTTGCCAGGGCCACAAACTGATTCGAAAAATTCCAGAAAAATAAATCTAGCTATGTTTTGATGATACGGTCCCAAGAAAACTAGTTTCGTCGAATTCTGAGACCGTTTGCAAAAAGGCCCATTTCTGGTCGATCCAATTTAACTGTAATTGACCAAAACACGTTTTCCTTTGCCACGCTCACATACTAGCTTCAAAAATTATGAAATTTGAAACCTAGGAATAACTTCACATCCCGGATCCAACAAAAGTGGTTTCGTCGAATTCCGAGGTCGTATGCAAAATGGCCAATTTCACGGGCTATATAAATTCCATAGCAACCTTTCTGAAAATTCATTCGGCCATAACTTTTGCTTTCCGCTATGAAAACTCGAATTTTCATATTCATTAGAAAGGTATTCACTAACAGATTTAAATATTTTTGGTTTCACTAAAATCCGTTTTGTTCTGCACCCGGTACAGTCCGACATAGTTTGAATCCAATTTTTGAAACTGCAGCGCCATTTCATGCCTCGTTTATAATTAGAATTAATTATATTCGTTTTCAATTGTCGATTCAAACTCACTTTTCATTGCCATTATTTAAAATATTTATTTTAAATATTTAAAATCCATTATTTTAGCCAATTTAAAAAATTTAAATTGGTTCAGATTTTTTGGGTTGTTACAAAATCCAACTTCTTAACTACATTCTTTGCAATAAAGCTTCGTGACATGCCTGTATCAAACAGTACTTTAATTGGAATATTTTTGACAATAAGCGTGCCTTCCAAAACATTAGCCCTTCCCTGACTAGCTGAGGGCTCAAAAGTTTCTGCCACTTCATTTACTTGAACCTCTTTGGTCTTTTTCAACAGCCAGCAATCTTGCTTTACATGACCAGCCTATTGGCAGAGATTGCACTTTCTATTTTCTTGAAATCCCTCCTTCGATTGAAGTCCACCTTTTAATCGCTTCTTTAAGGGTCCGTAGTTTATCGACAAATGCCATTTCTGATGGCAGTTATTGCATACGGCAGTTGTTATTGGTTCTTTCTCAAATTTAACCCTTTTCCTCTTGGCTTTGGGCTTCTTACTGGCCTCAGGACTATCAGTCTCAGACTCCTCTTTGTTACTCGGACTGACTTCCTCTTCGTTGCGCAACATACCTTTCTTATGGAGATCTTCATACTAATAAGCCATGTATATCATTTCTGAAAAAGGAAGCTTCACATGCCCCATTACTTTATTCTGGTATTTTCTTTGCAGGCCATGAATAAACCTCATATTCTTCCTCTTCGCATTTTGAATTAGATGAGGGGGCAAAGTGAGAAAGTTCATTGAATTTCTTATGATATTCTGGGATATTAATATCTCCTTATATCAGGTAACTAAATTCATCACATAGCCGCTCAGTCGCTTCGGGAGGAATAAATCTTTCACTGAAAACCTCTTTGAATCTATCCCAGGTGATATCACCTTCTGGATTATCCTTAGTGATTGTTTCCCACTAGATTAAAGCTTCTTCTTTGAGCGCCCAAGATGCTACTAATCTTTTATGGTCATCTCTCAACTGGAAACGCTCAAAAATTCTTTCGGCAGAACTCATCCAAGCTTGGGTTTGAATAATCGATTCATTGCCCAAGAATTGTGCTCCACCCAAATTTTGATATCTCTTAAATAGAGCCTCTAGATCTGGTTCTGCATTCCTCCTGTTTCTGACACTCATTTTCTAGTACTTCTCCAAATAGCAGATCAAGTTTTAGGTCAACAGAAAAGGTATTTAAAACATATACTTGAATGTAAATGTGTCTATCGGGGTGTTATATCATTCTGCTACTCATACTAGGATATTACTGATCCTATCTGTAATGAGTTACCCATCCTAGAACACAACTGGTTCTATTTCTGACGAGTTCGTTAATATGTTATATTCCAGAACTAAGCTTAACCAAAGCTCTGATTCCACGTTGTGACGACCCCAAACCCCGTACTGATGGTGGCAAGGGTAATCTTTGGAACATAACACATAAACAGATAACAGCCGAACATAAATAAATATATACACCGAATAATGTACAAATAATACACTGGATAAACATAATCATCAGAGTTACGCAATATACAGGATCATACTTAGTACAAATACAGTTCAGCTATACATAAATGTCTACAGTGGAAAACAAACATAATGTGTACAATAGGAGCTGAATAGCATAAAAAGAGATAAATGATAGAATTCATCTTCAGCTCCAGCTATCCAGAAAGAGCCTGCTAAGACCTGAAGACAAGGCTACCCGTGTAGAAAAAGGGGCACCCGAGTTTGCAAGTGAAACAAACTACGAGTCAGTCATGGGACTTGTATGAGAAATCAACTTAACACATTATATAATTTGGATAATCACAGGACCACGCCACTTTCGCGGAACGGGTTTACTCCATTGGATTGTCAGTGCTTTAAAATAAGTAAATCTTTTAAACATCGCAATGCTTTTTATAAAAATGAAGCCATTATAATACTCAGTTCCCATCACACAATGTAACACAAACCGAAGGATAGAGTTTTACCTTATCATGGCCAAAATATGCTCGATACGAATACAACACTTAAAATGTAAGTTTTGTCATTTAATTCTTAATTAGACTCCAACTGTAAATTAGTAAGAGAACGATTCCCTAAGTATTAACCCCGAAGGCCAAAACCAACAACAGACCAATACCCAGGAAACCACCCGTCTTAGCTCGTTTTAAGTTAGTTTCTAATTTTATAAAACAATCATAAATATCAATCATAGACGGCATGGGTGCCATATATCATGTCGCCATATATAGGTATACAATCAAAACCGCATGATGTCGTATTTGGAAATTGGATTTCCGTCATGAACCAAGGAAAAAGATAGTCCTTACCGAATTTGAGACGCTCTAGCCCGTGTCTTAGGAACAGCCGCAGCTGCCCCTTAGATCGTCAGGGCCGGTCCACCGATGTGGATTATTATGCCTGAACACTGCGTTTCCCCGCCCTTTGGGGCGTCAACGAGCCAACGAATGGCTCCATCGGCTTCACATAGTCACCGATATATCTGAGGCGCCTCGCAACAGCAACAACCACACAGGTGAAAATAATATATTTGTCAGACAGTTTAAGCACCGACACTACCTCTAGCTAGAAGGAAACGCATGCCCTCCCTAATGTCCTCTCCCGTTTCTGGTTCATACCGGGGTGTGAGGCTCGCGAATTCATATTATACACAAAGCTACACCACACAGGCGGTGCTTTGAACATCAACCACAAGACTTTGCTTTTCAATAGAAGCCTTGATAACTGCATCTTAGCATGCCACACAGGCAATTCACAACATGCAACTGATGGCCATCAATCACACAGAATGAATCCCAATGTCAGACACACAGTCAATTTGCAAGTCCGTTCTGGGTCTGAACGAAACCGGAGGCACTATATACCTCGCATACCCATCGATCTCCACGTACGTCTGGACAATCACTACTCATTATCCATATTTCGGGATGCCTCCAATCAGGACATTAGTTATCATCCAACCGAGGTGAAGATCTCCGGTCTTCAACCACCGTCTTCATCTCCAATTTCTTATTGTCGATTCAGTTATTCAGAATGGGATAAACCCGGTCTTTCTGAGCAACTCGCGTATATAATAAACAAGTGCTACACAAACACGACATACGCCTTATTCCAATTCATTAGTCACTAACCGTAAATCAGTAAGAGAACAATTTCCTAAATATTAACCCCGAAGGCCGAAACCAACATCAGATCAAAACCCAGGAAACCATTCGACTTAGCTAACCTTCGGTTAGTTTCTAAATTTCACATTCCATATCGTTTATAATATGTTATAACGATTTATCGCTATTTTTATTTATTTAAAAATAGCCAATTTATTCAAACGACGTTTCAGGCCATAACGCGGTCGTGGCGCTGTTTTTCTCCAGATTTGATTTACACATATCTGAAAATCTAACCGTTGGATCTTCACAAATTTTATGTCATTAGAAAGATCATTTCAAAACGAATCCAAAGGTTCCAGTTTTGGGAAAATCCGACGGTCGGATCTCCCGGTACACTCGTTTGAAGTTTCGATTTCAAAATATGAACTACAGCGTCGTTATTCGATTTAATTTAATTATATATATATATATAATCGATTCTGGCGTTGTTTTCCTTCAGGTTTGAATTAAACATTCCGGACAATCCAACTGCTTGATCTTCACAAAATGGGTGTCGTTGGAAAGATATTTCCAAGGCGAACCCAACGGTTTCGGTTTCGGGAAAATCCGATGGTCGGATCTCCTGTACTAATCGTTTGAAATCACGGTTTCTCATCACGAACTGCAGCTTCGTTATTCGATATATTTCAATTATATATATATAATCGATTCTTCGATTTCAAAACTATTTTCTTTTCATACATTTGATCAAAATGATATTTTTATCCAAACGACATTTATTTCGGCATTTCACTATTTTTAACAATTCATGTATATAGTAAAAATGTGATTTTTATTGCAAAAAAAATTATTTCAAAACACGAATATTTTATATAGTTCATATAGATGATCAAAATATGATTTTTATTATAAAACAATTTATTTAAAACACGAATACCATTCAACACATGAATTTCTATTCAACAAATGAATTTCTATTCAACACATGAATGTTTTCTATAGTTCGTATGTATAAAATAAAATTGTGATTTTTATTTTTAAAATAAGTTATTTAAAAAACGAATACCATTCAACACATGAATTTCTATTCAACGAATGAATTTCTATTCAATACATGAATGTTTTCTATAGTTCGTATATATAAAATAAAATTTTGATTTTTATTGTTAAAACAATTTATTTAAAACATGAATACCGTTCAACACATGAATTTCTATTCAACGAATGAATTTCTATTCAACACATGAAGGTTTTCTACAGTTTGTATATATAACAAAAATGCGATTTTTATTGTTAAAGAAATTTATTTCAAACACGAATACCATTCAACACATGAATTTCTATTTAAAGAATGAATTTCTATTCAACACATGAATGCGGTTTCAACACATGAAAATAATTCTAACACATGAATATTATTCAAAATTTCGGTAGCATAACGGCAGGGTAGTTAAAACCGGGGTCGTCCCTAGTACGGCTCCTCGCTCTACCATAAAGCCTCGCAGCTTTTGACAATGGGGATTCCATGCAGCTAGTTCGCACGCAGGCAGCATGTATATTTTTCTTTTTCCACAAACTAATCCTATGTGGTTTCAACCAAATAATTCTCAACCACAAACAGGTATTTTTCAACCACAATCAATCAATTTCAACCACAAACAATTTTAATCAACCATTCGCTATCAACCAGTTTTCACACCAATCACAACCAATAAATATTTCCATGGTTTGTGGACGAGGGGCGTATGTTTATATATATATATATATATATATATAAGTATTTCACTTCTATTCTAACACATATATAATTTTTACAACGCATATATAACTTATACATCGAACGTACAACTTATACAACGATTATACATGAGGTGTACAATGCTTATATAACTCATACATCGACTATATAATTTATACATCGTCGTTTTCCATATCGTTTATAATTCAGAAATCTCACATTGGGTTCCACTCCACCAAAAATAGCAGGAGGCTCAGAAAAATATGGGGTCTCTTCTAGAATGTAGAAGGCGTCCGCACGAGTCCACTGTCTCTTGTTTCACTGAATTTCGTCAACAAACGAAAAAGATATGTTTTTACAATGAAATCAAAAACCGTAGTGCTTTAAAGTGACATAATATAGTTTAATTAAAATCAGCCGTACCTCAGCTGAAGGGTTCGAAACTAGGTTTCTATTTTTCTTCGAATCCTTGTGGCTATTTGTCTATCGGCCTTTGCAGCGTCGGAGGGGGAGGAACTACGCACCTGCGCATGGCAGTGGGGCCCACTCGGTAGTCTCTATCGTCCACGGCGGCGCTCGAAAGGCCTGGACTTTGGAGGCTTCAAACGAACGAAACACTCAATGAAAAATTTGAACCCTAGTATGGATTTACAGCTCTCGAGGAGCTCTACAAAATCTTCAACTGGAGGGAAGGGTAATGGTGCGTGGATTGATCAGAAAATGGTCGGGAATTTGGGTTGCTGTTTCCGCCGTGCGCAATTTTATTACGGGGAGAGAGAGTGAAGTGTGAGCCAATCAGGGATTTTTATTTTATTTATATATTTTAAAAATCGGAAAATACCCCTTGTCACACACGAACACCAATCTGAACCCAACAACTGTCGTCCCTAGCTAAATACTCGCATTCCGAACACAAGGGGATATGTTTTGTAGGCCCATTCGACTGTTTCAGTCAGTTTTCCTTCAAATTAAAATATAAAACATTCAATATTTAATTTGAACGGACATTTCAATTTGCCGGGGCCACATACTAATTCTAAAAATTCCCGAAAAATAAATCTATCTATATTTTGACGATATGGTCCCAACAAAACTAGTTTCGTCGAATTCTGAGACCGTTCGAAAAATGGCCCTTTTCTGGTCGATCCAATTTAACAGAAATCGATCAAACACATTTTCCTTTTCCATGCTCACATACTAGCTTCAAAAAAAAATGAAATTTGAAACCTAGCAATAATTTTACATCCCGGATCCAACAAAAGTGGTTTCGTCGAATTCCGAGGTCGTTTGCAAAATGGCCATTTTCACGGGCTATATAAACTCTATAGCGACCTTTCTGAAAATTCATTTGGCCATAACTTTTGCTTCCAGCTATGAAACTTCAATTTTTCAGATTCTTTAGAAAGATATTCACTAACAGATTTAAATGTTTTTGGTTTCACTAAAATCCGTTTTAATTTGCACCCGGTACAGTCAGTCAAAGTTTGAATTCAATTTTTGAAACTACCGCGCCATTTTAGGCCTTGTTTATAATTAGAAATAATTATTTTTATTTTCAAACGTCGATTAAAACTTACTTTTCATCGTTATTATTTAAAATATTTATTTTAAATATTTAAAATCCCCTAAAATAGCCAATTTAAATTTTTTAAATTGGTTCAGATTTTCCGGGTTGTTACAGATTTACTTTATTTCTAAAGTAAAGTTTTAAATAACTGTTTTAGTTCTCACACCAGTCCCATGACTAACCCGGAGTTCTTTGTTTTAACGTAAACTCTGGGTGCCTATATTTTTCACACGGGCAGCTAGTAGTTTTGGTTTTGTAGATATTTCTTTTCCCGAATTCTGGATATACAGCTGGAGCTATATTCGAAAAGCTTTGTATCCGTGTATTTCTTTCAGTTGTGTTATGTATTATTTTTCTGCTGCTATTTAATGTATTTTATACTCTGATATCTTTCTGATGTACATTATTTATTCATACTCTGTTATATTCTTACACTCTGATGCAATTGTTGTAATAGCAATGAGATTTTCTTCTATTTGCATTCTAATTTGTCGTGTTCTCAACTCAATCTGAGCTTTCTCGTAAGGGCGAGTTTGGGTCATTTCAGATGTTGTATCAGAGGTCTGGTTTACAAAGCTCGAGAATAAGACACATTAGAACCAAATGAAAGAGTTCATCAGAGATTGGATTAGTAATATCTAATGAGAATGACTCATTAGAGATAGGATCAGCAGTATCCTAGAATGAGTTAGAAGATTATTATTTAGTAAAAAACAAATTTAGTTTTGAAAATTTTATCTTATTATGCATATTTGAGTATATTATTTTATTTTATTTTGGACAATCGAGTATATGAAGATTTTGCATATACGCGTCATGAACGTATATTCGAAGTCTCAAATATACTGGATAGATATAGAATCACACTCTAGTCACTCGGAGATGATACCGCTGATTACTTGTATCACCAGGATTTATGTTCGAGTGTCGAAAGTTGGATATCTGTATATTTCCAATTGACAGGTGTGAGAACCAAAACATAGTTAGGAATCATTGTTTGTGATTTGGCATCAAAAATTTGATTTTTAAGAATATATAAAAGTTATATGTTTGAAAATTTAATCAACAAATTGATTGCTGGTTGTGTTGTGTGATTATTAGTTCAACTAAAAAAAATAGTGGAATAATTAATTTAACCAATATGTTAATGAAAGGTAAATTTAGCAAAACTGAATTCATATTAAACTAAACTGGAAATTGATTGGAATTGTATACATGTATATATAATGAACAGGTCATAGCATGGAAGCTAAGAAGAGGAATGAAATTGTATGCCCAACAAATCGGTACATGTTTACTATTTTCTTATGTTTTAATGATTTTATAAGCCGATTGGCTTGCTGCTTGACTTTTTCTTTTGGATTGATGAGGGTCCTATGAGGGAAGTTAAGGTTTTAAAGGTCTCCCCGTACAAAGGTGGTTATGGTGAAATTTTTCGAAAATTTATGGTGTTAGCCAAATTTTTTAAAAATTAGAAATTTCTTAGAAACTGAAAAGTTGAAGAATGAAAGCCATAATGAAAGTTGAGTTGGTTAGATAAACAACTTTCAACTCCGTTCCTTTTCAAGGATGAAAAGATTTTAAGTGGAGGAGATATTAATAACCCGGAATTTCAGAACCAATTTAAAATTTTTATTTTAGCTAATTTTATGGATTTGGAATATTTAAAATGATTTATTTTAAATAAGAACGACTAAAAACTTATTTGAATTGAAGTTAGAATGTATAAATTTATTTTAACTATAAAACATACTTGAAATGGAGCGGTAGTTTGAAAAGTCGATTTTAAATTTCAAATGACTACACAAGATTCAAAATAAATCATATTTTAGTAAAACCAAAAATATTTGAATCTGTTTAATTATATCTTTCTAATGAAGTTAAGAAACTGTGATTTCATAATATAAATTGAAAGTTATGTCCAGTTTAAAATTTAGAATATTCGCTATGGAATTTATATATATTTTAATATAATATATAGCCCTTAAAAATAGCCATTTTGCAAACGACCTCCGTTTTCGATGAAACCACTTTTGTTGGATTCAGAAAGTCAAATTATTGTTATATTCTAATTTCCATAATTTTTGGATTTAATATATGAGCGTGGTGGATTTAAACGTGTTTGGTAATTCCAGTTTGAATTTAGTTGACTGTAAAATGACCATTTTTCAAAAAGTCTCCAAATTTGATGAAATTAGTTTTGTTAGGACAGTATCATCAAAACATAGCTAGATTTATTTATCTAGAATTCTTCGAGTTAGTATGTGGCCCCTGTAAATTAAAATGTGCATTTAAATTCAACATACATTGATTTATATTTTAATTTAAAGGAAATCTGATCTAATAGTCTAATCGGCTTACGGGACATATCCCATTGCGTTCGGAATGGGGGTAATTAACTAGAAACGACAGTCGTTGGATTCGATTTGGAGTTCGGATTGGAAAACAGTAATTTTTGGGAAAATAATAATATAATATAAATATATATTCTCTAACCCTAGCCTCCTTCTATAAACCGCCATCCATTTCAAATAAAAAAAAGAACCACTATCTCCCCCGTCACCCCTTCCGTCAACCACGCCACCCACCGTCTGTCCCCACCATCGCGTAGCGCCTCCCCGCCGCCCTCTTCCTTCCTCTCTCCTTCTAACATCCTAAACCTCCCAAATCCAGTCTCCATGGGCCCCATAGGCTCCGTCGCCACCCTCCATCAGCACCCCCTAGCCTGCAGCAACCCCCGGCGCACAACCCCCGCCACCCAGTCCGACCATGGGTTCCCCGGTGGCCAAAAACCCATTCTGCACTAATTTTCAATTTTGCAATTAAGACCCTGACCTGTTTTAGCCAATAGATTCCACTTTATACCCCTATGGCCAAAACACCACAATGCCAAAATCGAAGAGCATGATTTTCTGTTCGATTTGGCTATATGGAAGTCATATTTTGGATTGCGGAGTTGTTCAGAAAACGCATACAAAGTCAGCAGTCCAAATTGTATCTTTTCGCGATTTCTGGCGAAATGGACCAATTTCGGAAGAAAGACCACTAGGCGAAAGTTGTTCAGAATGGCACGTTTAAGCTAGTAAAAAAGACGGCGTGAAGATTGGAGCTCGTTTGCAAAGTCTGGAATCAGAACAGCAAATTAGAGCGGTAGAAAATAACGGCGGAGTGGATCCCAATGTGAGAACTCCTTCTCACTCTAATTATTTTACAGTCAAATATATTTTAGGTTGCAGACAGGGCTTAGTAGCCCCCGACACTATTTATTGTACAAACCGTGGTTGTTGTTTGGATTGTATTGCTGAAAATTGACTGTATGTGGTTATTGATTGTATTGTGGTTTTGTTGATTGAATTGAATATTGTGTATGGCGCGAGCTCGTATCAGGAGAGGGGTAATGCTAGACATTACTCCAGTTCTAATATCGCGCCGTTATAATGCCAAAATTTTCTAAAATAAATATTTATTCATTAAAAATCTCATTTTTAATGTGTATATGAATCGTATAAAATATTCATGTATTGAAATAAAATGTTTGAACAATATATATATCACTTTTATTGAACATATGAACTATATAAAATAGTGAAGTGTTGAAATAAGTATTTTATCGTCAAAAATTTAATTTTTAACATATACATGAATGTCATAAAATTCTCTGAAATGAAAACAAATATTAATTTACAAATCGGACGATTTGTTTATGTACACCCATTTAACTGATATTGATTGGGACGATAAATTTTACACATCGCCCAACTGCACAAATAATATTCAGTGTTTGTTGGTTGAAACCCCACACAGATATTGGGATGATATTTGACATATACTAATCCCAGTTGTTTAGTTGTATGTCAATCAATTGGTTGACATACTGTTGTAAGCGTTAATTATTTATATTTAATGCTTATGCAGTTGTGTAATGCACTCTGGATGATGGTTGATTGTGTATCATTATTGTTGTGTACATGTGTTGTATGAAATCCATATAAATAACATTAAATGGTAATTGACTGTGTCTGATTCCAATTCAAAAAGAACAAATATTTTAAAATAACGAATATTTTAAAATAATATTTAGTAAAGGATTAAAATGTGAATTTGATGTCCGATTTTGGATGGACACGAAAATATTGAAATATGTAAATCCGTATTGATTAGATTTGCGCCATTTTAAAGCAAATGATATTTATATCGATTTTATTCATTTTTATAATGAATATCGAAAAAGAAGGGATTTCAAAATCTGATATTTTGTAAATATTATCATTTAAATATTATAATGATAAGGAGCATTTAGTTTTAATTTAAAATTGAAATGAAAGTGGGAATCGTTTTTTTTAAACGAATTTATAAAATACATTTTGAAGGAAATATATATAATATATATTATATATATTAGTGGCTCTAATAGAACGTGCCGCGCTATGACCGTTCGCGAATATCGATCATTAACTTTGAATTGACATTACAGGAGATCCGACCGTTGGATTCTCCTAAAACTGGAACCATTTGGTTCATATCGAAAAGAGCTTTCGAACGAATATAAGAGATTTGAAATCTAACGTCTGGATTTGGAATTATGTCCAAATCAAATCTGGAAAAGGTCGCTATGGATGCAGTTCATTGGCCGTTATTGGAAATCGACTGTACGGGCCTTGATAAAATTATAAAAATATTAATAATTTGTGTAAAATCATAATAAATGATTTGGAAAGAATTTGAATGAAAAATTTCATGTTTGTAAAGATAAAAATGTATTTTTATATAAATGAACTAGTTGTTAACTAGATTTGAAATCCAATAATTTTTAAAATAAATAAATTGGATTTATAAAAGGGTTTTAATAAAACCAGAAATTTCCAATGCATGAATTGGAATGGATTTGAATAGAAATCATCTTCGGGAGATGTCAATATCGGATTCCATGATTATATGGATATTGTGGAGAAATTTGGAAGATAGATGTATATCGTTGTTCCCCATACGATATGTGTTGGTTTCAGGATTAGATACTGAATGTAAGTTCATATAATTTCTATTCAGAGCCTTATATTTAATAACAAAACGGATTTTGGGTTTGTCGTGAATTGTGTCTTTAGTAACACTATTCTTAAACCTCATGTGAAAAGGATAAATCTTTTAATTAAGAGTATTAGAGTTTCCAATTATATTTAGTTACTGGAATAAAATGGAATGTGAATTGGGTTTATTATGAACTGTGTTTTTAATGACATTCGCACTTTAACCTGATTAATAGTGAAATGTGATTTGGAATTTATAAATCTTCTATTAAAATTTAATAGAAATTTTCCAAAGTAAAGTTTTTCAATTCAATAAAATAAATTGGAATGGAATGGAATTCGATTTCGTAATAATCAAAGTTAACTTCTTTAAAGGAAGACTGTTAATATATATGGAACATAAAAGGCTTTTTCATTATTCCATTTATATTATTAGTCGAATATGGAAATTGATATCGATTATATATTGATCTATTGTCCGTGAAGATTCCATGGTTAATGGAATGTGATTTTGGGTTTATCGCGAGCTATGTTTTCGGTCGATCTCCAAGTATGTCTGGACGATTACCACTTATTACCTTGTCTTGGTGTACAGCCCAATCGAGACATCAGTAATCATCCAAAGGATGTGAAGATCTCCGGTCTTCAACCATAGTCTTCATTGTCGACTTATGGTCGAATCAATTATTCAGAATGGTTATAAACCCGGCCTTTTCGAATAATTCACATATCTTATAATCAAGTGCTAACAAAACACAACATACGCCTCATTCCAATCCAAAATATCTTTTTATTCAAATATTCTTTTCACAATTTAAACCAAATTAAGGTTTTCCTAACTAGTCGGGATTAGCGCACCTTACCGAAGTAATCACTTATTATATTTCCCAATCCTAACCTATTCATCCCATGAAGCAAAACTAGTAATACTCCGTATCTAACACCACAGAGTTATCGGTAAATTTAATTACCAATTCACGTTCAAATCTAATTAAAGATTTAACTATCGCTTGGAGTAAAAACTGGTGGTACTCCATTCTCAATCATTTCCCAAATTTAATAATTTAAATTATCACATTCACATTTTAATCTAATTAAAGATTCATTAAAACTCCACTTAGTTTTAATCTTTCAACAGTCATTATTGACGATTTAACTTTGGGAAATCAAGCATGCTGCATCGACAATCTACACCGTACCATTGATTTCAATCGATATATAACCTCTAAGCTTGTACATATCAAAGAAGGGTGTTAAGCAAGAGAATAAATTCTCCACCACCAAATAGATATATATTTACCAAAGATCAACAATATAGTTCAAAATACAATGTTAAACATGTAAACCTGATTTTAATTGGGTTAAAGAACAAATGTCATTTAATATACGAGGACCTCTCTCCTGTATTGGACAAATGGGACTAGAAATAATGTGCATCTGGTTTCGTTCAAACCCAAAATGGACTAGTAAATGAATGTGTGTCTGACATTGGATTTTATTCTATGTTGATTGATCTCTATTAAATATATATCTATTTGGTGGCGGAGAATTTATTCTCTTGCTTAACACCCTTCTCTAAGACGTACGAGCTTAGAGGTTATATATCGATAGACATCAATCACATGGCGTGAATTGTCAGTGTGGCATGCTGAGATGCAAATGATTAGGGCTTTTGTTGAAAAGCAGTCTTGTGGTTGATGATCAAAGAACGACTTTAGCATAGCTTCGTGTATAGCATTAATTCGCAAGCCTCACACCTCGGTATGAGTCAAAAACGGGATTATGACTGCAGGGAGTGCACAACATTTATTTCTAGCTGTGGGTGGTGTCATGGTACGGAGCCCGGACATTTATATTTTTACCTATGTGGATGATTGACACATTTAAGTTGAAATTGTTTTTGAATCACTATAAACCTATAGTAATATCACAATGATTTGTTTTAAACGTACCAGGCATGTTTGGCTATTATAAGGGAAAATTCTATCCTCCGGCTTACCTTGCATTGTGTGATGGGACCTGAGTCTTATAATAGCTTCATTTTTCTAAAAGCATTGCACTGTTTATAAATTGTTTTATGCACTGGAATTCTTAGGACAAACCCCATTCCGTGTTATACGGCGTGGTCCCTTGATTTACTTTATTTCTAAAGTAAAGTTTTAAATAACTTTTTTAGTTCTCACACCAGTCCTATGATTGACCTCGAGTTTATTGTTTTAACCTAAACTATGGGTGCCTATATTTTCCGCACGGGCAACTAGTAGTTTTGGTTTTGTAGATATTTCTTTTCCAGGATCCTGGACTTATAGCTGGAGCTATATTCGGAAAGCTTTGTATCCGTTTATCTCTTTCAGTTGTGTTATGTGTTATTTTTCCGCTGCTATGTAATGTATTTATGATAACTCGAATTCGGACAGACCGAATTTCTACACTTATTTTGTCCACCCAACAAAATTATCCTAAAATAATTTATCAAAAAGGTTTGTCATAAGAATAGAGATTTAAAATCTTTCTTTATTAAAAACTCTTGTATGAAATAAACAAGAAAACCAGCGACTATACATGCTCTATAATATGCACCTTTTTTGAGAGATTTTTCTTTAAAACTCAGTATATGTACTTCTTTACATATTTTAAAATTATAACTTTTAAGATTAAAACTTGAAAACACCGTAAACCATTTTCCCAATCCAAGTTCTTAAAAGTTAATAATGGGGTTAGACTCAAAGCGGGTTTTCAATTTTTCTCGGTTTTCCTAGACATTCTCTAATATCAATTCTCTCTACTATATATATTGCTAATCCATTTTTCTCTTTCTAACCTTTTCGAATCTATAAAGTTTTACTGCCAAACCCACTAACCCAAAATACTAATCATATGGGATTCACTTTCCTTCCATACATCGTACACTTTCCACCCTAATTATGTAAGGCCTCAGATTTCCATATTCATTTCTTTAGTGTACAAAGCAAACATCCTATTTCTACATATAATATATTTATATTTTTAAAAATACAAATATGTTCACTCACTATTTATGCAGAAATCCTAAACCTAAGCTCTGATACCAGATGTGATAACCTGGATTCCGACAAATCGATTTTTTTTTTTACAAAATTCCAATCTATCGAAACTCGGATTGGTTGCTCTGGTATCCTGCAGAAAAGACAGAGACACAAAATATGTCAGAGCTCAAAAAATATCTCACAGCGGAATGGATAAAATGTAATATAAATCAAAGTATAGCCTTACCATGTCAATAATACTTCCTAACCAGTATCCAAAGTTATAATGTCTCATATCTCTGCCATAAATCTAACCTGCGAGTATGTTATGAGGAGGGGGTCAGAACACAAGTTCTGGTGACTGGATTTAAACTATACACCTTGTATAATCCTACATATAAAGTTCAATCATATTTTCTTATTTATTAGGTTACTTGGGTTAACAACACTCAAGGCTTAAACACACGTCGTACCAATTTACTTCCCAATGGATTAACCTGATATAGTATATGTGTAGCTACCCCCAATATCGAGGTACACCCCATGGTACCCCACTCGCATAGTCTCCACCGTAATGCCAACAAAATGCTTGCAGTCCCTCATCCTACGTCGGAGTGATGTAAAGGATCTCTATATAACAATATTCCGATCAACATATATGTGCCATCACTACGCTATGTAAGCGTACGGACTGCCACCCTCGATCGAATCAGATCTCATACCGGAGTAATGCCCTCAAGTCTATGATACAACACCCAGAGCAGATATGCATGTATCTAGATTGTCCCTCGTACATACTATTAATTGTAGCTTGATGCCTCAATCGCACATCCTCTAATGTGCACTGAGTTCCATGGCAGGGCGATACAAGAAACACAAAACTCGGTCGGGAGCTTTTCCATATCTGTACAGGCCTGTCTTTAAAGAGCCACTATATACATATATACCTAGGGTCTGTTTTCAAGGTGGCTATGGCCCCACCTCGGCCCCTCCCTCAACAATTAAAGACTACAAGAGCTAAGCGTTTGCCCCTAATAACAAACAATCTAAACATCCATTTGGCGTCTCCCCTCAACCCCTTACCCCGATAGTGAAGGGTGAATGGTATCTTGGGTTTAGCTCTATTTTCTTCGCATCCCACTGGCTGTCGATGACGGGTATCCGACAATCTACTATCCTTGTTGGTCGTGACCCTTCGCCTCCCCATTGAGGCAACCGCCGAATCACCCTGGTGTCACTGCGTCACAGCATTCTGACTGCATAACCACTTCTGTTGTCAAGGCCCACCCACATAGTAGTTACACGCAGCCCCAACCCCTACGAGCACAGCCTAAGACATCTGTCACCGCATAGAGGACTACTAGGAGCACCGTACGTACCTCAGGAAATCGCGTGCTTCCCCTTCTATTCCTTTGGAGCCGTCAGAACAATCAGATGAATGTGCACTCCCCTCGTGCCTTATAACATCTTGATGATCTATCCCGTTGGGTTATTCACCCTCAAACGTACGGACTGGTCCAAGTGTCTCACTTTAATATGTTATTAGACCTTATGTCTGAACATTCTTTTACGCGCTTGCCTCACCTCTTCAGGTTTCTAGTTAACTTGGTTATTCTAATTCATATTGAATTCTTAATCAAGTTAACAAGTTCTTCTTGCTTATTAATTTTAGTCGTATAACTAAACCCATTAAGTTCATTAATAAGCCCATAACATGTAATTCTCTAGATTGTGGCCCAATGTCTGTAATCCACAATCTCTTTTATATTCTTGTTTGATTCCATCATTACAATAACATGTTTTAATTAATATGTAATTAAGTATATCTCAATTCACATGTTTTTTGTTTAAGATGTCAGTCATTATTTATGATTAAATATAACTTATTTCATAAGTTTTCCTCATTCTTTCTCATATAATCATAATTTCACTTTGCACCGTTACTACAACTTATCGTTGTTTACTTATTAACTTAGTTCTATTAACTAAGGACCATTAATAAGTTTCTCTACCCATTTATTATAACCTATGTTATAATTTCCTTTTGTCCCTAGGACAAGTCTAAACATGTTATTCCTATCAGCGGGTTTCAGACTTCCAAGTTTATAGTTTACTTAATTCACTCAAATTAAGCACAACTTCTTATATTTTTTATATATTTTCCCCCTTTTTCTCAACTGGTTTCCATCTTTTCCCCATTTATGGATTACTTAATTTATAGTTAAGTGTCCCTTATCTCATTTCACCAGTTATCCCATTTCCTTTGTTAGTTTACTATTACCTAAGTTATAATCTTCACTTATCCCTAGGACAAGTCTACCTATTATACAACATTTTCACTAATGTTACTTATTTATAATAGGTGATTGTCATTCCCCTTTTAAACCATTTTTTTTTACCGAGTATTCTTAATTCACTGTAATATATGTTCCTTATTTTAATTAAGGAAAACACTTATGCACCTTATCAATTTGATAGAAGGAATCAGTGATTTATTCTCATAACGTATTCCCATTTAAATTCATGGAAGCAAGTAATTTTTTTACTTTTCTTGCTTTATTTACTGTGGCTTATTTGCAACCACGTTCTCAGAAATAAGTCATTTAGGGAAATACATCACTTTTCCTTCGTACCACACTAACTCAGTTCATTACATCCGTTCCTTTCTTATTTTCTGAGTTAGACATTTAATTACCATCATTGCCATTTATTCATATCTTGTTATATACATATATTTATATATGTACATACATAGCCTAGACCTCTTACATTAAGCCTACACTTGTGGACGCTTGGATATGTCGGGCAGGTCCGGGAAGACTTCTTCCACAAGTCGAATTAATCTCGTGCCTTAGCACCATTTTTAGTTATGCACTTAGACCTCTCACATTATATTTACCACTTGTGAATGCTGGATATGCCGGGCGGGTCCAAGCAGACTTCTATCACAAATGCAATTTAACCTCGTGTCTAAGGCGTTACAGTTCCAAATTACTGTGTATTTAGGCATGTTCATATTTTAATAGTTACCCCCTTTTTTGGTCATATTTACTTGCCCAATTTAAGATATTTAAACATAATTTGTTCGATGCCCGAATCCATACTTATTTATTCAATTTTATGTTAACATGAAAGCATATAATTATATACTTACTCCAATTATTTCATGTATACATTTAGGACAAATTAACATGTAATAAGAGCAATCATAGTTGATACCCATATTCTAACAAGTTCATAATCATGTAAACTTTTTAGCACTTCAACTAATTCAATATATGAATTTTCCAACATGTAAACATTCCAACATTTCAACTGATTCATATTAACAATTTGACGTTATATCATGTTAATCATTCCCGCATGTCGTATACCACTTTAATCATTATTAGCGTATGTTTAGGCATCTTATCATGTCATATTCCGATTTGTCATAGTGGGGAATGCTAAACGGCAATATACCGTTATCTAAAATAATATGGTTTAAATCCACTCACCTCATAAGCTTTCCAAATCGTAGATCTGGTCCAGATCTGATCTTCCATGATTTCTCCCTAATTGAATTCAGAACCTAATAACCATGGATTTACTATTTTTTACTAAAAGAGAAAAGGGAAAATAAAGCGGAGGAAAAATTGAATAGATCGGATCTGGAACATTACCTTGCTTTCATGATTCAATAATCTTTTTATTAATGTGGATTCTCTCTTCCAGATCTAGGTTCATATTTTTTTCTAAGCTAATATTTTAATTTTTAGAATAGATTTGAGGGGAGAAAGAGAGAGAGAGAAATGGCAGAGCTCCAGCGTAGCCATCGAATTATGAAGTTTAGGGTTAGGTCTAATGTTAGACCAAATTATGGCTCTAACACCCAAGTTGTCTAGGATTGTAGAGTTTAATAACTAGAAATAAAAGAAAATGCAACAAACACACCAAATTTATAGTAGTTAGGCGTTAACGAGCCTACGTCCACTTTATATGATTTTGATTACATGTTTGAATGCAAGTACAATCAATAATTTCTCTTAATCTCACTTTTACAATGATGATTCACTCAATAATTTCAAGATAATACTGATTAGAAATAATGGATAAACAATAATGGTGGAAACAATACTCAAAACTGCCAAAAAGATCCTGAAAAATGCCAAGTATGGGGCTATTTATAGGTGATATCTACAGGCGGTTCATGATGGCACGTGACACGGATCCCGAGGATCTCGGACTTGTTCGTGGCTTGATGGAGATGTAGTCAAGATGGCGGTTATGGACAAGTGTTGCAAGATCCTTCAATCTTGGATCGTGGATGACCAAGTCTTAGCCATCATTCTCTAGTAGCAGGGTTGGTTCATGACCCTATTCCATGAGTGGGCCGTGATGCTCCTCTCTAGCGGGTCGTGACGAATTGGCACGAGCGGGGTCGCGTTGTTTGGTCATGAGCCGAGGACGACGTCTGGATTACGAATGGATCGAGGTGGCTTGTCTCATGAGCGGGCTATGAAACTTCACGAACCGGGGTGACTCTGCATTAAACTTGTGTGTGTGAATCTTTTTGGCTTGGTCAAAAAGCTAGCCAACATTTTACCCCCTCAAAGTACGTTTTATCAAGGATGGAACGTGCTTCGAAACTTTCAAACCATTTTTTCCTCGAAAGGCTGAAAATCAACAGTTGCGTTTGCTTGCACGGCTGCGACGCTCCAGATGGTTGTGTTTTTTGACAAGTATAAGCATCAGGCTAGGTTTCCAATTATTTCTCTACTCACTGGTTAATTTCCATCTTTTGGTTACCGGAGCATATTGCGACCAACTTGTCAGGTGAGCTTCAAATTTCATGAGTATTTTTTTTTAAAAAAAAAAATCATTACTCTCATATGTAAGAAGTTCCAATTTCTCGATTTAGTAATCATTCCAGAGTCCCGGTCATCAAAACACACCATGGCCCGTGTTACTGAGCGCGCGTCACGAATCGATGGTTGAGCAGGCTCTATCGCGAGCCATGGTGGGCTTATCCAACGGTTAGATTTTGAGATAAGTGCAAATCAAATTTGGATAAAAACAGCGCCAGGGCCGCTCATTGACCAGAAGCGTCGTTTAATTATAATTGAGATATTTTAAATAAATAAAAATAGCGATAGATCGTTATAAATAAATTTGAACGATATGAAATGATTAAAATGATAAGTATTCGAGGATTAATTGAAAAGACCTAGTTCAACTCATTTCAAATAATTACTACGACGATTTTAGTCAAAGATTTGAAGACGGTGATTGAATACGACAATCTTCACATCGAAAGGATGAGGACTACTGACGCCCATGATTGGAGTAGCTACCTTGAAGGGGCTGCAGTGGTAGTTGTCCGGACGTTTTTGTTGATTGTTCGGATATGCGAGGTACGAGATGTCTCCAGTATCGTTCAGACCCAGAATAGACATGTAAATGGATTGCATTTCTGACGTTGTATTCCTTTATATCGTATTCGTTGATCTCGGTTAAATATATATATCTTTTTGGTGTTTAACACCCTTCTCTGAGACTTACGAGCTTAGAGGTTATATATTGGTAGAAATCAATGGTATGGTATGGAATGACAATATGGCATGCTAAGATGCATGGATCAAGTCTTTTGTTGAAAGCAGGCCTTGTGGTTGATGATCAAAGCATAGCCTGTTTAGGCGTAGCTTTGTGTATAACGTGACTTCAAGAGCCTCACACCCCGGTATGAGTCAGAAACGGGATCAGGACCGTATGGAGTACAAATGTTTCTTTCTAGCTAGAGTAGTGTCAGCGACTTACTAGCCCTGACATTTTTACTTATGTGGATGTTGGATTATGAGGTACCTCGAGTTTTATAGGTTGTTAGTGGCCATATTAGAGGTTCAAAAGAACTAGGAAACGTGTGTTCAGGCATAACTAATCCACTAACGTATGTGTGGATCGGCCCTACCGCATCCAAGGGTTCGCCAGTCCGAATCCTGAGGCATTTGCTAGAGTGTCTCGAATCGGAGAGGACGATCCCTAGCCTCGATTTCATGATGGAAAACCAAATCTCCAATACAACATTGCGGTTTTGTTTGTAAACCTATATATGGTGACATAGTATATGGTACCTATTCCGTCTAGGATTGATACATTTACTTTGAAGTATTTTCTAAAAGTGATTAGGCACTAACAATAACATTAAAATATTATTTTATACGTATCAAGTCATGTTTGTGAGACGACCCGAACTTCCCCGTGAAGGAAAGCACGGATAGAATTGAGGACAAGACAAAACAGAGCGCATACGGAAGAACATTTCATTGCTATTACAACAATTCCATCAGATACAAGAATATACAGAGTATAAATGAATAAATTACATTCAACAAATATCAGAGATTACAATAAATTACATAGCAGCGGAAAAATATACAAAACACAACTAGAAGTGATACACGGATAAAGAGCTTTCCGAGCATCGTTCCAGCTGTAAATCAGGACCCTGTGGATATAAATCTGCAAAACCAAAACTACTAGCTGCCCGTGCGGAAAATAGGGGCACCCAGAGTTTAGGTTAAAACAATAAACTCCAGGTCAGTCATGGGACTGGTGTGAGAACTAAAACAGTTATAATTCTTTATTTTAAAGTTCGGTAAATCAAGGGACCACGCCGTATAACACGGAACGGGTTTCCTCCCAAGAATACCAGTGCATAAAACAAACAGCGCAATGCTAAATAAAGAAAAATGAAGCTGTTATAAGACCCAGGTCCCATCACACAATGCAACGCAAGCCGGAGGATAGGGTTTTTACCTTATAACAGCCAAAGCATGCTTGATACGTTTAAAACACATTATTTGATACTATAATAAGTGTATAGTGCCAAAACAATTTCAATCATAAGTATCAATCATAGGCGGCATGGGTACCATCTATCATGTCGCCATACTAGTTTTACAATTAAAACCGCAATATCACGTATTGGAAATTGGATTTCCGTCATGAGCCGAGGCAAGGGGCAAGCTCCTCTCCGCGTTCGAGACACTCTAGCAAATGCCTCAGGACCCCACTTTGATCCTTGGAATCGGCTGGGCCGGTCCTCTCTTACTTTTGAGGATTAGTTATTCCTGAACACACGTTTCCCGGTCCTTACAGACCTATATCCGAGGCGCCTCGTATCCAACAACCACACAGGTGAAAAGTATATAAATGTCAGGGCTGGTAGGTCACTGACACCACCCTAGCTAGAAAGAAACGTCGTGCTCTCCCAGCGGTCCGTCTCCCGTTTTTGACTCATACCGAGGTGTGAGGCCCGCAAATTCACGTTATACACAAAGCTATGCCACACAGGCCGTGCTTTGATCATCAACCACAAGACTTTGCTTTTCAACAGAAGCCTTGATCAATTGCCACTTACGCATGCCACACAGGCAATTTACTCCATGCGTTTGATATCCATCAATATATAACCCCTGAGCTCGTACGTCTCAGAGAAGGGCGTTAAGCAAGAGAATAAATTCTCCGCCGCCAAACAGATATATATTTAATAGAGATCAATCACACGGACTAAAATCCAATGTCGGACACACAGTCCATTTACAAGTCCGTTCTGGGTCTGAACGAAACCGGAGGCACTTTCCTCGCATATCCATCCATCTCCAGGTACGTCTGGACGATCACCAACTGATTCCCTCATCCTGGGTGTACAGCCCAATCAAGATCATCAGTAATCACCCAAACGATGTGAAGACTTCCGGTCTTCAACCACCGTCTTCATCTTCGACATCTCGTCGAATCGGTTATTCAGAATGGGTATAAACCCGGCCTTTCTGAATAACCCACGTATATAATAAACGAATGTTACACAAACACAACAAACGCCTCATCCCAATTCAGAATATTCTTTTATTCACAATATCACATTCTTAGGGAAATGTTCCCATTAATTTTATCCAAGATAAATTCTTTCAAATTTATCCTACAATCTTCCTTTGGATATCATTTCAAACTAGTCGGGATTAACGAACCACACCGAAGTAATTATTTATTTTATTTCCCAATCCCAACCTATATCCATGGAGAAAAACTGGTGATACTCCATTCCTAACACCACGGTGTTATCGGTAAAATTAATTACCATTTCACGTTCAAATCTAATTAAAGATTTAACTATCGCTTTGGAGCAAAACTGGTGGTACTCCATTCTCGATCACCTTTCAGATTTGACAATTTAAATTATCAATTCACATTTTTAATCTAATTAAAGATTCATTAAAACTCCACTTAGTTTTAATCTTTTCAAAAATCAATATCCTGCCTTTAACTGGGTTAAAGAACCAATGTCATCAAAAACACGATTCACGACAAACCAAATCACATTTGATATTAAATACAAGGCTCTGAATAGAAAATATATCGGCTTATATTCAATATCAAATTCTGAAACCAACAAATATCGTATTGGAAATAACGATATAAAATATCTTTCAAATCCCCATAACAATATTTGTATAGTCACGAAATCCAACATCGAAATATCCCGAAGATAATTTCGATTCAGCTCCAGTCCAATCCACATATTGGAAATTATCGATTATTTTCAATATCACTTTCATATTCAATTTATTTATTTTTAAAAATAAATTGATTTCAATTCTAGTTCAAAACTAGTTCATTTCGATAAAAATCTATTTTTATCTTTTCAAAGGTGGAATTTTCCAGCCCAAATCTTTCCAATTCACCTATTATAATTTAACACAAATTATAGATATTTTTATTAATTTTATCAAGGCCCGTACAGTCGATTTCCAACAACGGCCATCGAACTGCACTTATAGCGACCTTTTACGAATTTGATTTGGACATAATTCCAAATCCAACCGTTAGATTTCAAATTTCTAATATTCATTGGAAAGCTCTTTTCGATACGAACCCAAGGTTCCGGTTTTAGGAGAATCCGACGGTCGGATCTCCCGCAATGTCCGTTTGAAATAAATGGTCGAAATTCACGAACTGCCGCGGCGCGGCGCGTTCTATTCAGGCCATTATATTATATATATAATATATATAATATATATTTCGTCGATTTCCTTTTAAAACGAATTTTAAAAATAGTTTTGAATTCGTTTCAAAAGCAATTTCAACTTCCATTTCAATTCAAATCAAAATTGAATTCTTCTCTATAAATTCGTTTTAAAATTCATTTCTATTCAATTCAAATTTCAATTCAATTTGAATTCATTTCAATTCACTTTCAATTCAATTTGAATTCGTTTTCGATTCAATGCATTTCTATTTTATTCAAATTCAAATTCACTTCCTATTCAATTCGAATTTTAATCTAATTCAATTGAATTTCATTTCAAAATATTTAGTTTTGAAATCACTTTTCAATATTCGTTGTGAAACGAATAAAATCGATATAAATATCGTTCACGTCAAAATAGCGCATCTCTAATCCACACGGCTTTATATATTTCAAAAACTTCTATTCAATTCAACACATGAACCTATATTTCTTTCAACACACGACTAATCTCAACACATGAGTACTGTCAACACATCACTATTTTTGTTATGTAAAATATTTTATAAAACTATGGTATCTATCGTTTGATTTTAATTAGACTTCTACTAGGAAGTAGTTCTAATTTTAAATATGATAAAGATGTAATTTATTTTATTTAAAATATTTCACTCAACACATGAACATCGTCAACACATGACTATTTTCTTTATATTCAACACATGAATTTTCTTTTATAATATTCATTATTCTCCCGATTGGAATGAGGCCCAATCCATCACCATATAATGTTAATTATACGGATTCCATACAACACATGTATATAATAGCAATAATAAACAATCAACCATCAACCAAAGTGCACTACACTGTATAAGCATCGAATATAGACATCCAACGCTTATAACAGCCTGTCAATCAATCGATCGACACATTTAATCAATCAGGATGAGTGAACTTCAAATTTCATCCCAACACCCGTGTGGGGTTTCAAACAATCAAACACAGATTTTATTTGTGCAGTTGGGCGATGTGTAAAATTTATCGACCCAATCGATATCAGTCAAATCAGTGTATATAAACAAATCGGCCGATATGTTTATAAATATTTATTTATTCACTTTCACGTTAAAAATTATATTTTTAACGTCAAAAATATTTATTTCAACACTTGAATTTCTACTCAGTTCCTTTACACAATAAAAATGATATTTTTATTTTTCTAACATATTTTAGAAAATTTTGGCGGCATAACGGCACGATACTAGAAACGGGACAAGGCCTAGCCTTATCCCCGGTCTAGTGAAGGCCCACGCCATTCACACATCAATCAAATTCACTTTCGTTATGCAAACCACAAAATTTGGAGTAAGGGTCTAACCTAGCCTTACTCCTTCGCCTTATAACGGCGCACGTCTAATCCTAACCAATTTATCGATTCGATTTTTCACACCACAAACCACATTCAAATCAATATCTCAATCAATCACCAAACATCCAAACAAACAAGTCCATGGTATGTGGACGGGTGTCGGGTGCTTCTAATAAGCACCGTCTGCATCCTAGTATATATATATATATCTAGAAAAAGAGAATTAAGAGTGAGAAGTTCTCACCGAAAGCTATCCAAGCTCCACGGCACTTCATTTGCAAAAGTCTTCGCCATTTTCGCATCTTCGTCAGCTTCGTCGCCCGTAGCCACTATATATATAAAAATCGAATTTTTACTTCGCTATTCAATATATAAAAATATGATTTTTACTTCGCCTTTCAATATATAAAAATATGATTTTTACTTCGCCTTTCAATATATAAAAATCGAGTTTTTATTTCAAAGTTCAACATATAAAAATCGAGTTTTTATTTCAAAGTTCAACATATAAAAATCGAGTTTTTATTTCAAAGTTCAACATATAAAAATCGAGTTTTTATAACGCTACTATATAGATAAAAATTATATTTTTATTACGCTATTTTCTATATAAAGATTTCGCCTTTTTAAATTTAAAGATTTCACCTTTTTAAATTTAAAGATTACACCTTTTTAAATTTAAAGATTCACCCTTTTTAAAAATAAAGATTTCACCTTTTCTAAAATAAAGATTTCGCCTTTATAAAAATAAAGTTTTCGCCTTTAAGAAAATCACCACTTTATCTCAACGTATATAAAATAAAAATCAGATTTTTATTTCGCTACATATACAAAGATGATATTTTTATATTCTCTATCCTATAAAGATTATATTTTTAATACTTTAAAAATATAAAAATCATATTTTTATCACTTTAAAAATATAAAGATCATACCTTTAACTGAATAAAATCTTTTCTACTTTAAAAAATCTCATCTTCTCTATTTTAAAAATCCGAACTTTCAAATTTAAAAATCCTAACTTTACCGTTTTAAAGTAAATAAAAAAACAGTTTAAAGTAAAATAAAAAATAAAAAAACAGTTTAAAGTAAAATAAAAAAAAACACAGGAAGCTTACAGGGGGGGTCGTCGGCGTCTGGCGGCGGAGCTGAAAGGGGGGGGGCTTGGACGCGGCGGTCCTGGTGGAGGAGGGGTGCGTCGGTTTCAGAAAGGAGGAGGAGAGAGGTTGCGGGGGAAGAAGAGGATCGAGGGGGAGGCTCGCGGCTGTCGATTAGGGCAGGGGGGGGGGTTTCGCGGCGGAGGCGCCTGGCAGCGGCGCCGCTGGGGGGGGCGCGCGAGGTGGCGGCGGCTCTCCCCCCCGTCGCCTTCGTCCCTTTCTTCTTTTTTTTTTTATATTTTTTTTTTCTTTTTTCTGTTAAACGAAAACGGGGGGGGGGGCTAAAGGTTATAAGGAGATAGAAATTTTTTATTAATTTAATTATTTAATTATTTTATTTTAATTCAAAAAGTCAACTTTTTCAATCGACCTCTAAAAGAGGTCCACCGCCTGTCGTCCCTAGCGTATTACCCCCATTCCGAACACAATGGGATATGTATCGTAAGCTGATTCGACTGTTTGAATCAGTTTCCGTTAAATTTACATTTAAATCACTATATTGAATTTTAAACGTACATTTCAAATTACCGGGGTCACATAACAACTAGAAAAATTCCAGAAAAATATTTTCTAGCTTCGTATTGACGATACGGTCCTAACAAAACTAGTTTCGTCGAATTCTGAGACCGTTGGAAAAATGGCCAATTTCCAGTCGATTAAAATCAACTGAAATGGTCAAAACACGTTTTCCTTTGCCACGCTCACATATTGATTCGAAAAATTATGAAATTTGAAACCTAGCAATAACTCGACATCACGGACCCAACAAAAGTGGTTTCGTCGAAATCCGATGTCATTTGCAAAATGTCCATTTTTAAGGGCCTGAATTCCATAGCGACTATTCAGAATTTTCAACTGGACATATCTTTCGATTCTCGCTACTAAATTTTGATTATTCGGATTCGTTGGAAAGATATCATCAATTAGATCCTAATGTTTTTGGTTTCACTAGAATCCGGATTGTTTTGCACCCGGTACATTCAATTGAAGTTTGAAATCGAATTATCGAACTACCGCGCCATTTTCAATTCTATTTATAATTATATATAAATATTTATATTCTAACGACGACGTATATAATATATACGTCGAATTCAATTCAAAATAAATTTCTCGTCGATATTATTTAAAATAATTCATTTTAAATATTCAAAATTCGCTAAAATTGCCAAAATAAAAATTTTAAACTGGCCCAGATTTTCGGGTTATTACAATCTCCCCCACTTAAAACTTTTCGTCCCCGAAAAGGAACAAAGTCGAAAGTGGTTTGATTAATAAGCTCTACATTCGATCTGGCTTCCATTCTCCAACTTTTCAGTTTCTGAGAATTTTCAAAATTTCAAAAATTTGGCTAACACCCTAAATTTTCGAAAAATTTCGCCATAACCTCCCCTGCACCGGGAGCATCGGGGAATTTCAAATAGCTTCCCCGGTCCTTCAGATCTCAAAAAGAAAAAGAAAAAGCCAAGCGGCTAGCCAATAGGCTCACAAAATCATCATCACCCAAACAAAACAGGAAATTATGTAATAAACATGTACCTATTTGTCGGGCAAACAAATTTTATTCTCTGGCTCTAGCCTCCTTGCTATGACCTGTTCAATGTAAGTATAGGTATATGCAAGCAAATGCGACCAATTTTCAATACAATTCAATATTCGATTCAATTAGGCATAAATGGTTAAAAATTAGCAAACAAATAAACAAACAACACAAACATCAATCAATTAGTGAATTAGAGTTTCAAATTCATAATTTTGATATATATAAAGAAAATCATGTTTTGATGCCAATTCACAACAATGTGTTCTAACTATATAAGCTTTGGTTCTCACACCAGTCTAATGGAAATATATAGAAAATCACACCTTCGAAACTCGAATATGAATACTGATGATGATGCACCATCATCAGAATCATCCCCGGATGTCTAGAATGTGATTCTATATCTACCCAGTATATTAAAGCTTCGAATATACGTTCATGACGCGTATACGCGAAATCTATATATACTCGATTGTCCATATTTAAAATAAATAAATATTCAAATACGTAAAAAGCGATTTAAATTTTCAAAACAAAATTGTTTTCATTTGAAAAATATACTCTTCACACTCGTTCTAGGATACTACTAATCCTATCTCTAACGAGTCATTCTAATTGGATGTTGCTAATCCAATATCTGATGAATTCTTTCGTATGGTTCTAATGTGTCTTGTTCTCGAGCTCTGTAAACCAAAGCTCTGATACCAAACTGAGACGACCCGAACTTCCCCGTGAAGGAAAGCACGGATAGAATTGAGGACAAGACAAAACAGAGCGCATACGGAAGAACATTTCATTGCTATTACAACAATTCCATCAGATACAAGAATATACAGAGTATAAATGAATAAATTACATTCAACAAATATCAGAGATTACAATAAATTACATAGCAGCGGAAAAATATACAAAACACAACTAGAAGTGATACACGGATACAGAGCTTTCCGAGCATCGTTCCAGCTGTAAATCAGGACCCTGTGGATATAAATCTGCAAAACCAAAACTACTAGCTGCCCGTGCGGAAAATAGGGGCACCCAGAGTTTAGGTTAAAACAATAAACTCCAGGTCAGTCATGGGACTGGTGTGAGAACTAAAACAGTTATAATTCTTTATTTTAAAGTTCGGTAAATCAAGGGACCACGCCGTATAACACGGAACGGGTTTCCTCCCAAGAATACCAGTGCATAAAACAAACAGCGCAATGCTAAATAAAGAAAAATGAAGCTGTTATAAGACCCAGGTCCCATCACACAATGCAACGCAAGCCGGAGGATAGGGTTTTTACCTTATAACAGCCAAAGCATGCTTGATACGTTTAAAACACATTATTTGATACTATAATAAGTGTATAGTGCCAAAACAATTTCAATCATAAGTATCAATCATAGGCGGCATGGGTACCATCTATCATGTCGCCATACTAGTTTTACAATTAAAACCGCAATATCACGTATTGGAAATTGGATTTCCGTCATGAGCCGAGGCAAGGGGCAAGCTCCTCTCCGCGTTCGAGACACTCTAGCAAATGCCTCAGGACCCCACTTTGATCCTTGGAATCGGCTGGGCCGGTCCTCTCTTACTTTTGAGGATTAGTTATTCCTGAACACACGTTTCCCGGTCCTTACAGACCTATATCCGAGGCGCCTCGTATCCAACAACCACACAGGTGAAAAGTATATAAATGTCAGGGCTGGTAGGTCACTGACACCACCCTAGCTAGAAAGAAACGTCGTGCTCTCCCAGCGGTCCGTCTCCCGTTTTTGACTCATACCGAGGTGTGAGGCCCGCAAATTCACGTTATACACAAAGCTATGCCACACAGGCCGTGCTTTGATCATCAACCACAAGACTTTGCTTTTCAACAGAAGCCTTGATCAATTGCCACTTACGCATGCCACACAGGCAATTCACTCCATGCGTTTGATATCCATCAATATATAACCCCTGAGCTCGTACGTCTCAGAGAAGGGCGTTAAGCAAGAGAATAAATTCTCCGCCGCCAAACAGATATATATTTAATAGAGATCAATCACACGGACTAAAATCCAATGTCGGACACACAGTCCATTTACAAGTCCGTTCTGGGTCTGAACGAAACCGGAGGCACTTTCCTCGCATATCCATCCATCTCCAGGTACGTCTGGACGATCACCAACTGATTCCCTCATCCTGGGTGTACAGCCCAATCAAGATCATCAGTAATCACCCAAACGATGTGAAGACTTCCGGTCTTCAACCACCGTCTTCATCTTCGACATCTCGTCGAATCGGTTATTCAGAATGGGTATAAACCCGGCCTTTCTGAATAACCCACGTATATAATAAACGAATGTTACACAAACACAACAAACGCCTCATCCCAATTCAGAATATTCTTTTATTCACAATATCACATTCTTAGGGAAATGTTCCCATTAATTTTATCCAAGATAAATTCTTTCAAATTTATCCTACAACCTTCCTTTGGATATCATTTCAAACTAGTCGGGATTAACGAACCACACCGAAGTAATTATTTATTTTATTTCCCAATCCCAACCTATATCCATGGAGAAAAACTGGTGATACTCCATTCCTAACACCACGGTGTTATCGGTAAAATTAATTACCATTTCACGTTCAAATCTAATTAAAGATTTAACTATCGCTTTGGAGCAAAACTGGTGGTACTCCATTCTCGATCACCTTTCAGATTTGACAATTTAAATTATCAATTCACATTTTTAATCTAATTAAAGATTCATTAAAACTCCACTTAGTTTTAATCTTTTCAAAAATCAATATCCTGCCTTTAACTGGGTTAAAGAACCAATGTCATCAAAAACACGATTCACGACAAACCAAATCACATTTGATATTAAATACAAGGCTCTGAATAGAAAATATATCGGCTTATATTCAATATCAAATTCTGAAACCAACAAATATCGTATTGGAAATAACGATATAAAATATCTTTCAAATCCCCATAACAATATTTGTATAGTCACGAAATCCAACATCGAAATATCCCGAAGATAATTTCGATTCAGCTCCAGTCCAATCCACATATTGGAAATTATCGATTATTTTCAATATCACTTTCATATTCAATTTATTTATTTTTAAAAATAAATTGATTTCAATTCTAGTTCAAAACTAGTTCATTTCGATAAAAATCTATTTTTATCTTTTCAAAGGTGGAATTTTCCAGCCCAAATCTTTCCAATTCACCTATTATAATTTAACACAAATTATAGATATTTTTATTAATTTTATCAAGGCCCGTACAGTCGATTTCCAACAACGGCCATCGAACTGCACTTATAGCGACCTTTTACGAATTTGATTTGGACATAATTCCAAATCCAACCGTTAGATTTCAAATTTCTAATATTCATTGGAAAGCTCTTTTCGATACGAACCCAAGGTTCCGGTTTTAGGAGAATCCGACGGTCGGATCTCCCGCAATGTCCGTTTGAAATAAATGGTCGAAATTCACGAACTGCCGCGGCGCGGCGCGTTCTATTCAGGCCATTATATTATATATATAATATATATAATATATATTTCGTCGATTTCCTTTTAAAACGAATTTTAAAAATAGTTTTGAATTCGTTTCAAAAGCAATTTCAACTTCCATTTCAATTCAAATCAAAATTGAATTCTTCTCTATAAATTCGTTTTAAAATTCATTTCTATTCAATTCAAATTTCAATTCAATTTGAATTCATTTCAATTCACTTTCAATTCAATTTGAATTCGTTTTCGATTCAATGCATTTCTATTTTATTCAAATTCAAATTCACTTCCTATTCAATTCGAATTTTAATCTAATTCAATTGAATTTCATTTCAAAATATTTAGTTTTGAAATCACTTTTCAATATTCGTTGTGAAACGAATAAAATCGATATAAATATCGTTCACGTCAAAATAGCGCATCTCTAATCCACACGGCTTTATATATTTCAAAAACTTCTATTCAATTCAACACATGAACCTATATTTCTTTCAACACACGACTAATCTCAACACATGAGTACTGTCAACACATCACTATTTTTGTTATGTAAAATATTTTATAAAACTATGGTATCTATCGTTTGATTTTAATTAGACTTCTACTAGGAAGTAGTTCTAATTTTAAATATGATAAAGATGTAATTTATTTTATTTAAAATATTTCACTCAACACATGAACATCGTCAACACATGACTATTTTCTTTATATTCAACACATGAATTTTCTTTTATAATATTCATTATTCTCCCGATTGGAATGAGGCCCAATCCATCACCATATAATGTTAATTATACGGATTCCATACAACACATGTATATAATAGCAATAATAAACAATCAACCATCAACCAAAGTGCACTACACTGTATAAGCATCGAATATAGACATCCAACGCTTATAACAGCCTGTCAATCAATCGATCGACACATTTAATCAATCAGGATGAGTGAACTTCAAATTTCATCCCAACACCCGTGTGGGGTTTCAAACAATCAAACACAGATTTTATTTGTGCAGTTGGGCGATGTGTAAAATTTATCGACCCAATCGATATCAGTCAAATCAGTGTATATAAACAAATCGGCCGATTTGTTTATAAATATTTATTTATTCACTTTCACGTTAAAAATTATATTTTTAACGTCAAAAATATTTATTTCAACACTTGAATTTCTACTCAGTTCCTTTACACAATAAAAATGATATTTTTATTTTTCTAACATATTTTAGAAAATTTTGGCGGCATAACGGCACGATACTAGAAACGGGACAAGGCCTAGCCTTATCCCCGGTCTAGTGAAGGCCCACGCCATTCACACATCAATCAAATTCACTTTCGTTATGCAAACCACAAAATTTGGAGTAAGGGTCTAACCTAGCCTTACTCCTTCGCCTTATAACGGCGCACGTCTAATCCTAACCAATTTATCGATTCGATTTTTCACACCACAAACCACATTCAAATCAATATCTCAATCAATCACCAAACATCCAAACAAACAAGTCCATGGTATGTGGACGGGTGTCGGGTGCTTCTAATAAGCACCGTCTGCATCCTAGTATATATATATATATCTAGAAAAAGAGAATTAAGAGTGAGAAGTTCTCACCGAAAGCTATCCAAGCTCCACGGCACTTCATTTGCAGAAGTCTTCGCCATTTTCGCATCTTCGTCAGCTTCGTCGCCCGTAGCCACTATATATATAAAAATCGAATTTTTACTTCGCTATTCAATATATAAAAATATGATTTTTACTTCGCCTTTCAATATATAAAAATATGATTTTTACTTCGCCTTTCAATATATAAAAATCGAGTTTTTATTTCAAAGTTCAACATATAAAAATCGAGTTTTTATTTCAAAGTTCAACATATAAAAATCGAGTTTTTATTTCAAAGTTCAACATATAAAAATCGAGTTTTTATAACGCTACTATATAGATAAAAATTATATTTTTATTACGCTATTTTCTATATAAAGATTTCGCCTTTTTAAATTTAAAGATTTCACCTTTTTAAATTTAAAGATTACACCTTTTTAAATTTAAAGATTCACCCTTTTTAAAAATAAAGATTTCACCTTTTCTAAAATAAAGATTTCGCCTTTATAAAAATAAAGTTTTCGCCTTTAAGAAAATCACCACTTTATCTCAACGTATATAAAATAAAAATCAGATTTTTATTTCGCTACATATACAAAGATGATATTTTTATATTCTCTATCCTATAAAGATTATATTTTTAATACTTTAAAAATATAAAAATCATATTTTTATCACTTTAAAAATATAAAGATCATACCTTTAACTGAATAAAATCTTTTCTACTTTAAAAAATCTCATCTTCTCTATTTTAAAAATCCGAACTTTCAAATTTAAAAATCCTAACTTTACCGTTTTAAAGTAAATAAAAAAACAGTTTAAAGTAAAATAAAAAATAAAAAAACAGTTTAAAGTAAAATAAAAAAAAACACAGGAAGCTTACAGGGGGGGTCGTCGGCGTCTGGCGGCGGAGCTGAAAGGGGGGGGGGCTTGGACGCGGCGGTCCTGGTGGAGGAGGGGTGCGTCGGTTTCAGAAAGGAGGAGGAGAGAGGTTGCGGGGGAAGAAGAGGATCGAGGGGGAGGCTCGCGGCTGTCGATTAGGGCAGGGGGGGGTTTCGCGGCGGAGGCGCCTGGCAGCGGCGCCGCTGGGGGGGGCGCGCGAGGTGGCGGCGGCGGCGGCTCTCCCCCCCGTCGCCTTCGTCCCTTTCTTCTTTTTTTTTTTTATATTTTTTTTTTCTTTTTTTCTGTTAAACGAAAACGGGGGGGGGGGGGGCTAAAGGTTATAAGGAGATAGAAATTTTTTATTAATTTAATTATTTAATTATTTTATTTTAATTCAAAAAGTCAACTTTTTCAATCGACCTCTAAAAGAGGTCCACCGCCTGTCGTCCCTAGCGTATTACCCCCATTCCGAACACAATGGGATATGTATCGTAAGCTGATTCGACTGTTTGAATCAGTTTCCGTTAAATTTACATTTAAATCACTATATTGAATTTTAAACGTACATTTCAAATTACCGGGGTCACATAACAACTAGAAAAATTCCAGAAAAATATTTTCTAGCTTCGTATTGACGATACGGTCCTAACAAAACTAGTTTCGTCGAATTCTGAGACCGTTGGAAAAATGGCCAATTTCCAGTCGATTAAAATCAACTGAAATGGTCAAAACACGTTTTCCTTTGCCACGCTCACATATTGATTCGAAAAATTATGAAATTTGAAACCTAGCAATAACTCGACATCACGGACCCAACAAAAGTGGTTTCGTCGAAATCCGAGGTCATTTGCAAAATGTCCATTTTTAAGGGCCTGAATTCCATAGCGACTATTCAGAATTTTCAACTGGACATATCTTTCGATTCTCGCTACTAAATTTTGATTATTCGGATTCGTTGGAAAGATATCATCAATTAGATCCTAATGTTTTTGGTTTCACTAGAATCCGGATTGTTTTGCACCCGGTACATTCAATTGAAGTTTGAAATCGAATTATCGAACTACCGCGCCATTTTCAATTCTATTTATAATTATATATAAATATTTATATTCTAACGACGACGTATATAATATATACGTCGAATTCAATTCAAAATAAATTTCTCGTCGATATTATTTAAAATAATTCATTTTAAATATTCAAAATTCGCTAAAATTGCCAAAATAAAAATTTTAAACTGGCCCAGATTTTCGGGTTATTACAGTTTGATCATTATAAGGTAAAACTCTATCCCCCGATTTTCGTTGCATTGTGTGATGGGACTTGAGCCTTATAATGATTTCATTCTTCTAAAAAGCATTGCATTATTTTGCATAAAATTTATTTAGTTATGCACTGGCAATCCAACGGAGTAAACCCATTCCACGTTAGCGGCGTGGTCCTATGATTTTCCATACTGTTAGATAATGTAGAAAAGATTTCTCATACCAGTCCCATGATTGACCTGTAGTTTGTTTCACTTGCAAACTCGGGTGCCCTCTTTTCCACACGGGCAGTCGAGTAGCTTTTTGCAGATATTTATCTCTTGAGCAGGATTCTGGATCGAAACCTAAAGCTGTGTCCAAGCAAAGAAAGTCTTCTGCTATGTATTGTGTTAATTTATTGTAATGGGTCTTCCCCTATTTTTTATTTATCGATGTACTCTGATATTCTGTACTCTGGTGTAACATTATTATGATGTTTATAAAAGTCTGCTGTTATTGTACAAATGTGTTATATGCCCAGAGTTAATGCATTCGAGAATTTCCAACTTTTGGATCAGACCTGTGTGGTTTATGGTCTATTTAAAGGGCAGGGATTTTCGGGTCATTACAGTTGGTATCATAGCTCTAGTTAGCTCAAATCTTTGGGGTATAACTCGTTAGAGCTGAACAAAGGACTCATCAAAGATTGGATTAGTAATGTCCAATAAGAATACTCATTAGAGATAGGATCAGTAGTATCCTAGAACGAGAAAACTCACTAGAGATGGGGTTAGTAATGCCCTAGAATGAGTTGAGAGTGACAAGCTTTTAATTAACGTATTTGTGATTATATATAATCCGATCTTAGAAAATATGATTTTTGAATATTTAAAAGTCATATATATTTTAAAAGTTAATCAACTAATAAAATTATTGAAACCAATAATGGAATAAAAGTTGATTTGGTCAACTAGATAACCTTTAACTTTGTTTCTTTTCGAGGATGAAAAGATTTTAAGTAGGGGAGATTTTAACAACCCGGAATTTTGGAGCCAATTTAAAATTTTTATTTTAAGAAATTTTTTAGAAAATGCGTCAGAATTTTAAATTCCACTATTAAATTAAATTATTGAATTTAATAAAGAATAAAATTAAATAGAATTATGATGTTATTTATGAATGATTTCAAATTTATTTAAAAAAAATTATTTGTAAATAGCAATTTACTACAATTGAAATTAGTATCAAATTGTATGTATATTTGTAATAATTGACTTGAGTCAATGCTTTGTTAAAAACTTTAATATAGGACTTTTATGATAATTAATAATAAATCAACATTTAATTTCTTTTCTTATTCACATTTCATGCAAGTTTATTTAGCTTTCTTTCTTTTCTTTTCTTTTTCCAATTTTATCAAATTCACTACCTCTTACGCATTCATTTATTTTCTTTGTCTAGTAATTTGTTACTCTTCATTCTATTAATTCATTTCTCTTCACGCATGTATTCTTATTTCTTAAACTTACATCCTTTTATTTTTCCTTGTTTTTTATCTCTCCTAAAAAACAAATCAACTCTATGTATGTACATTTATATATTTTATTTATTCTTGCATAAGCATTGAATATCTTGATTCAAAATAATAGGTAGATTCTAAATAAATTATGACATGTCATTATGTTAGATAAATATGTAGTGTCATTATGTTATTTAATGTTATGTGTTTTGAAATTTTAAAAAAATCACATAACTTTCTTGTAGTCGTCATTAAACAATAAGATATGCATTCATTTCTTTCCGTTTCTTCTCTTTTCTTTATAAATTTTGTTCTTAAACATATATGAGAAATAAATATGCCACATCAGCCTTAGTCAGCAATTCATTTTGTAACGTAAAAAGAGGAAATCATAGTAAGTATTAATTAGCAAATTTGGGAAGTTTCATCTCTAAATAAATTTAAGTAGTAATTAATATTATAAAAAAAAAGAGGATTAAGTAAATTTATAAATACCCTAAAATCAAATAAAAACCCTAATACACTTTAAAAACATAGCTGTCGTCTTATCTTCAAATCAATGGCCTGCGCCTTTCCTCTTCTTCTCGAATTTTCTCTCCATCCCCTCAATAACTTCAAACAACTTCAAATGGAAGGACGTTAAGCTCAAATAGGACTTTATAACCAACAGCTATGATCGAATGAAATGGCATGAGCTATTCGATTTTCCACCTTAACGGCGTCAACTGTATACTGTTTTCTGGTGAAGCATAGTCCATCAAGGTGGTTGCAGTTAAGGGAGGTGTTGGAGCTTGTGGTGGCACGCAAGGAGGTGGGTGTCGATCAAGGTTTGGCGTGGTAGAAAGTGGTGCGATTTTGGTCCAAGGTGGAGCGGGTTTTCGGGTTCATATGAAACTGTAGGAGAACGATGATTAGGGATTCTCTAATGACATGGTTAACTAAGTGGGGTAATTAGATTTATTTTAATTTTAAATTTAATTATCTATGTAACCCAATGTTTAAAACTCTAATTCTCTCAAACAGAAATCGGTTTGAATGATTAAATAGCGTTGGATTCGTAGCAATGAGATCTACATGATGAAATTGACTAAAACAGATTTGGAACTCGTCTAAACTTTTGGCAGAGTGGAAAGAATTTGGTGAGATTTCTATATTTAATTATTAAAATTAAATTATTCCTCGCTATGTGAATTATATATATATATATATATATATGTTGTGAAATCCATATTGCTGATTACTATGAAATTTGAATTGATTGAGGTTGTTATGTGCATTTGTTGATGTGATGATATTTGTATTGAAACAAAATTGCTGAATCAAATTATACCATTGGGTTGAGGTTTGATTTGTCAAAATAAAATCGTTATTCTTGTTAAATCAAAAATGAAAAAGTTTACATTGGAATTTAGTTAAAATAAAGAGGACAATAATTAACATTGCTTTTGTTGAAAACAAAAAGGACATTTTCCATTGTCAATTACGTAGAAATTAAAAAGGGTCAATTTTTATTGGAAATAAAAAGATTCATTTTTCACCGTCATTTTGTTAAATTAGATCAACACACAAAATAGACATTTTTGTGTAATTAGAAATGACATCAAAATGGTCATCTTGGTTGTAATGAATGACACTCAAAATATACATTTTGTTAAAATAGTATGACATCAAAATATTCAATTTTGTTGTAATAGAATTTACTCCCAAAGTATGCATTTTTGTGAAATTGGATTGACACCATCAAAGTATACATTTTTGTGAAAGTGGATTGACACCATCAAAGTATACATTTTGTGAAATTGGATTGACACCATCAAAGTATGATTATAGAAACCAGATTTTGAAAAGCACATTTTTTATTTACAATTTAGTTGTAAGTAAAAATATGATTATAGAAATATAATTAAAAGAAGTACATTTTTTTATTTGCCTTTTTATTTGTAAATAAAAACATGAGTAGAAAAAGATGACATTTCTATTTGCAAACTATTTGCAAATAAATACATGAATAGAAAGAAATACATTTTGCATTTAAAAACATGGGTAGAAAAGATGACATTTTTATTTGCAAACTATTTGCAAATAAATACATGAATAGAAAGAAATACATTTTGCATTTAAAAACATGAGTAGAAAAAGATGACATTTTTATTTGCAAACTAAATGCAAATAAATACATGAATAGAAAGAAATACATTTTGTAAATAAAAACATTCATTTTTGTCTCTATTGAGAAAGAATGAAATTTAACATTCACTTTGTCATTTAATTAGAAATAGACAAAAACATTTATTCTTTTCCAATTAGAAGAATGACACTAAACACTCATATTTGTCTAATTTGAATAGGGATATAAATAAATATTCATTTTGTCAAATTTAATAGAATATAACCAAACATTCATCTTTGTGTCATTTAAATGGAGTGAGAACTTTTAACTCACTCAAATTTCTAAATAGTTATTTATTTTATAATTAAATTTAAATTAATTATTTGTGTTGGAATTGTTGTTTGTTGGATAAATGTTGATTTGGATGTTGTATGGTGAAATGTTCGGAATTGGAATCATGTAGCATGTTATAATAGTGTTATTACTTTTTAATTTTCCAAAAACATGTTTACACAGCCATAACAAGTTTCCTGACTTGTTTATGTTCACTGGACAACAAATTTTCAAACATCATCCAAAAGCACAATTAATAATATATTATTCGAATTTGTGTTGGTTGAAACCCCACACGGGTCTAGAATTGACATTTGACTACACATCACCCTTGTGTTTAGTTGTAAATTGCACTTTGGCTGTTATTTGAATGTTTGGTCATTATTATGGAAGTAATGCAATGTTTGAAATCCGTGTAATTAAATTATACGGAAATTGTTGGGTCTCATTCCAATTTATGATTAAAAGAATATTTTAATCTAATATTCAATTAGGTAATTAAATGATGGTTTTGATGTTGACAATTAAAAAGATTATATCTTTATCGTTAAAAAGTTACCATAAAAAGGATTGAATTAAAAGATTACATTTTTAATTGTCATATGTTGAAATAAAAAGATTGATTTCAGAATTGAACATTTTGAAAAAGGTTTTTATTATTATATTTTAATAATAACGAAAGTTCTTTTTTTATTAAAAATTGAAATGTAAGTTAAGATATTTGGAAACAAAGTATTTTTAACAATTTACTAAAAAGATCATATTTTTATTATATAGAATATTTTAATAAAGTTATATTTTAAAATAGGAGATATTATAAAATTAAGATATTTTAAAATAAAGGATGTTTTAAAATAATATTTCCCAATGAAATAATTATAATTATAAATTACAATTGTACTTGGACACGAGGTTAGGTTACATTTGTGGTGGAAGTCTGCCCGGACCCAACCGACATATCCAGCAGCCACAAATGTTGGGCCTAATGTGAGGGGTCCAAGTGCGCAAATACGTAACGGGCCATGAAACGAGGTTAAGCCTAACTTGTGGGATAAGTCTGCCCGGAACCAACCGGCATATCCAACATCCCCAAGCCGCTGGCTAAACGTAGGAGGTCTGGCCCAGTATAGAGTATAAATGAATTGGGCTATTTAATCTGTTTTAAATAACATTGCCATTTTAACCTGAACGTGTTTATCATTTATTTTATCCATTTTATAATGAATATTAAAAGAGCTAATTTCAAAATTAATATTTTGAAAATAATATTATTTTAATATAATAAAAGATAGAATCAAAAGTTATATTTTTATTTACACTTTTGATGTAAATAAAAAGAATAAAAATTTATGTTACATTTTTATCTTCATTTTAGATGCGATAAAAAGAATAGAAATTTCTATTACATTTTTATCGTCATTTTAGATGCAATAAAAAAGAATAGATTTAAATGTTATATTTTTACCGTCATTTTAGATGCGATAAAAAGAAGAGATTTTAATGTTACATTTTTTTTTAGTGTAATAAAAGATTGAATAAAGGATTACACTTTTCTTTGTAATAAAAGAATAGAAAAAGGTTTACATTTTGATGTAATATAAAAAGTTTACATTTTTATGTAATATAATTTTTATGTAATGTAAACCTCATTATTAATGTAATGAATGAAATAAAAAAATGTCATGTTTTAAATTATAAAAACATGTTTACCTTAAAAACCTCATTACTAATGTAAGAAATGAAATTAAAATAATGTCATGTTTTAAACTATTAAAACATGGTTACATTAAAAATCACAGTTTTAATGTAAAGAAAGAGGATATAAAAAATTTCATAGTTTGGAATGGAAAAGGTAAACAATAAAAATTAACATTTTTATTGTAATGCAATAAATGAAGGAAAATATTCATCGATTGAAATAGAAATGATTCACATTTTTATTGTCATATGAGGAATGAAGAAAATGTACATTTTTTGAAATAGACTTCTGTTCATTAAAAATAACTTGAATACGAAGTGTAGAAAAATATTTAAAGAATAAATAATTTGAAATCGTCGAACGAATGAATTATATTTGTATATAAAGATATAAATTAAAATAAAACGAATCGCGCTGCTGCCGCTCACGATTTGAAATCGTAACATCAGACGATTATACCGAAAGATTCGTCCGTCCGATTTTCCCAAAACTGGAACCGTTAGGACCGTCTTGGAAAGATCTTTCCAATGATATAAATCTCATCAAAATCCAACGGTTAGATTTCGAGATAAGTGCAAATCAAATTTGGATAAAAACAGTGCCAGGGCCGCTCATTGACCCGAAGTGTCGTTTTAATTATAATTGAGATATTTTAAATAAATAAAAATAGCGATAGATCGTTATAAATAAATTTGAACGATATGAAATGATTAAAATGATAAGTATTCGAGGATTATTTGAAAAGACCGAGTTCAACTCATTTCAAATAATTACTACGACGATTTTAGTCGAAGATTTGAAGACGGTGATTGAAGACCGACGATCTTCACATCGAATGGATGAGGACTACTAACGCCCGTGATTGGAGTAGCTACCTTGAAGGGGCTGCAGTAGTAGTTGTCCGGACGTACTTGTTGATTGTTCAGATATGCGAGGTATGAGGTGCCTCCGGTTTCGTTCAGACCCAGAAAAGACATGTAAATGGATTGTATGTCTTACGTTGTATTCCTTTATACTATATTAGTTGATCTCGACTAAATATATATCTGTTTGGTGTTTAACACCCTTCTCTGAGACGTACGAGCTAAGAGGTTCTATATTGGCAGAAATCAATGGTATGGTATGGATTGATAATGTGGCATGCTAAGATGCATGGATCAAGGCTTTTGTTAAAAAGCAGGCCTTGTGGTTGATGATCAAAGCATAGCCTGTTTAGGCGTAGCTTTGTGTATAGCGTGACATCACGAGCCTCGCACCCCGGTATGAGTCAAAAACGGGATCAGGACGATAGGGAGTACACACGTTTCTTTCTAGCTAGAGTAGTGTCAGCGACTTAATAGCCCTGACATTTTTACTTATGTGGATGTTGGATTATTGGGTACCTTAGTTTTTAAAGGTTGTTAGTGGCCATATTAGAGGTTCAAAAGAACCGGGAAACGTGTGTTCAGGCATAACTAATCCACTAACGTATGTGTGGACCGGCCCTACCGCATCCAAGGGTTCACCAGAGTCTAAATCCTGAGGCATTTGCTAGAGTGTCTCGAATCGGAGAGGACGATCCCTAGCCTCGATTTCGTGATGGAAAACCAAATCTCCAATACGACATTGCGGTTTTGATTGTAAACCTATATATGGCGACATAGTGTATGGTACCTATGCCGTCTAAGATTGATACATTTACTTTGAAGTATTTTCTAAAAATGATTAGACACTAACAATAATATTAAAATATTATTTTATACGTATCAAGTCATGTTTGATCATTATAAGGTAAAACTCTATCCACCGGTTTGCGTTGCATTGTGTGATGGGACTTAAGTCTTATGATGATTTCATTTGTCTAAAAAGCATTGCGTTATTTTGTATAAAATTTATTTAATTATGCACTGGAAATCCAATAGAGTAAACCCATTCCGCGTTAGCGGCGTGGTCCTGTGACTTGCCATACTGTTAGATAATGTAGAAAAGATTTCTCATTCTAGTCCCATGACTGACCTGTAGTTTGTTTCACTTGCAAACCCGGGTGCCCTCTTTTCCACACGGGCAGTCGAGTAGCTGTTTGCAGATATTTATTTGTTGAGCAGGATTCTGGATCGAAGCCTAAAGCTGTGTCCAGAGCATAGAAAGTCTTCCACTGTGTATTGTGTTAATTTATTGTAATGAGTCTTCCCCTGTATTTTATTTATGATGTACTCTGATATTCTGTACTCTAGTGTAACATTATTATGATGTTTAAAAATGTCTGTTGTTGTTGTACTAATGTTCTGTATGCCCAGAGTTAATGTATTCGAGAATTTCCAACTTTTGGATCAGACCTGTGTGGTTTATGGTCGATTTAAGGGGCGGGGATTTTTGGGTCATTACAGGTTCGCCAGCCTCCGAATCCTGAGACATTTGCTAGAGTGTCTCGAATCGGTAAGGAGATCATTCCCAGCCTTGACTCATGATGGAAATCATCATTACAGGTTCGCCATCGTCCGAATCCTGAGACATTTGCTAGAGTGTCTCGAATCGGTAAGGATATCGAGTGTCTCGAATTGGTAAGGAGATCGTTACCAGCCTTGAATCATGATGGAAATCATCATTACAGGTTCGCCAGCGTCCGAATCCTGAGACATTTGCTAGAGTGACTTGAATCGGTAAAGAGATCGTTTCTAGCCTTGACTCATGATGGAAGTCCAACTTTAAATACGACACCATGCGGTTTTGATTGTAGAACTAGTATGACAACATAGTATATGGTAGTTATGTCATCTATGATTGATACATTATGACTGAAATGTTATTGAGACATATATGCACGAATAATAATATCAAATCCGTTTTTATCGTATCAAGCATTTTTGATAATTATAAAGTAAAACTCTATCCTTCGGTTTGCGTTGCATTGTGTGATGGGACTTGAGTCTTATAATGGTTTCATTTTTCTAAAAAGCGTTGCATTGTTTTATGATTTACTTTATTTATGCACTGGCAATCCAATGGAGTAAACCCATTCCATGTTAGCGGTGTGGTCCTGTGATTAGCCATACTGTTAGATAAGTTAGGAAATATTTCTCATACCAGTCCCATGACTCACTCGTAGTTTGTTTCACTTTGCGAAATCGGGTGCCCTCTTTTCCACACGGTCAATCGAGTAGCTTATTTTGCAGATATATTGAGCAGGATTCTGGATCAAAGCTTAAAGCTGTGTCCAGAGATTGATAGTCTTCCGCTGTATCAGATTAATGTTTCCGCTGCATTGCATTTAATTCACTGTAAATTTATCTTCCGTTGTATTATATTAAATGTACTCTGATATATTCTGTACTCTAATGTAACATTATTATGATGTTTATAAAAGTCTTCTTTTATTTTTTCTGATGTGTTGTACACCCAAAGTTAGCGTATTCGGGTTTCGAACGGTCTTGATCGATTTAGCGATCCATTAGGTCCGGACGAAATCCGAGTCAATACAGTTGGTATCAGAGCTCTGGTTAGCTCAAATCTTTGGGGTACAACTCGTTAGAACTGAACAAAAGACTCATCAGAGATTGGATTAGTAATATCCAATAAGAATACTCATCATAGATAGGATCAGCAGTGTCCTAGAATGAGAAAACTCATTAGAAATGGGGTTAGTAATGCCCTAGAATGAGTTGAGAGTGACAAGTTTATAATTAACGTATTTATGATTATATATATATTCCGATCTTAGGAAATATGATTTTTGAATATAAAAAAGGTTATATATATTTGAAAAGTTAATGAACTAATAAAATTATGGGAACCAACAAAAAATAAAAATAGAATCGTTTAATTAAACAACTTTTGGCTTCGTTCCTTTTCAAGGATGAAAAGATTTTAAGTGGGGGAGAATGTAACAACCCGGAATTTTGGTACCAATTTAAAAAATTTATTTTAGAAATTTTATTGGATTTTAAATATTGGAAATGATTTATTTTAAATTATAACGACTAAAAATTTATTTAAATCGAAGTTAGAATGACGAAATTTATTTTAAATATAAAAGGTGTTAGAAATAACGCGGTGGTGTGAAAATTTGAATTTGAATTTTGACTTAATGTACATTATGCAAAATAAATCGGATTTTAGTAAAACGAAAAATATTAGAATCAATTTAAAAATATATTTCCAACGAATCCAAAAAATTGAACTTTCATAGTGGGAATCAAAAGTTATGGCCAGTTGAAAATTCAGAATAGTCGCTATAGAATTTAATATAATATATAGCCCTTAAAAATTGCCATTTTGCAAACGACCTTCGTTTTCGATGAAACCACTTTTGTTGGAACCGGAGTATCAAATTATTGTTAGGTTTCAATTTTCATAATTTTTGAAATTAATATGTGAGCATGTTTTGTCAATTTGGATTGACCAGAAAATAGCCATTTTTCAAACGGTCTCCAAATTCGATGAAATTAGTTTTGCTAGGACCGTATCATCAAACCATAGCTAGAAATAATTTTTCTGGAATTTTTAGAGTCTGTATGTTGCCCCAGTAAAATTAAATCTATGATCAAATTTAATAATTAAATGATTTATATTTTAGTTCAAAGAAAAGTGGGCTGAGACGATCAAACGGGCTGATGTGACCTAGTCCGTTGGGTCCGAAATGAGGGTATTTGCCTGGGAACAACCTCGTTGGGCTGGAATTGGAGATGTTTAGGAGTAACGGGTTTATTTGTAAATTTGAACATTTAATAATTAAATATTATAAATATCCTTAGAAAATACCCAAACCCTAATGCCAATAGTACAGCCGCCGCCCCCTTTTTCTTCTACGGTCAGAATCCTCCAAAATTCATTTGCTAATTTCTCTCTATATATCACGAACTGGTTAATGATTCAAAAGGCAAAACTAAAGAGATTTTCGAGAGCTTTAAAACCATAAGGCAATGATCGGATTTCATGAAGTGTGGTGATTGAAATTGGGATCCAAAGCCCTACTGTTCGGCGTCAGTTTTAGGGGAGAGGACAGGTGCGACTTGCACCTCGTCGGGGGCGCCAGTAGAAAACTTCAAGGTGGATGGCGTGGCGGTCTTGGATCTGATTCCGGCATCCTGAAATCTCGTGCACAGGTGGACAAAAGGAAGAGCGATTTGGGTTTAAAATGTGGAACCAGGAGTACGAAGGAAGAAGAAACACACGGCGGCCTAATTCTTCAATTAAGAAATGTAATTAATTTAATTATTAATTAATGTAATTCAACGTATAAAACCTTGTATCTCTCTCATAGATGATTAGAATTTGATGAAACGAAATCCGTTGAAATAATAATAAAAAAAGATCTACGTAATGGAACAAACTAAATCTGAAACAGAGCACTTTGAAAATTCAGACAAAAAGCAATGTGAGAATTCTTTATTCTTAACAATTAAAATTTATTAATTTCTGATCGTGTTAGAAATCAAATCTGTTGTTAAACTTAATTTGTTATATATGTGATTTGATTGGGTTGATAATACTATTATGTTGATATGTGTATTGAAATTATCATGTTTGTTAAAATAAGATAGTCGTAAATAATTATATCATGTTTGTTAAAATAAGATTGTTGAAAATAATTATATCATGTTTGTTACAATAAGATAGTTGAAAATCAAATTATCAATTTGCTCGTTAGGTTGTTAAAATTAACATTGGTGTTAATTAGAGAATTAGATAAAATAAAATTATTATTTTGCTCGTTAGATTGTCAAATTTTACATTGAATTTGTAAACAAATAAAAATAGTCATTTTTATTTGTTTTGTGAAGGATAGATATTTGTATGCAAATAATTTTACATTTTTAATTGTCATGCCGAGATTAGAAATTGTATGCAAATAAGAATACTCCTTTTGATTTGTCATTAGAGAATATAGAAATGTTATGTGAAATAGAAATGTCCATTCATTTATATAATGTTATTATTAAATAAAAATGCCATTTTTAATTAGAATATAAAATGCTATTTTTAGTTAGAATATAAAAGGCCATTTTTAGTTAGAATATAAAATGCCATTTTTAGTTAAAATATAAAATGTCATTTTAGTTAGAATATAAAATGTCATTTTTAGTTAGAATTTAAAATGTCATTTTTAGTTTGAGTATAAAATGTCATTAGATTAAAAATGTCATTATATTGAAATATTATTATATTAAAAGTGTCATTAGATTAAAAATGTCATATGTTTAGATAATGTCATTATATTAGAAATGTCATCATATTAGAAATACCAAATTAGAATTGTTAAATTATAACTGCCATGTTTAACAAATTAGAATTGTTAAATTATGTTAACGATAAAATTCACATTTTTATCGTATATGTAGAATAGATTAAAATGTTCATTCATTTGAAATAAAAATAAACAATTTTGTCAAACATGTTAGTTGAAATAAAAATAAACATTTTTGTCAAACATGTTAGTTGAAATAAAAATAAACACTTTTGTCAAACATGTTAGTTGAAATAAAAATAAACATTTTCGTCAAACATGTTAGTTGAAATAAAAATAAACATTTTTGTCAAAAATGTTAGTTGAAATAAAAATAAACATTTTTGTCAAACATGTTCATTGAAATAAAAATAAAAAAATTTCATGTTGCTTGAAATAAAAATAAACATTTTTGTCAAATTGGTTGAAATAAAAATAAACATTTTTGCCAAACATGTTAGTTGAAATAAAAATAAACATTTTTGTCAAACATGTTAATTGAAAAAAAAAACACTTTTGTCAAACATGTTAGTTGAAATAAAAATAAACACTTTTGTCAAACATGTTAGTTGAAATAAAAATAAACACTTTTGTCAAACATGTTAGTTGAAATAAAAATAAATATTTTTGTCAAACATGTTCGTTGAAATAAAAATAAACATTTTTGTCAAACATGTTGGTTGAAATAAAAATAAACATTTTTGTCAAACATGTTGGTTGAAATAAAAATTTGCATTTTTGTCAAACATGTTGGTTGAAATAAAAATAAACATTTTTGTCAAACATGTTGGTTGAAATAAAAATAAACATTTTTCTCAAACATGTTAGTTGAAATAAAAATAAACATTTTTTGTCAAACAGGTTAGCTGAAATAAAAATAACCATTTTGTGTCAAATGGTTTAGTTGGATAAAAGTATTCATTTTTGTCAATATGGTTTAGTTAAACAAAAATATTCATTTTGGTCAATATGGTTTAGTTAGACAAAAATATTCTTTTTTGTCAATATGGTTTAGTTAAAAAAAAATATTCATTTTTGTCAATATGGTTTAATTAAACAAAAATATTCATTTTTGTCAATATAATTGTTGAAGACAAAAATATTCATTTTTGTCAATATAGTTTAGTTGAACCAAAAACATTCATTTTGTCAATTAGTATAGTTGAAACAAAAACATTCATTTCCGTCAAAGTAGAATTGTCAAAACAGAAATTACCATTGTTATTGAAGTAGAATTGTCAAAATAGAAATTGTCATTGTTATTGAAGTAGAATGGTTAAAATAGAAATCATCATTTTTATTGAATTAGAATTGTCAAATATAAAATGTCATTTTTGTTGTATTGGAATTGATAAAATAAAATATCATTTTTGTTGAATTAGGTTATTGTTAACAAAATGAAGTGGTCACTTTAATTCATTTTGTTAAAATAGAATTGTTAACAAAATGAAGTTGTCATTTTTATTCATTTTGTCAAAATATACACTTTTGTCAAAATAGATTAGTTGAATCAAAACATATATCATTTTGTCAGAATATACACTTTTGTCAAAATAGATTAGTTGAATCAATTTTTTTTTTCAAAATATACATTTTTGTCAAAATAGATTAGTTGAATTAAATGTATATTTTTGTCAAAATATATATTTTGGTCAGTATAGATTAATTGAACCAAAATATTCATTTTTGTCAAAATATAATAGTGGAAACAAAATTTTACATTTTTTTCAAAGTATGATGGTTCAAAACACAAATAGCATTTTTGTTAAATAGGTTTGTGTCAAAACATAAATAGAATCTTTGTTAAATAGGTTTGTGTCAAAATACAAATAGCATTTTTGGTTAGTATATTTGTGTTACAACAAAAATATTCATTTTATTAAATTAGAATTGTTAACAGTATGAAATATCATTAATATTCGTTTTGTTAAATAGAGTTGTTAACAATATGATATTGTCACTTTTTATTCATTTTGTTAGATTAAAATTTTCAATATAAATGCAATCATCACTTATATTCATTTTGTTAAACTGGAATTGTTCACAAAAAAAATGAAACTATCACTTGTAATCATTTTGTTGAAATAGAATTGTCAACGAAAATAAAAAATATCATTTTAATCATTTTGTTGAAATAGAATTTTCAACAAAATGGTTGAATCACTTTTTAATCATTTTGTTGAAATAGAATTATCAACAAAATGAATGAATCACTTTTTAATCATTTCGTTGAACTAGAATTGTCAACAAAAATGAATGTATCACTTTTTATGCATTTTGTTGAAATAGAATTTGTATGCAAATTATAGAATCGTTTTTATTGTCAATATACACATTTGAATTTGTGTATATTATAAAGTGACATTTTTATTGTCAATATACACATTAGAATTTGTGTATATATTAAAGTGGCATTTCAGTTGACAATATACAAATTTGAATTTGTGTATATATTAAAGAGACATTTCTATTGCAAATATACACATTAGAATTTATGTATATATTAAAGAGATATTTCTATTGACAATATACACATTAGAATCTATGTATAAATTAAAAAGATATTTTTATTATCATAATATATATTAGAGTTTGTATGCAAATTAAAAATAAACATTTTTATGTGCGTCATGTCATACATTGGAACTATATACAAATAAAAATATTTCTTTTTATTTGTTAAAGTATAAATTAGAAATTACATACAAATAATGAAAATAAAAATTATCTTTTTATTTGTTATTAGCAAAGATGTCATGTAGAGGAAATACATATTTATTTGACATTAAGAATATGTAGATGTAATATGCCAATAAAACATTATTTTATTCGGCGTGCTAAATATATTAGAGGAATCGTCGAATAGTTTACATTTATATAATGTATATATAAGTATAAATTAAAATTAAACGAATCGCGCGGTAGTTTGCGTTTCAGAATCGTAAATTTAAACGATGATACTGAAAGATCGAACCGTCGGATTTTCCCAAAACTACAACCATAAGGACCGCTTTGGGAAGGTCTTTCCAATGATATAAATTTTGTTGAAATCCAACGGTTAGATTTTGAGATAGGTATAAATCAAATTTTGATAAAAACAGCGTCAAGGCCACCTATTGACCCGAAGCATCGTTAAATTAAATTGGGTTATTTTTATATAAATAAAAATAGCGATAAATCGTTATAAAATAATATTAACGATATGAAATGATTTTAAATTATAGTTATGTGAGATTTATTTGAAAAGACCAAGTGCAATTTCATTTCAAATAATTATACGACGATTTAAAGTCGAAGACATTGAAGACAGTGATTGAAGACCGCGATCTTCACATCGAATGGATGACTGCCCTGGACTGATTTGCTCCCAGGAGGCAGTTGTCCGGACGTACTTGTTGATTGTCCGGATAAGCGAGCACGTTTCTTCCGTATTGGACATACGGAACGAGGAATAAGGTGTCTCCGATTTTGTTTAGACTCAGAATGGACTTGTAAATGGATGTGTGTCTGACATTGGATTTCATTCTATGTAAATTGATTTCTATTCAATATATATCTGTTTGGTGGCGGAGAATTTATTCTCTTGCTTGACACCCTTCTCTGAGACGCAAGAGCTCAGAGGTTATATATTGGCGTGAATTGTCAATGTGGCATGCCAAAATGCAAATGATCAAGACTTTTGTTGAAAAGTAGAGCCTTGTGGTTGATGATCAACGCACAGCCTATTTAGGCGTAGCTTTGTGTATAGCGTTATTTTGCGAGCCTCACACCCCGGTATGAGTCAAAAAGGGATAAGGGAACGCAGGGAGTGCACACGTTTCTTTCTAGCTATAAGTGGTATCAGGGTTTTACAATCCCTGACATTTTACTTATGTGGATGATGGATTACGATGCCTCGGTTATATTGGTCAATAGTAACCAATTTATAGGTTCAATAGGGCCGGGATGCATGTGTTCAGGAATTGCCAATCCACTAAAGTATTTGTGGACTGACCCTGCACGATCCAAGGGCTCGCCAGCGTCCGATCCTGAAACATTTGCTAGAGTGTCTCGAATCGGTAAGGAGATCATTCCTAGCCTTGACACATGATGGAAATCAAACTTTCAATACGACACCATGCGGTTTTGATTGTAGAACTAGTATGGTGGCATAGTATATGGTAGCTATGCCGTCTATGATTGATGCATTATGATTGAAATGTTTTTGAAAATATATATACTAATAATAATATCAAATCCGTTTTTATCGTATCAAGCATTTTTGACCATTATAAGGTAAAACTCTATCCTCCGGTTTGCGTTGCATTGTGTGATGGGACATGAGTCTTATAATGGTTTCATTTTTCTAAAAAGCATTGCATTGTTTTACGATATACTTTATTTATGCACTGGCAATCCAATGGAGTAAACCCGTTCCACGTTAGCAGTGTGGTCCTGTGATTAGCCATATTGTTAGATAAGTTAGGAAAGATTTCTCATACCAGTCCCATGACTGACTCGTAGTTTGTTTCGCTTTGCAAACTCGGGTACCCTCTTTTCCACCCAGGCAGTCGAGTAGCTTATTTTGCGGATATATTGAGCAGGATTTTGGATCGAAACTTAAAGCTGTGTCCAGAGCATTGATAGTCTTCCACTGTATCAGATTATTATTTCCGCTGCACTGTATTTAATTCACTGTAAATTTATCTTCTGATGTATTATATTCAATGTACTCTGGTATATTATGTACTCTGATGTAACATTATTATGATGTTTATAAAAGTCTTTTGTTATTTGTTCTGATGTGTTGTATACCCAGAGTTAGCGTATTCGGGTTTTGAACGGTCTTGGTTGATTCAGCGATCCATTAGGTCCGGACGAAATCCGAGTCATTACAAAATGGCAATACAATAAAGATAGATCAGAAGCCTTGAAAGAGGTCAAGAAGTAGTTTACGAATAAATTTGTCACTTTTGCTTCCCGCTATGAAACTTCGATTTTTTAGATTCGTTAGAAAGGTACTCACTAACAAATTTAAATATTTTTGGTTTCACTCAAATCCGTTTTGTTTGCACCCGGTACAGTTAGTTAAAGTTTGAATTCAAATTTTGAAACTACTGCACCATTTCAGGCCTTGTTTATAATTAGAATTAATTATATTCATTTTCAAACGTCGATTCGAACTTACTTTTCATCGTTATTATTTAAAATATTTATTTTAAATATTTAAAATCCACTAAAATAGCCAACTTAAAAAAATTAAATTGGTTCAGATTTTCCGGTTTGTTACAATTATTATTTTTCCGACTGAAGAACTAATGAACAATTATAACTCCAATTTCTTTTCTTATTCAATTGGAATTATTATTTAATTCTAGTCCATACATAAGAGGTTAACAGTTCTTCAAAAATTTCCTCTTTCAAATAGCTTTTGTAGTATGTCAAAAATTCATCTTGATGGATTTCTAAATATTCTTGGTTTTTATTTAAATCTTCTGGCACACTATTCTATGGAAGTATATTTTCTAAAATTTCTTTATTTGTAGGCTTTACATTTATTTGTCGATTAGGAAAACATGTTTATCCTTTTAAATTTTCCTACCGCACCTATAATCTTTTCAGCAAATGTTGGTATCTTCATTTACGGAAGTCTGTATCTTTTCTTAACCCTTTTCTTCTGTATTCTTTAATTTTTCCCATTCTTATACATTCCTAATACATGTCCATTTAAACAATTTTAAATATTACTTATTCTTGTGGACATTTTTAACATCTCTTCCAAATATTCATGCCTATAAATGGTCTTAATAAACCCATTAATACTTTTCTTTCTGACCACTTAACGTTCCTTTGAAAGCTTAGACATTCATAGCTCTATTCTCGAAGTTTATATCAATAATCAATTATGTTTCCTAGCAAAACCGAAAATATTTCTCAAACTGGTCCATATTAATTACTCACCTAATGGACACTTATTTATATGTTTTCTTTACCATGGTAGGTAATTTATCTGATTAACTTCCATTTCTCACTTACTGAATAAGGAGGTTTCAATTCTTTTCTTGCTCTAAATTCTTTAACCATCCAATGCTCAGAGGCCTCTAAATGACAAGGAGGTTGCTATACTACTATACGGCCTCTGGAATATTTCTATAATTTAATGCTAAACCATTCCTAAATAACCTATAGATGCTCTTTTCTAAATATATGCGTAGTTTAAATATATATAAATACTTATATACAGTAAAACTTATGAAAATCCTTTTTCAAACTAATTAGTATGCCTCTCATATATATATATATACATATATATATATATACATATATATATACATATATATATATACATATATATATATATGTATATATATTCCCATAATCTGGTAACTTATACCCTGATACCAAATGTAATAACCCATCCAAGATGGGCCTAGATTTCGACCGAAAAAAGGCCCATCGAAACTTAGAGCCACTCTGAAGAGGTCATTGGTTCCAGTAAAGAATTACATTTGCACAGAATAATATATAGACATTGCGTCATTGTAACAACTCGGGATTTTAGAGATTACCGAAATATTAAATTACTTGCATTACTGTACAACGGTGGGAAAACCGACCATTAGTAAACGTAAATTAGAAGAAAATAATATTCCCAATGCCTCCTTTATTATGATAATATGTTAGAAAACAATTACTAGCATTATCAAAACAAAAACATATATCAAAAATTATCATTTCATTGTAAGGATTACAAAAGGGCCAAAGGGGATATAAATTATACTGAATGCTTTATTTTAGGTTAACTATAAGAACTTGATATGCCTTGAAAGTTGGTTTCGAAATACTCTATAAGATTTAGCAACACGTTTGATTTTTGCAGTGGAAATAAAAATTCAATAGAACTATTTTATTCCTAACAAACAGTGGAGAATACACTTTTGGTGACATAAAATAGACGAAGAACAACACTGTTCTATCGTTAAAGAGTAGAAGAAAATACGTGGAAATGATAACAACACCCCATAAATAACTTTTTTTTGTGCATCCACCAAATGAATTCATTTTCTACTTTTTAATAGGTAAATACAACAAATGTTAATTTCAACTTAAATTTCGTACTTGAACATTTGCAGCATTGTTATTTTCATCATTATTACCTATTAGTTCTGTAAAATTCAATTTCTGAAGGACACTTTAATGCATTTAACTCAATCCATATTATAACCTCAGGCTAATCCACCTTTTTCAGACTGTTGCCACCATGGATCAATCAATAGTAGCCAGGTTGCCCAGTCATGCTTATTATTTACTTCATTTTCCAATTATGAAGGCTTGGTAGATGGATCTTACTAACATCGGTACTCCGGGAGCAAGGCTGAGAGAACCCATATTTGAAAGACAACTGCAGAGCTTGCACTATACTCATAATGTTGATGCAATAGAGGCAGTGACATGTAAGTTGCTGAAACCTTCGGCAATATGTTCACATCACTAAGCTACTAATATCATAAAAACAGAGTGTTACCTGTAACATTTCAGGTGGAGTGGATCAGGATCACGTTTGATGTACAATGAGGCAACAAAGCTCATGTTCCAAGAGATTGTTCCCAGGTCAAGGGTCTATAAGCCCGTCGAAAGTTGATTCTTCAATTAGTGGGCGAGCCTGCCCCAAATAATATTATGATCATTTTATGTCATAACAATTTTTATATACATCATATTGATAGATTCAAGCATATAAATGAATTGAATAAGAATAATTATAGAAGGTTACATTGATAACACCATAACAAATATCTACTTATTTTGAAAAGATAAAAAGTTCAGAAACTAAGACCTACATATATGAGCCATGCAGTAGCATCAAAATTAACACATGCATTCCATTAATGAGTTTTAATATCACAACATCAACGAGATCTGTCTTAATAATAAATTTGAACTGTAATGACCTAGAAATTTTGAGATTTAAAGTATAAATTAATTTAAGATTTAACATAATGAAAATATTCATATTTGGGACTTTATCTATTTTTGGCAAATCTTAAGTAAACTTTAGCCGCGGATTTATAAAGATAAAAAAAAAGATTTACATTTGTAACTGATTTCAACCTTTATTGTCATATTCTAATTAAAACTATTAACGTTAATTGACGTATGGACAATGAAATCAGGTAATACATTTATTGTCATATTCTAATTAAAACAACTTTGAAATCCAAGCAATTAGGAATATAGAAGCAAGCAAGGATGCACATAACAATATGCTGGTGAACCTATGACTATGAGCATCAGGCTAAATCAGTAGTAGAAAAAGAAACTCACTTTTACCTCTGCCTTCTTCAATGTTTTGATCATGTACTTATCGTCATTTTTCAAGTAAATAAAGCTTCCACTCTTTCCAGGAGATGAGAGCTCTCTAAGCGCACACAGTTAAGTCAAAGTAGAAACATAAGCTTTTAAAATAATAATAAAATAGAGTTTCACTTAAACTAGGCTATACAAAGTCAAGTAGTCAGAAGATCAAGTAAACAGAAGACACTCTGTTATACATCCGGTTCGGATCGGAGTTACAGAGGTAAGAACAGAAGCATCCCAAAGCTGAGAGATCAAACAGGATCGGATCAGGGGTAATCAAAGAAAAGCAAAGCGAGACAAAGTGAGGAAGGCAAGATTCAAGCCGGATCGGATCGGATGCGATGATCCGATCCGAACCCCATGTTGTTAGCCTATCCGATCCAAAGCCTATTCTGTTACCCTATCCGATCCGAACACAGTTCACCCTGCTACTCCGCACCATGATCTCCTGAATATTCGGGGCAGTTTCACCCACTTTCTACCCATGATGGCCACTCACCTGATGTGCTGGCAACACCAGAACTCATCCGATCCCGAAAGTCATGGAATGGAGGACACGTGCACCCGATCCGAACCGAATTCTGGAGAAGTTTCCATCTATAAATAGACCCCCAAGGATCATTTGAAAGGATCTTTTTGGCACTCTTAGAGTTCAAACATCAAAGAGAACTGAATTCCAGCACTCCAAACAATCCAAAATCATCATTCAAAGTGTATGTTGAGATAGTTGAGTGAATGTATATGAAAAGTGAGTGAAATTGAGTGAGTATCCCATTGTATTTTCATCTACATCATCAAGAAAAGAAATTATAAAGTGGACGTAGGCTTTTCAACGCCGAACCACTATAAATCATGTGTCTCTTTTTTATTTTTGATCTCATTTTATTTTAATTTTAGTCAATTTGGGTGTTAGAACAACTTTTTGGTCTATCATTTTGGTTCTTTCACTGAGAAAAATTTGAATTCTCTGTTTTTCTAGATTATCGTTCTACATTTTGGACCGTTGAGTTCAAAGAAATTAATCCCCAATTTTCGACGCTTTTGAATACTTGTTGGTTGATTGTTGAAGAACTATGGCCAAAGGAAAAGGCATGGAAGTTCAAACCAGTCGAGGGAACGAAGTTGATGAAAATCAGCAAAACCCGATCGTGACAAGGTCTCGTGGGAAGAGTACAGGAGCGGATCGAACAGGTTCAGGAAATCCGAACCGACCACATGGAGAGAGCTCCGATCCGAACCGAGTAGGAGACATTGAAGAAGTGCACTCCCCCAACCCGAACCGATCCGACCAGGTTACTGTACTCAGATCTGATCCGACACTAGGTGATGCTGGAACCTCTACTCGAGCCCCTCCGAATGCTCCGATTCCAACCACCAGGACCAATGACCAGATCAATCCATCTGCGCCTGTCACCCAAGGAGATTTTTCGCGCCTTCTTGACATGCTTGAGAGCACTAGGGAGGCTATGAAAATCCACGAGCCCACCAATCTTATGATGCAAGAGAATATGAGAATCCTAAGTAGGGAAATTGGCGAACTCCGCAGACAAAGAACTCCATCCCCAGTTCATCATACTACAATGGATCAGTCTTCTTCTTCTGAGGAAGAACGGCCCCGTGAAAGAAGGCCGCTCGAACGACCTCAGAATTTGGAGCAAATGACTTTCGGATCTTTGGGATCCCGCGAGGATGCTGCTCGTTTACTAGGACCCAATGATCCAAGCTTGAGAGAGCCTATGCTATTACCAATGCGAGGATCCCATGTTTTGCCTAGAGACCCTAAACTCACCAATCCCACGCAGGGACAAATGCTTCAGCCCCTTCCTCCCGAGATCGACCGGGAGCGTAGGGAGCAAAGCAGAGCAGAAGCAGCTATAAGAAGGAGGGCATCTCCTGATCAGGAGCCCAGAGGAAACCCGAACATCAGAGCCAGGGAGCCTGAACAGCCCTTGACCAATGCTGACGTATGGGCTATGGTACGTCAGATCATGTCTGAGAGTCGAAACTACACTAATGAAGATTACGGCATTGAGCGAAGCCATACTCCCTTACTGATGATATTCTTTACTTTCAGTTCCCCCGACGTTTTAATCTGCCGCAAATGGACAGATATAACGGGCGAACTGACCCGGGACAACATTTAATGCGATACGCATGGCTTATGAATGCTTCCACTGCCCCTGACGCTGTAAAGTGTAAGGCTTTCCCGATTTACTTAGAAGACGTAGCATTACTATGGTTTACCCGACTTCCTCCTCGATCGATATCGAATTTCAAAGAATTGAGTGAACGTTTTATGAACCAATTCCGACTTCACGCCCGAAAGTCTAAGAATGTTATTGAATTATCGAGAATTAAGCAAGCGCCAGGTGAGTCTTTGAAGTCGTATCTTGACCGTTTCAATTTAGCGATAATAGAAGTCAGCGACCTGCATGAGCCTACCATCTTGATGGCCTTAGTGAAAGGAGTTGATCCTGAATCAGAGTTTGGAGATTACCTTTCTGTGAAGCCGCCTCCCACAAGAGAGTTGTTTTATGAGAAGGCCAACATTCAGTTAAGACGGGAGGAAGCAAGGGCAAACAGAAAGAGGAAGTCTGGAGTGGCCTCAAAAGAAGCTGTCCAGAGCAATGTTGCCGTAAAGCAGTCTGGAGAAAGTTCTGGAAAAGTCGAAGTGAATGTGGGAAACAAGAATGGAAGTAATAATAATGGAAACGGGGGCAACAACAACCGTAATGCGAATGGTAACAGGAGAAACAAGAACCGAGGAAGTAATTCTGATAAAAGACCCCGGTTCCAGACCTTTGAGAATTATTCACCGCTGAATGACACTTTGAAGAACATTTATTTGGATACGTACAATGTTTTGCAATACAAAAGACCGCCGCCACGAGATTCAACAGAGAAAGAAATTGCAACCGGAAAATTTTGTTTATTTCATGGAACTCATGGGCATTTAACGAACGAATGTCGACACTTGAGAATGTAGTTGAGAAGCTGTTGCGTGAGGGAAAATTGGATGAGTATAAGGCTGCCCCAAGAGACAAGGGGCAAGGAGAACAGGCCCCAAACCAGAATCAGTCTGCTCCCAAGCCTACAGCGCAACAGAAAGGCCAAGGAATTGTCATTAACACCATAGTAGGTGGACTCCATCCAGCTATCCACAGTTTCAGAGCAATGGACCAATACGTTAATGCAGTTAAGCACATAGATGTGGATGAGTGCGATGATTTGGAAGATATCACCCCTGTGAAATAGCAGAAGACAATGTTCGATGATGTAGTGTTCCGTAGCAAAGACGATGCCGGAATCCAGTCACTTTCCGAAGATCCGTTGGTCATTACCACTACCATTGGACCGGCACTGGTTCATAAGGTACTGTGGACAATGGAAGCTCTGTCAATATTTTGTTTAAGAAGTCGTTTGATCAGATGAAACTTGAGTCTGGAGATTTGAAGCCCTGTGAAGGATGGATCCGAGGCTTCAATGGGGGCATCGACGGCTCCAATAGGGTATATAGAATTGCCCGTGACATTGGGGCAAGGGGATCGTCGAAGAGTACGAATGCTTCAGTTCGTAGTGCTGGACGTAGATTCGCCCTACAACACATTTTTCGGAAGGCCTGCCCTTGCAGAGTCCAGGGCTTGTATCGCGCCATGGTGTTTATTGCTAAAGTTCCCGACTGAAGCCGGAACAGGAGTAATGAGAGGAGATCAAGTCTCCGGACGAGCTTGCTATATTGCCGAATTAAAGATGCTGATGAAGGGACTTAACATCGAGACTAAAGGTGCCTCACCCCCTCCAAAGGAGGGTTCGGCGTAGCAGTTAGAGGGATCATCCCTGAAGGAGTTGCCCAAGGGAATGCCCGAAGACCTGGATCCCAGAGAAGATGAGGAAACTGAGGATAGGAAGGCAACTCCTAACGAAACGACAGTGGATATACCCATTGATGAAGCTGATCCAGCAAAAGTTTTGAAGATTGGATCCCAGTTGTATCCGCACCGAGCCAAAGAATCGACTGACTTTCTGAAGGCAAACCTGGACGTGTTTGCCTGGACCCACGCCGACATGTGTGGGATATCACCATCCATCATGAGTCATTCGCTGAGTATAAACCCAAAACACCCGCCTGTAAAGCAAAAGAGACGTGTGCTTGGCCCAGAGAGGTCGGCAGCTCTAAAGGATGAAGTGGAGAAGTTGAAAGAGAACAGATTTATTAGAGATTCGACATATCCCGAATGGATATCGAATCCTGAGTTGGTAAAGAAGTCAAACGGAAAGTGGCGGACATGCATTGATTTTTCAGACTTGAACAAAACCTGCCCGAAAGATAGCTTCCCACTCCCCAGAATAGACCAACTTGTGGATTCGATGGCGGGACACGAACTTCTTTCTTTCATGGACGCATATTATGGGTACAATCAGATTCCCATGCATGTGCCCGATCAATAGCACATGAGCTTCATTACGAATTTGGGGTTGTATTGCTATGTGGTCATGCCGTTTGGATTGAAAAATGCTGGAGCTACCTACAACGCTTGGTGAACAGGATGTTTTATAACCAAATAGGGAAGACTATGGAGGCTTATGTGGACGATATGCTTGTTAAATCGAAACAGTCCTCCAGCCATACACAAGACTTGGTAGAGATGTTCGGTATTCTGCGAAAGTACCGGATGAAGTTAAATCCCTTGAAGTGCTCGTTTGGGGTGACATCTGGAAAGTTTCTAGGTTTCATCATGAGCTCTCGAGAGATTGAGATCAATCCCAGTCAAATAGTAGCGATAAGGAACATTAAGGAACCAAGGAGAATCAAAGATGTCCAAAGTCTTGCAGGGAAAGTAGCTGCGTTGAGTAGATTTATCTCCAAAGCGATAGACAAATGCGTCCCGTTTTTTGACATGATAAAAAGGGGAAAGAAAAATTTCGAATGGACTCCGGACTGTGTTGAGGCCTTTCGAAATCTATTGGACTTACTAGAGAGACCACTAGTTTTATCGAAGCCAGTGGATCATGATGAGCTATTTGTTTATCTAGCAGTATCGGCTCACGTTGTTACCACTGCCTTGGTCCGGGAAGAAGACAAAGCGCAAAGGCCGGTATATTACGTAAGTAAGAAATTGGCAGCTGCAGAACGCAACTACCCAAGGATTGAGAAGCTTTCTTACAACCTTCTGATCGCCTCCCGAAAACTTTGCCATTATTTTCAACCTCACCCAATAACCATATACACTGATCAGCCTCTGAGGCAAGTGTTGCAAAGACCCGCAGCGTCGGGACGGCTGATCAAATGGAATATTGAGTTAAGTCAGTTTGACTTAAATTTTTAGCTGCGGAGATCGATCAGGGGGCAAGCCCTCGCTGATTTTATAGCAGAGTTCACAATTCTGGAGGAGGAGATGATCAATGACAAGGTGGTCAAGTCAGAGGAAGAATTAAAATTAGATCCATAGAAGTTGTACACAGACGGAGCCAAGAACGACTGAAGGTCCGGAGCTGGAGTCGTCTTAGTTACTCCTGAAGGACGATCGTTATATTATGCTCTACGACTAGAATTTTCAGCGACTAATAATGATTCTGAATATGAAGCCCTGATTGTTGGGCTGAAACTTGCTAAGGAATTCGGAATAAAGGCATTGGATATATTCTACGACTCCAAAATAGTCGTCTGCCAATTGCGAAAGGAGTTTGTGGCTCGGGGACCTCGACTTATTGCCTATCTCGGGAAAGTGGAGGAGTTGTTGAGCAACTTGGAACGGTATAACATAATGCATATCCCAAGAGCTGAAAACCAGAAGGCAGACCGGCTAGCAAAGCTGGCTAGTTCCGACAATCAGGAGGAAACCGAAATGATTCCAATTGAAACGTTAGGATCGCCAAGCTTTGAGTCGATGGAAATTGAATTAGCTTTCGAAGCAGAACCGGAGAGGGAGTCGTGGATGGCCCCAATCAAGAATTTCCTTAGAAATGGGATACGCCCGTCAAAGAAGAGTGAGAGGCGGGCTATAGTTCGCAAAGCCACCAGATATATCCTTCAAGATGATACTCTCTATAGGCAAGGATTGTCTATGCCCCTGTTACGATGTATAGCACACGACGACATCAAGCGTGTACTAAGAGAAGTACACGAAGGTGGGTGTGGAGATCATACGGGAGGTCAGACCTTAGCAAAAAAGGTATTGCGATATGGACATTTCTGGCCCACAATTAATAAAGATGCAGCTGATTATTCACGACGCTGCGACAAATGCCAGAGGTTCGCCAAGGTCCCCAAAGCACCACCGACCCAGCTTAAGTCGATGGTGAGTCCGTGGCCGTTTTCCATGTGGGGAATTGACATCATCGGATGTAACACCCCGAAAATTCTATAACTGTGAAATTCATGAATTAAAGTATAATCAAATTCAAATCAAAGAACCAAGGGAAACGGTTTACGCCATTGCGTTCGTCTCGGAAAAATACGCGAAATAGAGTCCGAGTTTTCGAAAAACGGATATCGTATGAAGAAGTTATGGACGAACGAAGTTGGGCGAAAAACCGAAAAAGGGCCAGAATGCACTGGCGCACTTGGGAAGTGCGCCAGAACAAAAATGAACTGGCGCACCTGTGAAGTGCGCCAGTGCATTTTTGACCTGGCGCACCTGCCAAGTGCGCCCAGGTCAAAAATGACCTGCTGGCCAGGTCTGGTCTAGCCCTGGCTGGCCAGGTCGGTGTGTGGTCGAATTTCTGTGGTCTGCTTTGTGATTAGGGCTAGGTGGCGGGTTTTTATTGGTCTCTCTTCCTAATGAATGGCTATGATCTAACCTAGCAACATCAATGGTCCTAATCAATTCCTAACCTCTATATAAACAACCCTAGACTAAACCCTAATCTATTCATTCAAAATAAGATTATAGCCGCCATGTTGCTGAGGAACGACAAAGATTAGTCGCCGACTAGAGAGAGAGTTAGGAAGAAAGTTCTAAAGCCTAAAGCTAATCAATTCAACAAAGGAATCGTGTCTCTTAATTAGAGAATTCGCCGCAACCATTGTAAGTAGAGTATTACTTTGGTATAATAAACAACTGTGTTGATGTGTATGCTTGAATTGTGGCAATGGATGTAATTCATGTTTGTGCAAAATTATGTTATTCATTATAAAGAACTACATGCGGTAGTTCTATGCAAATATACGTTTGGAATATTGCGCAAATTATGTAATCTATGTTGAAGCTACATGTATGTAGTTGAGTGAAATTTATGCAAGTTTGGGGCTTTGTTATTATGTCGTCATGATGTATATTTTGTGCATAAATCGTTTTGCAAGCAATTGAGACAAGTTTGGTTGTTATAGTTCATATGAAACTATGTTGGAATTTTGACACCATAATCCATGTATTAAGTCATGCTTATGAATATGGCTAGGCTATGAATGATATTTGGCATAATTGAAATCTATGATTAAGTCCATCTTGTTTAAAAGAATTATATGATGACATATGTGAGACATGACTAGGTTAGACTCAAAAATCCCTTTTTGCAAGTTTAAAGCAAACACCATGATTAGGAATTTTTATGCATAAGTATACCATCGTTATGTGATTAGACTTAAACCATGATTAAGTTGAACTATGCTTTTGTGTTAGTAACAAAGTATCCCCTTTGTAAACATGTAGAAACCTTATGAACATGACTTGTTTATGTTTATGCGATGAACAAATTGAACTTTACTTATGCCATGCTTATGTTTGACATTATGCCGTGTTTATGCTAAAAGTATTTATGCCATGCTTATGTTTGACACTATGCTATGCTTATGCTAAGAATATTTATGACATGCTTATGTTTGACATTATGCCTAAATAAGAATATAGGTTCATGTTGTAGTTAAACCTATGCAAGTTCACATGCTTTGATTCATGTCACCTATGTTACCACTATGCAAGTACACCAGTTTCTATTATGTATTTCCAACGTCTTATGCAAGTTCATACGCTCACCTTCCCCTCTTTGTGTATACGCCATAAGCCTCCCCTTTCACATGGCTAAATTGGGCTTTAAAAGGCTAAGCCCAATATATATGAACGGATGTGTAAAACGGGGGAAAATAACGTTGGGTTAAAATGAATTAATGAATGAAAATATAAAATAGAAGGGCCCAAATTCAAGTATGGGTTGGGCCCGTGATTGGTGTAACCTTTACACCATTAACTTAATAATGGGCCGCAAATATTTACATATAAATAAAGAAGAATGACAAGATATGTAAATGTAGAACATACGATGTGTTTAACCCGAGGTTGGATTGAGTTGTGATGTAAACCTGCCCGGAACCGCCCGGCTGTCCAGTAGTCACAACAATACCTATCCAATGTGGGAGGTTAAACATGGAGCCCAGCAAGGACCCGAGGTTAGACTGAGTTGTGGTGTAAGACTGCCCGGAACCAACCGGCAACAGGCAGCCACAACAATACCTGTCTAATGTGAGAGGTCCGGGCCTTAATAAGACAATTAAGGCTGAGTCAGGATTGTTAGGATTAAGCGGACTAAAGACTTAATCAAAATGGAACATGCTAAACTAAACGGACTGGTGGGGTTAGGTTAGGAAACACTTAACCAACTTAGCATGTTGGCTAGAGATAGAAAACCTAGTAACGGGGGACCCTTTTCAGCAGTAACCCTAAATGGTGTATCAGGATACCCTGAAACTAGGCAGGGTGGGGCACGATTACTGGGCTGATTGTAAGAGGTCAAAGCGACGGCGGTGGTGTAGCAGTGTAGGTTCTAACGGAGTGCGGGCGTGCACACACTCCGGAGCAGAAAAATAAGGCACTGGACACCAGTAGCATACCTGTGCACTCTAAGGTTGTGTCGGGTTGCCACTATGGGACTTGATACACCCCATGGTGGGACCAGCATAGGTAACTACAGACATCGGGGGCCGTAGGACACATGTAACTATGCGAGTAGGAGCCGATCATCATTGAATGGATCACATCACCCTGATTATGGGGTGCAAATTGGAAACTAGTTTATATGGGTTCAGAGATTAACATGGGGTACGATAGTATATTCGACCCTAGATAACTTAACCAAGTTCATAATGTTGCCCACTTCCTGTTTTACTTATCATACCCAGTTCTTTATTCATAGACAAAGTAGTACTAGACTTACTAAGGCTTTATGTCTGACTCTATTTTTCTTTCGTCTTCTTTCTTCCGTCCCCCCCCCCCAGGTCCTCAGGGAGGAAACACAGCAGCTTGACCAACCTTAACATCCAGCTTGAAGAAGAGAAATGTATTGCTTGGACTTTCCTGTTTTGAACTATGGCTTTGGACAATCCACTATGGGGACTTTTGCAGTTTATCTATGTTTTATTTATGCTTCTTTAAATAATGTACTCAAGACAGATTATGAAAGTGTTATGTTATGTTTTTGGAAAAAGATGTAAGACAATCATGGTGATGTTTTGTAACACGTATTTGCTTTGATGAAATAAAAGTTGTTGTTTTTCCGCTGTTTACAAATATGTGTTCTTATATCTGTCTTGTATATCTGTGACTTATACTTATAAACCTCCACCAAAATTAGGGCATTCCCTTTGAGAGTGACCCTAACGGAGGTGGGGTGTTTCACTTGGTATCAGAGCATAGGTTTACCAGATAAGATAAAAAGTTTTGAAAAATTATTTTCAAAAAGGAAATTTAAAGAAGCATTTTTAAAAAAGAAAAATATTATTTTATTCTAAAAAGGCAAAGTCCACTCCCCAAAGCCATAGGTATTATCTCTTATCCTTCGTTTTGAATCTATCCTTTTTTGTTTCAGCATGTCCCAAGAACTTAACTTGCCTGAAGGGGTACCCATACCTGGTTGGTTTAGACGTTTCTTAGAAGCAAGGGCCACTCAGCCAGGTCCTACCGTTCCTCCTCCTCCAGCTGAAGGGAATCATCCAGCCGCAGCAGCACCTTTTCCTCCACCTCCTCCACGGGGAAACACATTCGCTAAGATATGTAAAGATTTTAAAGCTATGGGAGGAAGGGATTTCCATGGAACTGAGTCCTTCGTGGCAGCTAGGAATTGGCTGAAAGAAACGGAGGACCTATTCATCATTTTTGAGGTAGAGGATAGACAAAAAGTACAGTTAGCAGTGTGGTTATTGAAGGGCGAGGCTTCCTACTGGTGGGAAGTCACCAATGCTGAAAGACCAGTGGATACATGGGAGGACTTTAGGGCAAGGTTTGAGACCAAGTTTCTCTCAGATGCGGAAAGAAGTTTGCAGTTGGAAAAATTCTTATTTCTTAAGCAAGGAGACAAGACTGTCAGAGAGTATGTGAATCAGTTCGATGAGCTGGCTAGGTTTGGACTTGACCTAGTCAACACCCCGCACAAGAAGGCTCTCCGTTTCGTCAAAGGGTTAAATGAGCCATTACATAGTTTGGCCATGACCCATATACCCATGGGAGCCACGTATGAAAGATTGGTGCAAATGGCATTGCTGAACGAAGAGGACAAGGGCAAGAAGGAGACCAAGGCAGATAGCTCTCAAGGGAAGAAAGAGGGTTTGCAGCCCAAGAAGACAGACTTTAAGAAAGGCGGGAAAGGCAACAAAGAGAAGAGGAAGTGTAATTTCTGTGGCAAAGTGGGGCACTTAGTAAAGGACTGCCGAAAAAAGAAGGCTAAGGAGAATGGTGGGTGCTTTTCGTGCGGTCAGACAGGCCACAGGGCTAAGGACTGCCCAAGGAAACGAGGACAGGGGCAGGGCACTGGATCCACCCCAGGGGCACAGGTTCATGTGCTAGAAGCGCCACCATTGCAACAGCGAGGTATAAATACTTCTGTAGAAAGTGTAGTTTATCTTTATGATCACCCCGTTCGCACTTTGTTTGATTCTGGCGCATCACACTCCTTTATCTCGTCTGCTTTAGTAGAATCTCTACACCTAAAAACTAGTATGGTAGAGGACCCCTTAATTGTTTCAAACCCAATTGGGGGCCCAGCTCATTTGTCTATGATCTGTTTGGATTTGAAAATTTCTATCCTAAGTGTTGAATTTCAATGTAGTGCCTTTGTTTTGGGCTTTTCGGGGTATGGTTTGATTTTGGGTATGGATTGGCTATCCAGTAATGGGGCCATCCTTGATTGTGAGAAAAGGGTTGTTAGGCTCCTAACCCAGCTCGGTAATACTTTGGAAATTTCTTGTAATCCCTCGTATGCGGTTAGGCTTAGTTATCTTGAATCACTAGATGCCTCTGTTGAAAACTTGCAATCAGTTAGAGTGGTCCGGGAATATCCGGATGTCTTTGAAGAGGTGAAGGGCTTGCCTCCGAAGCGGGAAATAGACTTCCGCATATATCTTGTAGATAATGCAAAGCCCGTTGCGTTGCCCGTTAGACATATGGCTCCACGAGAAAGGAAAGAGCTCAGTAAACAGATTAAAGAGCTTCTAGAAAAGGGGTTCATAAGGAGGAGCATTTCAGAATGGGGCGCTCCAGTGGTGTTCGCTACAAAGGCGGATGGTTCACTCCGTCTATGTGTTGACTATAGGGAGCTCAACAAGCTAACGAAAAAGAATAGGCACCCTCTCCCTAGAATTGACGATTTATTTGACCAGCTTGTAGGAGCGTCTGTTTTCTCCCAACTCGATTTAGCAACCGGTTTTCATCAGCTAAGGGTGGCTGAAGATAGCATCGATAAAACGGCTTTCAGAACCCCAGACGGCTTCTTTGAATGGCTTGTCATGCCTTTCGGCTTGACAAATGCACCTGCGTACTTCGTGGACCTGATGAGTAGGGTATTTAGAGATTTCCTCAACAAATTCGTAGTGGTCTTCGTAGATGATATCCTTATCTTCTCAAAGAGTGAAGAGGAACATGCTCAGCACCTAAGGGCAATCATGGAAACTTTGCGAGTCCATCAACTAAAAGCCAAATTCTCCAAATGCCACTTTTGGAGAGAAGAGGTGAGGTTCCTTGGGCACATAGTATCCAAACAAGGGTTAGCGGTGGACCCTGCGAAGGTAGTGGCGGTACAGGATTGGAAGACACCAAGGAATGCAACTGAGGTCCGAAGCTTTCTAGGACTAGCGGGTTTCTATCGAAAATTTATAAGGGATTTTGCGAAAATCTCAGCTCCACTCACGAAATTGACCAAGAAGAATCTAGTGTTCAATTGGGATTTGGATTACGAGTTTGCTTTCCAACGACTGAAAAGGGCTCTTACAACAGCCCCAGTTTTGACGCTGCCAGATGGGAGCAAGATGTTCACTGTTTATACGGATGCATGTGGGACAGGGCTAGGCGCCGTCTTAATGCAAGAAGGAAGGGTAGTAGCTTATGGCGGGAGGCAGTTGAAGGTGCACGAAAAGAACTACCCAACCCACGATCTTGAGTTAGCCGCCATCGTCTTTGCACTCAAGTCTTGGCGACACTATCTCCTAGGTGAGAAGTTCGAACTTTACACTGACCATAAATCGTTGAAATATCTTTTCTCGCAGAAGGATCTTAACTTGAGGCAACAAAGATGGATGGAGTTTCTTGCCTCGTACGATTTCGAAATCTCCTACACTCCGGGCAAAGGCAACGTAGTGGCAGACGCGTTGAGCCGAAAGAAATTGACCCTAAGCCCGTTGTTTGTTGAAAGACAAAGCCTAGAGTTTATAGCCAGCTTCGACTTTAGGCCTTCCTCCGATTTCGTACCGGGCTTGCTAGCATCTCTCGAAGTGCGCCCAACTTTAGTGGATTCAGTAGGGACAGCACAACGCGAAGACCCTCAGCTTGTGGAAATAATTGATAGGCTAATTAGGGGTGAGACTTCAAGTCACCTCAACAGATACTCCATCGACGATAAGGGTTTGCTAAGGCGAGACGGAAGACTATGCGTCCCACAGACAAAAGATTTAATAAAGAAGGTTCTCGAGGAAGCACATCACTCCAAGATGACGATACATCCAGGCGGAGATAAAATGTACAAAGACATAAAAAGGACTTTCTTCTGGAACGGCATGAAAAAGGACGTGGTAGAGTTCGTTTCTAAGTGTATGGTGTGCCAACAGGTTAAGGCGGAACAGAAAAAGCCTGGCGGACTGCTACATCCTCTAGAGGTCCCGCAGTGGAAGTGGGATAGCATCTCAATGGACTTCATCGATGGGCTGCCTAGGTCTAGGAGAGGCAACACTAGCATTTGGGTAATAGTGGATAGGCTTACTAAAAGCGCCCACTTTTTACCTGTCAAAAGTAAAAGAACTGCCTCATCCTTAGCATCACTTTACCTCAAGGAAATCGTTTGACTCCATGGAATACCATCTAGTATTGTTAGTGACCGAGACCCCATCTTCACCAGCGAGTTTTGGCGGAGTCTGCAAGAAGCAGTAGGAACGCAGTTATGCTTGAGCACAGCCTATCATCCCCAAACTGACGGCCAAACGGAGAGAGTAAACAGAGTTTTGGAAGACCTTCTAAGACTATGCGTCCTTGACTTCGGAGGGACATGGGAAGACCACCTTCCTTTGGTGGAATTTGCCTACAACAACAGCTATCAAGCAACCATAGGAATGGCACCCTTCGAAGCTTTATATGGAAGACCGTGCCGATCGCCCACTTGTTGGTGGGAGTCTACTGATAAGCTCATACTTGGACCAGATATGATCCGAGAGACTTCAGAGAAAGTAGACTTAATACGAAGAAGGATGAAGACGGCCCAAGACAGACAGAAGTCCTATGCCGACAAGAGAAGGACCGACCTTGAATTTGAGGTTGGAGACAGAGTTTTTCTCAAGGTATCACCGCTAAGAAACGTTGTTCGTTTTGGAACCACAGGAAAGCTAGCGCCAAGATTCGTAGGGCCATTCCCTATCATCGAGAAGATTGGGAAAATGGCCTATAGATTAGAGCTACCCGAGAAGTTGGCTGGAGTCCACAACGTTTTTCACGTTTCACATCTCCGAAAATGTCTGCATGAGTCTGCTGAAGTGGTAGAGCCGAATATCCTCGAAGAGGCCGAAGTGGAACGCGAAGCAACCATAAGGAAAGTTCCAACCCGCATCTTAGGAACGGAGGTGAAGAAGCTACGCAACCGCGAAGTCAAGCTCGTCAAAGTTCAGTGGAGCGACGCCGAGGGAGACGCGACTTGGGAAACTGAAGCTAGAATCCGTACAGCCTACCCTTTTCTGTTCGAGGGTACATCCTTGATCTTTCCTTTTCCTTAAGTTGCGCTTTTATCTATCTTTTTAGGTATATTTCCTCGACCTTATCTTTTAGGTAGAAACCCTTTGGATGGAAACATGTAATTGAAACATGTTATGGATGATGGTTGCAAGTGGTTGCAAGTGATTGCTAGTGGTTGCTCGTGGTTGCATATACACACACAATCTAGGTATTAGATCGGCTCAGTCACTTCATATTGCATATGCATATATGTTTGCTTTCGTATGTGGTTGAACTATAATGTGTTGTCATGTGGATGCTGCATTTGTACTGAATGATTGTGCACTCATGTAGAATCATGAATAGGAAAATTTGCATACATAATGGATTCATGGCACTTACATAATTCGCATTAAGGAGGTCAACTGAATCAGTAGACCGCCTAATTTTGCATTAGATAAGTACATGTACACACACACTTTGCATATGATCATGAAGCATTAGAAGTCTTTTAAGGACAATGGATGCTCGTGTTTGATGGATGAGTAGATGGATGATTGGATGTTAGGATATACATTCCTCCTAACTTGAAGATTTCGGGGACGAAATCCTTTTAAGTGGGGGAGAATGTAACACCCCGAAAATTCTATAACTGTGAAATTCATGAATTAAAGTATAATCAAATTCAAATCAAAGAACCAAGGGAAACGGGTTACGCCATTGCGTTCGTCTCGGAAAAATACGCGAAATAGAGTCCGAGTTTTCGAAAAACGGATATCGTATGAAGAAGTTATGGACGAACGAAGTTGGGCGAAAAACCGAAAAAGGGCCAGAATGCACTGGCGCACTTGGGAAGTGCGCCAGAACAAAAATGAACTGGTGCACCTGTGAAGTGCGCCAGTGCATTTTTGACCTGGCGCACCTGCCAAGTGCGCCCAGGTCAAAAGTGACCTGCTGGCCAGGTCTGGTCTAGCCCTGGCTGCCAGGTCGGTGTGTGGTCGAATTTCTGTGGTCTGCTTTGTCATTAGGGCTAGGTGGCGGGTTTTTATTGGTCTCTCTTCCTAATGAATGGCTATGATCTAACCTAGCAACATCAATGGTCCTAATCAATTCCTAACCTCTATATAAACAACCCTAGACTAAACCCTAATCTATTCATTCAAAATAAGATTATAGCCGCCATGTTGCTGAGGAACGACAAAGATTAGCCGCCGACTAGAGAGAGAGTTAGGAAGAAAGTTCTAAAGCCTAAAGCTAATCAATTCAACAAAGGAATCGTGTCTCTTAATTAGAGAATTCGCCGCAACCATTGTAAGTAGAGTATTACTTTGGTATAATAAACAACTGTGTTGATGTGTATGCTTGAATTGTGGCAATGGAAGTAATTCATGTTTGTGCAAAATTATGTTATTCATTATAAAGAACTACATGCGGTAGTTCTATGCAAATATACGTTTGGAATATTGCGCAAATTATGTAATCTATGTTGAAGCTACATGTATGTAGTTGAGTGAAATTTATGCAAGTTTGGGGCTTTGTTATTATGTCGTCATGATGTATATTTTGTGCATAAATCGTTTTGCAAGCAATTGAGACAAGTTTGGTTGTTATAGTTCATATGAAACTATGTTGGAATTTTGACACCATAATCCATGTATTAAGTCATGCTTATGAATATGGCTAGGCTATGAATGATATTTGGCATAATTGAAATCTATGATTAAGTCCATCTTGTTTAAAAGAATTATATGATGACATATGTGAGACATGACTAGGTTAGACTCAAAAATCCCTTTTTGCAAGTTTAAAGCAAACACCATGATTAGAAATTTTTATGCATAAGTATACCATCGTTATGTGATTAGACTTAAACCATGATTAAGTTGAACTATGCTTTTGTGTTAGTAACAAAGTATCCCCTTTGTAAACATGTAGAAACCTTATGAACATGACTTGTTTATGTTTATGCGATGAACAAATTGAACTTTACTTATGCCATGCTTATGTTTGACATTATGCCGTGTTTATGCTAAAAGTATTTATGCCATGCTTATGTTTGACACTATGCTATGCTTATGCTAAGAATATTTATGACATGCTTATGTTTGACATTATGCCTAAATAAGAATATAGGTTCATGTTGTAGTTAAACCTATGCAAGTTCACATGCTTTGATTCATGTCACCTATGTTACCACTATGCAAGTACACCAGTTTCTATTATGTATTTCCAACGTCTTATGCAAGTTCATACGCTCACCATCCCCTCTTTGTGTATACGCCATAAGCCTCCCCTTTCGCATGGCTAAATTGGGCTTTAAAAGGCTAAGCCCAATATATATGAACGGACGTGTAAAACGGGGGAAAATAACGTTGGGTTAAAATGAATTAATGAATGAAAATATAAAATAGAAGGGCCCAAATTCAAGTATGGGTTGGGCCCGTGATTGGTGTAACCTTTACACCATTAACTTAATAATGGGCCGCAAATATTTACATATAAATAAAGAAGAATGACAAGATATGTAAATGTAGAACATACGATGTGTTTAACCCGAGGTTGGATTGAGTTGTGATGTAAACCTGCCCGGAACCGCCCGGCTGTCCAGTAGTCACAACAATACCTATCCAATGTGGGAGGTTAAACATGGAGCCCAGCAAGGACCCGAGGTTAGACTGAGTTGTGGCGTAAGACTGCCCGGAACCAACCGGCAACAGGCAGCCACAACAATACCTGTCTAATGTGAGAGGTCCGGGCCTTAATAAGACAATTAAGGCTGAGTCAGGATTGTTAGGATTAAGCGGACTAAAGACTTAATCAAAATGGAACATGCTAAACTAAACGGACTGGTGGGGTTAGGTTAGGAAACACTTAACCAACTTAGCATGTTGGCTAGAGATAGAAAACCTAGTAACGGGGGACCCTTTTCAGCAGTAACCCTAAATGGTGTATCAGGATACCCTGAAACTAGACAGGGTGGGGCACGATTACTGGGCTGATTGTAAGAGGTCAAAGCGACGGCGGTGGTGTAGCAGTGTAGGTTCTAACGGAGTGCGGGCGTGCACACACTCCGGAGCAGAAAAATAAGGCACTGGACACCAGTAGCATACCTGTGCACTCTAAGGTTGTGTCGGGTTGCCACTATGGGACTTGATACACCCCATGGTGGGACCAGCATAGGTAACTACAGACATCGGGGGCCGTAGGACACATGTAACTATGCGAGTAGGAGCCGATCATCATTGAATGGATCACATCACCCTGATTATGGGGTGCAAATTGGAAACTAGTTTATATGGGTTCAGAGATTAACATGGGGTACGATAGTATATTCGACCCTAGATAACTTAACCAAGTTCATAATGTTGCCCACTTCCTGTTTTACTTATCATACCCAGTTCTTTATTCATAGACAAAGTAGTACTAGACTTACTCAGGCTTTATGTCTGACTCTATTTTTCTTTCGTCTTCTTTCTTCCGTTTCCCCCCCCCCCCCCAGGTCCTCAGGGAGGAAACACAGCAGCTTGACCAACCTTAACATCCAGCTTGAAGAAGAGAAATGTATTGCTTGGACTTTCCTGTTTTGAACTATGGCTTTGGACAATCCACTATGGGGACTTTTGCAGTTTATCTATGTTTTATTTATGCTTCTTTAAATAATGTACTCAAGACAGATTATGAAAGTGTTATGTTATGTTTTTGGAAAAAGATGTAAGACAATCATGGTGATGTTTTGTAACACGTATTTGCTTTGATGAAATAAAAGTTGTTGTTTTTCCGCTGTTTACAAATATGTGTTCTTATATCTGTCTTGTATATCTGTGACTTATACTTATAAACCTCCACCAAAATTAGGGCATTCCCTTTGAGAGTGACCCTAACGGAGGTGGGGTGTTTCATCGGAGTTCTACCGATTGCAAAAGGAGGAGCGAAGTATGCAATAGTCGCCGTGGACTATTTTACGAAGTGGGTGGAAGCTGAGCCCTTAACCAAAATCACAGCGAGAAAGGTGATAAGTTTCGTGGTTAGAAATATTATATGCCGATTTGGGATTCCAAAGACCATTATAACTGATAATGGAACCCAGTTCGATGGTGCCGAATTCAGAAATTTCTGCCAGAAATACAAGATCGACAAGCGGTACACTGCAGTCGCCCATCCACAATCGAACGGGCAAGTAGAAGCAATAAACAAAGTCATAAAGTCCATCCTCAAGAATCGATTAGAACGTGCAAAAGAAAAATTGGTGGATGAATTGCCCATGGCTTTGTGGGCATATCAGACAATGTTTAAGACAGCTACCGGTCATACTCCTTTCTCTCTCTCATTTGGCTCAGAAGCAGTAATCCCGGTAGAGCTTGAAGTTCCCTCTCATAGGGTGACATATTATGACCCGATGATGAATCGGCACTCCTCCTCGAGTCTCTTGATGTAATTGAAGAGAAAAGGGACGAGGCAGACTTGCGTTCGTCGAGACATCGACGTCAAATGGCACGCTATTATGACAAAAAAGTTCGTTTTAGGACCTTTGAACCAGGAGATTTGGTGCTAAAGCGAGTTTTTCCATCCCTACCTCACCTTGGTCCAAAGTGGGAAGGGCCATTCGTCATCCAACGGAAACTTGAAATAGGAGCCTTCAAGTTAACGACCGTAGATGGCGAAGAAGTGCTTAGGGCTTGGAATGCCCAACACTTGATGCGATATTTGTATTAGGGATGTTGTATTTTCTCTCGTTTTTCTTGTGAACTCTGTAAAAAGGCACGACTTGCCTTAGAAAAGTCTGTTGATATGAACAAAGAACTATAAGTGGATGTAGGCTACGACTTAGCCGAACCACTATAAAAATATCGTGTGCCATTTACTTTCCTGCATTATTTATATCTTCAACTGTTATTCTATTGTAACTGTGGAATATGAAATGTTAAATTAAAATCTGAAAAGTTGAAGACGGCTTATATGCAGGAACAAACACAACGAATGTTTGTGCAATAAGACATAAAAGAATGGGAAGACGACATTCTTAACTCTAACTCTCAAGAATTGAGAGAGTGTATAAAGTACGGGAAGACGACGTCCTTTGAGGCGTGAAGGTGCACCCAGACAAGAGACCGCCTCAGCAAGAACTCTAACCTGAATATAAGACAGGAGAGTATAAAAATGCCAGAAAAGAACAGGCATCAATGACACAAGGAATGTGACCCCCGTCGGAGAATCGGGGACATTAAAACTTTTTAATTTAACCTTGAATAGTTTTTCAAGACTTACTGGGGGAATATATGTATACACATATTTCCCCCCACTATGGCTCCATTACACAACTTTAGTAGGACATGCATTTGCAATTTTACATAAGTAATGAACTGATGGCTAACAGGCATTGCAAGAAATGAATTATTTGTATTTATTCACAAATGCATGAATTTGTACAGGAAAACCGGCTAAAAGAAGATGCGAGGGCCACACTCGCTACAACAATTGTGGACCAGTTAAATGCTAAAATAAAGTAAAGCACTTCATCACTTAGATTTTGAAGTTGACTTGGACTTCTTAGCGGCCTTCTGAGCATTCTTCGCCTCTTTTTCAGCATCAGTTAAGATGCGCCTTGGTTTTTTCTTCTCTGAGGCTGAAGTGCTGGAATCAGTCGACTTTTTCCCGGAAGGCGGAACGCTGGAATCAAGAGAAGACTTTTTAGCAAGTTCTTCTGTAATTGATCTAGTCGAAAGCTTAACAACTAACCTTGATCCTGCATCCACTACTGCGAGGGGCTTAAGGCTTTCGGGGTCTAGGTCTTCAACTTTAAGTTGCATGTGTTTGTCTTGTTCGACTTTCAGTGCAACTAAAGTAATGTCATCGGCGCTTTTTAATTCCACAACTATAGCCACCTTAGGGTCCTCCTCATATCCCTCATCGTCACCATCATCTTTTAAGGCGTCTATCATCTCGCCATCGTGAGGAGGGTCAGCTTTACCCTTGTCTCCTTCATCCTTCTCCGCTGACTTTGTTTCGGCAGTGGTTCCTTGGGGCACGTCTGCCTTCTCGGTTGGTTCAGCACCTGCGGAATGAGAAGTAACAGTTATCAACTTGGGAGAAAATAAAGGGCCCTTCATTGATTGTCCGATATGCGATGGAAAGTTGAAACAACTTTGATGAATTGGGGTTAAAAGGTAGAAATACCTTCCGACGATTTCTCAACCGGAGTAGCTGCCGTCTCTGAAGCCGATTCAGGAATAGAAGATAAAAGAGATGTCTGAGGGATCGCCGGATTTTCGGGGTCGTATTCCTCTACTTCAGGAGTTTTAGCGGCAGTGGAAGAAGAGCCAACCTCCAAGACATCCTTTTGTTTAGCCTTTCGCTTTTCCTCATTCATGGCAGCAGCAATTAGGCGACGCCCCTCGGCTAGACTCGCCGGCTCGTCATCTCTCAAGTACTTTTCCATAAGTTTGCCCTCTTCGATGGAATCTACCTTGAGTTCTTTTTTCTCCCATTCAACAATTTGGCTCCGTACATGAACCAAGGTAGTCGGGTAATCATCGATCCAAGAGATGTTCCAGTAGTGGATTATATGCGCAAAACATTCAATCAGTAATTCACCAAAGCCCTGCACCTCCTCCTGGGCCTCCACTAGCTGTTTGCGAGATTCTTCGGTCGATTTAATGATGCTTTCAACATTACCCTCCGCCAGGGCAGCCCTGTTTTCGGCCTCCATCAACTTGGAAGCCAAGTCAGCATTTTTCTTTTCCAGTTTGGCGTTCTTCTTCGCCAACTCGGCCTTTTCTCGCTCAAGGTCAGCATAAGCGAGTTGCATTTTGGCAGCATCTGACCTGGCATCCTCCGCTTTCTTTTTCATCTCTGAGCGCTCTTGAGTATGGGACTCGAGCATGTCATGATAGCATTTTTGTAAATCTTCAAATTGTTGCTCGAAGCTGGCAGCGTCCTGTTGAGCAACAGCAAGTTGAGCCTGTGTATCCTCGAGGTCTTTTCCTAAATTTTTTAAGGCCCTTGCATCATCTTCTGCGGTCTTCTGCATCGAGTTAGTATTCATGATTAAAGTTCGGATGATTCTGGAAAGGTTGCGCGAATACTTGAACATTTCTGAATATTGTTTCTCGACCGCGACTATTTTTGCTTTGGCCTCATCTGCCCACCTCGAAGAAATAGGCTCAAGAGCAGGTAAAAAAGTCAAGTTTTCAAAGTAGTGATTAGGAAATTTCTCCTCCAGATACGCCCGCTTAACTGCAGTTTCAGCATCCAGTGGTGGAGTTGCAGGGAATGTCACCTCGGTATCCCTATGTGTGGAGGGCTCAATGGCCTCTTCATCCCTTCTAGGCCGTTTAGCAGAACCTTGCGCTTGCTTCGTGATTCGATATCTTTTGGCGGGCTCCTCTCCCTACTGTGCTTTTCTTGAGAAGAAGTTGAGTCTTTTGGTTGTGGCCTATCATCTTCTCGACGACCTGGTAGCCCTTATAACGCTCTGGATCTGACTGGATGGGAGAGCGAGAGCGCGAGGACCGCGAATGATAAGAATCATAGGGCCCTCTATCCTCCCTACCGCGATCTTCACGACGATCATACTCAACGTCGTGAGGGGGTCTGGTCATGCTGCGACGTAGCTTCTTGATGTCATAATAAGCACGAGACATTGTACCTGCACAATAACGCAAGTGGAATTCAGAATCAGTATTCTCTTAAGACGTAAGTGTTGTGGAGTGGGGTGCAATTGTGTCAAGTGCATCCTAAGCTGTGTCCCCCCTCCAACAAACCAGAGTCAGAAGCTGAGCCAGTGCGAGAGGGCTCTTTGGCATTAACAGGAGTGGCTTCCTCTGAAGAAGTAAAAACTAAAGGATTTGTGCCAAAATCCTCGGAAGTGTAAATAGTATCAGGAAGAGGAAGATCTCCCAAGCACTGAAATGTAGGATCATCAACAGTAGGGACATCTCTTTGGGTAGTGTCTGTTGGCTGATCTTCAGGAGATGGTGGTTTCTCAGGAGAAACCACATCCCCAGGAGTGATGTACCCCTCTCGGTGTTTCTCAGGTAAATTAGCCAACTCATCATCTTAAGTCGAACTTGGAGAAGGTGAAGTTCGAAGTGGCACGGTGGGACCTTTTGAGCTCTCACCCATTTCTGGAATTACATTCACCGAAGGGATATACACATATGGACCTGGCCCGTGACCTATACTACGGGTAATGGATAGCAACCTGTGGTGATGGAGATATTCGTCCTTGAGGACTTCATCGATAGTTAAAAACTTTTGATCACCATTAAGGAGTCGGTGCATACGATCAAAGAACACTTGGCCCGATATTTGTTTTGGATTGTCAACTGCAAACAAAAAGAAAACGGATTAGTATGGCGGCGTGGACATTCAGAGTCGAGGTTTAGAAAATCAGTGCCTTACTCGATTTTGTCCATCTCCTAGCACACCCCGGCTGTTGCCTTATATAAAACCATTCCAGCTTGGAGTTGCCGGCCTTGCTACTGAAGGGCACTGAAATTATCTTTCTTTTTGGGACAGACTCGAAGTAAGAGAAAGGAGTTTCTCGAGTACGGTGCTTGAAGTTATAGAAGAAATGAACATCATCAAAAGTGAGCTCTATGCCTAGGATCTAATGGTATGCTACATATAAGGTATGCAGGTAAGCATAAGAGTTGGGATGCAGCTGCATGGGGGCAATCCGCATTTGTCTTAGAAAATCGACGACGAAAGGAGAAAATGGAGGGATAGCCCCAACCATGCACATTAATCGGGTGATAGCCATAAATCCCTCCGGAGGATTATGAGGACGGTCGGTTTTAGACGGCACCAGAGTAACTTTTTTATGTATCCCATACTTCAAACATATTCGAAGGAGCCTGTCATAGTCAGTTGTCGATTCAACAGAATCTTGAGGTGATTCTAATATGACGGCAGATTCAAATTCATTAAGAGCTCGGGTATCTCCAAACCCTCCTTCCTCTTCATAACCCAGAGAAACTTCACTGTCAGAAGATGTTCTGCTGCTATGCGCCCCCACTTCATAATCCGATCCCTCATCACCCCATTCAGGGTCTGAGGAAGATGATATGTCATCAAGAGTAATTTTGTCGGATATCTCTGGGACCTCTTTCTTTTCTGCTAGTCTAGAAGAATGTCTTTTGGCCATGATCACTAAACTATCGAAGAAGTAATAACAGAAGTTAGAGTATATTAGCCCGTGTCCCCCTGTGCACATGTGTGAACTAAAGTGTGTATGGTGTGTGCAGAAAATGTAAAGTTAACACTTGAGAGTGTAATACAATATCTGGGCAAAGTAACGATGTTAAGAACAGTTCTCGACGTTCGTTTTGTTCACAAGGCGTTATCCTAACTGTCCATTAATTTGAAAGTTATGTCCAGTACTGATTAAGTTAGTTGAGTAAACTCTTGTGCGTGGGGATGAGCCATTTCGGTTCGGTTCGGATGTGTATATCAGGTTCAGATCGGATAGGCAAGGTCAAGTGTCGGTTTAAAGTAGAGGCTCACACTCAATGAGTCATATCCGGATCGGTTCGGGGGTTGACTTTCGGAGCAGATCGGATTGACCTGAACAACCATGCCTTTTTCCCCCTTTTTTGTCTTTTGCTCCGACCCGACCCAGCCGGGAAGGCTTTGATTACCTCATACCCTTTTTTCCCGATCCGATCCAATTATGTGAGCTCCTATCCTTTCCCAACGTTATGACTTTTTCTTCCCCCGATCCGATCCTAGCTTTCCTCCTTCCCTTCTTCTTCTCCATTTTCCATCTTGTACAACCAACACCGAATCCATTCACCATCAAAAAATCCAGTTAAGACTTAGCACCCATATGCTATAGAGTCCAATGATTAAATGAAACCCCATCTCCCGACGCCTTGAGGTGGCAACAGAATCACCAGCGACGATGGCGACGAGAGGGGGAACCATGGCGTCGAGGCCGAGCAGAGGTCATGACCAAATAACTTGATTTGACAGCGAATTTCAATTAAAATCAATTATTACAAGGATGTTTGGAGTGTTAAACCTACTTACGAGCTTATTTGAAGATTAACAAGAAGGATCTGGGGGTTTCAAGAGCTAGGGTTCGATGTAGAGTTTGTTAAGCGCCGGCGATAAAGGAAACGAGGAAAAAAAAGAGAAGGATTGTTGGGTTTATATATGAAGTTAGAGTGGCTCCTCATATTCCGAGCCCAAAATTCCATCCGGACCAGAATCAAAGCCCCTGTGAACATATCAGGCCCATCGGCTCAGTGGTGATGGATTAAAGGAAAAGCCATTCGGACCAACGAGGCTTTCCTCTGTGGCCTCGACCCGTTCGGATCAAAAATTAAACCCATGAAAGTATTCTAGCTTGTTAATTCTATATCAGGCAAGACGAGGTAAAATCTGTTCGGGTCGGATTTCGAACCGAATAAAGTTTTACATGCTGGCTTAACACACAAGTCAAATTCAAAAGAAGATAAAGAAAAATGATTACCTGGAAGGATCGCTGGACATCAAGAAGAATTCTCAAACTTGCTAAAGAATGAAGAAAATAATCCACATGCTGCGTAATGTATATATAGACATCGGGAGATGCGGCTTCCTGGAGCAGCATATCCTTATACAATCAATAGAAATGACTTCTCAACGATTCAAATTCAAAGACTAGCGAACAGACGACATCAAAGCACGCTCTGTCTTCAACAGAAGCATCCTTTGAGGGGGCAAAATGTTAACCTACTTTGTAAACTAGGCTATACAAAGTCAAGAAGTCAGAAGATCAAGTAAACAGAAGACACTCTGTTATACATCTGGTTCGGATCGGAGTTACAGTGGTAAGAACAGAAGCATCACAAAGCTGAGAGATCAAACCGGATCGGATCTGGGGTAATCAAAGAAAAGCAAAGCGAGACAAAGTGAGGAAGGCAAGATTCAAGCCGGATCGGATCGGATGGGATGATCCGACCCGAACCCCATGTTGTTAGCCTGATGTGCTGGCAACACCAGAACTCATCCGATCCCGAAAGTCATGGAATGGAGGACACGTGCACCCAATCCGAACCGAATTCTGGAGAAGTTTCCATCTATAAATAGACCCCAAGGGTCATTTGAAAGAATCTTTTTGGCACTCTTAGAGTTCAAACATCAAAGAGAACCGAATTCCAGCACTCCAAACAATCCAAAATCATCATTCAAAGTGTATGTTAAGATAGTTGAGTGAATGTATATGAAAAGTGAGTGAAACTAAGTGAATATCCCATTGTATTTTCATCTACATCATCAAGCAAAGAAATTATAAAGTGGACGTAGGCTTTTCAACGCCGAACCACTATAAATCCCGTGTCTCTTTTTTATTTTCGATCACATTTTATTTTAATTTTAGTCAATTTGGGTGTTAGAACCACTTTTTGGTCTAACAACTTATAAATTTTGGTCTGTCTTTATAGTTGGTAAAAGTGCAATACTTTCGGACAACAAGTTAATGATCCAAATAGATCCATATTTCTAAAAGATGCTGCTAGCTTAATCTTATATCTTCTTAAGCTACTCTAGATTCCATAGCTTCAAAAATACACACATTCGCACATTTTTGGTCCCCAAGCAAGGCAAAACCATATACACACTAGAAAGAATAGACAAAATATTGAATGGCCTTATTACATAATTTAACAAATAATGAATATCTAGATGATTTTTAAAACTTATTCAAAAGTTATTTTACATATTCGAAATTACACACATAGGTACATTTCAATGTCTAGAGTACAAAATTAAGAATTGTTTTCATGAAATTAAATAGAGCTAAAACTTCAAATGCATGTACAAATTTTGAAGCTGTTTACTCATATTGTTTCTCAGTATATGAGACGACAGACCCCATAAACAAGGTCAGAAATGTTAAATTTCAAAGCCAATCAACCACAAGAAATTAATTATTTGAACATATATATCCACAAGAAAATCAATGCACCCCTGAAACTATATATCGATTTATGTGTTAAATGTACACATCTAGATTTTCTATCCATCTTTATATGAAACTAAATATTTACTGATGTTTTTGAAGATTATCCGACTTATAAAATTATGGGATCAAATCTGCTATATGCCACATACCATGAATTTCCAAGATCCCAAAATTCTCATCTTGAATTTGTATTTAAAACAGAGTATGTTTAAAACATGCATGGTCCAACAACACTATCTCCATGCAATAGGCAAAATGGTGTACGATATTACAAAGTTTCAAATCATTGCATGTCAGTTCCTTGTTACCGAGTTTTGCTAAATAAATCCACTTGATAAACCCACTTATCAAAGGAAGTATTAGATGAATAACCATGCCATCCAAAAGTCAATTATCATTTAAGCATTTTGTTACAATAAAATTCGGTTAATAGTAATTTTCAATAAATTGAACTCCAGGATCACGACCACTATCTAAATGCCTTACAAATGGTGAACTTCAATGATTTATTTATTTTTTATAAGTAATACAAGTGCGGCAAGAAAGACTTGATTTATACGGAAAGGTCATCATAGTTACTCATGTTATATGACACATAAACATATCAAAAAAAAAAGATCGGCCTAGAAAAATATTGGCAAATTTCAATCAGGGGTGCATATTAAATTTCTGGATTTTCGATTATTATAAATAACGCCTGATTGCAAATACTTTTACACAAATATGTGCTTATAGGTCATTTCTAACTGAAATGTCAACTCTTGTTTCGACAAACTACAGCGTTTTATGGTAATAAAAGAAAGATGCAGACAGTGAATAAGCAGCACTTTTTGATTAATGCACCAGAATTAAATAATTTTGCTCAATACTTAAGTGAGCATCCAATAAACAGTTTATTAACCAGAATAGCGCAGAAAGCAACTAAATAAATAGCGGTATGATATGTCTTAAATTCTTGCGCATATGTTAAGTCCTAAACTAACATATGCGATCTCCAAAAGAACAGAATTGCTTATTACCAACAATGACTCTAAACAGCCAATTCATTCCTTGTTTAAAATATATCAGTTCCATTTGCAAGTAAGCCATTGTAATTTATGTATTGATAATTAAACTGGGAAGGTTAATTTCCGAGTATAAACCTGAATGAGATGCCAAAAACATCGCCATGCAGCCCGAAATCAAACTGGTGCCATTCCTTCAGCCCATCTAGTAACTTCGCAATTTGAATTTTGGTGTACTGCATTGAAACTGTTATGTACTGAATCATAGTGAAGATCTGACGAAACTTGAGGAAATTTTTGTGGTGTAGCCCGTTTGACCAATAAACAAATAAAACAATGAAAAGCTTATGACCGAAAACAAGTTTGAAATAAGAAAATAGGAAAAGGCATATTACGGATCATAGAAAGATGAAAAATCATGTTGACTCCAAATAAAATAAGCACAAGGAAGAAGTAGTAGAATATATATTAGCTGTTAGATACATGTACATGCACACTAATCCTACTTAAGATTCAAAGCATTTACGGCATGTCCACAATAAAGAAAATTGTCCTGATAATCAATTTGTTTAGTTTGAATTTAACTTCTTAAAATCAGGCTCTATCATAATTAGTACCTACCATGCTAACTTCTCTCACAAGTAGTCATGTCGTCTCTTTGATTTTGAAAATTCAGTTAAAGACGCCTTTATTTCAACCAATTCGCATGGTGCATTAACATGAACAGCAAATAGACAATTATTCCTCTCTAAAGGCAAAATCTGGCAATATGTGAAAGAAACAACCCCAATAAATCAAACTTAGTAGCTTTCAATTTTTCCTTTCAAGAATTTTTTTTATATAGCTTTTCTAGAGAACATATACCTTAAGAAGCCAAGTAAAAAATTGCCTCTCTAAAGGCAAATTCTGGCAATATGTGAAAGAAACAACCCCAATAAATCAAACTTAGTAGCTTTCAACGAAAACCTCAACTCTCTTTTTCAATATGTGGAATCATATCAAATAAATTGGGGAGTGGTTCAAAATCCTAACTTTGATGTACTACCCCTATATTCATCGCTTCCAGACCTCAGTGCATATCTAATAATGAATAATTGTCTGTTCGAACATTTTTTTTGAAATAAATAAATTTCCAGATCGATTCATTAATTGATTACCGAATAAACTTATTAGTTAAATCCATTTAAGTACAAATTTACCTGATTTCGCGACCATTGACTTCGTGTTGTGCTCTTTGCCTCCCCATGGTAGTGAGATCTGAGAATATCCAAGGGTTTCTTAATCAAATCGGATCACATGAGAAATTGAATAAGACAATTAGATCGAAACAAATGGGGTTATGCTTGAGTCGGATTGCAATGAGGGATGGAGGAGAGTACGTTTTCTAGTTTACTCAGAATTAGAGGGAGAAGAAATCGCGGAGGAGAAAATGGAAAGAATCAGATTCGGAAGGAAGAAAACGCGGAGCGAATGTCTGATGGGCAAAAATGGTGGTGAAATTTATTGGCATAGACAATTTGATTTTGGCCCTCTTACAGTAGAAAACCTCCCTAACGGTCGATTTGATTAGAAATTACACAACCAATGGTTTATGTAATTAAGACTTTGAATGAAAATTACATAAACCTCTTACGAAATATATTACAAATGCATAAGATTCGTAACATATATCTCCATTACAAATGGTTTATGTAATTTCCCCTAATGTAAGACAATACGTTAATCACCTAATATAACACAATTGTATAATATGTTAATTTCCATTACAAAATAAACATAAGGTTCGTGTAGCATCTAATTGTCTATTTAGCTTTACAAATTTTCTCATTTCTATAAATGTTAAACATCAGACCCCACTGTAGTTTACGTTATTTACATTATTGTAAATTTTTTACATAGTAGTCATTGGCATAACCAATAAATCTTGATTTCTTTTTTTGCACATCATCAATACAAGAATGTTTAACGGATTTAACTTTTCTTCTTTCTTTTCTATACGGTAGTATAACAAATTGGTTTACTAATGAAAATTTATTAACTTATAATCATTTGATATGAAATATACCATAATTTTTGAAAAATTATGAATTTACCTTAGTCTTACTATCAAACAAATTTAATAATGAGAGTTGTTAATATATGCCCCAGGGGTGCATGTTAATAATGAGAGTTGTTAGCTTAAGGACAGAAAAAAATTCATTTTGAATACCTACTTTGTCCTTATATAATTTAGAAAAAGACGGCATTCATAAAGAGGGGGGTCAAGGGGTTATATTGGTAATTTAGTAACCTTAATTTCTATTATAAAATTATAAAATGCTCATGAAAAAACATGTACATGTTTTAGATGTTTATCCATAAGCAAATCCAAGATGAATGACGCTCCTCAAATCAATTCATAACTCATATGGATATATCACTCAAGAAGTTTCAATTGTAAACTATTTGTTGTTGTCATGCTTAATCAACCAAAACTAAACATAAAATCACATCATCAATTTCATAAGCATCAAACTAATGATTGTTACCTTTGAAGTCTATTTTTGCATATGGAATTCACTTTGGATAATTAGTTTTTTAAAAATAATTTGGCTCCAAAATTTGTTAAATGCCACCCCAAGATTAACTAAATATTACCAGGCTTGATATATGTTGCTAGACCAAAATCTGCAGCTTGATCTCTAACAAACTTGATTTTGTTGCCAGCAGAATATTCTCTGGTTTAAGATCTCTATGCATAATTCCTTTCTCGTGACAATACAAGATAACCTCCATTAAATGCTTAAACAGCCGACATGCATCACCTTCGCAGAATCTGCCACATTTCTCAATGCGATGAAATAACTCTCCACCAGCACACAACTCCATAATCAAATGCACAAACCCTTCTTCTTCATAAACAGCTTTAAGCTAGACTGCATCTGTTTGCCCAGAGAGTTTACTCATGACTTTAATCTTCAACTTACCTGTTTGCAGATCATCATTTGAAACTAATCTGTCCTTTGGTATGGACTTACAAGCTAACGATTCTCCTGTAACCGTATCAAAACATGATTTTATCACACCAAATTGACCCCAACCTAATTCATCACCAAGAATGTATCTATCTTGCAAATATGATATTTTGAGCGTTTTTAGAATTGGATCTTTTTGGTTCGGGACTTTGTAGCAATTCAAACACATCAAACGTATAATAAAAAGAAAGCGAACTTTATTACAAAGTAATAAAATTTACAAGAAAACCGCAGTAAGTTTACTGATTATTGAGATACTGTCTGCTCAGAAGCTAATTTTTCCTTTAAAAATCTATAATAAACCCAAGGTGGGTTTACTGATTGAAGATGGGTCAACACACTAGCTTATCACTTCCATAATTCACAAATCACAGGAGAAAACAACGATGGTTTGTTCTAAGGGGGCTAATAAAATAAAAATCTAATTGAAAAACAAGGAAATTGGGGACAACATCGAGCTGTTTATTCAGAAAATCGCAAACACAGCTGGAAGAAAGCTGAAAGGATTACGATTGGGGTTACGCTTGAGTGGGATTGTAAGGAGGGATGGAGGAGAGTATGTTTTCCACTTTACTCAGAATTAGAAGGAGAAGAAATTGCAGAGGAGAAAATGGAAAGAATCAGATTCAGAAGGAAGAAAATGCGGAGCGAATGTGTGATGGGCGAAAATGGTGGCGAAATTTGCTGGCACAGACAATTTGATTTTGTCCCTCTTATAATAGACAAACCTCCCTAATGGTCGATTTGATTAGAAATTACAGAAACATTACAAATGATTTATGTAATCAAGACTTAAAATGAAAATTACATAAAACTCTTAAGAAATATATTACAAATGCATAAGATTCGTAACATATATCTCCATAACAAATGGTTTATGTAATTTCCCCCAACGTAACACAATACATTAATCACCTAATATAACACAATTGTATAATATGTTAATTTCCATTACAAAATAAATGTAAGATTCGTGTAGCATGTAATTGTCTATTTAGCTTTACAAATTTTCTCATTTCTATAAGTGCTCAACATTAGACCCCACCGTAGTTTACGTTATTTATTTTATTGTAAATTTTCTATATAGTAGTCATCGGCATAACCAATAAATCTTGATTTCTTTTTTTGCACGTCATCAATACAAGAATGTTTAACGGATTTTTTTCCTTTCTTTTCTATAAGGTAGTATAACAAATTGGTTTACTAATGAAAATTTATTAACTTATAATCATTTGATATGAAATATACCATAATTTTTGAAAAACTATGAATTTACCTTAGTCTTACTATCAAACAAATTTAATAATGAGAGTTGTTAATATATGCCCCAGGGGTGCTTGTTAATAATGGGAGTTGTTAGCTTAAGGAAAGAAAAAAAAAACATTTTGTATACCTACTTTGCCCTTATATAATTTAGAAAAAGACCGCATTCATAAAGAGGGGGGTCAAGGGTTTATATTGGTAATTTAGTAACCTTAATTTCTATTATAAAATTATAAAATGCTCATGAAAAAACATGTGCAAGTTTTAGATGTTTATCCATAAGAAAATCCAAGATGAATGACGCTCCTCAAATCAATTCATAAATCATATGGATATATCACTTAAGAAGTTTCAGTTGTAAACTATTGGTTGTTGTCATGCTTAATCAACCAAAACTAAACACAAAATCACATCATCAATTTCACAAGCATCAAACTAATGATTGTTACCTTTGAAGTCTATGTTTGCATATGGAATTCACTGTGGATAATTAGTTATTTGAAAAATAAATTGGCTCCAAAATTTGTTAAATGCCACAACAAAATTAACTAAATATTACCAGGCTTGATATATGTTGCTAGACCAAAATCTGCAAGCTTGATCTCTAACAAACTTGATTTTGTTGCCAGCAAAATATTCTCTGGTTTAAGATCCCTATGCACGATTCCTTTCTCGTGACAATAAAAGATAACCTCCGTTAAATTCTTAAACAGTCAACATGCATCACCTTTGCAGAATCTCCCACATTTCTCAATGCGATGAAATAACTCTCCACCAGCACACAACTCCATAACCAAATGCACAAACCCTTCTTCTTCATAAACAGCTTTTAGCTCGACCACATCTGGATGCCCAGAGAGTTTACTCATGACTTCAATCTCCAACTTAACTGTTTGCAGATCATCATTTTAAACTAATATGTCCTTTGGTATGGACTTACAAGTTAACGATTCTCCTGTAACCATATCAAAACAAGATTTTATCACACCAAATTGACCCCAACCCAATTCATCACCAAGAATGTATCTATCTTGCAAATATGATATGTTGAGCGTTTCTAGAATTAGATCTTTTAGGTTCGGGACTTTGTAGCAATTCAAGCCCATCAAACGTTTAATAAAAAGACAGCGAACTTTATTACAAAGTAATAAAATTTACAAGAAAACCGCAGTAAGTTTACTGAGAATTGAGATATCATCTGCTCAGAAACTAATTTTTCCTTTCAAAATTTATAATAAACCCAAGGTGGGTTTACTGATTGAAGATGGGTCAACACACTAGCTTGTCACTTCCATAACTCACGAGTTACAGAAGAAAACAGCGATGGTTTGTTCTAAGGGGGTTAATAAAATCAAAATCTAATTGGAAAACGAGGAAATTGGGGACAACATTGAGTTGTTTATTCAAAAATCGCAAACACAGCTGGAAGAAAGCTGAAAGGACTACGATTAGGGTTATGCTTGAGTCGGATTGCAAGGAGGGATGGAGAAGAGTAGGTTTTCCAGTTTATTCAGAATTAGAAGGAGAAGACATCGCGGAGGAGAAAATGGAAAGAATCAGATTCGGAAGGAAAAAACGCGGAGCGAATGTCTGATGTCCGAAAATGGTGGCGAAATTTATTGGCATAGACAATTTGATTTTGACCCTCTTATAGTAGACAAACCTCCCTAACGGTCGATTTGATTAGAAATTACACAAAAATTACAAATGGCTTATGTAATCAAGACTTCTAATGAAAATTACATAAACCTCTTAATAAATATATTACAAATGCATAAGATTCGTAACATATATCTCCATTACAAATGGTTTATGTAATTTCCCCTAATGTAACACATTACATTAATCACTTAATATTACACAATTGTATAATATGTTAATTTCCATTACAAAATAAATGTAAGATTCGTGTAGCATGTAATTGTCTATTTAGCTTTACAAATTTTCTCGTTTCTATAAATGTTCAACATCAGACCCAACCGTAGTTTACGTTATTTACATTATTGTAAATTTTCTACATAGTAGTCATCGGCATAACCAATAAATCTTGATTTCTTTTTGTGCACATCATTAATACAAGAATATTTAACGAATTTATTTTTTCTTCTTTCTTTTCTATATGTTGTATAACAAATTGGTTTACTAATGAAAATTTATTAACATATAATCATTTGATATGAAATATACCATAATTTTTGAAAAATTATGAATTTACCTTAGTCTTACTATCAAAAAAATTTAATAATGAGATTTGTTACTATATGCCCCAAGGGTGCATGTTATTAATGGGTGTTGTTAGCTTAAGGACAGAAAAAATTTCATTTTGAATACCTACTTTATCCTTATATAATTTAGAAAAAACTGCATTCATAAAGAGGGGGGTCGAGGGGTTATATTGGTAATTTAGTAACCTTAATTTCTATTGTAAAATTATAAAATGCTCATGAAAAAACATGTACAAGTTTTAGTTGTTTATCCATAAGCAAATCAAAGATGAATGACACTCCTCAAATAATTTCATAACTCATATGGATATATCACTCAAGAAGTTTCAGTTGTAAACTATTTGTTGTTGTCATGCTTAATCAACCAAAACTAAACACAAAATCACATCATCAATTTCACAAGCATCAAACTAATGATTGTTACCTTTGAAGTCTATGTTTTCATACAGAATTCACTGTGGATAATTATTTTTTTAAAATAAATTGGCTCCAAAATTTGTTAAATGCCACACCAAGATTAACTAAATATTATCAGGCTTGATATATGTTTCTAGACCAAAATCTGCAAGTTGATCTCTAACAAATTTGATTTTGTTGCCAGCAAAATATTCTCTAGTTTAAGATCCCTATGCACAATTCCTTTCTTGCAACAATACAAGATAACCTCCATTAAATGCTTAAACAGCCGACATGCATCACCTTCGCAGAATCTCCCACATTTCTCAATGCGATGAAATAACTCTCCACCAGCACACAACTCCATAACCAAATGCACAAACCCTTCTCCTTCATAAATAGCTTTAAGCTCGACTACATCTGGATGCCCAGAGATTTTACTCATGACTTCAATCTCCAACTTAACTGTTTGCAGATCATCATTTGAAACTAATTTGTCCTTTGGTATGGACTTACAAGCTAACGATTCTCCTATGACCATATCAAAACATGATTTTATCACACCAAATTGACCCCAACCCAATTCATCTCAAAGAATGTATCTATCTTGCAAATATGATATGTTGAGCATTGCTAGAATTGGATCTTTTAAGTTCAGGACTTTGTAGCAGTTCAAACCCATCAAACGTTTACTAGAAAGACAACGAACTTTATTACAAAGTAATAAACTTTACAAGAAAACTGCTGTAAGTTTACTGAGAATTGAGATACTGTCTGCTCAAAAGCTAATTTTTCCTTTCAAAATTTATAATAAACCCAAGGTGGGTTTACTGATTGAAGATGGGTCAACATACTAGCTTATCACTTCCATAATTCAAGAAATACAGGAGAAACAGCGATGGTTTGTTCTAAGGGGGTTAATAAAATCGAAATCTAATTGAAAAATGAGGAAATTGGGGAAAACATCGAGCCGTTTATTCAGAAATCACAAACACAGCTGGAAGAAAGCTGAAAGGATTACGATTGGGGTTATGCTTGAGTCGGATTGCAAGGAGGGATAGAGGAGAGTACGTTTTCCAATTTACTCTAAATTAGAAGGAGAAGAAATCACGGAGGAGAAAATGGAAAGAATCAGATTCGAAAGGAAGAAAATGCGGAGCGAATGTCTGATGGGCGAAAATGGTGGCGAAATTTATTGGCACAGACAATTTGATTTTGGCCCTCTATCTTACAGTAGACAAACCTCCCTAACGGTCGGTTTGATAATTGTAAGTTATAATTTAATATGGAATTTAGAATTAATAGATGGAATTGATGATAATATGGTTTATTTAAAAATAAACAATGTATGTTGGTTAAAAATTTGGGTTTTGTTGTAAACAAATGGAAATGAAGTGTAAGACAAAGTGTTTATGGATTATAGAGTGAAAATCAACGATGGAAATAAATTGATTGTGTTGAAATTTATGATACAGGAATTTTATCCTAATATTAGTCATTTTTGTCCCAAAATAAAAGGATAAACATAAAGAAAATGAATTCTATAGAAGAAATATTGTTGGAAATGTTGTTTTAGTATTTTAAAAGTATTAAAACACTTTTGTATAATTGTTAGGAGTGAGAAATAATTGATACATTGGTGAAATATGTCGAATTGGAAATATTTGTCCTTAAATAACAATACTGACAAATATTGTTGTAATAAGATGAAAACATGATTTTTTTCTTTCATATAATTAAGTTTGAAATATAGTTTTAAAGTTATAAAAATGTTGAAAACATTTTTATACACTTTAATTGATGAGGAATTAATTTTGTTGGTGGAAAATGCTGAAAATAATGATTTTCCACTATAAATTGTGAATATTGGTAAATAATTGTTATTAAATTGTGTAAATAATATATTTTTTTCAAAAATTTAAAATTTTATGCATTACTAATAGAGTCCATTCAAAAAAAATTTTGAATAATGCAATTTGTTTCATATGAATTGGACTTTTTATATGAAAGTTATGTACAATTTAGTGTAAAACAACATATGTACTTAGCTAAAATAATTCTAAGTATGCTATTGGGCTTTAGGAAAAACAAATTCATAGCCATTTACCCATTAGCCACATCTGGAAGCTTCACCAACGCAATTCCTTGGTACTTAATTTCCTTCTTCCCCAAACGAGAAACACGAGAAGCTTCTCAAAACTTAAAAACCCTATAATGGCTACCTCTCTCTAAATCAATTTCTAGCAATTCCTCTGCAAATCAAGTTAATTTCTAGCTAAATCAAGATCAAAAGGAAATATCCTTTCTATTAAATCCCTGGAATCTATCGAAAATCCGAAATTTGTTTCCTACAATCCCTAATTTTCCTATTTTATTGCATAGATGCCGCTTGTATCACTTCTTACAGATTCTTAGAGGCGTTTGCTCCATCAAAGCTATTCTTTTGCTGCTCTAATTCGATTATATCATTGGTTATTAAGGTAGGATTTTAGCTTACAGCAAATTATAGTTATATATTTCAAGTTTTGATGATAATCCTTATGTTTTGTTGCTTAAAAACTATGGTATTTGTGTTTGTTTTGTCGCTGAAATGTGCATATTTGAAAAATCGTATCTCCTAGGTTTTCCAGTGAAGTACTACCAAATTTTATTATGTTTCATGTATTAGATCATTGTTTACTGCTGAAAATTTTCATTTGAATCTGAAATGTTTTGATACTTCAAATCAGTCGTCGCAATTACACAAAATGTGATTTTCAGCTCAGTTTAATTTATGGATGAAAAGTGCCATCTTTAAAAATATATATCTCCTTCGTTTTATGGCAAAATGTAACCAAATTTTATTTTGTTCTACTTATTGTATTAAAGTTTGATGCTGCAAAATTTCAATCAAATATGAGTTGATTAGATGCTACAAATCAGTTAGACAAAATATGATTTTCAGTTGAGTTCAATTTACGGCTTAAAAGTGTCGTCTTTGAAAAATTATATCTCCTTTGATTTGCAGCATAATACTACCAAATTTTTTTCTGTTCTATTTATTTTATAAAAGTTTTATTCTGCAAAATTTCAATTGAATCTGAGTTGGTTAGATGTTTCAAATCAGTCGCCGAAGTTAGACAAAATATGATTTTCAGCTGAGTTTATTTTCTATCTAAATGTGTCATCTTTGAAAAATCATATCTCCTTCATTTTGTGGCGAAATTCTACCAAATTTTAATATGTCTCAGATACTAGATCATTGTTTACTGCTGCAAATTTTCATATGAATATGAAATATTTTGATACTACAAATTAGTCGTTGAAGTTAGGCAAAATATGATTTTCAACTAAGTTCAATTTATGGCTGAAAAGTGTCATGTTTGAAAAATCGTATCTCCTTCGTTTTGCTGCAAAATACTTTCAAATTTTATATGCTCTTGAATATATATTATTTTTTATAACTGTAAATTTTCATTAATTTCTGAGTGGTTTTGGTATGCTAAACATATCTTCAAAGTTGGCCAAAAATAAGACTTTTAGCATAGTTCATTTGTGTATGAAAAGTGTCATCTTTGAATATGTGTATCTTCTTCTTTTCAAAGAGAAATATTGTCAATTTTTAGTATGTTGTTGCACATATACTAAAGTTTATTATTCTAAAATTTCATTAATTTTTGTATTGTTTTGTTATGTTAAATTTCTCATCGAATTTTGCTAAAAAGAAGATTTTTGTTTTGCCGTTTCAATTTGCGGCATTCTTCATTAATCTTCACTTCTAAATTTGGGTAAACTGATGTTTGAATTGAAAAGTTTCATGATGAATTTTGTAGCCGTGATATCCGATAATGGATTACTTCGGTTTTGAAGATATTTTGAATTTAAATTTTATTAAAATTTAACTATCGGTAGTATCAATAGTTAGATAATTCGATGATTCTAATTGTTATGATTTCAAATAAAATTTGGAAAATTTCCTTCAAAATCATGACCTGGAAAATAAATGTTTTAGAAACATTTTAAAGGAGTTTTTATAAATTACTTATTATTTCTAAGTATTCTAACAAATTAGTAAACTGTTTAAATAATGAGTTCCCCTTATAAAGCTTTTATTAAAAAAATTAAATTGTTTAAAAATCCTGTTTTGTCTATAAAATTACTTTTTATTTTAGCTTATTTTTATGAATTTCGACGTATAAGAATGAAAATTAAACGATTTAGTAAAAATACACGGTATGCGACATGTGTTTTTGCTTTATCGCTTAATATCAGACTTATATGATCGAAGCCAATTTGAAGTGATATTTGAGATGATTTAGAGGTTGCTAATTTAGTGAAGACTATTGGTTTGAGAACTTCTCTTTTTCACTGTTCTCGGTGACAAATCAATTTAAATGTTTTGTTTTATGATTGCCAATGTAATGAGGCAATTTTGATGTTGAAACTCTAATTTGAGGTTATAGTTGGAAATAACCTCCGCGATATTTCTTGTACTTGCCAAGGAGAGGAGGAAAGTTATTTATGATGAATTAATAGTTTTTTTTTTACGTTCATGATGGATTTTACTTGTCGACAAGACGAAACAAGTCATGATGTCATTGAGTTCGTCGAGAGAGTGATGAGACGAGTTGGGCATTTCTACACTAGCCAATGATATGTGGCAATGTATATTGGTTGATGTTTTATGATGAATTTTCTAATGTGGCATCGACTAACGATTAGTAAACCAATAGGTGCGAACGTATGGTATGGGATGTACGTTAACACCTATTGGGTTCCTGTTCGAGAAGTTGAGACACATTCAAGATGTTACTAGTACTATCACTGAGTACACGATTGGAGTCATCATGATGATTTTGACTATAGCCATCACGATGATCACGATGTCTATGACTCCAATCACCACGATGTTATTACTCGAATTTTGTGACCAAGGGAATCACGATGTTTCAGCTATAGTCATTAAGATGTTTATGATGTCTACGGCCCTAGTCATCATGATGGATGGTACCAATATGTAGTACTAGCCAAGAAGTAAAGCATGTGCAGTTTTCTACGATGTTTTGATGTTTGTTGTTTCAAATTTATCTTTTAAATGATGATGTTCGAATAAGTCCTAGAGTATGAAAAAGGCCAAGCTTATATTATGTTTTATGGTGATTTCGAATATGACGTTTTGAACCATTTTTGGGTGTTATCAAGATAGATTTATGACCTTTTTATGATTATACCGATGAAATGAGGTATATAATGTTAATCCATTTATGATAAGTTTCAGTAATTGATTTGAAATGTATTTATATTTATACCAATGAAATGAGGTATAATAATTAAAAAGTTTCTATATATGAGTTTTATGATATATTGATTTGTGCTCGGATTTAGCATATGCCGATGGGACCAGGCATAGTTTTAGTATTTATCTTTCATTTAAAGATTATGCATGTCTATGGTTCATATTCTTAATTATTCATAGTCAAATAAAGTATGAATGTTGTATCGTATCTTACGTGCCTACTGAATCATTTACGCATCTCATTAAGAGAAAAGTTGATGAACGATTTCATTCCATTGGCAACAACGGAATGTTTCCCTTATCACTTGCATTCATTTACCTTTGCTACTGATAAGTTTAGCTTGCCTGACCCGTGTGCTTTTCACTCGGGTCAGACCGTGTTTCAGGTTAGGTATGGGTTACAGCTTCTCTTGGATCTTTGTACTAGCTTTTGTTGTGTTTATCTTTATAGCTCGGATATCGTACCTTATGAATAGTCAACTCTTATGTTGTCAAGTTGTGTTTTTTTCCATGGGACGTGTATACGTGAGATTCAATAGTCCTTGTTACTCATGTATAATGCATTATTATAGAGATGTTTAGTGATGTATGTACTTATATGTATATACATTGATCTGGTTTGCTGTTCTGTGACTAATGTTTTCTATCTGATGTATATTACATTATTCTGAAATGGTCCAAAACCACCATAGAGTGCATTAGTTAGGGACTAAGCGTGTCTACCACTTATGAGGTAATAAGAAGAAAAATCGAGACATAATTGACATGCTTAGCTCTTAACTAAGGTATTACTATGATGGTTTCCCTTTACTAGCCCTATTCTCTGCATTAGTAGACATGATTACTTAGTAATTCTCTTTACTAATGAAGGTCTCGGGGTGGGGCGTCACAGTTGGTATCCGAGCATGGTTTCAGAATATAATGTAGTATATATAGAAAAGTATACAAGATACCATACATCTAACATAATGAATTTTTGTACATCATCTATAATCATGGCCTTTATCTTGTCATTGTCCTTCATTTGACTTATGACCCTTTTCGATTCCTTTGTGATAGATAGAAGGAACACGTCTAGGAATGAAAAATTTATTTGACATTCTGTAGTATTCCCCTAAACTATACCTTTATTGTTGTTCTATACGTGACTCTATCCTTCGGTTATATAGGCATTTTATATTCTGAGTCTATGGGTATTAGGCCTATTAGTGATTTCCTTTGGAATTTACCCTGCTGTTGTCCTTATTATTGTGGTCTCGAAAGAAAGGGTCATTATGTAGACTATACATCCCTTGTAGATGATGTGATGGTGTGTGCCACGGGTAAGGGTTGAACTTCCCATGTAGGTTTCCTAGCTACGGATTGTGTATCTGTAGTGTCCTAAAATTCCGGTACAAATTGAGATGAACAAATAACACAAGTCCAACCCAAATTACACTGGAAACCAGAAAACTAATAGAAAGAAAACAGAGGGTGAGAATAGATAAGATAGAAACTTAAAATGGAAGAAGAAGAAGAAGAACATACAACAAAAGAGTAAACACGAATCTCACAACGGAACAAACAACATATAATAGATACATATCTTTGAAATAAAATCAGTATATGTATACAGTAACATTATTAGAGTATAACACTTACAATACAGTGGAAATAAAAATAGCTATAAAACCCTAAAGACTCCTGCTCCAAGCTCTCCAAGTATATATGTAAAACCTGACTACTTGACTGCCTGTACAAAATTGGGCACCCAAGAGTTTATGGAAAACAAAACAAAACAAACTCTGGGTCAGTTATGGGACTGGTGTGAGTAAAACAGTTTAAAATAGTTTGAGCAATTAAACGATATCTCATAAGACCACGCCGTATAACGAAACAGGTTTTTCCCTTATGAGAATCCAAATCAATTTGATTTAAATTTCAAATCATTTTGAAAGAAACGATAATCTTTTATATCAAAACTCTTTTGATACTATAATAATGTCTATCAACCACAATATAATAATCATCTTGCAGAACGCTTTCATCTCACATTCCACATATATAGTATACAATCAAAACGCAAGCACTTATTGGGTAATAGATTTCCAACTATGACAAGGTATGGAACCGCCTTCCGACAGTGTACCTCTAGAGAGGAATACACTGGGTTCAACAAGAACATCTTGCAACCCGACCACACATGACCGACCACTCATTTCGCTTGAGTGTATCGAATGTATATCACCAACGGTTGGGATCAGCAACTGTTTCCCGAATGAGATAACATCGACAATAGATTACAAAATGAAATCAATATCTCTAGATAGGTGATAATACATCCTAATTGGCAGCCAACCATTTAGCCATGTTGCCTGCCTGATTTTTGTCATTTCCCGGTTGTGAGGCTAGAGTCCACGCTTATCTCTGACAGATCACACATTTATTCACTTTGAATGTCACATCGTCATACCTGCCAAATCATAAATTGATTTCCCCAAAAATACAACGGGTATACAGCTAAGGGAAACAAATTCCTCTGCAACCAAACGTACATACGTTTGAAGAGATCAATTTACGTGATCCATTACATATACTCTATCAGACATTCTTCCATACGGGTCGTCCTAGGACTGGACAAACCGAAGGCACTATTCTGTAAACAGGACATCCATTGCATAACTCCATCTTCAATTATCTTCATCATATTCGTTCACAATGCTAACGCCCATACAGAGTGGTTTTCAGATAATGAATCTGATCCCGGTCTCTCCGTATTGACGATGAAAAAATGGTCAAAAACTTCAACAGTCGGTGAGTTAACTATCGAAGAAAATACGTGTGCAAACAACGATATATATTCCAGATGGAAATTATATCGATCAATCATCACTGAACATTTATCTCTTTAGTTCGTTAATTTATTCATTTTCCATTTCCTACCTCCATATATTCAACATTTCTTATTTTCTAAATGTAGAGAATACACGTTATAAATCATTGGAAAACATTTCCATCTCTTTTACACGTATCACTGTCATTCCAGTATTCTTTATCATCAAACATTTCATTTTCTATGATTTGAAAACATCTCTGCTTATATTGGAAACTGTTCCAAAACTCATTCATTTGATTTAAACCGATGTTTAAATAAAAAATCGCTATGCCAACTCAAACCAATATACTTGTTAACTAATTTCACTTAACCAATCTTCACTGCCGAACCTTAACCATTCCTTAGTTAAAAACGGAGCCAATCAAGTTGGGGTATAACTACCTCTCAGACCTTAACTGAACAACATTTCTAACTTCAAAACAGACAAGGTTCACCTTTTAAACACTAAAATAAACTTCCATACGTAACTCTATTTCAAATAAATCTCTATTTGATAACTCTTTTCTATTAACTTTATTTGATTAACTCTATTGGATTAATTTTAATTCGATTAACTCCTTTTAATTAGTTCTAACTCGATTAACTCTCATTGGTTAATTCTAATTCGTTTAATTTTAATCGATTAACTCCTTATAATTAACTCTAACTCGATTAACTCTAATTGATTAATTCTAACTCGATTAACTCTAATTGAGTAATTCTAATTCGATTAACTCTAATCGATAAATTCTTTTTGAATAATCTATACTCCAATAATTCCTTTCGAATAACTAATTCTATTAACCCCCTTTCGAATAAACAATATTTGATTTACTTCTTTTTCGAACAAACTATACTCGATAACCCCTTTCGAATAACTCTTTTGATTAACTCCCTTTCGAATAAACAATATTTGATTTACTTCTTTCTCGAATAAACTATATTCGATAACTTCTTTCGAATAACTCTTTCAATTATCTCTCTATTTCGAATAAACTATATTCGATAACTCCTTTCGAATAACTAATTCGATTATCTCTCTTTTTCGAATAAACTATATTCGATAACTCCTTTCGAATAACTAATTTGACTATCTCTCTTTTTCGAATAAACTATATTCAATTAACTCCTTTCGAATAACTCTTTCGATTAACTATCTTTTTCGAATAAACAATATTCGATTAACTCCTTTCGAATAACTCTTTCGATTATCTCTCTTTTTCGAATAAACTATATTCGATTAACTTTATTCGATTACAAATATTTCTTTTTCTATTTGTTTTACAAATATTTCCTTTTCTATTTGTTTTACAAATATCTCCTTCCCTATTTATTTTATAAATATTTCCTTTCCTATTTGTTTTACAAGTATCTTTTTTTCTATTTGTTTATATTTATTTCATATAAATATTTCTTTTTATAACTTTATTTATTTTCTAAATAAATATTTCCTTTTTATAACTTTATTTATAAATGGTTTACAAATATTTCCTTTTCATTTCAATTTGTAAATGTTTTACAAATATTTCCTTTTCAATTCAATTTGTGAATGCTTTACAAATATTTCCTTTCATATTCTATTCATTTTAAAAATATTTCTTTTTATAAAATCCTTTGATTTTAAAAATACCTATTTCTATAAAATCCTTTGATTATATATATATATATATTTATTTTTCAATACAACATTGAAAATTTCATTTTCTAACATTCCAGTATTCCTATGGTATTTAAAATACCAAATAACAATGATCAATATCATTCTAACACACGTTATCAACAATAGATTATATATCACATCACATATCATCATATATCGAAAACAGTAAAATAAATGTTGAGGAATCAAGTTGGATTCCTCCGACCTGTTTCCCTGCATCCACAAATGTTAACCAATATAATTAACATCAATTTCATTTCACTATGAAATATTCTGATAGACAAAATCAATGTTTGATTAACAATTTATATATATATCGTTATCTATAATTTCAAACAATCAATCAACAATTCAATCAACAGTCAACACACAGATATCAATCATCATTTATCAGTTCTAAAAATACGTTATAAAAATATGAACTGATAGAGATGGTGAGTTTTACTCATATTGGACGATCATCGTTAATAACGATAACCATCGCTTGATTCAGACGGAGAATTTATTTTTCTATAAATTGTAACGTGCTCCAATTCACTACAGACCAATTCCATGGTGTAGTGTCTGTTCATATGATCCTATCGGATCCTGTTTTTTCTGAATTCTGGTAATATATGTATATGATATTAACATTTAAGCTTATATATTATTTTACATTAAAATAACTTAATTCAATTTTCCTATATTGGGCTTTAACCTTTCAAAATTTGGCCCATCTCCTACATAAGTGCCTGCATCAGTGGCCTTCTCCCCCAATTGATTTCCATCCACCTGCTCCAGAAAAACATCATGACCGAAACTTTACTCCTCTCATTCCTCTCCCATTCTTTACATTGAATCCATCAAAGATTAGAAAAAAAATCCCAACACATTTTCCCCTTCGGTTTCGCATTGATTTTCGAACTGTATAGCGCTTTAAAATCCCATGCTTCCATCATTATTTACAACAGACATTTTTAATGTTTCACACATCTCGTTCCTCTCCATCCCACTCTCGTTCAACCCCACTTCCTCCAGTAATTCAAAATGCCATTGTCGATCCTTCAGTCCACCTCCAAACACCATAATACTAAACAAAATACGCAACTAATCCCTTATTAAAAACCTGTTAACTACCTCCTCTTCTCGACCACCCAGAAGCTATGAACCTGTCCACCTTCCAGCCCTTTCACTAACTTTTATCCGTTCCAGACCCCTACCCTTCAGTGAACTCACAACATCATCTAAGTCAAGTAACCCAAAATTGTTGCGCCTTTACTTTCCCATTCAAATGCATCTCCAGTCAACTTCAACAACATAAATAACTATCAACACCACACCTTCATATATAGTTCGAATGCAAACTCCAGTACCCATATAACACCACCGTGAACATCATCTTTCTGAACAGAAATCTCCTCCATAAGCCCACAAATTATAAAACTAAAATTACCAGATTTTTTTCTCGTCCAACACTCCATCGGCCTGCCACCTGCCTGTTCAACTCGCAGTTACCGATGACTTGCGTTGTCAGGCTTTCATTCACGGCAGCCAGTTGACCATCGAACGCTTTGGTAATGGAATCAACTCAGATTATTAAGCTAGATACTAATTCCCACAAGACTCCTGAATTTGAACTCATATTCACAAATTGAGGTAAGAATTCGTCGAGCTTCTTAACCCTAACAGCTACCGTGCTTCGAACTCGGGAATTAGGCATCGCAACCTGCGATTTAACTCCAAAGTGAAGAAAATCATCCTAGCAACTCAAAACTGTTACCATTTGATTTATAGGATTTTGTTTGTATTTATTTTTGTTTTGTTTTTGCTCGCCATTTTGGTCTGATGGAAGAAATACATCGACGGCTAAAAGAATTTTGACCAGAGGAAGTTTTGTTTAGGGTTAAGTGTTTTTATAATGTATTTATAGGAAAATGGGTAGCTTAAAATGTAAGCTACTAATTTTTTATATTAATTTATTTGCTCATTTATCATTCTAAAAATTCCTGTGATCACCTACAATATCCAAAATTCATGGAAATGGACATACAACTAGAGTTTGACATTCTGGATCCAAGAAAACAGGTTTCGTCGAATTCCGACTCCATTTGCTCACACAGCATATTTTTAACCATCAAAATACTGACTGTTTTCACATTAAAAATCAGTACGACCACACAGTGACCCCAAAAATCACGAAAATTGAAATCTAGCAATAATTTAATATTGCGGATCCAACAAAATTAGTTTTGTCGAAAAGGAGGTCATTTGCAAAACTGGCTATTTTTAAAGCTCTTAATTACCCATTTAAATATATAAATATATTTAAAAATATTTAAATTTAATATTTAAAAATAAATATTATCATATATATTCACAATAGAATATCATACAGCTCCACTAGGATTTATAACTCGATATTTCAAATTTCTGAGTTATATCGAAATTCAATTTATATTTAAACCCTTTTAAATATGTAAATAAATCGTTATAAATTATAAAGGAATTCCATTGTGACTTTTCTAAAATTTGATTTGGACGTAAATCAAAATCTACACAATGAAATCCCGATTTTTCTCTTTCGTTAGAAAAATATGCTTCCCCAGCCCCGAACGTTTCTTGTTTCATAGAAATCCGATTTAAAACGGATTTTGTATATTCAGTTAAAGTTCAAATCGCCAAATAACGAACTACCGCGCCATTTCGAGCTCGATTATAATTATAATATAATTATACGTTTAAACTTCATTTATATAATATATTCGTGAATATAATTAACTCTAAACTTAATTATATATTTTAAATAATCCAAATTACACAATATTGTGAATTTCACTATTTTTGATTATTTATGAAATTAAATATATTATTCTATTATTTAAATTAATTAAATATTCACTATTATTTAATTCTACAACCATTCAAATCTCTAAATCACTATTTATATAATTAAATAAATTAATTATTATATCACTATAATACGGATCGTTACATTTTTCCCACTTAAAATAATTTCGTCCTCAAAATTTTGCTAAGGTAGAAAACAAACCCTATTGACTGGTTAGACCTTATTTGTTAACTTCTTAACTTCAGTTTCAACTGAACCAATTTAATTTCAATTAAATTATTAATTCATTTCTATTAACGATTATTTTCAAAAATCCTGAAAATTTTCTAACACCCGAAATTTCCGAAAAATTTCGCCAGCACCTCCTTTGTACGGCTCAATTGGTAAAACTACAACTCGCCTCTCTTGGCCTTCTCCAACCCAAAATAAAATTAAATAGCTAATCGGCTTGCCAAACAGGATCATCAAAATCTCATACCATATAAAATATAAACTTGTACCTTTTTGTCGGGCATATCATTATATCCTTTCCATCTACTGCCAATTAAGCATATACTAATGTTATCCCAAATCAATTTCCAGTCAATTCATTCTCAACACAATCATTCTATTATAAACCAACCAAATTCCATTTTGGATTATCTCTAATCCAGTCTAATTCGATATTTTCTATCTCAATTCATTTTCCACTTAACTGGTTTCAATTCAATTTCAATTTCTATTTGGTTTTACAAATTCTACTTTAGTTTGTTTTAATTCAGTTAATCTGTTTCTGGGAATTTTTAAACAGCTTGGCCTTTTCCAAAAATCAAAATATTCATTTGGAATATCAAAACAACTTGTTTTCTCAAAATAATTCGAAAACAAAAACTTTGGTAGTAATCCATCACTTACAACTCGGAAATGAACACCGATGATGTCATGATCATCATCGGAACCTAATTCCAGCTATCGAAGTGAGTTCAATAATATATCACTTTCAAAACCATTTCTAAACACTTCCGTTTTGAAATTCATTTCAAAATGCCATTTTCAATGCCTGTAACAAAATTAAAATCTCCCAGGATTTTAAAATTCACATACAGTTAACCCAGATTCATTTACAACACTTTTGTGACCATCCACGGCTTTAATTCCAATTCTGGTCTAAATTCAGATTTAATTCATCTGATTTCACGTATTCCACTTATATGAATTCTGATTGGTTATTTACATAACCATTTAATTTATAATCTTACTTGATTATAATAACAGCCAATATATCCAATATATTATAATTCCAATATATATATGTGACGAAAAGGGATTTCGCCCGGTCCGAACCAGTCGCTAAACCGACCCAGACCGTTTGAAACGCCCTATCGTTTGAGAACATGACAAAATAGAACGCATACAAAAGAACATTTCATTGTATATTACAACAATGCATCAGAATACAAGAATATACAGAGTATAAATGAATAAATATTACATAGAAATATCAGAGATTTAAATTACATTTAAATATATAGCAGCGGAAAATAATACAATACACAACTAGAAGAGATTTACGGATACAAAGCTTTCCGGATATCATTCCAGCTGTAAACCAGGATCCTGTGGGTATAAATCTGCAAAACCAAAACTACTAGCTGCCCGTGTCAAAATAAGGGCACCCAGAGTTTAGGTTAAAACAATAAACTCCAGGTCAGTCATGTGACTGGTGTGAGAACTAAAACAGTTATCAATCTTTATTTTTAAAGTTTGGTAAATCAAGGGACCACGCCGAATAACACGGAACGGGTTTCCTCCCAAGAATACCAGTGCATAAAACAACAGCGCAATGTTAAATAAAGAAAAATGAAGCTATTATAAGACCCAGGTCCTATCACACAATGCAACGCAAGCCGGGGGATAGGGTTTTTACCTTATAATAGCCAAGAATGCTTGATACGTTTAAAAGAAATCATTTGATACTATTATAAGTGCATAGTGTATAAGACAACTTCAAATCATAAGTATCAATCATAGGCGGCATGAATGCCCCATACCACTATGTCGCCATATATAGGTTATACAATCTAAATCGCAAAGTCACGTATTTGGAAATTGGGTTTCCATCTATGAACCGAGGCAAAAGATAGTCCTCTACCGATTCGAGACAATCTAGCCCATGTCTCAGGATCAGAGCTCGAGTGACCCTTGGAGCGACAGGGCCGGTCCACCGATGTGGATTAAAATGCCTGAACACTACGTTTCCCCGCCCTTTGGGGCGTAAATGAGCCAACTAAATGACTCCATCGGTTCGAGAACGACCGATCAATCCGAGGCGCCTCGCAACAGCAACAACCACATAAGTCAAACTCGTCAGGGCGTGTAAAACCACTGACGCCACTTTTTAGCTAGAAGGAAATGCATGCCCTCCCTGAGGTCCGTCTCCCGTTTTTGGTTCATACCGGGTGTGAAACTCGCGAAGTAAACGTTACTCAAAGCTACGCCACAAAGGCCGTGCTTCGATCATCAACCACAAGACTTTGCTTTTCAACAGAAGCCTCGATCAATTGCCACTTAGGTATGCCACACAGGCAATTCACTCCATACGTTTGATATCCATCAATATATAACCCCTGAGCTCGTACGTCTCAGAGAAGGGCGTTAAGCAAGAGAATAAATTCTCCGCCGCCAAACAGATATATATTTAATAGAGATCAATCACACGGACTAAAATCCAATGTCAGACACACGGTCCATTTACAAGTCCGTTCTGGGTCTAAACGAAACCGGAGGCACCTAATACCCCGCATATCCATCGATCTCCAAGCACGTCTGGACGATCACCAACTGTTTCCATCTTCTTGGGTGTACAGCCCAATCAAGATCATCAATAATCACCCAAACGACATGAAGACTTCCGGTCTTCGACCACCGTCTTCATCTTCGACTAATCGTCGTATCAGTTATTCAGAATGGGATAAACCCGGTCTTTCTGAATAACTCGCGTATATTTTTAAATAAGTGTTACACAAACACAACATACGCCTCATTCCAATTCATCAATCACTAACCGTAAATTAAATCAAGAGAATAATTCCCCAAATCTTAACCCCGAAGGCCGAAACCAACATCAGATCAATATCCAGAAAACCATTCTGCTTGGCTAACCGACAGCTAGTTTCTAAATTTCACATTCATAGGGAAAGGTTCCCATTAATTTTATCCAAGATAAATTTCCTGAATTTATTCTTTAATCTATTTTTGAATATCAATTCAACTAGTCGGGATTAACGGACCTTACCGAAGTAATCATTTATTTTAATTTCCCAATCCCAACCTATTCATCCCATGAAGTAAAACTGGTAATACTTCATATCTAACACCACGGTGTTATCGGTAAATTCAATTACCATTCCACGTTAAAATCCAATTAAAGATTTAACTATCGCCTGGAGCAAAACTGGTGGTACTCCGTTCTTGATCATTTCAATCTAATTAAAGATTCATTTAAAACTCCACTTAGTTTTAATCGTTAACTGGGTTAAAGAATCAGTGTCATTTAAAACACGGTTCACGATAAACCCAAAATCACATTCCATTAATTATCGGGTTAAAGAACGAGTGTTATTTAAAACACTGTCCACGATAAACCCAAAAATCAATATCAATTCAATTCCAATTAAATATTATTTAATTGGTACACTTCATTAAATCTAAATAAAAAAAATTAATCTTTTCTCAACTGGGTTCAAGAACAGTGTTAGTGAAGACACCATTCACGACAAACCCAAATCACATTTGATATTCAATACAAGGCTCTGAAAAGAAAATATATCGGCTTATATTCAATATCAAATTCTATGATTAACAAATGTTGTATTGGAAATAACGATATAAATATATATCTTTCAAATTTCCATAACAACATCTGTATAATCACGAATTCCAACATCGAAATATTCCGAAGACAATTTCGATTCAAATCCACTCCAATGCAATCATTGGAAATTCTGGTTATTTTTAAAACCCTATTCAAATTAAATTTATTTATCTAAAAATGAATAGAATTATAATTCTAGTTCAAAACTAGTTCATTTCGATAAAAATCTATTTTTATCTTTTCAAATATGGAGTTTTTCATCCCAATCCTTTCTAAATCATTTCTTATGATTTTACACAAATTATTACTATTTTTAATAATTTTATCAAGGCCCGTACAGTCGATTTCCATCAACGGTCATCGAACTGCACTTACAGCGACCTTTTTCAAATTTGATTTGGACATAATTCCAAATCCAACCGTTAGACTTCAAATTTCTAATATTCGTTAGAAAGTTTTTTTCGATACGAACCCAACGGTTCCGGTTTTAGGAGAATCCGACGGTCGGATCTCCCGTAATGTTCGCTTGAAATAAATGGTCGAAATTCACGAACTGCCGCGGCGCGGCACGTTCTATTCAGGCCATTATATTATATATATAATATATATTTCGTCGATTACTATTTAAAACGAATTATATAAATAGTTTTAAATTCGTTTCAAAAACAATTTCGACTTCCATTTCAATTCAAATCAAAATTGAAATCTTCCTTATAAATTCGTTTTAAAATTCATTTCTATTCAATTCAAATTTCAATTCAAATTGAATTCATTTCAATTCGCTTTCAATTAAATTTGAATTCGTTTTCAATTCAATTCAATTTCAAAGTCGTTTTCTATTCGATTCAATTCAAATTGGTTTTCAAAGTCGTTTTCTATTCGATTCATTTCGAAATCGTTTTATATTCAATTCATTTCGAAATCGTTTTATATTCAATTCATTTCGATATCGTTTTATATTAAATTCATTTCGAAATCGTTTTATATTCAATTCATTTCGAAATCGTTTTATGTTCAATTCATTTCGAAATCGTTTTATATTCAATTCATTTCGAAATCGTTTTGTATTCAATTCATTTCGAAATCGTTTTATATTCAATTAATTTCGAAATCGTTTTATATTCAATTCATTTCGAAATCGTTTTATATTCAATTCATTTCGAAATCGTTTTATATTCAATTCATTTCGATATCGTTTTATATTCAATTCATTTCGAAATCGTTTTATATTCAATTCATTTCGAAATCGTTTTATATTCAATTCATTTCGAAATCGTTTTATATTCAATTCATTTCAAATGAAGAAAATCGATATAAATACCGTTCACGTCAAAATGGCATCAATCTAATCAACACGGCTTCATATATTTCTATTTTCAAATATTCTATTTCAAAGATTTCTTATTATCAAAATACTTCGTTCAACACATGACTAATCTCAACGGATGAGTACAGTCAACACATGAACCTTTATTCTATATTGATAAAGATATAAATTTTATTATTAAAATATTTCGTTCAACACATGACTAATCTCAACGGATGAGTACAGTCAACACATGAACATTTATATTTTATAATTGTTTATTTTCTAAATTGGAATGAGGCCCAATCAATCACCATATAAAATTAATTATATGGATTTTCATACAACACATGTATATAATAGCATTGAAAAATAATCAACCATCACCCAAAGTGCACTACACTGTATAAGCATCAAATATAGATATCTAACGCTTATAACAGCCTGTCAATCAATCGATCGACATATTTAATCAATCGGGATCAGTGAACTTCATATTTCATCCCAACACCCGTGTGGGGTTTCAAACAATCAAACACAGGTTTTATTTGTGCAGTTGGGCGATGTGTAAAATTTATCGTCCCAATCAATGTCAGTCAAATCGGTGTACATAAACAAACCGTCCGGTTTGTAAATGAATATTTATTTATTCACATTCACTATATTCATATTCACGTTAAAAATTATATTTTTAACGATAAAACATTTTATTTTAACATATGAATTTCTATTCAGTTCATTCTTTAAATAAAATGATATTTTTATTTTTCTAACTTATTTTGGAAAATTTCGGCGGCATGACGGCACGATACTAGAAACGGGACAAGGCCTAGCCTTATCCCCGGTCTAGTGAAGGCCCACGCCATTCACACATCAATCAAATCAATTTCATTTCACCAAACAATTCAACTCAAACCAAATAATCTAACCAACTACACAACCAAACAATTTAACAAACAAGCCATCCATGGTCTGTGGATGATGGGTGTCGGGTGCTACTAAACACCGTCTGCATCCTAGTATATATATAACTAGAAAATTAAATCAAAGAGTGAGAAATTCTCACAGATAGCTATTCCATCTTCACGACACTTCAAAAGTAGAAATCTTCGTCGTTCTCGCCTTATCGTCATCTTCGTTGCCGTAGCCACTATATATGTAAAAATCGAATTTTTACTTCGCTATTCAATATATAAAAATTGAATTTTTACCTTGTTATCATATAGATAAAAATTATATTTTTACCTCGCTATTCTCTATATAAAGATTTCGCCTTTTCAAATATAAAGATTTCGCCTTTTCAAATATGAAGTTTTCGCTTTTTTTAAAATATGAAGTTTTCGCCTTTAAAATATGAAGTTTTCGCCTTTTAAAATATGAAGTTTTCGCCTTTTAAAATATGAAGTTTTCTGCATACTAAAAACTGATTTGAACTAAGTATAAAAACTGATTTTAACTAAGTATAAAAACTGATTTTAACTAACAACTAATTTAATTAAATTAATTTACCTTATCATTGGTGGGGAGGGTTTCATCACCGGAGTTGGTGCCATAGGGGGCGGCTCGACCTGTAGCGGCGGCATGGGCTGCGGCTTGGTGGTGGAGGGTCTGGCGGGTCCTGGTGATGGCGACTTCAATTCGTTTGGGGGTTTCGGTTGGGGCTCGGTCGATGGGAGAAGGGAGGCGCTGGACGGAGGGGGGGCTGGTCCTTGCCGGAGGAGGGAGGCGGAGGGAGGGGGTCTCGGCGGTGGGCCCAATGCAGAGGAGCGACGGGCTGTAGAAAAGGGAGGCGCATTTTTTTTTGTTTTTTTTAACCTAGTTTCTGAGTGGAGAGGGAGTGTAGAGGGGTAAGGGCTTAAATATAAAAATATATTTATTTAATTTATTTTTCTAAACGTTGACTTTTTATACGAACTCGAAATGAGACCCACCGCCTGTCGTCCCTAGCGTTTTACCCCCATTCCGAACTCAATGGGATATGTATTGTAGGCTGATTCGATCGTTTGAATCAGTTATCCTTCAAATTAAAGTATAAAACATTTATTTTTAATTTTAAACGTACATTTCAAATTATCGGGGTCACATACTAACTCGAAAAATTCCAGAAAAATATTTTCTAGCTTCGTATTGACGATACGGTCCTAACAAAACTAGTTTCGTTGAATTCTGAGATCGTTTGAAAAATGACCATTTTCCAGTCGATTAAAATCAACTGAAACTGGTCAAACACGTTTTCTTTTGCCACGCTCACATATTGATTCAAAAAATTATGAAATTTGAAACCTAGCAATAAATTTACATCACGGACCCAACAAAAGTGGTTTCGTCGAAATCCGAGGTCGCTTGCAAAATTTCCATTTTTAAGGGCCTGAATTCCATAGCGACTATTCAGAATTTTCAACTGGACATATCTTTTGATTCCCGCTATGATATTTTGATTTTTCGGATTCATTGGAAAGATATTCACAATTAGATTCCATTATTTTTGGTTTCACTAAAATCCGGATTGTTTTGCACCCGGTACATTCAATTGAAGTTAGAAATCGAATTATCGAACTACCGCGCCATTTTCAATTCCTTTTATAAATATAAATAATTATTTATATTTTAACGACGAACTATATAAATATATACGTTCGAATTCTATTCAAAATAAATTTCTCGCCGTTATTATTTAAAATAATTCATTTTAAATAATTAAAATTCGCTAAAATTGCCGAAATAAAAATTTTAAACTGGCCCAGATTTTTGGGTTGTTACAATCTCCCCCACTTAAAACTTTTCGTCCCCGAAAAGGAACAAAGTCGAAAGTGGTTTGATTAATCAACTCAACGTTCGATCTGACTTCCATTCTCCAACTTTTCAGTTTCTGAGAATTTTCAAAATTTTCAAAAATTTGGCTAACACGCTAAATTTTCGAAAAATTTCGCCATAACCTCCCCTGCACCGGGAGCCACGGGAAAATCCCGAAATTGCAATATAGGCCTTCTGATCTCAAAAAGAAAAAGAAAAAGCCAAGCGGCTAGCCAATAGGCTCATAAAATCATCATCACCCAAACAAAACAGTAAATTATGTAGTAAACATGTACCTATTTGTCGGGCAAACAAATTTTATTCTCTGCTCTAGCCTCCTTGCTATGACCTTTTCAATGTAAGCACATGTATATGCAAGCAAATGCGACCAATTTTCAATATAATTCAATATGTGATTCAATTAGGCTAATTAGCTAAAAATTAGCAAACAAATAAACAAACAACACAAACATCAATCAATTAGTGAATTAGAGTTTCAAATTCATAATTTTGATACATATACAAAAATCATGTTTTTGATGCCAAATCACAACAATAGGCCCTATCTAATTTTTGGTTCTCACACCAGTCAATAGGAAATATATAGGTATTACATCGTCACTCGAATATAAATTCTGATGATGATATATCAATCATCAGAATCACCCCCGGGTGACTAGAGTGTAACTCTATATCTATCCAATATATCAAAACTTAGAATACACGCTAGCCAGGCGCATACGCAAAATCTTTATATATTGGATTGTCCTAATCAATATGAAATAAATGATCAAATACGAATAATTGATTTTAAATTTTCAAAACAAAATTCGTTTCATTTTTTAAAAATATACTCTTCACACTCGTCCTAGGATATTACTGATCCTATCTCTAACGAGTCATTCCTATTGGATATTACTAATCCAATATCTGATGAATTCTTTCGTATGGTTCTAATGTGTCTTGTTCTCTAAGCTTTGTAAACCAAAGCTCTGATACCAACTGTGACGAAAAGGGATTTCGCTCGGTCCGAACCAGTCGCTAAACCGACCCAGACCGTTCGAAACGCCCTATCGTTTGAGAACATGACAAAATAGAACGCATACAAAAGAACATTTCATTGTATATTACAACAATGCATCAGAATACAAGAATATACAGAGTATAAATGAATAAATATTACATAGAAATATCAGAGATTTAAATTACATTTAAATACATAGCAGCGGAAAATAATACAATACACAACTAGAAGAGATTTACGGATACAAAGCTTTCCGGATATCATTCCAGCTGTAAACCAGGATCCTGTGGGTATAAATCTGCAAAACCAAAACTACTAGCTGCCCGTGTCAAAATAAGGGCACCAAGAGTTTAGGTTAAAACAATAAACTCCAGGTCAGTCATGTGACTGGTGTGAGAACTAAAACAGTTATCAATCTTTATTTTTAAAGTTTGGTAAATCAAGGGACCACGCCGAATAACACGGAACGGGTTTCCTCCCAAGAATACCAGTGCATAAAACAACAGCGCAATGTTAAATAAAGAAAAATGGAGCTATTATAAGACTCAGGTCCTATCACACAATGCAACGCAAGCCGGGGGATAGGGTTTTTACCTTATAATAGCCAAGAATGCTTGATACGTTTAAAAGAAATCATTTGATACTATTATAAGTGCATAGTGTATAAGACAACTTCAAATCATAAGTATCAATCATAGGCGGCATGAATGCCCCATACCACTATGTCGCCATATATAGGTTATACAATCTAAATCGCAAAGTCACGTATTTGGAAATTGGGTTTCCATCTATGAACCGAGGCAAAAGATAGTCCTCTACCGATTCGAGACAATCTAGCCCATGTCTCAGGATCAGAGCTCGAGTGACCCTTGGAGCGACAGGGCCGGTCCACCGATGTGGATTAAAATGCCTGAACACTACGTTTCTCCGCCCTTTGGGGCGTAAATGAGCCAACTAAATGACTCCATCGGTTCGAGAACGACCGATCAATCCGAGGCGCCTCGCAACAGCAACAACCACATAAGTCAAACTCGTCAGGGCGTGTAAAACCACTGACGCCACTTTTTAGCTAGAAGGAAATGCATGCCCTCCCCGAGGTCCGTCTCCCGTTTTTGGTTCATACCGGGTGTGAAACTCGCGAAGTAAACGTTACTCAAAGCTACGCCACAAAGGCCGTGCTTCGATCATCAACCACAAGACTTTGCTTTTCAACAGAAGCCTCGATCAATTGCCACTTAGGTATGCCACACAGGCAATTCACTCCATACGTTTGATATCCATCAATATATAACCCCTGAGCTCGTACGTCTCAGAGAAGGGCGTTAAGCAAGAGAATAAATTCTCCGCCGCCAAACAGATATATATTTAATAGAGATCAATCACACGGACTAAAATCCAATGTCAGACACACGGTCCATTTACAAGTCCGTTCTGGGTCTAAACGAAACCGGAGGCACCTAATACCCCGCATATCCATCGATCTCCAAGCACGTCTGGACGATCACCAACTGTTTCCATCTTCTTGGGTGTACAGCCCAATCAAGATCATCAATAATCACCCAAACGACATGAAGACTTCCGGTCTTCGACCACCGTCTTCATCTTCGACTAATCGTCGTATCAGTTATTCAGAATGGGATAAACCCGGTCTTTCTGAATAACTCGCGTATATTTTTAAATAAGTGTTACACAAACACAACATACGCCTCATTCCAATTCATCAATCACTAACCGTAAATTAAATCAAGAGAATAATTCCCCAAATCTTAACCCCGAAGGCCGAAACCAACATCAGATCAATATCCAGAAAACCATTCTGCTTGGCTAACCGACAGCTAGTTTCTAAATTTCACATTCATAGGGAAAGGTTCCCATTAATTTTATCCAAGATAAATTTCCTGAATTTATTCTTTAATCTATTATTGAATATCAATTCAACTAGTCGGGATTAACGGACCTTACCGAAGTAATCATTTATTTTAATTTCCCAATCCCAACCTATTCATCCCATAAAGTAAAACTGGTAATACTTCATATCTAACACCACGGTGTTATCGGTAAATTCAATTACCATTCCACGTTAAAATCCAATTAAAGATTTAACTATCGCCTGGAGCAAAACTGGTGGTACTCTGTTCTTGATCATTTCAATCTAATTAAAGATTCATTTAAAACTCCACTTAGTTTTAATCGTTAACTGGGTTAAAGAATCAGTGTCATTTAAAACATGGTTCACGATAAACCCAAAATCACATTCCATTAATTATCGGGCTAAAGAACGAGTGTTATTTAAAACACTGTCCACGATAAACCCAAAAATCAATATCAATTCAATTCCAATTAAATATTATTTAATTGGTACACTTCATTAAATCTAAATAAAAAAAATTAATCTTTTCTCAACTGGGTTCAAGAACAGTGTTAGTGAAGAAACCATTCACGACAAACCCAAATCACATTTGATATTCAATACAAGGCTCTGAATAGAAAATATATCGGCTTATATTCAATATCAAATTCTATGATTAACAAATGTCGTATTGGAAATAACGATATAAATATATATCTTTCAAATTTCCATAACAACATCTGTATAATCACGAATTCCAACATCGAAATATTCCGAAGACAATTTCGATTCAAATCCACTCCAATGCAATCATTGGAAATTCTGGTTATTTTTAAAACCCTTTTCAAATTCAATTTATTTATCTAAAAATGAATAGAATTATAATTCTAGTTCAAAACTAGTTCATTTCGATAAAAATCTATTTTTATCTTTTCAAATATGGAGTTTTTCATCCCAATCCTTTCTAAATCATTTCTTATTATTTTACACAAATTATTACTATTTTTAATAATTTTATCAAGGCCCGTACAGTCGATTTCCATCAACGGTCATCGAACTGCACTTACAGCGACCTTTTTCAAATTTGATTTGGACATAATTCCAAATCCAACCGTTAGACTTCAAATTTCTAATATTCGTTAGAAAGTTTTTTTCGATACGAACCCAACGGTTCCGGTTTCAGGAGAATCCGACGGTCGGATCTCCCGTAATGTTCGTTTGAAATAAATGGTCGAAATTCACGAACTGCCGCGGTGCGGCACGTTCTATTCAGGCCATTATATAATATATATAATATATATAATATATATTTCATCGATTACTATTTAAAACGAATTATATAAATAGTTTTAAATTCGTTTCAAAAACAATTTCGACTTCCATTTCAATTCAAATCAAAATTGAATTCTTCCTTATAAATTCGTTTTAAAATTCATTTCTATTCAATTCAAATTTCAATTCAAATTGAATTCATTTCAATTCGCTTTCAATTAAATTTGAATTCGTTTTCAATTCAATTCAATTTCAAAGTCGTTTTCTATTCGATTCAATTCAAATTGGTTTTCAAAGTCGTTTTCTATTCGATTCATTTCGAAATCGTTTTATATTCAATTCATTTCGAAATCGTTTTATATTCAATTCATTTCGATATCGTTTTATATTCAATTTATTTCGAAATCGTTTTATATTCAATTCATTTCGAAATCGTTTTATATTCAATTCATTTCGAAATCGTTTTATATTCAATTCATTTCGAAATCGTTTTGTATTCAATTCATTTCGAAATCGTTTTATATTCAATTCATTTCGAAATCGTTTTATATTCAATTCATTTCGAAATCGTTTTATATTCAATTCATTTCGATATCGTTTTATATTCAATTCATTTCGAAATCGTTTTATATTCAATTCATTTCGAAATCGTTTTATATTCAATTCATTTCGAAATCGTTTTATATTCAACTCATTTCAAATGAAGAAAATCGATATAAATACCGTTCACGTCAAAATGGCATCAATCTAATCAACACGGCTTCATATATTTCTATTTTCAAATATTCTATTTCAAAGATTTCTTATTATCAAAATACTTCGTTCAACACATGACTAATCTCAACGGATGAGTACAGTCAACACATGAACCTTTATTCTATATTGATAAAGATATAAATTTTATTATTAAAATATTTCGTTCAACACATGACTAATCTCAACGGATGAGTACAGTCAACACATGAACATTTATATTTTATAATTCTTTATTTTCTAAATTGGAATGAGGCCCAATCAATCACCATATAAAATTAATTATATGGATTTTCATACAACACATGTATATAATAGCATTGAAAAATAATCAACCATCACCCAAAGTGCACTACACTGTATAAGCATCAAATATAGATATCTAACGCTTATAACAGCCTGTCAATCAATCGATCGACATATTTAATCAATCAGGATGAGTGAACTTCATATTTCATCCCAACACCCGTGTGGGGTTTCAAACAATCAAACACAGGTTTTATTTGTGCAGTTGGGCGATGTGTAAAATTTATCATCCCAATCAATGTCAGTCAAATCGGTGTACATAAACAAACCGTCCGGTTTGTAAATGAATATTTATTTATTCACATTCACTATATTCATATTCACGTTAAAAATTATATTTTTAACGATAAAACATTTTATTTTAACATATGAATTTCTATTCAGTTCATTCTTTAAATAAAATGATATTTTTATTTTTCTAACTTATTTTGGAAAATTTCGGAGGCATGACGGCACGATACTAGAAACGGGACAAGGCCTAGCCTTATCCCCGGTCTAGTGAAGGCCCACGCCATTCACACATCAATCAAATCAATTTCATTTCACCAAACAATTCAATTCAAACCAAATAATCTAACCAACTACACAACCAAACAATTTAACAAACAAGCCATCCATGGTCTGTGGATGACGGGTGTCGGGTGCTACTAAACACCGTCTGCATCCTAGTATATATATAACTAGAAAATTAAATCAAAGAGTGAGAAATTCTCACAGATAGCTATTCCATCTTCACGACACTTCAAAAGTAGAAATCTTCGTCGTTCTCGCCTTTTCGTCATCTTCGTTGTCGTAGCCACTATATATGTAAAAATCGAATTTTTACTTCGCTATTCAATATATAAAAATCGAATTTTTACCTTGTTATCATATAGATAAAAATTATATTTTTACCTCGCTATTCTCTATATAAAGATTTCGCCTTTTCAAATATAAAGATTTCGCCTTTTCAAATATGAAGTTTTCGCCTTTTTTAAAATATGAAGTTTTCGCCTTTAAAATATGAAGTTTTCGCCTTTTAAAATATGAAGTTTTCGCCTTTTAAAATACGAAGTTTTCTGCATACTAAAAACTGATTTGAACTAAGTATAAAAACTGATTTTAACTAAGTATAAAAACTGATTTTAACTAAGTATAAAAACTGATTTTAACTAACAACTAATTTAATTAAATTAATTTACCTTATCATTGGTGGGGAGGGTTTCATCACCGGAGTTGGTGCCATAGGGGGCGGCTCGACCTGTAGCGGCGGCATAGGCTGCGGCTTGGTGGTGGAGGGTCTGGCGGGTCCTGGTGATGGCGACTTCGATTCGTTTGGGGGTTTCGGTTGGGGCTCGGTCGATGGGAGAAGGGAGGCGCTGGACGGAGGGGGGGCTGGTCCTTGCCGGAGGAGGGAGGCGGAGGGAGGGGGTCTCGGCGGTGGGCCCAATGCAGAGGAGCGACGGGCTGTAGAAAAGGGAGGCGCGTTTTTTGTTTTTGTTTTTTTTAACCTAGTTTCTGAGTGGAGAGGGAGTGTAGAGGGGTAAGGGCTTAAATATAAAAATATATTTATTTAATTTATTTTTCTAAACGTTGACTTTTTATACGAACTCGAAATGAGACCCACCGCCTGTCGTCCCTAGCGTTTTACCCCCATTCCGAACTCAATGGGATATGTATTGTAGGCTGATTCGATCGTTTGAATCAGTTATCCTTCAAATTAAAGTATAAAACATTTATTTTTAATTTTAAACGTACATTTCAAATTACCGGGGTCACATACTAACTCGAAAAATTCCAGAAAAATATTTTCTAGCTTCGTATTGACGATACGGTCCTAACAAAACTAGTTTCGTCGAATTCTGAGATCGTTTGAAAAATGACCATTTTCCAGTCGATTAAAATCAACTGAAACTGGTCAAACACGTTTTCTTTTGCCACGCTCACATATTGATTCGAAAAATTATTAAATTTGAAACCTAGCAATAAATTTACATCACGGACCCAACAAAAGTGGTTTCGTCGAAATCCGGGGTCGCTTGCAAAATTTCCATTTTTAAGGGCCTGAATTCCATAGCGACTATTCAGAATTTTCAACTGGACATATCTTTTGATTCCCGCTATGAAATTTTGATTTTTCGGATTCATTGGAAAGATATTCACAATTAGATTCCATTATTTTTGGTTTCACTAAAATCCGGATTGTTTTGCACCCGGTACATTCAATTGAAGTTAGAAATCGAATTATCGAACTACTGCGCCATTTTCAATTCCTTTTATAAATATTAATAATTATTTATATTTTAACGACGAACTATATAAATATATACGTTCGAATTCTATTCAAAATAAATTTCTCGTCGTTATTATTTTAAATAATTAAAATTCGCTAAAATTGCCGAAATAAAATTTTTAAACTGGCCCAGATTTTCGGGTTGTTACAATATATATATATATATATATATATATATATATATATTCTCAATATTAAAATATACCTTGGGTAAAATTATTTTCATTTACCCTCTTTTCAAAACATATCGCGTCGACCCATCGTATTCTAGGGTTTAGAAACTCCTACTGATACAGTGGATCAAACTGATTGACCAGAACTCATAAACAACTCAACCAATAAATCTCCACAATATGAAACCATTTTTATATCAAATATCAAATACACGCTCATATATATACACTAAACTCAATCTAAGGCATTACTAACCCCATCTCTACTAAGTTACGCCACAGAGCTAAGGTAATTACTTAACCTTAAGCTCTGATACCAACTGTAGTGTCCCGAAATTCCAGTACAATTTGAGCTGACCGAATAACACAAGTCCAACCCAAATTACACCGGAAACCATAAAACTAGTAGAAAGAAAATAGAGGGTGAGAATAGATAAGATAGAAACTTAAGAACATAAAACAACAGAGTAAACACGAATCTCACAGTGGAATGAACAACATATAATAGATACATATTTTTGAAATAAAATCAGTATATTTATATAGTAACATTATCAGAGTATAACACTTACAACACATCGCAAATAATAATAGCTATAAAATCCTGAAGACTCCTGCTCCAAGCTCTCCAAATATATCTGTAAAATCTGACTACTTGACTGCCCGTACAAAATTGGGCACCCAAGAGTTTAGGGAAAACAAAAATCGGGGTCAGTCATGGGAATGGTGTGAGTAAAACAGTTTAAAATAGTTTGAGAAATTAAACGATATCTCATAAGACCACGCCTAATAACGGAACAGGTTTTTCCCTTATGAGAATCCAAATCAATTTGATTTAACTTTTAAATCATTTTGAAAGAAACGATAATCTTTTATATCAAAACACTTTTGATATTAAAATAATGTCTATCAACCACGAATCTCACGTTCCACATATATAGTATACAATCAAAACCGCAAGCACTTATTGGGTAATGGATTTCCAACTATGTCAAGGTATGGAACCACCTTCCGATATTGTACCTCTAGAGAGGAATACATTGGGTTCAACAAGAACATCTTGCAACCCAGCCACACATGACCGACCACTCATTTCGCTTGAGTGTATCGAATGTATATCACCAATGTTTGGGATCAGCAACCGTTTCCCGAATGGGACAACATCGACAATAGATTATAGAATGAAATGAATATCTCTAGATAGGTGATAATACACCCTAATTGGCAGCCAGCCACTTAGCCATGCTGCCTGCCCGATTTTTGTCATTTCTCGGTTGTGAGGATAGAGGCCACGCTTATCTCTGACAGATCACACATTTATTCACTTTGAATGTCACATCGTCATACCCGCCAAGTCACAAACTGATTTCCCCAAAAATACAATGGGTATACAGCTAAGAGAAACGAATTCCTTCGCCACCAAATGTACATACGTTTGAAGAGATTAACTTACGTGATCCATTACATATACTCTGTCAGACATTCATCCATACGGGTTGTCCTGGGACTGGACAAACCGAAGGCACTATTATGTAAACAGGACAGCCCATGCATAACTCCGTGTTCAATTATCTTCATCAAATTCGTTCGCAACGCTAACGCCCATACAGAGTGGTTTTCAGATAATGAATCTGATCCCGGTCTCTCCGTATTGACAATGGAAAAATGGTCAAAAACTTCGATAGTCGGTGAGTTAACTATCGAAGAAAACATGTGTGCAAACAATAATATATATTCCAGATGGAAATTATATTGTTCAATCATCATTGAACATTTATCTCTTTAGTTCATTAATTTATTCATTTTCCATTTCCTACTTCCATATATTCAACATTTCTTATTTTCTAAATTTAGCGAATATACATTATAAATCATTGGAAAACATTTCCATCTCTTTTTCACGTATCACTGTCATTCCAGTATTCTTTATCATCAAACATTTCATTTTCTATGATTAGAAAATATCTCTGCTTATATTGGGAAAATGTTCCAAAACTCATTCATTTGATTTAAACCGATGTTTAAATAAAACATCGCTATGCCAACTCAAACCATTATACTCGTTAACTAATTTCACTTAACCAATCTTCACTCCCGAACCTTAACCATTCCTGTGTTAAAAACAAAGCCAATCAAGTTGGGGTATAACTACCTCCCAGACCTTAACTGAACAACATTCCTAACTTCGAAACAGACAAGGTTCACCTTTTATACCCTAAATAAAAACTTCCTTACGTAACTCTCTTTCGAATAAATTTCTATTTGATAACTCTTTTCTATTAACTCTATTTGATTAACTCTATTGGATTAATTCTAATTCGATTAACTTCTTTCAATTACTTCTAACTCGATTAACTCTAAACGATTAATTCTAATTCGATTAATTCCTTTCAATTAACTCTAACTCGATTAACTCTAATCGATTAATTCTAACTCGATTAACTCTAATCGATTAATTCTAATTCGATTAACTCTAATTGATAAATTCTTTTCGAATAAACTATACTCCAATAACTCCTTTTGAATAACTAATTCGATTAACTCCCTTTCGAAAAAACAATATTCGACTTACTTCTTTTTCGAATAAACTATATTTGATAACCCTTTCGAATAACTCTTTCAATTAACTCCCTTTCGAATAAACAATATTCGATTTACTTCTTTTTCGAATAAACTATATTCGATAACTCCTTTCGAATAACTCTTTCGATTATCTCTCTTTTTCAAATAAACTATATTTGATAACTCCTTTCGAATAACTAATCTCACTTTTTCGAATAAACTATATTTGATTAACTCCTTTCGAATAACTCTTTCGATTATCACTCTTTTTCGAATAAATTATACTCGATTAACTCCTTTCGAATAACTCTTCCGATTATCTATCTTTTTCAAATAAACTATATTCGATTAACTTTATGCAATTACAAATATTTCTTTTTTCTATTTGTTTTACAAACATTTCCTTTTCTATTTGTTCTACAAATATCTCCTTTGCTATTTGTTTTACAAATATTTCCTTTCCTATTTGTTTTACAAATATCTCCATTTCAATTTTTTTATATTTATTTCATATAAATATTTATTTTTATAACTTCATTTATTTTCTAAATAAATATTTCCTTTTTATATCTTTATTTATAAATGGTTTACAAATATTTCCTTTTCAATTCAATTTGTAAATGTTTTACAAATATTTCCTTTTCAATTCAATTTGTGAATGCTTTACAAATATTTCTTTTCATATTCTATTCATTTTAAAAATATTTCTTTTTATAAAATCCTTTGATTTTATAAATATCTTTTTCTATAAAATCCTTTGATTATATATATATATATATATTTCTTTTTCAATACAACATTGAAAATTTCCTTTTCTAACATTCCAGTATTCCTTATGGTATTTAAAATACAAAATAACAACAATCAATATCATTTTAACAAACGTCATCAACAAAAGATTATATATCACATCATATATCATCATATATCAAAAATAATAAAATAAATGTTGAGGAATCAAGTTGGATTCCTCCGACCTGTTTCTCTGCATCCACAGATGTTAACCAATATAATTAACATCGATTTCATTTCAATATGAAATATTCTGATAGACAGAATCAATGTTTGATTAACGATTTATATATATCGTTATCTATAATTTCAAACAATCAGTCAGCAATTCAATCTGCAGTCAACAAAAAGATATCAATCATCATTTATCAGTTCTAAATATACGTTATAAAAATATGAACTGAAAGAGTTGGTGAGTTTTACTCACATTGGATATTCATTGTTAATAACGATAACCATCGCTTGATTCAGACCGACAATTTATTTTTCTATAAATTGTAACGTGCTCCAATTCACTGCAGACCAGTTCCATGGTGTAGTGTCTGTTCATATGATCCTATCGGATCCTTTTTTTTCTGAATTCTGGTAATATATGTATATGATATTAACATTTAAGCTTATATATTATTTTACATTAAAATAACTTAATTCAATTTTTCTATATTGGGCTTTAACCTTTCAAATTCTGGCCCATCTTCTACATAAGTGCCCGCATTAGTGGCCTTCTCCCCCAATTGATTTCCATCCTCCTGCTCCAGAAAAACATCATGACCGAAACGTTACTCCTCTCATTCCTCTCCCATTCATCACATTGAATCCATCAAAGATCAGAAAAAAAATATCTCAACACATTTTCCCCTTCGGTTTGGGATTTATTTTCAAACCATATAGCGCTTTAAAATCCCATGCTTCCATCATTATTTACAACAGACATTTTTAAAGCTTCACGCATCTCATTCCTCTCCATTCCACTCTCTTTCAACCACAATTTCTCCAGTAATTCAAAATGCCATTGTCGATCCTTCAGTCCACCTCCAAACACCATAATACTAAACAAAATACACAACTAATCCCTTATTAAAAACCTGTTAACTACCTCCTCTTCTCGACCACCCAGAAGCTATGAACCCATCCACCTTCCAGTCCTTTCACTAACTTTTATCCGTTCCAGACCCCTACCCTTCAGTGAACTCACAACATCATCTAAGTCAAGAAACCCAAAACTGTTGCGCCTTTACTTTCCCATTCAAATGCATCTCCAGTCAACTTTAACAACATAAACAACTATCAACACCACACCTACATATATAGTTCGAATGCAAACTCCAGTACCCCAATAACACCACCGTAAACATCATCTTTCTGAACAGAAATCTCCTCCATAAACCCATAAATTATCAAACTAAAATTACCATATTTTATCTCGTCCAACACTCCATCGGCCTACCACCTCCCTGTTCAACTCGCAGTTACTGAAGACTTGCGTTGCCAGGCTATCTTTCGCGGCAGCAAGTTGACCATCAAATGCTTTGGTAACCGAATCACCTTATATTATCAAGCTAGACACTGATTCCCATAAGACTCCTAAATTTGAACTCAGATTTTCAAATCGAGGTAAGAATTCGTCGAGCTTCTCAACCCTAGCTGCTGCCGTATTTCGAACTCGGGAATGAGGAATCGCAACCTACGATTTAACTCCAAAGTAAAGAAAATCAACCCAGCAACTCAAAAATGTTATCATTTGATTTATAGGATTTTGTTTGTATTTATTTTGATTTGTTTTTGCTCACTATTGGTCTGATGGAAGAAATACATCGGCGGCTGATAGAATTTTGACCAGAGGAAGTTTTGTTTAGGGTTAAGTGTTTTTAGAATGTATTTATAGGAAAATGGGTAGCTTAAAATGTAAGCTACTAATTTTTTATATTAATTTATTTTCTCATTTATCATTCTAAAAATTCCTATGATCACCTATAATATCCAAAAATCATGGAAATGGACATACAACTAGAGTTTGACATTACGGACCCAACGAAATTGGTATCGTCGAATTCCGACTCCGTTTGCTGACATAGCGTATTTTTAACCATCAAAATACTGACTGTTTTTCACATTAAAAATCAGTATGGCCACACAATGACCCCAAAAATCACGAAAATTGAAATCTAGCAATAATTTAATATTGCGGATCCAAAAAAATTAGTTTCGTCGAAAACGGAGGTCGTTTGCAAAACTGGCTATTTTTAAAGCTCTTAATAACCCATTTAAGAATATAAATATATTTAAAAATAATTAAATTTAATATTTAAAAATAAATATTATCGTATATATTCACAATAGAATATCATATAGCTCCACTAGGAATTATAACTTGATATTTCAAAGTTCTCAGTTATATCGATATTCGATTTATATTTAAACCCTTTTAAAAATATAAATAAATCATTATAAATTATAAAGGAATTCCATAGCGACTTTTCTAAAATTTGATTTGGACCTAAATCAAAATCTACACAATGAATTCCCAATTTTTCTCTTCCATTATAAAAATATAATTCCCCAGCTTCGAACGTTTCTTATTTCACAGAAATCCGATTAAAATGGATTCTGTATATTCAATTGAAGTTCAAATCGCCAAATAACGAACTGCGGCGCCATTTCGAGCTCGATTATAATTATAATATAATTATACATTCAATGTTCATTTATATAATATATTCGTGAATATAATTCAACTCTAAACGGAATTATATATTTTAAATAATCTAAATTACACAATATTGTGAATTCCACTATTTTTGATTATTTCTGAAATTAAATATATTATTCTATTATTTAAATTAATTAAATATTCACTATTATTTAATTCTACGACCATTCAAATCTCTAAATCACTATTTATATAATTAAATGAATTAATTATTATATTGCTAAAATACGGGTCGTTATAGTATCTCTCCATAAACAGATCTCGCATCCTATAACATGTTATTAAATTGGTGATTCTTGGATATCTTGTTCAGATTAATAGAGTATCTCATACTTTGAACTTCAAATATGAGCTTAAATAACCCTTATATCCATTTAACTTTCGGGGCTAAGGTTCAACCATTAACCTTAATCCTATGAGTATGTGTGATCTCTTTTATCTTATCTTTTTGTGTTGTGGAATTCAAACGCTCGACTTACATAATCGAGCCATCGAGTTTAATTCTATCTCTTGAATTATTCTTGAGGAGAGAAAAGTATGTTTTGAACCTAGATGGAAGCTAATAAGTAAATAATCTTAATTTATCAAAGGGCGCAGCAGAAACAAATTGATTGTTTCGGCTGAGTACAGTAATTAATATACCTTGCGGATTATTGGAAAATATTTCCTAAGTACACTGGTGTCAAAGATAAAGGTATTAAATTGGATTTATTTTAAGATGGAAGTATTAAGCAAATTTTATTATGGTTATTGATTATGTTGGGGTGTCTAGACGTGGTTTAAGAATTCCAGTCGAGAAAAGGGACGGCTTGGGTCGATAGTGGTTCCAAAACAATGTATGAGACATTGTTGATATGGGAAATAACCAATATAAATTTAACATCGAAAGTATGATTTTGGTAATTTTTTAGTGAATGATTCTAAGATTATGAAGAATTAAGTAATATTTGAGTTGGAATAAAATTTCGAGAAGTAAATTTTATAAATGCATAGTAGTTTAATTTATAAAGTCATAATGGTGAAGCTTGAATCTAAAAAAAAAGTTAATATATATTTCATCATCAAGGAAGTTGGCACCTCACTATATAAGACCATTTCCGTTTACTGAGCACGTAGGCTCAGGTACTAATTAAGTATCATTTCCACATAATCTTTTGAGTACTTATGACAACCTTCATGTATATCAACTTTGGAGTACCTTCATTAATCTGAATATGTTATTAACTCTTTCGAATAGCTTAAGCTTGAGATCTTTATAGACATATCTATCGTGTAGTAGCCTATTTATGTTCTTAGTGTGGAGATAAGGCTCCTTCGAAACAAGAATGTATTGCTCGTTAAGATTTAATGGTTTAATAATCCCAATGATTGCAATTGGGAAACTAGAGAATTATCGAGCTCTCGTATCACGGTTTCTTTCTTCTCATTGTGTGGTGAGAATTCTTTATCTCAAGCATTTGTTCTTTCCATTCTTGGATGTGTTTATTGAGTTGATCATGATCTTTCGTCTAGGAATTGCGAGGACGCAATTTTGTTTAGAAGGGGAGTCTGTAACAACCCGGGATTTTAGAGATTACTGAAATATTAAATTATAATTGTAAGTTATAATTTAATATGGAATTAAGAATTAATAGATGGAATTGATGATAACATGGTTTATTTAAAAATAAACAATGTATGTTGGTTAAAAATTTGGGTTTTGTTGTAAACAAATGAAACGAAGTGTAAGACAAAGTGCTTATATACTATAGAGTGAAAATCAGCGATGGAAATAAATTGATTGGGTTGAAATTTATGATACAGGAATTTTATCCCAATATTAGTCATTTTTATCCCAAAATAAAAGGATAAACATGAAGAAAGTGAATTATATAGATAAAATATTGTAGGAAATGTTGTTTTAGTATTTTAAAAGTATTAAAACACTTTTGTATAATTGTTAGGAGTGAGAAATAATTGATACATTGGTGAAATATGTTGAATTGGAAATATTTGTCCTTAAATAATAATACTGACAAATATTGTGGTAATAAGAGGAAAACATGAAAAATAATAATTTTTGTCATATAATTAAGTTTGAAATAGAGTTTTAAAGTTATAAAAATGCTGAAAACACTTTTATACACTTTAGTTGTTGAGGAATCAATTTTGTTGGTGGAAAATGCTGAAAATAATGATTTTCCCCCATAAATTGTGAATATTGGTAAATAATTGGCATTAAATTGTGTAAATAATATTTTTTTTCAAAAATTTAAAATTTTATGCATTACTAATAGATTCCATTCAAAAAAAAATCGAACAATGCAATTCTTTTCAAATGAATTGGACTTTTTATATGAAAGTTATGTATAATTTAGTGTAAAACAACATACATACTTAGCTAAAATAATTCTAAGTATGCTAATGGGCTTTAGGAAAAATAAATTCATGCCCATTTACCCATTAGCCACATATGGAAGCTTCACCAATGCAATTTCCTGGTATGTAATTTCCTTCTTCCCTAAACAAGAAACATGAGAAGCTTCTCAAAACTTAAAAACCCTATAATGGCTACCTCTCTCCAAATCAATTTCTAGCAATTGCTCTACAAATCAAGTTAATTCCTAGCTAAATCAAGAGCAAGAGATAATCTTCTTCCTATTAAATCCCTGGAATCCATAAAAAACCGAAATTTGTTTCCTACTATCCCTAATTTTCCTATTTTATTGCATAGATGCCGCTTGTATCACTTCTTATAGATTCTTAGAGGCGTTTGCTCCATCAACGCTCTTCTTTTGCTGCTCTAATTGGATTATATCATTGGTTATTAAGGTAAGCTTTTAGTTTACAGCAAATTATAGTTATATATTTTAAGTTTTGATGATAATCCTTATGTTTTGCTACTCAAAAACTACGGTATTTATGTTTGTTTTGTTGCTGAAATGTGTCATATTTGAAAAATCGTATCTCCTAGGTTTTCCAGCGAAGTACTACCAAATTTTAATATGTTTCATGTATTAGATCATTGTTTACTTATGCAAATTTTCATTTGAATCTGAAATGATTTGATACTTCAAATCAGTCGTCGAAGTTACACAAAATGTGATTTTCAGCTGAGTTTAATTTATGGCTGAAAAGTGTCAGCTTTGAAAATTTTGATCTCCTTCGTTTTGCAGAAAAATGCAACCAAATTTTAGTACGTTCTACTTATTATATCAAAGTTTGATGCAACAAAACTTCAATTAAATCTGAGTTGTTTAGATGTCACAAATCAGTCACTGAAGTTAGACAAAATATGATTATCAGCTGAGTTCATATTATGGCTGAAAAGTGTCATTTTTGAAAAATCATATCTCCTTCGATTTGCAGCAAAATGATAACAAATTTTTGTATGTTGTATTCATAATATAAAAAGTTGTGTTACAAAATTTCAATTAAATCTGAGCTGTTTAGATGTTCCAAATCAGTCGCCGAAGTTAGATAAAATATGATTTTCAGCTGAGTTTATTTTCTATCTAAAATGTGTCATCTTTGAAAAATTATATCTCCTTCATTTCACGTCGAAATTCTACCAAATTTTAGTATGTCGCAGATACTAGATCGTTGCTTACTACTGCAAATTTTCATATGAATCTGAGATATTTTGATTGCTTCCAATTAGTCGTCGAAGTTAGACAAAATATGATTTTCAGCTGAGTTCAATTTATGACTAAAAAGTGTCATGTTTGAAAAATCGTATCTCCTTTGCTTTGCAGCAAAATACTTCCAAGTTTTATATGTTCTTGAATATATATTATTTTTTTATTACTGTAAATTTTCATTAATTTCTGAGTGGTTTTGGTATGCAAAACATATCTTCAATGTTGGCCAAAAATAACACTTTTAGCATAGTTCATTTGTGTATGAAAAGTGTCATCTTTGAATATGTATATCTTCTTCTTTTCAAAGCGAAATATTTTCAATTTTTAATACGTTGTTGCACATATACTAAAGTTTATTACTATAAAATTTCACTAATTTCAGGATTGTTTTGTTATGTTAAATATCTCATCAAATTTTGCTAAAAAGAAGAATTTTGTTTTGTCGTGTCAATTTGCGGCATTCTTCATTAGTCTTCACTTCTAAATTTGGGTTAACTGATGTTTGAATTGAAAATTTTCATGATGAATTTTGTAGCCACGATATCGGATAATGGATTACTTCATTTTTGAAGATATTTTGAATTTAAATTTTATTTAAATTTAACTATCGGTAGCATCAATATTTGGAGATTTAATGATTCTAATTGTTTTGATTTCAAATAAAATTTGGAAAATTTCCTTTAAGATCATAAGTTGGAAAATAAATGTTTTAAAAACATTTTAAAGGATTTTTAATAAATTACTTATTATTTCTAAGGTATTCTAACAAATAATAATGAGTTCCCCCTTATAACGCTTTTGTAAAAATTTCTAAAATTGTTTAAAAATCCTATTTTCTCTATAAAATTACGTTATTTTTGCTTATTTTATGTATTTTGGCGTATAAGAATGAGAACTAAACAATTTAGTAAAAGTACATGGTATGGGACATGCATTTTTACTTTATCGCTTAATATCAGACTTGTACGATCGAAGCCAATTTGAAGTAATATTTGAGATGTTTTAGAGATTGCTAATTTTAGCGAAGACTATTGGTTTTTGAACTTCTCTTTTTCACTATGCTCGATGACAAATCAATTTAGATGTTTTTCTATTATTGCCAATGAAATGAGGCAATTTTGATTTTGAAACTCTAAGTTGAGGTTATAGTTGGAAATAACCTCCGCGATATTTCTTATACTTGCCAAGGAGAGGAGGCAAGTTATTTATGATGAATTATTTGTTTTTTTTTTACATTCATGATGGATTTTACTTTTCGACAAGACGAGACAAGTCACGATGTCAATGAGTACTCGTCGCGAGAGAGATGAGACAAGTTGAGCATTTCTACACTAGCCAATGATATTAGGGAGTGTATATTGGTTGATGTTTTATGATGATTTTTCTAATGTGGCATCGACTAACGATCAGTAAACTAATAGTTGCGAACGTATGGTATGGGATGTACGTTAACACCTATTAGGTTCCAGTTCGAGAAGTTGAGACACATTCAAGATGTTACTAGTACTATCACTGAGTACACGATTGGAGTCATCACGATGATTTTGACTATAGCCATCACGATGATCACGATGTCTATGACTCCGATTACCACAATGTTATTACTCGGATTTTGCGACCAAGGGCATCACGATGTTTTAGCTATAGTCATTAAGATGTTTATGATGTTTATGGCCCTAGTCATCCCTATGGATGGTACCAATATGTAGTACTAGTCAAGAAGTTAAGCACGTGCAGTTTTCTACTATGTTTTGATGTTTGATGTTTCAAATTTATCTTTTAAATGATGATGTTCGAATAAGGCCTAGAGTATGAAAAAGGCCAAGCTTATATTATTTTTTTGTTGATTTCGAACATGACGTTTTGAACCATTTTTGGGTGTTATCAAGATAGATTTATGACCTTTTTATGATTATACCGATGAAATGAGGTATATAATGTTAATCCATTTATGATAAGTTTTAGTAATGGATTTGAGATGTATTTATATTTATACCAATGAAATGAGGTATAATAATTAAAAAGTTTCTATATATGAGTTTTACGATATATTGATTTGTGTCCGGATTTAGCATATGCCAATGGGACTAGGCACAGTTTTAGTATTTATCCTTCATTTAAAGATTATGCATGTCTATGGTTCATATTCTTAATTATTTATTGTCAAATAAAGTATGAATGTTGTATCATATCTTACATGCCTATTGAATCATTTATGAATGCAAGATAGACCTTACGAGGCATCTCATTAAGAGAAAAATTGATGAACTATTTCATTCCATTGGAAACAATGGAATGTTTTCCTTATCACTTGCATTCATTTACCCTTGCTACTGATAAGTTTAGCTTGCCTAACCCGTGTGCTTTTCACTCTGGTCAGACCAGGTTGCATGTTTGGTATAGATTGCAGCTTCTCTTGGATCTTTGTACTAGCTTTTGTTGTGTTTATCTTTTTAGCTTGGATATTATGCCTTATGAGTAGTCAACTCTTATGTTATCAAGATGTATTTTTTTTCATGAGATGTGTATACATGAGATTCAATAGTCCCTGTTACTCATTTATAATGCATTATTATGGAGATGTTTGGTGACGTTTGTACTTATATATATATATAATCTGATCTGGTTTGTTGTTCTGTGACTAATGTTTTCTATATGAAGTATATTACATTATTCTGAAATGGTCCGAAACCACCATAGAGTGCATTAGTTAGGGACTAAGTGTGTCTACCCCTTATGAGGTAATAAGAAGAAGAAAAATCGAGACATAATTGACATGCGTAGCTCTTAACTAAGGCATTACTATGATGGTCGCCCTTTACCAACCCTATTATCTGCATTGGTAGAAAGAATTACTTAGTAATTATCTTTACTAATGAAGGTCTCGGGGTGGGGCGTCACAGTTATGGAAATTTCACGCAGCGGAACGAGAAAGTATAATACCAAAATATGATGTACCATTTCACAAAAACCACAGAATTCAAACACAGATTGTCAAGTTACAGTTATCCCATAGGTACATCAATAAATTCTTCATTAAAAGTTTCCATAAGCAATACAACAATGATAACTAATAATAGCATAATATCTCCATTTTCGTCTTTATTCTCGATTATTTCTTCATCCATTGAATCTACCCTACCTACTGACCCGTGGGATATGTTAAGGAGAGGGGTCAGAACATAAAGTCCTGTGTGAATGAAAATAGTATTTACTTAAAGACCATACCCTAGATTTAGCAGGATATATATATCAAGGAACGTAGATGAAACACACAAGAATTCACATGAACATAAAGTATTTAACTAATGAGGTGGATATCCGAGTCAATCGCTTAAGACCTTCATTAGTACATTTAGCGTAAAGACCCAACGAGGTGGGCATCCTCGGTCACTTAAGGCCCTTATTAAAGGTGGATTCTTATGACCTCTTATAACCCTAAGGTGGATCCTATCCCCTTAAGACCACATCCTAATATGTCAACGTTATTAAGTTTATACTCTCACAAGTAATATAAGAAGTAGTATTTCGAATGTGACTACTTGACTGATATTACGGTAGAACACCTATGCTGCTTTAGACTTCCCATAGACAGTTGGTGAGCATGATACGGCCGCATATCAAATATAAACCAATCATGTCCCTAGTTTAGCCATTCAAGGTTCTAGAGGAAGTGGACATCCCCTGTGATTTACCTTTCTCCATTACCGCTAGGCCCAACCACTTTCAGAGAAGTAGAACCCATAAACTTACTTCGAATCTAATAGGATTGGGTTTAACCTCGTGTCATAGTATACTAAACTTGAATGGCTCATGGCACCTAGACCTCCCACACTAGTCAGACCCATTTGTGGTTGCTGGATTTGTCGGTCAGTTCTGTGCAGACTTCTACCACAAATGACGACTAACCTCGTGTCTGTGTGCCATTATTTAATAATTATATAAGCCATTCTGTATGCACACACAAGCAATAAATATATGGGGACATTTCAAATTCAAAACTTATTTTAATCGCATTTACTATGTCATTATTACGCTAATTCATTAATTACGTATGTAAGTAGAATATTTAGTACGTATAAGTTATGCTAGTTTTTCGTATGAACGAGGGAATGTTTTAACGAGGTAAAATTGTCAACTTGGTCTAATTTATGTCATAGAAGTTAATTTCCACATTCAACTGCTACATTCATGAAATAATAGCATAATTACGGATAGCAGTAATAGAAAAATACAACATACAATTAAAACTTGCATTCTAGGCTTGTAAGGATAATTCTAGTAATGAATCAAGAATAGGGTGTAAATTTCCTATATCATATATATCCATATATATATATATATATATACACATGTATGTAAATATATACTCACGTATGCATAAACATTCATTTATCTAATTTACCACATCTTATGTTGTGCATAAAAACGTTCATGTTTTACTGGCTTTAAATCTAAATACATTCGGATTATCTAATTAGAATAGAAACCCAAACTTATTCAAATAATGAATCTAATCAAATCTAAGCCTTTTTACATTACAATCAAAGATGTAGAAAAAGGGATATATCAAATATAATATAAGTATATCACCCAACTATTCTTCATCTGTTCTAAAACAAAATCTACAAACCCAATCTAAATTGACAATTCTTGCGAAACACATAAAAATAGGATATTTGGTGTTTTTGTAGTTTGATATTGTCATCATACCAGATCTCCTTAAGCATACAATTCCATATAGTAATCTACAAATATAGAATATGCCTAGGAAAATGCTAATTCCACTCATAGTGATTGGAAATGTCATAGATCTAACGTTATTGTGCCTAAATGATGTGAACTCCGATCCCTAGAGATCTATATACATAAGAATTGAATAATTAAAATTCTTGTGTGTGTGTGTGTGTATATCATGTGGTTCTAGATCTATATTCTTTAAGAAAAGATTAGAGAAAGAAGAATAGGTTTGTAGAAGAAGAAACCTACTTTTAAATTTCTCTAGAATCAATGGAGGCAGAGTAGAGGCACAAATAAAGAGAGTGGCTAGGGTTTAGGTATGGAGTCTAGAGGGTTATTTATATTTGTTTGTGTGAATAAGAACCGTCAAATTATTAAGATTTAATCATAGCTATTCATCTTTATACATTAAACCAAAAACCTAACAGACCTAGACTTATTGGGCATTCCAAACGCCAAGCGGTTGACCACCCCTCTAAAGTGCGGACAACACCCCTTTTAGTGGGGCGTTCGACTTCTTGGTCTTTGAGTCGCTCAACAAATGCTACAAAAGGCTAAAACTACTTATTACATAAAACGTTTATTCAATCAGATTATTTCTTCCGTTATGCATATTATTCTTGTCCCCTTATCCTTATCTTTTCATTTGAAATTCAAATTTATCTAAGAGAATATTATTCTTATCCAATTTATTTATCCCTTAGATATATATGTATATATGTATGTAGTATTAATTAAACCATGTATATATATATGCGCTTACTGTCGATTTCATTGAACTATAATTTCTTCATACGATCACTATTTTTTAACACACACACACACAAACACACACACACACACACACACACACATATATATATATATATATATATATGAAAATGATTCAGAATTTTGCCACGAATCCAAATAAAAGATTATTGTAGCTAAATTGTTAATGCTGTAAAATCTCATTTTTCAACATGTTTGTATTTTATTATTTAATTGCTAATTATTATCATTTATATTTTTAGGTATATTTTATGGGGTGTTACATCTCTTTTCTACGATCAATTTTCAGATAGTCTTTCATTTATTATATGATTACACTCATTTTAAATGAATCTTTTCAACATTTTGGTGGCCGTAAATGTTTTAAACTCAGGCTAATTGACGAAGTTTTTGCTTAGGTTAACCTTCAGCCTTCCGAATTGGAAGAAATTATGGAATCTTGCACTAAAATCTTTAAGTTTTGTAACAATCTGGATTTTCTGAACCAATTCAAAATTTTTATTTTAGCAATTTTAATGGATTTTAAATGATTTATTTTAAATAATAATAAAGAAAATTTTATTTTAATTGAACTTAGAATGAATAAATTTAATTTAATTATAAAAGGAACTTGAAATGGCGCGATAGTTTGAAAATTCGATTTCAATTTCAAATGAATGTATAAGAATCAAAATAAATCGTATTTCAGTACAACCAGAAATATTTGAATCTGTTTAAAAATATCTTTCCAAGGAATGTGGAAAATCCAGATTTCATAATCGGAATTGAAAGTTATTGTGATGACCCCAAACCGCGTACTGACGGCAGCAAGGGTAATATTTGGAATATAACACATAAACCGATAATGTACAAATAATACACTGGATAAAAGTTATCATCAGAGTTACACAGTATACAGGATCATACTTAGTACAAATACAGTTCAACTATACATAAATGTCTACAGCGGAAAACAAACATAATATGTACAATAGGAGTTGAACAGCATAAAATAGATAAATGATAGAATCCATCTTCAGCTCCTGCTATCCAGAAAGAGTCAAATAAAACCTGAATACAAGGCTGCCCATGTAGAAAAAGGGGCACCCGAGTTTGCAAGTGAAACAAACTACGAGTCAGTCATGGGACTGGTATGAGAAATCTACTCAACACATTTAAAATATGGCTAATCACAGGACCACGCCACTTTCGTGGAACGGGTTTACTCCATTGGATTGCCAGTGCTTTAAAAACAAATAAATCTTTTAAACATCGCAATGATTTTTATAAAAATGAAGCCATTATAAGACTCAGTTCCCATCACACAATGCAACGCAAACCGGAGGATAGAGTTTTACCTTATAATGGCCAAAATATGCTTGATACGAATAAGACAAGAGCATTTGATATTATTACTAGTGTTTATAAGTTTCAAAAACAATTTCAATCATAACTATCAATCATAGACGACATGGGTACCATATATCATGTCGCCATATATAGGTATACAATCAAAACCGCACAGTCACGTATTTGGAAATTTGATTTCCGTCATGAACCAAGGCAAAAGATAGTCCTTACCGACTTTGAGACTGTCTAGCCCGAGTCTCAGGGTCAGAGCGCATCGACCCTTGGAGCAACAGGGCCGGTCCATCGATGTGGATTAAAATTCCTGAACACTACGTTTCGCCGCCCTTTGGGGCGTAAACAAGCCAACGAATGACTCCATTGGCTTCACATAGTCACCGAGTTATCCGAGGCGCCTCGCAACAGAAACAACCACATAGGTGAAAGTAATATAAATGTCAGCTAGTTCAAGCACCGACACCACCTCTAGCTAGAAGGAAACGCATGCCCTCCCTGAGGTCCTTCTCCCGTTTCTGATTCATACCGGGGTGTGAGGTTCACGAATTCACGTTATACACAAAGCTACGCCACATAGGTGGTGCTTTGATCATCAACCACAAGACTTTGCTTTTCAACAGAAGCCCTGATCACTGCATCTTTGCAGGCCACACAGGCAATTCACACCATGCAACTGATGGCTATCAATCATACAGAACGAATTCCAATGTCAGACACACAGTCCATTTGCAAGTCCGTTCTGGGTCTAAACGAAACCGGAGGCACTATATACCTCGCAAACCCATCGATCTCCACGTACGTCTGGATGATCACCACTTATTGTCCATATTTCCGGATGCCTCCCAATCAGGACATCAGTTACCATCCAAACGAGGTGAAGATCTCCGGTCTTCAACCACCGTCTTCATCTTCGACTTCTTATCGTCGATTCAGTTATTCAGAATGGGATAAACCCGGTCTTTCTGAGCAATTCGCGTATATAAATAACTAGTGCTACACAAACACAAAATATGCCTGATTCCAATTCATTTAGTCACTAACCGTCAATCAGTAAGAAAACAATTTCCCAAATATTAACCCCGAAGTCCGAAACCAACATCAGATCAAAACCCAGGAAACCATTCGACTTAGCTAACCTTCAGTTAATTTCTAAATTTCACATTCCATATCGTTTATAATATTTTATAACGATTTATCGCTATTTTTATTTATTTTAAAATAGCCAATTTATTCAAACGATGCTTAGGGCCATAATGCGGTCGTGGCGCTGTTTTTCTTCAGATTTGATTTACACATATCTGAAAATCTAACCGTTGGATCTTCACAAATTTTATATCATTTGAAAGATCTTTTCAAAACGAACCCAACAGTTCCAGTTTTGGGAAAATCTAACGGTCGGATCTCCCGGTACAATCGTATGAAGTTTCGATTTCAAAATACGAACTACAGCGTTGTTATTCGATTTAATATATATATATATATATATATATATATATATAATCGATTCTGACGCTGTTTTTCTTCAGATTTGAATTAAACATTCCAGACAATCCAACCGTTGGATTTTCACAAAGTGGGTATCATTGGGAAGATATTTCCAAAGCGAACCCAACGGTTTCGGTTTCCGGAAAATCCGATTGTCGGATCTCCCGCACTAATCGTTTGAAATCACGGTTTTAAAACACGAACTGCAGCTTCGTTATTCGATACATTTCAATTCTATTTATATATATATATATATATATCGATTCTTTGATTTCAAAGCTATATTTTTTTCATACATTTGATAAAAATGATATTTTTATCCAACAAACATTCACTTCGACACTTCACTATTTTTAACAACTCATGTATATAGTAAAAATGTGATTTTTATTGTAAAACAATTCATTTCAAAACACGATTATTTTATATAGTTTATATAGGTAATAAAAATTTGGTTTTTATTATTAAACAATTTATTTCAAAAACACGATACCATTCAACACATGAATTTCTATTCAACGAATGAATTTCTATTCAACACATGAAGGGTTTCTATAGTTTGTATATATATAGTAAAAATGTGGTTTTTATTGTAAAATGATTTATTTCGAAACACGACTATTTTATATAGTTTATATAGGTAATAAAAATATGATTTTTATTATAAAACAATTTATTTCAAAAACACGAATACCATTCAACACATGAATTTCTATTCAACACATGAAGGTTTTCTATAGTTTGTATATACATAGTAAAAATGTGATTTTTATTGTAAAATGATTTATTTCGAAACACGACTATTTTATATAGTTTATATAGGTAATAAAAATATGATTTTTATTATAAAACAATTTATTTTAAAACACGAATACCATTCAACACATGAATTTCTATTCAACTAATGAATTTCTATTCAACACATGAACGGTTTTCTATTCAACACACGAATATAGTTTCAACACATGAAAATAATTCAACGCATGAAAATAATTTCAACACATGAAAATAATTCTAACACATGAATATTATTCAAAATTTCGGCAGCATAACGGCAGGGTAGTTAAAACTGGGGTCGTCCCTAGTACGGCTCCTCGCTCTACCTTAAAGCCTCGCAGCTTTAGACAATGGGGATTTCATGCATCTAGTTTGCACGCAGGCGGCATGTATATATTTTCCATTTCCATAAACTAATCCTATGTGGTTTCAACCAAATAATTCTCAATCACAAACGGGTATTTTTCAACCACAATCAATCAATTTCAACCACAAACAATTCTAATCAACCATTCGTAATCAACCAATTTTCACACCAATCACAACCAATAAATATCGTCCATGGTTTGTGGACGAGGGGTGTGTATATATATATATATAAGCATATTTCACTTCCATTCAACACATATATAATTTTTACAACGAATATATAACTTATACATCGAACGTACAACTTATACAACGCTTATACATGAGGTGTACAACGCGTATATAACTCATACATCGACTATATAATTTATACATCGTCGTTTTCCATATCGTTTATAATTTAGAAATATCACATTGGGTTCCACTCCACCAAAAATAGCAGAAGGCTCAGAAAAATATGCGGTCTCTTCTAGAATGTAGAAGACATCCGCACGAGTCCACTGTCTCTTGTTTCACTGAATTTCGATCACATAGCAAAAGGATGTGATTTTTAGAAGTTTGCAATGGTTTTAAAGTGTTAAAACCGTTTTAAATAAAATAAACCGTACCTTTCTAAACCTGTTCGAATCTAGGATTTCAATTATCGCAAAAACCGTGAAGCGGTGGCACGATCGGAGGGTACAGCGTTGTCGAGGGCGGAGCGAGCTTCCTGACACCGGTGGTGGTGCTTGGATCGGTGGAGGCTCTGATGAGCTACAGCCATCGACGCGGCACAACTTCAGGGCCTCGATTATCGAGGCACACAGCACAGTGGAGGGGGTAGCGGGCATGGATGTGGAGAGGAAGGAGAGGGCTTTCGAATGTGGGTGGTGGCAGGGACTATCGTCGCGTGGTGGAGGAGGAAAGGAGGAGAGAAGTTTAGAGCCAGTTTCTGCCTTCAGATCTACAGCGGACGGGGAGAGAGAATGTGAATGAAGGCCAATAGGATTTTTTTATTTCATTTTATAATTTTTAAAATCTCCAAAATACCCTCTTTCACACACGAACACCAATCCAAACTCAACGACTGCCGTCCCTAGCATTTTACCCCCATTCTGAACACAATGGGATATACTTCGTAGGCCCATTCGACTGTTTCAGTCAGTTTTCCTTCAATTTAAAATATATAACATTCAATATTTGATTTGAACGTACATTTCAATTTGACAGGGCCACAAACTGACTCAAAAAATTCCAGAAAAATAAATCTAGCTATGTTTTGACGATACGGTCCCAACAAAACTAGTTTCATCGAATTCTGAGACCGTTTGAAAAATGGCCCTTTTCTGGTCGATTCAATTTAATTGAAATCGACCAAACGCATTTTCCTTTTCCACGCTCATAAACTAGCTTCAAAAATTATAATATTTGAAACCTAGCAATAAATTAACATCCCGGATCCAACAAAAGTGGTTTCGTCGAATTCCGAGGTCGTTTGCAAAATGGCCATTTTCACGGGCTATATAAACTCCATAGCGACCTTTCTGAAAATTCATTTTGCCATAACTTTTGCTTCCCGCTATGAAACTTCGATTTTTCAGATTCTTTAGAAAGATATTCAGTAACAGATTTAAATATTTTTGGATTCGCTCAAATCCGTTTTGTTTTGCACCCGGTACGGCCAATCAAAGTTTGAATTCAAATTTTGAAACTACCGCGCCATTTCAGGCCTTGTTTATAATTAGAATTAATTATATTCGTTTTCAAATGTCGATTCAAACTTACTTTTCATTGTTATTATTTAAAATATTTATTTTAAATATTTAAAATCCACTAAAATAGCCAATTTAAATTTTTTAAATTGGTTCAGATTTTCCGGGTCGTTACAATCTCCCCCACTTCAAACTTTTCCTTCCCAAAAATGAACAAAGTCGAAAGTGGTTTGGTTAAGCAACTCTACGTTCAATCTGGCTTCCATTCTCCAACTTTTTAGTTTCTGAGAATTTTCAAATTCTTCAAAAATTTGGCTAACACCCGGAATTTTCGAAAAATTTCGCCATAACCTCCTTTGTACGGGGAGGGGTTTGAAAATTTATTGGGCTGTATTAGGTACCCAATAAATCCTATAAAGCATATACATATTTATAGTGATATATTCTGGTGTTTACAGGGGAGCGTGTATAGATAATAACTCCAAAGAATATATTCTCGTCACCCTGTCAAAGCCTGAGGGAGTGTGTATTTTTAATTGCTCTAGAGAATAAATTCTCGTTACCTCGTCCCGTGTGGGAAATAAATAATCCATGTGCCGTATCTAACAACTAGAGAGACGTGATTATTGTCAACTCCAGACCCGTGTGGGGTTTTAACTAATCTGGCAATTTATCTTTACAATTTTATATGGTCCATATCAGTCATCAGTTCAATCTGTAATATATAGTCATCGCCATACAAGCCTCTTGCTCGTATGGTAAATCTTCAACCTCGTCACACAAGCTCCAAATGCTTATGTGGTATATAATGAAGTATGCCTATCTTCAAGAAGTATGCCATGTAGTGTAGTTCAAAATTAATTGTTACTATCCTAGGGCGATATTTATTATTCCACACAGAACAACCAGCACTCCGCATCCAATGGCATTCACACGAGTTGATATAATAATATTTCGCATCCAACTCATTAAGGTTTACCTATTTTTCGGGCACGCAAGTAAATTCTTTACTCAATAGCTATCCATTTACCTGTTCAAACATATATGATGCACATGTATATATTTCTATCTATTTTTAAGCCAGTTCAATGTGTTGAGACGACCCCAAACCCCGTACTGACGGCGGCAAGGGTAATCCTTGGAATATAACACAGAAAACAGATAATAGCAAAACAGAAATAAATAAATACACCAGATAATGTACAATAGAATACACTGGATATACGTAATCATCAGAGTTACACAGTATACAGGATCATACTTAGCACAAATACAGTTCAGCTATACATAAATGTCTACAGCGGAAAACAAACATAATGTACAATAGGAGCCGAACAACATACAAGAGATAAATAATAGAATCCATCTTCAGCTCCAGCTATCCATAGAAAGCCAGCCCAAAACCTGAATACAAGGCTGCCGGTGTAGAAAAAGGGGCACCCGAGTTTGAAAGTGAAAGAAACTACGTGTCAGTCATGGGACTGGTATGAGAAATCTACTCAACACATTTAAAATATGGCTAATCACAGGACCACGCCACTTTCGTGGAACGGGTTTACTCCATTGGATTGCCAGTGCTTTAAAACAAATCATTCTTTTAAACATCGCAATGCTTTTTATAAAAATGAAGCCATTATAAGACTCAGTTCCCATCTCACAATGCAACGCAAACCGGAGGATAGAGTTTTTACCTTATAACGGCCAAAATATGCTTGATACGAATAAAACAAAAGCATTTGGTATTATTGCTAGTGTTTATATGTCTTAAAAACAATTTCAAATCATAACTATCAATCATAGGCGGCATTAATGCCCCATACCACTATGTCGCCATATATAGGTATACAATCAAAACCGCACAGTCACGTATTTGGAAATTGGATTTCCGTCATGAACCAAGGCAAAAGATAGTCCTTACCGACTTCGAGACTCGCTAGCCCGAGCCTCAGGACCCAAACTCAGGTGGGCCCTTGGAGCGACAGGGCCGGTGCACTGATGTGGATTAAAATTCCTGAACACTGCGTTTCCCCACCCTTTTGGGCATAAATGAGCCAACAAATGACTCCATCGGACCCGGAATGTCTGATCTAAACGAGGCGCCTCGCAACAGTAACAACCACATAAGTCAAATTCGTCAAGGCGTGTAACACCACTGATGCCACTTCTAACTAGAAAGAAACGCATGCCCTCCCTGAGGTCCTGCTCCCGTTTCTGGTTCATACCGGGGTGTGAGGTTCGCGAATTCACGTTGTACATAAAGCTACGCCACACAGGTTGTGCTTTGATCATCACTACAAGACTTTGCTTTTCAATAGAAGCCCTGATCACTGCATCTTAGCATGCCACACAGGCAATTCACACCGTGCAACTGATGGCTATCAATCACACAGAATAAATTCCAATGTCAAACACACTGTCCATTTGCAAGTCCGTTCTGGGTCTGAACGAAACCGGAGGCACTATATACCTCGCAAACCCATTGATCACCACGTACGTCTGGACGATCACCACTCATTATCTATATTTCAGGATGCCTCCCAATCAGGACCTCGGTTACCATCCAAACGAGGAGAAGATCTCCGGTCTTCCACCACCGTCTTCATCTTCGATTTCTTATTGCCGATTCAGTTATTCAGAATGGGATAAACCCGGTCTTTCTGAGCAACTCGCGTATATAATAAACAAGTGCTACACAAACACTGCAACACATCATTTCAATTCATTAGTCACTAACCGTCAGTCAGTAAGAGAACGATTTCCCAAATATTAACCCCGAAGGCTGAAACCAACATCAGATCAAAATCCAGGAAACCATTCGACTTAGCTAACCTTCAGTTAATTTCTAAATTTCACATCCATATCGTTTATAATATTTTATAACGATTTATCGCTATTTTTATTTATTTTAAAATAGCCAATTTATTCAAACGACGCTTGGGGCCATAACGCGGCCGTGGCGATGTTTTTCTTCAGATTTGATTTACACATATCTGAAAATCTAACCGTTGGATCTTCACAAAATTTACATCATTAGAAAGATTTTTTCAAAACGAATCCAATGGTTCCAGATTTGGGAAATTCCGACGGTCGGATCTCCTGGTATAATCGTTTGAAGTTTCGATTTCAAAATATGAACTACGGCGTCGTTATTCGATTATATATAATTATATTTATATAAATATATAGATATAATCGATTCTGGCGCTGTTTTTCTTCAGATTTGAATTAAAAATTCCAGACAATCCAACCGTTGGATCTTTACAAAGTTCGTGCCGTTGGAAAGATATTTCCAAAGCGGACCCAACGGTTGCGATTTCGGGAAAATCCGATGGTCGGATCTCCCGCACTAATCGTTTGAAATCACGGTTTCAAAATACGAACTGCAACTTCGTTATTCGATATATTTTAATTTTATTTATATATATATATCGATTCTTCGATTTCAAAACTATTCGATTTTCATACATTTGATAAAAATGATATTTTTATCTAACTGTCTTCTATTTCAACATTTCACTATTTTTAACAATTCATGTATATAATAAAAATGTGATTTTTAATGTAAAACAATTTATTTCAAAACACGATTATTTTGTATCGTTAATATAGGTGATCAAAATAGGATTTTTATTATAAAATAATTTATTTTAGAACAAGATTATTTTATATAGTTCATATTGATGATAAAAATAGGATTTTTATTATAAACTAATTTCTTTCAAAATATGAATACCATTCAACACATGAATTTCAATTCAACGAATGAATTTTGATTCAACACATGAAGGTTTTCTATAGTTTATATAAATAGATAAAAAGGTGATTTTTATATTTAAAAACACGAATACCATTCAACACTTGAATTCTATTCAACGAATGAATTTCAATTCAACACATGAAGGTTTTTTATAGTTTATATAAATAGATAAAAAGGTGATTTTATATTAAAAAAAACATGAATACCATTCAACACATGAATTCTATTCAACAAATGAATTTCAATTCAACACATGAAGGTTTTCTATAGTTTATATAAATAGATAAAAAGGTAATTTTTTATATTTAAAAACACGAATGCCATTCAACACATGAATTCTATTCAACGAATGAATTTCAATTCAACACACGAAGGTTTTCTATTCAACAGACAAACATAGTTTCAATACAGGAAAATAATTCTAACACATGAATATTATTCAAAATTTCGGCAGCATAACGGCAGGGTAGTTAAAACCGGGACCGTCCTTAGTACGACTCCTCGCTCTACCTTAAAGCCTCGCAGCTTTTGACAATGGGGAAGCATGCATCTAATTCGCACGCAGGCGGCATGTATATTTTTTTCATTTCCACAAACTAATCCTATGTGGTTTCACCAAATATTTCTCAACCACAAACAGGTATTTTTCAACCACAATCAATTAATTCCAACCACAAACAATTTCAATCAACCATTCGCTACCTATCAATTTTCACACCAATCACAACCAATAAATATCGTCCATGGTTTGTGGACGAGGGGTGTGTGTATATATATATATAGCATTTCACTTCTATTTCAACACATATATAATTTTTACAATGCATATACAACTTATACATCGAACGTACAACTTATACAACGCTTTTACAAGAGGTGTACAATGCTTATATAACTCATACATCGACTATATAATTTATATATCATCGTTTTCCATATTGTTTATAAATTAGAAATCTCACATTGGGTTCCATTCCACCAAAAATAGCAGAAGGCTAAGAAAAATATGCGGTCTCTTCTAGAATGTAGAAGACGTCCACACAGTCACGATGTTTCCTGTTTCATCGAATTTCGTTAACGTATGAAAAAGATATGATTTTTAAACGATGAACGAACTTTGCGACGGTTTTATAGTGTTGAAATCACTTCAGAAATTCAAGCCCGTACCTTTCAAAATGGGTTCGAAACTAGGTTTCCAATTTTCACCCAAACCGTAGCACGATGTCCTGATCAGACAGCACCACCTCGGAGCGCTTGGAGAGGTGCGCTGGCGCCTGAAGCAGGGAGGAGCTCGACGCAGCAGGGGCGGCGGAATCGAGGCACGAATGGCGAGACTTCGTGGACCTCGTTCTCGAAGCTAGGGCAACGATAGGTGATGCGGTTTGTTTTGATTTGAAGAGGGAGAGGAGATCTTCAAAAACCCCAACTAGAGCCTGGGCAGAAGATGAACGTGGCGGCGGCAAAAAGCCCGGGAAGTTTCGAGCTACTTTTTCCGTTTATCGGGGAGGGGGGGTTCCTGAGGATTTTTCTTTTTTTATATAAATTCAAATTGGCCAGAATATATATATTTCAAAAAATTAGGGTTTTCACAAATGAACTTCTTTTTAAACCCAACGACTGTCGTCCCTAGCGTTTTACCCCCATTTAGAACACAATGGGATATATTTCATAGGCCCATTCGACTGTCTCAGTCAGTTTTCCTTCAAATTAAAATATAAAACATTCAATATTTGATTTGAACGTACATTTCAATTTGCCAGGGCCATAAACTTATTCGAAAAATTCCAAAAAAATAAATCTAGCTATGTTTTGACGATACGGTCCCAACAAAACTAGTTTCGTCGAATTCTGAGACCGTTTGAAAAATGGCCCATTTCTGGTCGATACAATTTAACTTTAATTGACCAAAACACATTTTCCTTTGGCACGCTCACATACTAGCTTCAAAAATTATGAAATTTGAAACCTAGCAATAACTTCACATCCCGGATCCAACAAAAGTGGTTTCGTCGAATTCCGAGACCGTTTGCAAAATGGCCAATTTCACGGGCTATATAAATTCCATAGCGACCTTTCTGAAAATTCATTTGGCCATAACTTTTGCTTTCCGCTATGAAACTTCGATTTTTCAGATTCGTTAGAAAGGTATTCACAAACAGATTTAAATATTTTTGGTTTCACTCAAATCCGTATTGTTTTGCACCCGGTACAGTCCGGCAAAGTTTGAATTCAATTTTTGAAACTACCGCGCCATTTCAGGCCTGGTTTATAATTAGAATTAATTATATTCCTTTTCAATTGTCGATTCAAACTCAGTTTTCATCGTTATTATTTAAAATATTTATTTTAAATATTTAAAATCCACTATTTTAGCCAATTTAAAATTTTTAAATTGGTTCAGATTTTCTGGGTCGTTACAATCTCCCCCACTTAAAACTTTTCATCCCCAAAAAGGAACAAAGTCGAAAGTGGTTTGATTAATCAACTCTACGTTCAATTCGGCTTCCATTCTCCAACTTTTCAGTTTCTGAGAATTTTCAAATTCTTCAAAAATTTGGCTAACACCCGGAATTTTCGAAAAATTTCGCCATAACCTCCTTTGTACGGGGAGAGGTTTGGAAATTTATTGGGCCGTATTAGGTACCCAATAAATCCTAATAAGCATACACATATTTATAGTGATATATTCTGGTGTTTACAGGGGAGCGTGTATAAATAATAACTCCAGAGAATAAATTCTCGTCACCCTATCAAAGCCTGAGGGAGTGTGTATTTTTAATTGCTCCAGAGGATAAATCCTCGTCACCTCGTCCCGTGTGGGAAATAAATAGTCCATGTGCCGTATCTAATGACTAGAGAGACGTGATTATTGTCAACTACAGACCCGTGTGGGTTTTTTATTAATCTGGCAATTTTATCGTTACAATTTTATATGGTCATATCAGTCATCAGTTCAACCTGTAAAATATAGTCATCGTCATACAAGCCTCTCGCTCGTATGGTAAATCTTCCACCTCGTCACACAAGCTCCAAATGCTTAGGTGGTATATGATGAAGTATGCCTATCTTCAGAAGTATGCCATGTAATGTAGTTCAAAATTAATTGTTACTATCCTATGGCGACGTTTATTATTACACACAGAATAACCAACACTCCGCATCCAATGGCATTCACAGGAGCTGATATAATAATATTTCGCATCCAACTCATTAAGGTTTACCTATTTGTCGGGCACGCAAATAAAATCTTTACTCAATAGCTATCCATTTACCTGTTGAAACATATATAATGCACATGTATATATTTCTATCTATTTTTTAATCAGTTCAATGTGTGATTTAAATGAATAAATTCTATCATTATTCTCTTATTGATTAAATTAACTATCATTTTAATAATTTTAATTAATCAAATCTACAATCACACAACACAAACAACAATCAAATTGTTTTAATCTTTTCAAAAATATACTAATCAATTTCTATACTCTTTTAAAGTCATTCAGACTATAAAATTAAAAGTGCACATCCATGGAAAGAAAATAACAACAGAGTTGAGAACTAATTGGTAATGCAAAGTATGGTAAATGTACCTTGCACCGGAGTCAATCAGAGATATCAACTCGACACTTAGGATAGGCTTTCTGAATGCTCTCCTCAGTTTCCCAAGTACAATCTCGCGGATCTCCACTCCATTGCACTTTGACTAAGTGAACCTTCTTGTTCCTCAGCTCTTTGGTTTCTTTGCCGATAATCTTGAGCGGCTCTCTTCTCACAGCCAACTCTAGGGTAATTTCAATATCCTGTTGAGCTGCTTCTTGCACAATCAAGTCTGGATCATGAACGTGTTTTCAAAGTTGAGATATGTGAAATACATCATGCACTCCAGGCAACCAATCAGGCAATTTAACCCTATAAGCGAGATTTCCGATCCGTTCCAGAATAGGAAACGGACCAATGAATTTGGGTGTCAACTTCCTAGTTTTACCGAACCGGATAGCTCCTCTCATCGGCGATACTTTCAAATATACATAGTCGCCAACATCAAATGATATATCTCTTCTTCTCTTGTCGGCATAGCTCTTTTGTCGGCTTTGAGCTGCGAGTAATCGTTTCTTAACGAAATCGACTTTGTCGGCAGCTTCTCGGATCATATTAGGCCCAAACGCAAGTCTATTACCGGGTTCGACCCAACAAGAAGGAGATCGGCATGGTCTACCATACAATGCTTCGAATGGTGACATTGTCAGGCTCGCCTGGTAGCTGTTGTTATAAGAGAATTCAGCCAAATGTAAATGGTCTTCCCATGATCCACCGAAATCTAGAACACAAGCCCGCAATAGATCTTCTAGTATACGATTCACCCTTTTAGTCTGACCATTTGTCTGAGGATGATAAGCGGTGCTCAAGTTCAACTTTGTTCCCAGCTCTACTTGAAATGCCTCCCAGAATTTTCTAGTGAATATTGGATCTCTATCGCTCACTATACTGATCGGCACTCCGTGTAGTCTAACAATTTCCTTGAAATAAATCTACGCCAGACTCTGAGCAGTTCTGTTTGATGTGACATGTATGAAATGGGCGGTCTTCGTGAAGCGATCTACGATCACCCAAATACTGTCATTTCCTTTTCTGTTTCTGGGCAAACCATCTATGAAGTCCATGGAAATATGTTCCCACTTCCAACCTAGAACGTCTAGCGGTTGTAACAATCCAGCAAGTTTCTGTTGGTCGCTTTTAACAAGCTGGCAAGTATGGCATCCGCTAACATATATTGAAATGTCTCTTTTCATAGCCTTCCACCAGAATGTTCGTTTAAGGTCGTTATACATTTTGGCCACACCAGGATGGATACTCAGCTTGGACTTGTGACACTCGTGTAACACTTCCTTTTTGAGCTCGGGGATGCCAGGAACACAAATTCTTCCTTTCAATCTCAGGATTCCATCGTTATCTATTTGAAAACACGAGGGTTCGCCTTTCTGAATCCTTTTGATCATATCCTTAATAAAGTTATCATCCTTCCGAAGAATAGATATTTTGTCAATCAGGGAAGTCGTAATAACAAAGCTGGCGATCATTACATTCTTTCGACTCAGCGCATCGGCCACGACATTGTCTTTCCCTGGAGTGTATAGAATCTCAAAATCATATGCTGCAAGGAACTCTAGCCAACGTTGCTGCCTCAAATTTAAGTCTTTCTGGGTGAACAGATACTTCAATGACTAATGGTCTGTATACAGTTCGAATTTCTCACCCAAAAGATAGTGTCTCTAGATTTTCAAGGAGAATACGATAGCCAACAACTCAAGATCATGAGTTACGTAGTTCTTCTCGTGTGGTTTCAACTGACGGCTAGCATACGCAATCACTTGACCTCTTTGCATTAACACTGCGCCAAGGCCTTCTCTAGAAGCGTCAGTTCAGACTTTCAAGTCCTCATTGCCATCTATTATGGTTAACACTGGAGCTGTCGTTAATCTTAAATTTAGCTCTTCGAAAGCCTCTTCACTTTCTAGAGTCCATTTGAATTTTGAGTGCTTCTTTGTAAGCTTCGTTAAGTGACCAGATATCTTCGAAAAGTTTTTAACGAACTTCCGGTAATAACTAGCCAATCCGAGAAAACTGCGGACTTCTGTAGGAGTACTGGGCTGTTTCCAATTTTGAATAGCGGTGATTTTACTTGGATCCACAGCAATTCCTTCTTTTGATACGATGTGGCCCAGAAATTTCACTTCATCTTGCCAGAATATGCATTTGGACAGTTTGGCTTTCAATACATTCCATCTCAAAATTTCTAGAACCTGCTCCAGATGTTTTTCATGTTCGGCCTTTGATTTAGAGAAGATTAGAATATCGTCAATAAAAACCAGAACAAATTTATTCAGGACTCCTCTGAACACTCTATTCATCAAATCGACGAAGTATGCTGGAGCGTTACATAAGCCGAACGGCATTACTAACCACTCGTAGAATAAGTATGGACCTCTAAATGCTGTCATTGGAACACACTCTTCGACAATTCGAAGCTGATTGAAGCCTGTAGCTAGGTCCATCATTGAAAATACTTGTGCTCCATTCAGACGATCCAATAAATCATCGATTCGCGGCAATGGATATTTGTTCTTTATGGTCTGCTTGTTCAAATCACGATAATCCACACATAGCCGTAGAGTACCATCTGATTTTGGGACAAACACCACTGCTGCTCCCCAATCTGAGAAACTAGGCCTGATCAGACCCTTCCATACTAGCTGTCGTGTTTGATTGTCAAGTTTTTTTTCTCTTTTTGTAACACCCCACCTCCGCTAGGGTCACTCACAAAGGGAATGCACTAGGTTTGGTGAAGCATTATCGAGGTAAACATGCACAGAAATATTACAAGACAGAATATACACAAAACAGCGGAAGAAAAACAAATTTCATTACCTTATAAAATAAGGTCTAAAGCCTTTTACATCAGAATACATCAAAACCTGTCTTGCAATAGTAAAGAAGCATAAAACCTTTTCATAAATTATTCCCCAAAATAAAGCGTTGAAGCAGCCACAGCCAAGAGAAGACCAAGCTATACATGATGACCTTCAAGCATAAGAGGTCTGAACTAAACAACATCATTTCCTCCCTGAGAACCTGGGGGGGAAACGGAAGACAAAGAGGCGAAAGAAAATGGGGTCAGTCATAAAGACTGTTAAGTCCTATCTACTTCTAGTATAAAAACAGGTAAAGGTAACATGACATGCATAAACTGGAAGTAAACATAAGGATGACGACAAGATAGATAAGCTAAACCAAGCTAACCGGATGAACTACTGTAGCTAGATAAACTAAGGTATCATGATAAACTACGGTGTCAAGATAAATCAAGGTATCACATCGTCAGGTTTCTATCAAGTATACTATCCCAAGGTATCTATCATGTATAACATCCCACGGTATCTATCATGTATAACATCCCAAGGTATTTATCATGTATATTTGCTCTGCACCTCTCATACCAGTATTCCAACCCGCGTCGTGTGTTAACTATGAATGTCCCTTGCCTAATGTCATGTAATGGTCCATGTCAACCTAATATATAGCATATGTAGGTTTCCCCAACTCGTATGTTTCTTTCCATGTATAAGTTCAGTCCTTTGTCGTAGGCCGCACGGGTTTTCCTATGTAAATCTATACCACCTCAACTACTACCATTTTATCCTTGAAGTTGGTTTGGACTGCTACCCTTGACCTGGTAATGTTTTCTTACCATGAACTATCGCGTGTTCACTTAGGATTTATGCCACCTAGGACCACTAGGGATTATGCTACCTAATGAACGTTTCCGTAACTTGGTTTGGGTCTTAGCCACCTAGGACCACTAGGGATTATGCCACCCGTCAACCATGCCCTTTGTCCCACGTATATATCGTGAATCGTTTTCCATGTCTAGACGCACATGTATCTCAATGTGCCATCCGAGTTCCGTGCCAGGGCAAATCGAGAAATACGGAACTCGGTCGGGAGCTTTAAGTCATCTGCTGATGCAGATATCAAGGTCTGTTTTTGTTTCCGTGGCTATGGTCCCACGTGACCCCTCCCTCAACTACTGAAAGGCAATCCAAGAAAAATCATGTATGAGAACTACATCCCGGCCCCACTATAGCCCCACTTTCCTATGGGCCAACCTCACCCATGACTCGATAGCAAGAACATGGTCTGTTGGGAGTTCTCTACCTTTCCGTTCGTACACGATTGACTAAAGATGGTAGGTAGTCAGCGACGTGCTATCCAGGGCAAAAACAAGTATCGTCGACTCCACGCTAATCCATCCCAGTCTTTAGGTCGCTCGCATAGCAACCAAGGCATACTCTTGGCTCTTCTACCGCAGACCTTAACCTCTGTGAGGCCAGGTTTCATGGACCATCTGCCACCTCACAGAGGGATACCAAGAGTACCCTCACGTTCCCCGAAGCTACCGCTTCGTCACCCAGTTCGTTGGAGCTTTTATCTAAGGATTTGTTTGTTAAAATGGCTGAATGATTAATGCTGAATGCTGAATGATGATTGCTGAATGCTGAATGCTGAAAGGTAGGTGCTTAATGTTGAATGCTGATTGTTAAAATGTCGTTAGATTATGTGCTGATTGTAAATACGTTCTATTATAATATGTTGTTAGCTGCCAAATTTGCCCTTCATGGTTGATTTTGTACAAATTAGCATCTATTGCTTTTACACACAAATATAAAAAATACTCAAAATTCAATAATTTTTTTGAACATATCTAATTGTAACGCAGCACATATACGTACTGTAAGTGCAAAAGGTTTAAAATACTCATGTTTTATATATTAGCAAAGTGTAGTAGCGATATATTCAGCTGGGCAACAATGTATATACATTGCTGATAGAAGTGATTTGTTTCAAAAGGACATTCATTTCCAAAGTACATTAATAGCTGACAGCTGTTTCACGTGACAAAATACCCATTTCAAGATGAAAAAAAGGACAATTTTTTTCCAGTACACCTAGAAGATAAAGCAGCGTTTAGGTGCAGGGAGAAAATTGTTTCTTTTGTGATAAAATTGGTGTTTACTCTTCAGCATTGAAAAGAAATGTGGGGTATCCGTGTAAAAGTATCAACCTCAAATCAGCAGCTCCAATAAGCTTCTCATTTGTGCTTATTGATATTTTGCTGAATTGATCCGGTTTTGCTGATTGAACATTCCAACCAAACATGCTTAATATGCTGATTATATTAAGCATTTTCATTCAGCACTTCAAAAAGCACTTTTTTCTAAAACAAACAATACCTAAATCAGATAATTTGCTCCTCCTCTTGTGTTTAAGCGATGACCTACCGTATCGGGTTACTCATCTATCTGTGAACTGGTCCAAATCCCTTGACTAAGAATTATTACTTAGTTTCCTAAACTAAGGTTTACCACTTAGTCTCCTTTCCCGTTATCCTTGTTAATCCCGGTTTTCCACCTAGTCCCCTGAACTAGGGTTTTGTCTAATGGGTTAAGTATTGTCCTTTAAGTTCATGACTTAATCTGCCTACGAATCATGTCAAGATTTGGCTAAGTATTCAAGTCCAAGACCTAGCCCTACAAGTTGGTTAAGTATACCAAGAAGCTCGTGACTTAACCCTATTCAATCATCAAGTCAAATTGGTTAAGTATTTGTTTATCTTAACCCTATCAGATTATCGCGTTAGATTGGTTAAGCGTAGATTATCTTAACCTCATCGGATTATCGAGTCGGATTGGTTAAGTATAGGTTAACTTAACCCCATCCACTAGTCGTATTATAATGGCTAAGTATATTTAAACGGTCTTGTGACTTAACCCTATCAAGTTCTCATATTAGACTGGTTAAGTATGGTTGCTTAACCACATCAAATCATCATGTATAATTGGTTAAGTATAAGTTACTTAACCCCATTAAATTATCACGTTAAGTTGGTTAAGTATTGGTTACTTAACCTCATTGAGTTACCAAGTTTAGATTGGTTAAGTGTTTAACTTAACCCCATCGAATTACCGGGTTTAGATTAGTTAAGTGTAGGTTACTTAACCCCATCTAATTACCCTTTTTAGATTAGTTAAGTGTAGGTTACCTAACCCCATCTAATTACCGTGTTTAGATTAGTTAAGTCTAAGTTACTTAACCCCATCTAATTACCAAGTCGGATTAGTTAAGTGTAAATTACTTAACCCCATCCCCTAATTGTCTTATATGGTTAAGTGTCATTAAGAAATCAAGTCCGGTTCCACTTAACCTACCCATTCGTGTCATATCGGTTAAGTGTCATTAGTCAAAATTACTTAACCTTTTCATGTGGCATTAATTAGATTAATGCACCCCAACCTCTCACATTAGACTTTGTTGCGGTTACTAGTTAAGCCGGGCGGGTCCGGGTAGATTTACACCACAACCTAGTCTAACCTCGGGTTTTAAGTGCTATATGACCAACTACTCACATTGGGTCCTATTGTTTGTAGCCACTAGTTAAGCCGGGCGGGTCCGGGTAGATTTATGCTACAAACTCAACCCAACCTTGAGTTGGCCACTTTCATGTTTGGTCTAGTGTCATATTACACCTACAACCCATACGTGTCTAGTTTCAAGTCCCATGTTTACCCCACATGTCATGTCTCCATTTAGGTGTATCATGAGTGTCATATTTTCATGAAATCCCATGTCAAATGATCATGTCATAATCACGCTCGTCTAACCTAACCCAAATCGTGTTTCCAACCCAAGTAAAACGAGTCAACATAGTAAGGATACCATGCTACATATTGGCCTCAAAACATGCACGATGCCAAAAAGGGATTGGCCACAAACATGCATAGTATCATAAGGGAATTTGGCCACAAACATGCATAGTATCCTAAAGGAATTTGGCCACAAACATGCATAGTGTCATAAAGGAATTTGGCCACAAACATGCATAGCATCATAAGGGAATTTGGCCACAAACATGCATGGTATCATAACGGGTTTGGGTTCATTTACATGCATAAGCCCCAATGTCAAGTCTTTGCCAATGTTTCACAAGTCAAATGGTTCCCAAAGGTTCATGCTAACATTCCATAGATAAAGATTCAAATTTGCAAGATATACTAGGTTAAACATAACATGAGTGGCATGATTAAGTCGCTAAAACTTAGCCCTAGGTCATAGATCATAGAAAAGGGGCAAAATTAGGTTCACATAGGCTAGCACACTTATGTTTCATCACATTTTATTCCATGTCACATTAGAACCACCGTTAGAATCTACAAGTAGCTAGAACTTACATAGCGAGGCTTAGGGAAAGATCATGAATCGTCTTGACCAAGAAAGGTGGCTCCTTTGTTGAAGAATCGTCATGAAACTTGCATAGCAACGTTGATTCACTCCCTTGATTTGATGTAGCAAGCTAGCACCTTTGATTCAGATCCGATTTGAATGCATGAGCTCTTGGAGTTGGAGATGGAGGTCATGATCAAGATAGATTTTGGCGACACTTCGTGGCATGAGTGATTTGTGAGGGTTTAGGGTAGGCTTAGGGGTCTTTTTATAGAGATTAGGAGTAGTTTAGGCCCTTAAATTAACCCTAGGATAGATCTGAGCCTTTAAAATCCATCACAAGCCTCCAACCATTTCTTGAGGAACAAGTCAGGTGCACCAAGGCCAAACTGGCCGACCACCCAAGTCGATAGGGGTGTCGACTGGGCAGTCGACACCACCTGGGGTGTGTCGACTCCCAAGTCAACTCCCCAGTCGACTTAGGGGTGGCGGGAATTTTTCCCGCCTCTTCTGCTTGGCTGAATTTGAAATCTGAATTCAAATTTGAACTGTTTTTGAACTTGAAATTTTCTGAAAACTTTGACGGGCCATAACTTGGTCATACGGACTCCGATTTTCGAAAACTCGGACTCTATTTCGCGTATTTTTCCGAGACGAACCCAATGGCATTGCCCGTTTCCCTTGATTCAGATTTTATAATTAAATTCTGCCTTGATTCTCGTCTTAGCATGTTGTAAAAATCCGGGTTGTTACATTCTCCCCAACTTAAAGGATTTCTTCCCCGAAATCTCCAAGTTAGGAAGAACGTATCCTACCATCCATCATCGATCTACTCAAAACATCATCCACAGGCAACCATGGTCCTTAAAAGACTCCTAATGCTTTATGAACACATGCAGAAAGTGTGTGTATATGTTCCTTAGCTAATGCTAATGATCAGGCCTGAATGATCTTTCTAATGCAAGATATGTTTAGTGCCATGAGTCCAACATGTATGCAGATAGTCCTAGTCATATAAACACTACATGTGTGCACAAACATTCATTCATATGCAACATCCGCATGACAATACATTAACTTTCAAACAAGTATAAATACTCGTGCATATGCAATGCAAAATGTGAGTGTGTCAATCTAGTATCTAACGTGTATTCGTGCATCCACGAGCAACCACTTGCAACCATTTGCAACCATATCAATCATAACATGTTTCAAATACATGTTTACATCCATAGAGTTCTACCTAAGGTTCCCAAGATAGGACCGAGAAGATAAACAAGACAAACTTCTTACGGGGTTTGCAACAGAAACAGGACCGAGAGGATATTCACCAAGCGATAGCATGCAAGCAAGCTCTACAGGAGAATCAGGGATCAACGATATACTCTTAAAAAGAGACATGATGCGCGCGTCTAAGCCGCATTTCCTTGAGTTTAATTCCATTGTGCCTTGACCGCCTTTGACTTCATGATTTCGTAGCTCCTTGATTCCTATTTCCAAGGTATGAGTCGGAACTCATTTCACTGTCGCCTCTCGTTTCACTTCCACTTATTCTTTCCCTAGTATGCTCGGCCCAAACATATCTGTGTACTCATGCAAGCTCTCCAAAATTCACTAGTGAATTCTGGATCTCGTTTACCGATGCCAATCCATGTTACCACGTGCACTTACTAGGGTGATTCCTATAACCCATGCTTAAGCGGAATGTACCATCCGCCTTATTGGCGAACGTTACTCGATCGGATCAGAGATTTCCGATAAATGCATCAAGAGATTCTAGGTAACTGACCATGACAAAACCCAAAGGTTATACGAGACTTCGAGGGATTACCAAGGCAAGTTAAGAGTTTGACTACCCTCTTTTCAAAATTGAGGATGGTATCCCTTACTGGATAACCACTTTCCCCTAGAATCCATCCATAGCCCAACAAGTCTTGAATAAATGGACCGATCTTCCAACAAGATTTGGGACAAAAAATGAGATCCTCTACCATGCTAGTACTAAGGTGCAGAGACTTAACTATCGAGGCAGACTTAAGTGATGCGATGATCAAAACAAAGTCTAGACGGGACGATAGAAGAGAAAGGCTAATCCTTTAACAGGAACGGTACCATTCCCCTTAGGTACGCTAGAAATGAGAGCATACAATTGCCCTCTCGCTGATCTGGTCCTTATCTTCCTTTGTGGATCAAGCCATACCAACAAGTTGCTTATTCTTAAGCCCGTGTCCTTTATCCTTGCTCTTATTATCCCTTCTTATAACTTGGGTAACAGGTCTCTGAAGAACTTCCTCCATCGCACGGGAAAACACTTATGTAGCTAAACAAGGATTAGTCGCAGTTAAAACTACTGTGACTATAGATGGAGGAAAGAAAGGAAAAGAGGTTCAGTCAAGGAAACAAAGGATAGTGCTAATGGCTTTTGAGGAATAGCCTTTAAAAACTTTTCTTGAAAAATGCTTCTTTGTAAATGGTTTCTCAAATAGTTTTCAGAAGGTTTTAAAATTTTTTGCCCAGTCCGGTAACCTTCTGCTCTGATTCCAAATATAACACCCCACCTCTGCTAGGGTCACTCACAAAGGGAATGCACTAGGTTTGGTGAAGCATTATCGAGGTAAACATGCACAGAAATATTACAAGACAGAACATACACAAAACAGCGGAAGTAAAACAAATTTCGTTACCTTATAAAATAAGGTCTAAAACCTTTTACATCAGAATACATCAAAACCTGTCTTGCAATAGTAAAGAAGCATAAAACCTTTTCATAAATTATTCCCCAAAATAAAGCGTTGAAGCAGCCATAGCCAAGAGAAGACCAAGCTATACATGATGAACTTCAAGCATAAGAGGTCCGAACTAAACAACATCATTTCCTCCCTGAGAACCTGGGGGGGGGGGAACGGAAGACAAAGAGGCAAAAGAAAACGGGGTCAGTCATAAAGACTGGTAAGTCCTATCTACTTCCAGTATAAAAACAGGTAAAGGTAACATGACATGCATAAACTGAAAGTAAACATAAGGATGACGAAAAGATAGATAAGCTAAACCAAGCTAACCGGATGAACTACTATAGCCAGATAAACTAAGGTATCATGATAAACAACGGTGTCAAGATAAATCAAGGTATCACATCGTCAGGTTTCTATCAAGTATACTATCCCAAGGTATCTATCATGTATAACATCCCACGGTATCTATCATGTATAACATCCCGAGGTATTTATCATGTATATTTCCTCTGCACCTCTCGTACTAGTATCCCAACCCGCGTCATGTGTTAACTATGAATGTCCCTTGCCCAATGTCATGTAATGGCCCATGTCAACCTAATATATAGCATATGTAGGTTTCCCCAACTCGTATGTTTCTTTCCATGTATAAGTTCAGTCCTTTGCCGTAGGCCGTACGGGCTTTCCTATGTAAATCTATACCACCTCAACTACTACCATTTTATCCTTGAAGTTGGTTTGGACTGCTACCCTTGACCTGGTTATGCTTTCTTACCATGAACTATCGCGTGTTCACTTAGGATTTATGCCACCTAGGACCACTAGGGATTATGCTACCTAATGAACGTTTCCGTAACTTGGTTTGGGTCTTAGCCACCTAGGACCGCTAGGGATTATGCCACCCGTCAACCATGCCCTTTGTCCCACGTATATATCGTGAATCGTTTTCCATGTCTAGACGCACATGTATCTCAATGTGCCATCCGAGTTCCGTGCTAGGGCAAATCGAGAAATACGGAACTCGGTCAGGAGTTTTAAGTCATCTGCTGATGCAGATATCAAGGTCTGTTTTTGTATCCGTGGCTATGGTCCCACGTGACCCCTCCCTCAACTACTGAAAGGCAATCCAAGAAAAATCATGTATGAGAACTACATCTCGGCCCCACTATAGCCCCACTTTCCTATGGGCCAACCTCACCCATGACTCGATAGCAAGAACATGGTCTGTTGGGAGTTCTCTGCCTTTCCGTTCGTACATGATTGACTAAAGTTGTTAGGTAGTCGGCGACGTGCTATCCAGGGCAAAAACAAGTATCGTCGACTCCACGCTAATCCATCCCAGTCTTTAGGTCGCTAGCATAGCAATCAAGGCATACTCTTGGCTCTTCTACCGCAGACCTTAACCTCTGTGAGGCTAGGTTTCATGGACCATCTGCCACCTCACAGAGGGATACCAACACGTCCCCCGAAGCTACCACTTTGTCACCCAGTTCGTTGGAGATTTTATCTAAATCAGATAATTTGCTCCTCCTCGTGTGTTTAAGCGACGACCTACCGTATCGGGTTACTCATCTATCTGTGAACTGGTCCAAATCCCTTGACTAAGAATTATTACTTAGTTTCCTAAACTAAGGTTTACCACTTAGTCTCCTTTCTCGTTATCCTTGTTAATCCCGGTTTTCCACCTAGTCCCCTGAACTAGGGTTTTGTCTAATGGGTTAAGTTTTGTCCTTTAAGTTCATGACTTAACCTGCCTACGAATCATGTCAAGATTTGGCTATGTATTCAAGTCTAAGACCTAGCCCTACAAGTTGGTTAAGTATACCAAGAAGCTCATGACTTAACCCTATTCAATCATCAAGTCAAATTGGTTAAGTATTTGTTTATCTTAACCCTATCAGATTATCGTGTTAGATTGGTTAAGCATAGATTATCTTAACCTCATCGGATTATCGAGTCGGATTGGTTAAGTATAGGTTAACTTAACCCCATCCACTAGTCGTATTATAATGGCTAAGTATATTTAAACGGTCTTGTGACTTAACCCTATCAAGTTCTCATATTAGATTGGTTAAGTATGGTTGCTTAACCACATCAAATCATCATGTATAATTGGTTAAGTATAAGTTACTTAACCCCATTAAATTATCATGTTAAGTTGGTTAAGTATTGGTAACTTAACCTCATTGAGTTACCAAGTTTAGATTGGTTAAGTGTTTAACTTAACCCCATCGAATTACCAGGTTTAGATTAGTTAAGTGTAGGTTACTTAACCCCATCTAATTACCGTGTTTAGATTAGTTAAGTGTAGGTTACTGTTAGACCGAAATTTGGGCCTAACACCCAAACTCTATGTGAAATCCTCACAAATCACAGACTACAAATAAAAAGCAGTAAAAACAGGGAACACACGAGATTTTTATAGTGGTTCGGCTCAATCCAAGCCTACATCCACTTTATAGTTTCTCATATCCTGAGGAATTACGATTACAATGGTATCTCACAATCCGTGAGATTTGATTATACACAATAGCCTTATGTTGTAATGAAGAAGAGGAGAAAAGAGATTGAATTTATGCACAATAGTCTCGTGTTTGATTGAGTTGAGGAGTACCCAAAGTCCTTGAATACTTGGTAATGGAAGTCGGGAGGTGTTAGTGCCGAAAAAGTCCCTTGAAATGACCATCTCGTGGTGTATTTATAGGCGTAGAGGAGCTGCTGGGAGCTCTGATCCGGGTCGGATCGGGTGTGACGTGGTGAGCGGAGAGGACATCTCGGAGAGAGTGGAGAAGTGGTCTTCAGATCGTGCTAGGACAGGTGTAAGCCGATCCGGATTAATAGGAGGTAGTTACTCCTTGAGAAGCGGTCAAACTTGCTGCGTCTGAGCAGGTACAAGGGGATCGGTTCGGGTCCGACCCGAACCGAGCTGGTGTCTTCAATCCGAAGACTTCATATGCCAGGTTAGTGCGATGGAGGTCGGATCGGTTCTGCTCCGAACCGAACCGAGGAGGAGGCTCCGAACCGAACCGAGGAGGAGGCTCCGAACCGGAGTTATGATGTATACTTCTGAGCTGAGTGCAAGCCGGGTCGGGTTCTGATAGTCCGATCCGAACCGAGGTGAGATGGAATCCAAGTTTGAGCATCTTCGAAGTGTGGAGTCGGAACGGGTCCGATCCGATCCGAGAGGTCAAGCCAATTTCCAAATTCCAAGTTTCCGGTTCTGCATGCGTTCACGGAAACGGGCATAACTTTCAAACCGTAAGTCCGTTTTAGCCAAACGAAAGCTCAAACTGAAGCTAATTCAGAGATCTACAAGAGTTACAGAGCTGAGCTCTATAATCGCTGTTTTCGGGCCCAAAAAAGGTCATCTGGTAGGAGTTTCGGGCCATTCTTTGTTTGTGATGCGATTTCAACCAAATCACTTCATGTCTTCTGACGATATTCCCAACGCTGGAACGTATTGTTGATCAGAGATTTCATGTGTGACTGCTTTGACTAAAAAGCGGGTCAACATTTTGCCCCTCAGAACATATCTTGCTGAATGAAGGAAGATGTGTTCTGGATAATCCGAGGCCACGCCGGGCCTGCCAGCTGCAAGTATAATCCATACCTGCAAAGAAAAGAGAGCAGAAAGGTGTATCAAATCCTGACAAAACTAATTACACTTTCGAGCATGAACCATGCTTGGGCGTTTGTTTGAGCATAAACCATACTCAAGACACGTTCGAATCATCCTGCCAAAACCTGACGAAGGACCTAACCTTCCGGGTACAAGCCATACCAGGAAGTTCAAACTGAGCATAAGCCATACCCAAGTTTTATTGAGTTCCTTTGCCAAATCCTGACAAAACAATAAGCCGTTCCAGAGTATAATCCATACTTAAGAGTCCTAGTGAGTACAATCCATACCCATGTCGGGATAGAGCTATGCTTGCCAAGACCTGACAAGACAGTCTGTCCCTAAGCATAATCCATGCCTAGGGGTCCGAGATAAGTATAAGCCATACTTTAGTTGAGATTGAGAATCCTGCCACAACCTGACAAGATGCTTAAATTGCCAAACATAATCCATGCTCGGAAAGTCCTTCCTTATTCAATTCAAAGTACAAAACCAAAGCAAATCCTGATTGGTTTGTCATCGAGTGCAGAGCACGTTTTGGAGCTAAATCCTAACCCCGAACGTATGTACTCCGATTTAGCCAATCGGAAAACCTAAAGAAAGTAAAGAAACATATCTTAAATCCTAAGAAATGCTGAAAACGCAGAGTGATCCAATCCAGATCAGTTGATGACGAGCCGATGAGAGCTCGTTCCAGGGTCATTCCCTCTCCGGGGAGCAGGTGGTGGCAGCACAGGTATAGGTGATGTTGGTTGTTTCACATATTCGGGTAGCTCTCCACGTCTAATCCGTTCCTCAATCAGATCTCGCAAGTGTCTACAGTCATTTGTGTCATGACCGTTCATATCGTGAAATATGCAATATTTCCCAGAATCGCGTTCTCTTTGTGATGGCTCCCTCCTGGGAGGCTTTGGATAGGAGACGTCACCGTTTGTGTTCACGTAGATGTCAGTTAGTGACGAATTGAGTTCTGTGTACTTTTCATATCTGGGCCCTCTCCGGGGCTGAGCGTTGCGGTCATTCTTGACGGCAGCTTTTCCTTTGCCTTTGTCAGAATCAGACGGTTCTTCATCTTTGAGCATGTTAACATCGAGAACTTTCTTCTCGGAGGTTACGTCTTCTTCACGCAAAAACCTATCCGATTCAAGATAGAATTCGCTGAGATTCCTTGGTGGGTCTCGGTACAAGGACTTCTTGAACTCCGAGTTGTCTAGAACGCCGGATACTGCCGCCATCAATACCATAGATGGCTCAGGCCGATCAACTGATGCTGCTGCAATGTTGAATCTTTCCAGAAATGATCGCAGAGTTTCTTTGGGTCTCTGCTTGATTGTAGTGAGTGACATGACATTTTTGGGTCGAGCGATATGGACCCGAAACTGTTCAATAAAGCGAGCGACCAACATGTTCCTGCTGTTGATCGATTCAGATTCCAGCTGCCGAAACCACATAGCAGCAATATCAATCAAAAAGAGAGGGAAGCACTTTGCCATGACGTTTTCCGACGCCGATTGAACTTCCATATGTCGTTTATAGCGCATTAGGTGCACAGTAGGATCTGCCCTGCCGTTGTAGGGTTCCAGTTGTGGAAGTTTGAAATCCGGAGGATTGCGGGAATTCCTAATTTCCTGTGTGAATGGATTGTGATTGACATCATCCATGTCATTCTGATAAGTGCGGCCTCTCGAGAGGCATTCAATGAGGTTGGCGAGCCGATCGCCTTCAAAGAGTTGTTGCAAGCTGCTAAAGCCAGAGCTGGTGCCCCCAGCGTTGAGTTCAGAAGAGTGTGGAAGAGTATAAGGAGCTTGGCAGGTCATCCGGTTCGGTTCGGAGGTGCCCCCTTGCTGCGGTTCGGAGAAGCGAGGGAGGTCATGGAGAGGTGCACGGTTCGGATCGGAGGGGCCGATCCGAACAGGTTCGCCTGTTCCGAACCGGGGAGCTTGATGTTGAATTTGTGTGGTATTTCCGACCCGAACCGGTGCGGATGTAGGTCGAACAGGAGCGAAGCCTTGATTTCCAAAGGGGAGGCTGCTGCCCCCAGGCTCATGCAGGGTTGCTATTCGGATCGGGTCCGAACCGATCCGGTGGGGAATGTCTCCCATTTCCATCTGCGTTGAATTCAGATTTAGGCCCTCGGTTCGGATCGGATCCGAACCGGTCCGGTTTGTAGCTGCTGCTGGGGCTATTTCCGTGCTATTTCCAGCGAATTGTGTGTTGCCACTCGGCCTACCTTCCATCCGAGCGAAGAATTGGTCGATCATCTCCTGTTGTTTGCGGAGGAGATCATCTTGCCTAGCCATCTGGGTTCTCAATTCATCGAGAACGCCATCCATTTCATCTCTGGTTAAGTATGCTGATGGATTTTCATGAGAGGAAGCCTCCTGGCTTGCCTCGTTCCTTGTGCCTTCAGTGCCAACATCCTCAGCACGAGAGAAGGTTCCGTCTTTCTTTCGCTTGACCATTGATCCAATAGCCAAATAATCCGCTTCCGTTCAAGCTAGTAGAAGAAGTTGTATCGTGTACCCCCCTACCTGGCGCGCCAAAATGTTAGACCGAAATTTGGGCCTAACACCCAAACTCTATGTGAAATCCTCACAAATCACAGACTACAAATAAAAAGCAGTAAAAACAGGGAACACACGAGATTTTTATAGTGGTTCGGCTCAATCCAAGCCTACGTCCACTTTATAGTTTCTCATATCCTGAGGAATTACGATTACAATGGTATCTCACAATCCGTGAGATTTGATTATACACAATAGCCTTGTGTTGTAATGAAGAAGAGGAGAAAAGAGATTGAATTTATGCACAATAGTCTCGTGTTTGATTGAGTTGAGGAGTACCCAAAGTCCTTGAATACTTGGTAATGGAAGTCGGGAGGTGTTAGTGCCGAAAAAGTCCCTTGAAATGACCATCTCGTGGTGTATTTATAGGCGTAGAGGAGCTGCTGGGAGCTCTGATACGGGTCGGATCGGGTGTGACGTGGTGAGCGGAGAGGACATCACGGAGAGAGTGGAGAAGTGGTCTTCAGATCGTGCTAGGACAGGTGTAAGCCGATCCGGATTAATAGGAGGTAGTTACTCCTTGAGAAGCGGTCAAACTTGCTGCGTCTGAGCAGGTACAGGGGGATCGGTTCGGGTCCGACCCGAACCGAGCTGGTGTCTTCAATCCGAAGACTTCATGTGCCAGGTTAGTGCGATGGAGGTCGGATCGGTTCTGCTCCGAACCGAACCGAGGAGGAGGCTCCGAACCGAACCGAGGAGGAGGCTCTGAACCGGAGTTATGATGTATACTTCTGAGCTGAGTGCAAGCCGGGTCGGGTTCTGATAGTCCAATCCGAACCGAGGTGAGATGGAATCCAAGTTTGAGCATCTTCGAAGTGTGGAGTCGGAACGGGTCCGATCCGATCCGAGAGGTCAAGCCAATTTCCTAATTCCAAGTTTCCGGTTCTGCATGCGTTCACGGAAACGGGCATAACTTTCAAACCGTAAGTCCGTTTTAGCCAAACGAAAGCTCAAACTGAAGATAATTCAGAGATCTACAAGAGTTACAGAGCTGATCTCCGTAATCGCTGTTTTCGGGCCCAAAAAAGGTCATCTGGTAGGAGTTTCGGGCCATTCTTTGTTTGTGATGCGATTTCAACCAAATCACTTCATGTCTTCTGACGATATTCCCAACGCTGGAACGTATTGTTGATCAGAGATTTCATGTGTGACTGCTTTGACTAAAAAGCGGGTCAACAGTTACCTAACCCCATCTAATTACCGTGTTTAGATTAGATAAGTCTAAGTTACTTAACCCAATCTAATTACCAAGTCGGATTAGTTAAGTGTAAATTACTTAACCCCATCCCCTAATTGTCTTATATGGTTAAGTGTCATTAAGAAATCAAGTCCGGTTCCACTTAACCTACCCATTCGTGTCATATCGGTTAAGTGTCATTAGTCAAAATTACTTAACCTTTTCATGTGGCATTAATTAGATTAATGCACCCCAACCTCTCACATTAGACTTTGTTGCGGTTACTAGTTAAGCCGGGCGGGTCCGGGTAGATTTACACCACAACCTAGTCTAACCTCGGGTTTTAAGTGCTATATGACCAACTACTCACATTGGGTCCTATTGTTTGTAGCCACTAGTTAAGCCGGGCGGGTCCGGGTAGATTTATGCTACAAACTCAACCCAACCTCGAGTTGGCCACTTTCATGTTTGGTCTAGTGTCATATTACACCTACAACCCATACGTGTCTAGTTTCAAGTCCCATGTTTACCCCACATGTCATGTCCCCATTTAGGTGTATCATGAGTTTCATATTTTCATGAAATCCCATGTCAAATGATCATGTCATAATCACGCTCGTGTAACCTACCCCCAAATCGTGTTTCCAACCCAAGTAAAACGAGTCAACATAGTAAGGATACCATGCTACATATTGGCCTCAAAGCATGCATGATGATAAAAAGGGATTGGCCACAAACATGCATAGTATCATAAGGGAATTTGGCCACAAACATGCATAGTATCATAAAGGAATTTGGCCACAAACATGCATAATATCATAAAGGAATTTGGCCACAAACATGCATAGTATCATAAGGGAATTTGGCCACAAACATGCATGGTATCATAAGGGGTTTGGGTTCATTTACATGCATAAGCCCCAAAGTCAAGTCTTTGCCAATGTTTCACAAGTCAAATGGTTCCCAAAAGTTCATGCTAACATTCCACAGATAAAGATTCAAACTTGCAAGATATACTAGGTTAAACATAACATGAGTGGCATGATTAAGTCGCTAAAACTTAGCCCAAGGTCATAGATCATAGAAAAGGGGCAAAATTAGGTTCACATAGGCTAGCACACTTATGTTTCATCGCATTTTATTCCATGTCACATTAGAACCACCGTTAGAATCTACAAGTAGCTAGAACTTACACAGCGAGGCTTAGGGAAAGATCATGAATCGTTTTGACCAAGAAAGGTGGCTCCTTTGTTGAAGAATCGTCATGAAACTTGCATAGCAACGTTGATTCACTCCCTTGATTTGATGTAGCAAGCTAGCACCTTTGATTCCGATCCGATTTGAATGCATGAGTTCTTGGAGTTGGAGATGGAGGCCATGATCAAGATAGATTTTGGCGGCACTTCGTGGCATGAGTGATTTGTGAGGGTTTAGGGTAGGCTTAGGGGTCTTTTTATAGAGATTAGGAGTAGTTTAGGCCCTTAGATTAACCCTAGGATAGATCTGAGCCTTTAAAATCCGTCACAAGTCTCCAACCATGTCTTGAGGAACAAGTCAGGTGCACCCAGGCCAAACTGGCCGACCACCCAAGTCGACAGGGGTGTCGACTGGGCAGTCGACACCACCTGGGGTGTGTCGACTCCCAAGTCGACTCTCCAGTCGACTTGGGGGTGGCGGGAATTTTTCCTGCCTCTGCTGCTTGGCTGAATTTGAAATCTGAATTCAAATTTGAACTGTTTTTGAACTTGAAATTTTCTGAAAACTTTGACGGGCCATAACTTGGTCATACGGACTCCGATTTTCGAAAACTCGGACTCTATTTCGTGTATTTTTCCGAGACGAGCGCAATGGCATAGCCCGTTTCCCTTGATTCATATTTTATAATTAAATTCTGCCTTGATTCTCGCCTTAGCATGTTGTAAAAATCCGGGTTGTTACACTTTTAAGGACATTCTTCGAATAGCGTGAATTACCGGCCTTGCATTCGGAATCAAAGCAATCTTGAAATCTATTTCTCTCTGCGGAGGTAAGCGAACAACTTCTTCGTACACATCCGCATTGTTCTTGATGACAGGAATGTCTTTTACGAAGTTGGGAATATTCTCTGTGACTTCGGGGATATTTTCTATTTGAACCGGAGAAACATCCAAAGCTGCCCAAAAGTCTTTTCTATTAGAATTATGACCTTCATAGGGAATGGTTATATAATCACCTGATTTAATCTTCGCCCTAACGATTCTGTCGGCGCATTTAACCTCAGCTTCATACTTGGTCAGCTAGTCTAACCCCAAGATAAGATCAAACTCTATAAAATTCATGACGACCGCGATGGTAGGAAACCGATAAAGAGAAAAAGAAACCGGCACTCCACAAACCCAACTGAGATCAATGGAACCCCCAGCCGGATTCTGGACGGTCATTGGTTCCTTGAGCTTCTTCAAATTCAAATCCAGCTTCTTAGCTGCATTCTTTGCAATAAAGCTTCGCGACGCGCCTATGTCAAATAGTACTTTAACAGGAATATCTTTGACAGTAAGCGTGCCTTCTAAAACATCTGGGCTTTCCTGACTAGCTGAGGGCTCAGAAGTTTCTGCCAATTCATTTACCTGAGCTTCTTTGGTCGTTTTTAATAGCCGGCAATCTTGCATTACATGATCAAACTGATGGCATTGATTGCACCTTTTCTTCCATTGAAAATCCTTCTTTGATTTAGATCCACTCTTTCTTCGTTTGTTCCAAGATTTGCAACTTATCGCCAAATGTCCTTTTCTATTGCAACTTGAGCACATGGCGGTCGTTATTGGTTCGTTCCCAGATTCAACCCTTTTTCTCTTGGCATTGGGCTTCTTACTGACCTCAGACCTCGTACTGGCTTCAGGAATATCAGTTTTCGCCTCCACTTTGTTACTCGAGCCGACTTCCTCTTCGTCGCGCAACATACCTTTCTTATGGAGGTCTTCTTATTGATAAACCATATAAATCATTTCAGAAAAAGGAAGCTTCACATTCCTCATCACACTATTCTGATATTTTCTTTGCAGGCCATGAACAAATCTCAGATTCTCCCTCTTTGGATCTTGAATCAGATGAGGAGCAAAGTGAGAAAGTTCGTTGAATTTCTTATGATATTCTGTGACGGTCATATCACCTTGTATCAGATAAGAAAATTCATCACATAATCGCTCCGTCACTTCAGGAGGAGTAAATCTTTCTAGGAAAATCTCTTTGAATCTATCCCAGGTGATATCACCTTCTGGATTATCTTTGATGATTGTTTCCCACCAGATTAAAGCTTCTTCTTTGAGCGCCCAAGATGCTACTAATCTTTTCTGACCATCTCTCAACTGGATACGCTCAAATATTCTTTCTACAGAGCTCACCCAAGCTTGAGTTTGAATAATAGATTCATTGCCCGAGAACTGTGCTCCGTTCAGATTTCGATATCTCTTTAATAGAGCCTCTAGATCGGGTTCTGCAATTCTCCTGTTTCTGACACTCATTTTTCTAGTACTTCTGCAAATGGCAGATCAATTGTCAGGTCACAGAGAAGATATTTCAAAATATAGAGATAAATACTTGAATGTAAATGTGTCTACTGGGGTGTATTTCATTCTACTTTACTCATACTAGGATATTACTGATCCTATCTGTATTGAGTTACTCGTCCTAGAACACTACTGATTCTATTTCTGACGAGTTCGTTAATATGTTATATTCCAGAACTAAGATTAACCAAAGCTCTGATACCAAATGTGACGACCCCAAACCCCGTACTGACGGCGGCAAGGGTAATCCTTGGAATATAACACAGAAAATAGATAATAGCAGAACAAAAATAAATAAATACACCAGATAATGTACAATAGAATACACTGGATAAACGTAATCATCAGAGTTACACAGTATACAGGATCATACTTAGTACAAATACAGTTCAGCTATACATAAATGTCTAAAGCAGAAAACAAACATAATGTACAATAGGAGCTGAACAGCATAAAAAGAGATAAATAATAGAATCCATCTTCAGCTCCAGCTATACAGAGAAAGCCAGCCCAAAACCTGAATACAAGGCTGCCCGTGTAGAAAAAGGGGCACCCGAGTTTGAAAGTGAAACAAACTACGAGTCAGTCATTGGACCGGTATGAGAAATCTACTCAACACATTTAAAATATGGCTAATTACAGGACCACACCACTTTCGTGGAACGGGTTTACTCCATTGGATTGCCAGTGCTTTAAAACAAATCATTCTTTTAAACATCGCAATGCTTTTTATAAAAATGAAGCCATTATAAGACTCAGTTCCCATCACACAATGCAACGCAAACCGGAGGATAAAGTTTTTACCTTATAACGGCCAAAATATGCTTGATACGAATAAAACAAAAGCATTTAATATTATTGCAAGTGTTTATATGTTTTAAAAACAATTTCAAATCATAACTATCAATCATAGACGGCATTAATGCCCCATACCACTATGTCGCCATATATAGGTATACAATCAAAACCGCACAGTCACGTATTTGGAAATTGGATTTCCGTCATGAACCAAGGCAAAAGATAGTCCTTACCGACTTCGAGACTCTCTAGCCCGAGCCTCAGGACCTAGACTCGGGTGGGCCCTTGGAGCGACATGGCCGGTCCACCGATGTGGATTAAAATTCCTGAACACTGCGTTTCCCCGCCCTTTGGGGCATAAATGAGCCAACGAATGACTCCATCGGACCCGGATCGTCCGATCTAACCGAGGCGCCTCGCAACAGTAACAACAACATATGTCAAACTCGTCTGGGCATGTAAAACCACTGACGCCACTTCTAACTAGAAAGAAACGCATGCCCTCCCTGAGATCCTGCTCCCGTTTCTGTTTCATACCGGGGTGTGAGGTTCGCGAATTCACGTTGTACACAAAGCTACGCCACACAGGCTGTGCTTTGATCATCTCCACAAGACTTTGCTTTTCAACAGAAGCCCTGATCACTGCATCTTAGCATGCCACACAGGCAATTCACACCGTGCAACTGATTGCTATCAATCACACATAATAAATTCCAATGTCAGACACATAGTCCATTTGCAAGTCCGTTCTGGGTCTGAACGAAACCGGAGGCACTATATACCTCGCAAACCCATCGATCACCACGTACGTCTGGACGATCACCACTCATTATCCATATTTCGGGATGCCTCCTAATCTGGACCTCGGTAACCATCCAAATGAGGTGAAGATCTCCGGTCTTCCGCCACCGTCTTCATCTTCGATTTCTTATCATCGATTTAGTTATTCAGAATGGGATAAACCCGGTCTTTCTGAGCAACTCGCGTATATAACAAACAAGTGCTACACAAACACTACTACGCATCATTTCAATTCATTAGTCACTAACCGTCAATCAGTAAGAGAACGATTTCCCAAATATTAACCCCGAAGGCCGAAACCAACATCAGATCAAAATCTAGGAAACCATTCGACTTAGCTAACCTTCAGTTAATTTCTAAATTTCACATCCATATCGTTTATAATATTTTATAACGATTTATCGCTATTTTTATTTATTTTAAAATAGCCAATTTATTCAAACGACGCTTCAGGCCATAACGCGGCTGTGGCGCTGTTTTTCTTCAGATTTGATTTACACATATCTGAAAATCTAACCGTTGGATCTTCAAAAAATTTACATCATTAGAAAGATCTTTTCAAAACGAATCCATCTGTTCCAGTTTCGGGAAATTCCGACGGTCGGATCTCCCGGTATAATCGTTTGAAGTTTCGATTTCAAAATACGAACTGCAGCGTCGTTATTCGATTATATATAATTATATTTATATAAATATATAAATATAATCGACTCTGGTGTTGTTTTTCATCAGATTTGAATTAAACATTCCAGACAATCCAACCGTTGGATCTTTACAAAGTTGGTGCCGTTGGAAAAATATTTCCAAAGCGGACCCAACGGTTGCGATTTCAGGAAAATCTGATGGTCGGATCTCCCGCACTAATCGTTTGAAATCACGGTTTCAAAATACGAACTGCAGCTTCGTAATTCGATATATTTTAATTCTATTTATATATATATATATATATATCGATTCTTCGATTTCAAAACTATTCGATTTTCATACATTTGATAAAAATGATATTTTTATCTAACTGTCTTCTATTTCAACACTTCACTATTTTTAACAATTCATGTATATAATAAAAATGTGATTTTTAATGTAAAACAATTTATTTCAAAACACGATTATTTTATATAGTTAATATAGGTGATCAAAATAGGATTTTTATTATAAAACAATTTATTTCAAAACAAGATTATTTTATATAGTTCATATTGATGATAAAAATAGGATTTTTATTATAAAACAATTTCTTTCAAAATATGAATACCATTCAACACATGAATTTCAATTCAACGAATGAATTTCGATTCAACACATGAAGGTTTTCTATAGTTTATATAAATAGATAAAAGGTGATTTTTATATTTAAAAACACGAATACCATTCAACACATGAATTCTATTCAACGAATGAATTTCAATTCAACACATGAAGGTTTTCTATAGTTTATATAAATAGATAAAAAGGTGATTTTTATATTTTAAAAAAAAACATGAATACCATTCAACACATGAATTCTATTCAACGAATGAATTTCAATTCAACACATGAAGGTTTTCTATAGTTTATATAAATAGATAAAAAGGTGATTTTTTATATTTAAAAACACGAATGCCTTTCAACACATGAATTCTATTCAACGAATGAATTTCAATTCAACACATGAAGGTTTTCTATTCAACAGACGAATATAGTTTCAATACAGGAAAATAATTGTAACACATGAATATTATTCAAAATTTCGGCAGCATAACAGCAGGGTAGTTAAAACCGGGACCGTCCCTAGTACGGCTCCTCGCTCTACCTTAAAGCCTCGCAGCTTTTGACAATGGGGAATCATGCATCTAATTCGCACGCAGGCGGCATGTATATTTTTTCATTTCCACAGACTAATCCCATGTGGTTTCAACCAAATATTTCTCAACCACAAACGGGTATTTTTCAACCACAATCAATCAATTCCAACCACAAACAATTTCAATCAACCATTCGCTACCAATCAATTTTCACACCAATCACAACCAATAAATATCGTCCATGGTTTGTGGACGAGGGGCGTATATATATATATATATATATATATATATATATATATATGGCATTTCACTTATATTTCAACACATATATAATTTTTACAACACATATGCAACTTATACATCGAACGTACAACTTATACAACGCTTATACAAGAGGTGTACAACGCTTAGATAACTCATACATCGACTATATAATTTATACATCGTCGTTTTCCATATCGTTTATAAATTAGAAATCTCACATTGGGTTCCACTCCACCAAAAATAGCAGAAGGCTCAGAAAAATATGTGGTCTCTTCTAAAATGTAGAAGACGTCCACACGGTCACGATGTTTCCTGTTTCATCGAATTTCGTTAACGTATGAAAAAGATATGATTTTTAAACGATGAACGAACTTTGCGACGGTTTTATAGTGTTGAAATCACTTCAGAAATTCAAACCCGTACCTTTCTAAATGGTTTCGAAACTAGGTTTCCAATTTTCACCCAAACCGTAGCACGATGTCCCGATCAGACAGCACCACCTCGGAGCGCTTGGAGAGGTGCGCTGGCACCTGAAGCAGGGAGGAGCTCGACGCAGCAGGGGTGGCAGAATCGAGGCGCGAACGGCGTGATTTCGTGGACCTCGTTCTCGAAGCTGGGGCAACGATAGGTGATGCGGTTTGTTTTGATTTGAAGAGGGAGAGGAGATCTTCAAAAACCCCAACTGGAGCCTGGCCTGAAGAACAACGTGGCGGCGGCAAAAAGCCCGGGAAGTTTCGAGCTACTTCCGCCGTTTATCGGGGGGGGGGGGGGGGGGGGGTTCGTGAGGATTTTTTTTTTATAAATTCTGATTGGCCGGAATATATATATTTCAAAAAATTAGGGTTTTCAGAAATGAACTCCTTTTTAAACCCAACGACTGTCGTCCCTAGCGTTTTACCCCCATTTCAAACACAATGGGATATGTTTCGTAGGCCCATTCGACTGTCTCAGTTAGTTTTCCTTCAAATTAAAATATAAAACTTTCAATATTTGATTTGAACGTACGTTTCAATTTGCCAGGGCCACAAACTTATTCGAAAAATTCCAGAAAAATAAATCTAGCTATGTTTTGACGATACGGTCCCAACAAAACTAGTTTCGTCGAATTCTGAGACCGTTTGAAAAATGGCCCATTTCTGGTCGATCCAATTTAACTGTAATTGACCAAAACACATTTTCCTTTGCCACGCTTACATACTAGCATCAAAAATTATGAAATTTGAAGCCTAGCAATAACTTCACATCCTGGATCCAACAAAAGTGGTTTCGTCGAATTCTGAGACCATTTGCAAAATGGCCAATTTCTCGGGCTATATAAATTCCACAACGACCTTTCTGAAAATTCATTTGGCCATAACTTTTGCTTTCCGCTATGAAACTTCGATTTTTCAGATTCATTAGAAAGGTATTCACCAACAGATTTAAATATTTTTGGTTTCACTCAAATCCGTTTTGTTTTGCACCCGGTACAGTCCGACAAAGTTTGAATTCAATTTTTGAAACTACCGCGCCATTTCAGGCCTGGTTTATAATTAGAATTAATTATATTCCTTTTCAATTGTTGATTCAAACTCAGTTTTCATGGTTATTATTTAAAATATTTATTTTATATATTTAAAATCCACTATTTTAGCCGATTTAAAAATTTAAATTGGTTCAGATTTTCCGGGCCGTTACATGTGTGATTTAATCCAATAAATTCTACCATCCATTCTCTTATTGATTAAATTAACTATCGTTCTAATAATTTAATTAATGAAATCTACTATCACACAACACATACAACAACCAAATTGTTTTTAACTTTTCAAAAAATGTCCTAATCAATTCATATACCCTTTTAAAATTAATCGGACTATAGAATTAAAAGTGCACACCCATGTAAAGAAAATAACTACAAAGCAGAGAACAACTGGAAATTTCAAAATAGGCTAAATGTACCTTGCACCGGAGTCAATCAGAGATATTCACTCGACACTTAGGATAGGCTTTCTGAATGCTCTCCTCAGTTTCCCAAGTACAATCTCGCAGATCCCCACTCTATTGCACTTTGACTAAGTGAACCTTCTTGTTCCTCAGCTCTTTGGTTTCTTTGCCAATGATCTTTAGCGGCTCTCTTCTCACAGCCAATTCTGGAGTAATTTCAATATCCTGTTGCGCTGCTTCCACGATCAAGTCTGGATCATGAACGTGCTTTCGAAGTTGAGATATGTGAAATACATCATGCACTCCAGGCAACCAATCAGGTAATTGAATTCTATAAGCGAGAGTTCCAATCCGTTCGAGTATAGGGAATGGACCAATAAATCTGGGAACTAATTTTCCAATTTTGCCAAAGCGAATCACTCCTCTCATCGGAGAAACCTTTATATACACATAATCACCAACAGAAAAAGCCAAATCCCTTCTTCTCGAATCAGCATAGCTCTTCTTTCGGCTTTGAGCGGCGAGTAATCGTTTCTTAACGAAATCGACTTTGTCGGCAGCTTCCTGGATCATATCAGGTCCCAATACAAGTTTATTACCAGGTTCGACCCAATAAGCAGTACGGTCTACCATACAATGCTTCGAATGGCGACATTGTCAGGCTCGCCTGGTAGCTATTGTTGTAAGAGAATTCATCCAAATGCAAATGGTTTTCCCATGGTCCACCGAAATCTAGAACACAAGCCCATAATAAATCTTCTAATATACGATTCACCCTCTCAATCTGACCATCTGTCTGAGGATGATAAGCGGTGCTCAAGTTCAGCTTTGTTCCCAGTTCTACTTGAAATGCCTCCCAGAATTTGCTATTAAATATTGGATCTCTATCACTAACTATACTGAGCGGCACTCCACGTAGCCTAACAATTTCCTTGAAGTATATCTATGCCAGACTATGAGCGGTTCTGTTTGATCTGACAGGTATGAAATGGGTGGTTTTGTGAAGCGATCTACGATCACCCATATACTGTCATTTCCTTTCCTGGTTCTGGGCAAACCATCAATGAAGTCCATGGAAATATGTTCCCACTTCCAACCAGGAACGTCCAACGGTTGCAACAATCCAGCAAGTTTCTGTTGGTCGCTTTTGACTAGTTGGCAAGTAGGGCATCGACTAACATATAAAGAAATGTCCCTCTTCATCGACTTCTACCAGAAAGTGTATTTGATGTCATTATAAATTTTGCTTACTCCCATATGGATACTAAGTTTTGACTTGTGGAATTCATCCAGTACTTCCTTTCGGAGCTCAGAAATGTTAGGAACATAGATTCGACCTTTTAGCCTTAGAATCCCATTATTATCAACCTGGAAACAAGAGGGTTCGTCTTTCTGAATAATCTCTCTGATCTTCTGAATGAAGTGATCATCCTTCTGAAGAGAAGATATTTTATCTATCAATGAAGTCGTGATAATAAAACTGGCGATCATTTCATTCTTTCGGCTTAACGCAACAGCCACGACATTGGCTTTCCCTGGATTGTATAGAATCTCAAAATCGTATGCTGCAAGGAACTCTAGCCAACGTTGTTGCCTCAGATTCAAGTCTTTCTAGGTGAACAGATACTTTAATGACTGATGGTCTGTAACAGTTCTAATTTCTCACCCAAAAGATAGTGCCTCCAGATTTTCAAAGCAAACATGATAGCCAACAACTCAAGATCATGAGTGACGTAGTTTTTCTCGTGCGACTTCAGCTGATGGCTAGCATAAGCGATCACTTGACCTCTTTGCATTAATACTGCACCAAGGCCTTCTCTAGAGGCATCTATCCAGACTTTTAAATCCTGATTGCTATCGATTATCGTTAACACAAGAGCCGTTGTTAATCTTAACTTTAGCTCCTCAAAAGCCTCCTTACATTCTGGAGTCCATTTGAATTTAGAGTGCTTCTTTGTAAGTTTCGTTAAGTGACTAGATATCTTCGAAAAATCTTTAACGAACTTCCGGTAATAACTAGCCAATCCGAGAAAACTGCGAACTTCTGTAGGAGTTCTAGGTTGTTTCCAGTCTTGAATAGCTGTGATTTTACTTGTATCCACAGCAATTCCCTCTTTTGATACGACGTGGCCCAGAAACTTCACTTCATTTTGCCAGAATATACATTTGGACAGTTTAGCTTTCAATACATTCTTTCTCAGAATTTCTAGAACTTGCTCCAAATGTTTTTCATGTTCGACCTTGATTTAGAGAAGATTAGAATATCGTCAATAAAAACTAGAACAAACTTATTCAGGACTCCTCTGAACACTCTATTCATCAAATAGACGAAGTAAGCTGGAGCGTTACATAAGCCGAACGGCTTACTAACCACTCATAGAATAAGTCTGGACCTCTGAATGCTGTCATAGGAACACACTCTTCGGCAATACGAAGCTAATGGAAACCTGTAGCTAGGTCAATCCTTGAAAATACTTGTGCTCCATTCAGACAGTCCAATAAATCAACGATTCGTGGCAATGGATATTTATTCTTTATTGTCTGCTTGTTCAAATCACGATAATCCACACATAGTCGTAGAGTACCGTCAGATTTTGGGACAAATACCACTGCTGCTCCCCAACCAGAGAAACTAGGCCTAATCAGACCCTTCCATACATGTTGTCGTGTTTGATTGTCTGATTCCTCTTTCTCTTTCAAGGACATTCTTCGAATAGCGTGAACTACTGGCCTTGCATTCGGGATTAAAGCAATTTTGAAATCAATTTCTCTCTGTGGAGGTAAGCGAACAACTTCTTCGAACACATCCGCCTAATTCTTGACGACATGAATATCTTTTATGAGGTCGGGAATATTCTCCGTGACTACTAGGACATTTTCTATTTGAGCAGGAGAAACATCAAGAGCTGACCAGAAATATTTTCTATTTGAATCGGGCCTTCACATGGTATGGTTATATAATTCCATGATTGGGCCTTTGCCTTAACCACTCTCTCGGCACATCGAACCTCTGCTTCATACTTGGTTAACCAATCCAATCCCAAAATAAGATCGAATTCAGTAAAATTCATGACGATGGAGATGGTAGGGAACTTGTAACAGGAAAAAGAGACAGGCACCCCACAAACCCAACTGAGATCGAGGGAATTCCCAACTGGATTATGGACAGTCATTGGTTCTTTGAGCTTCTTCAAATTCAAATCCAACTGCTTAACTGCATTCTTTGCAATAAAGCTTCGCGACGCGCCAGTATCAAAAAGTACTTTAACTGGAATATTTTTGACATTGAGTGTGCCTTCCAAAACATCTGGCCTTTCCTGACTAGCTGAGGGGGCTGAAGTTTCTGCCACTTCATTTACTTGAACTACTTCGGGCTTGTTTAAGAGCGGGCAATCCTTTGCAAGATGACTAGTCTTATAGCATTGTTTGCACTCCCTATTCTCTTGAAACTTCCCATCAGGTCTAAATCTCTTCTTGTTTTGCTTTCGATTAGCTCTATATCCATGCTTTATTTGTTTCTTTGAGGATTTACAATTCCTGGTCAAATGCCCTTGTTTCTTGCAGTTAGAGCATGTGGCCGTCGTTGTGTGTTCTCCCTCAGATTTAACTCTTTTCCTCTTGGCTCGGGGTTTCTTACTGACTCCAGGCATCGTACTGGCCTCAGGATTATTAGTTTCAGACTCTCCTTTATTACTAGAACATACTTCCTCTACTTCGCACAACATACCTCTCTTATGGAGATCTTCATACTGATAAGCCATGTATATCATTTCTGAAAAAGGAAGCTTCACATGCCCCATTACTTTATTCTGGTATTTTCTTTGCAGACCATGAATAAACCTCAGACTCTTCCTCTTTGGATCTTGCATCAGATGAGGAGAAAAGTGAGGAAGTTCGTTGAATTTCTTATGATATTCTGGAATGGTCATATCTCCTTGTATCAGATAAGAGAATTCATCACATAACCACTTAGTTGCTTCGGGAGGAGTAAATCTTTCTAGGAAAATCACTTTGAATCTATCCCAGGTGATATCACCTTCTGGATTATCCTTAATAATCGAATCCCACCAGAACAAGGCTTCGTCTTTGAGTGCCCAGGAAGCTAGTAATCTTTTCTAGTCATACCTCAGCTTTAAACTGTTAAAGATCTTCTCAGCAGAATGAATCCAAGCTTGTGTTTTCATAATAGATTCTTCGCCCTAGAACGATATTCCACCCATATTTCGATACTTAATCAATAGGGCCTCAATATCTGGTTCTGCATTCCTTTTGATTCTGACACTCATTTTCTAGTAGCTTTGCTCATACTAGGATATTACTTATCCTATCTGTAATGAGCTACCCATCCTAGAACACTATTGGTTCTATTTCTGACGAGTTTGTTGATATGTTATTTTCCAGCACTAAGCTTAACCAAAGCTCTGATACCACGTTGTGACGACCCCAAACCCCGTACTGACGGTGGCAAGGGTAATCTTTGGAATATAACACATAAACCGATAATGTACAAATAATACACCGGATAAAAGCTATCATCAGAGTTACACAGTATACAGGATCATACTTAGTACAAATACAGTTCAATTATACATAAATGTCTACATCGGAAAACAAACATAATATGTACAATAGGAGCTGAACAGCATAAAATAGATAAATGATAAAATCCATCTTCAGCTCCAACTATCCAGAAAGAGCCAGATAAAACCTGAATACAAGGCTGCCCATGTAGAAAAAGGGGCACTCGAGCTTGCATGTGAAACAAACTACGAGTCAGTCATGGGACTGGTATGAGAAATCTACTCAACACATTTAAAATATGGCTAATCACAGGACCACGCCACTTTCGTGGAACGGGTTTACTCCACTGGATTGCCAGTGCTTAAAAAACAAATAAATCTTTTAAACATCGCAATGCTTTTTATAAAAATGAAGCCATTATAAGACTCAGTTCCCATCACACAATGCAACGCAAACTGGAGGATAGAGTTTTACCTTATAATGGCCAAAATATGCTTGATACGAATGAAACAAGAGCATTTGATATTATTACTAGTGTTTATAAGTTTCAAAAACAATTTCAATCATAACTATCAATCATAGACGGCATGGGTACCATTTATCATGTCGCCATATATAGGTATACAATCAAAACCGCACAGTAACGTATTTGGAAATTGGATTTCCGTCATGAACCAAGGCAAAAGATAGTCCTTACCGACTTCGAGATTGTCTAGCCCGAGTCTCAGGGTCAGAGCGCATCGACCCTTGGAGCGACAGGGCCGGTCCACCGATGTGGATTAAAATTCCTAAACACTACGTTTCCCCGCCCTTTGGGGCGTAAATGAGCCAATGAATGACTCCATCGGCTTTACATAGTCACCGATATATCCGAGGCGCCTCGCAACAGAAACTACCACATAAGTGAAAGTAATATAAATGTCAGCTAGTTCAAGCATCGACACCACCTCTGGCTAGAAGGAAACGCATGCCCTCCCTGAGGTCCTTCTCCCGTTATTGGTTCATACTGGGGTGTGAGGTTCGCGAATTCACGTTATACACAAAGCTACGCCACACAGGCGGTGCTTTGATCATCAACCACAAGACTTTGCTTTTCAACAGAAGCCCTGATCACTGCATCTTAGCATGCCACACAGGCAATTCACACCATGCAATTGATGGCTATCAATCACACAGAATGAATTCCAATGTCAAACACACAGTCCATTTGCAAGTCCGTTCTAGGTCTAAACGAAACTGGAGGCACTATATACCTCGCAAACCCATCGATCTCCACGTACGTCTGGACGATCACCACTTATTATCCATATTTCGGGATGCCTCCCAATCAGGACATCAGTTACCATCCAAACGAGGTGAAGATCTCCGGTCTTCAACCACCGTCTTCATCTTCAACTTCTTATCGTCGATTCAGTTATTCAGAATGGGATAAACCCGGTCTTTCTGAGCAACTCGCGTATATAAATAACTAGTGCTACACAAACACAACATACGCCTCATTCCAATTCATTTAGTCACTAACCGTCAATCAGTAAGAGAACAATTTCCCAAATATTAACCCCGAAGGCCGAAACCAACTTCAGATCAAAACCCAGGAAACCATTCGACTTAGCTAACCTTCAGTTAATTTCTAAATTTCACATTCCATATCATTTATAATATTTTATAACGATTTATCGCTATTTTTATTTATTTTAAAATAGCCAATTTATTCAAACGACTCTTCGGGCCATAACGCGGCCGTGGCGCTGCTTTTCTTCAGATTTGATTTACACATATATGAAAATCTAACCATTGGATCTTCGCAAATTTTATATCATTAGAAAGATCTTTTCAAAATGAACCCAACGGTTCCAGTTTTGGGAAAATCTGATGGTCGGATCTCCCGGTACAATCGTTTGAAGTTTCGATTTCAAAATACGAACTGCACCGTCGTTATTCGATTTAATATAATTATATATATATATATATAATCGATTCTAGCGATGTTTTTCTTCATATTTGAATTAAACATTCCAGACAATCCAACCGTTGGATTTTCACAAAGTGGGTATCGTTGGGAAGATATTTCCAAAGCGAACCCAACGGTTTCAGTTTCGGGAAAATCCGATGGTCGGATCTCCTGCACTAATCGTTTGAAATCATGGTTTCAAAACACGAACTACAGCTTCGTTATTCAATACATTTCAATTCTATTTATATATATATATATATATCGATTCTTCGATTTCAAAGCTATATTTTTTCATACATTTGATAAAAATGATATTTTTATCCAACAAACATTCACTTCGACACTTCACTATTTTTAACAACTCATGTATATAGTAAAAATGTGATTTTTATTGTAAAACAATTCATTTCAAAACAAGATTATTTTATATAGTTCATATATGTAATAAAAATATGGTTTTTATTATAAAACAATTTATTTCAAAAACACGAATACCACTCAACACATGAATTTCTATTCAACGAATGAATTTCTATTCAACACATGAAAGTTTTCTATAGTTTGTATATATATAGTAAAAATGTGGTTTTTATTGTAAAATGATTTATGTCGAAACATGACTATTTTATATAGTTTATATAGGTAATAAAAACATGATTTTTATTATAAAACAATTTATTTCAAAAACTCGAATACCATTCAACACATGAATTTCTATTCAACGAATGAATTTCTATTCAACACATGAAGGTTTTCTATAGTTTGTCTATATATAGTAAAAATGTGATTTTTATTGTAAAATGATTTATTTCGAAACACGACTACTTTATATAGTTTATATAGGTAATAAAAATGTGATTTTTATTATAAAACAATTTATTTTAAAACACGAATACCATTCAACACATGAATTTCTATTCAACGAATGAATTTCTATTCAACACATGAACGGTTTTCTATTCAACACACGAATATAGTTTCAACACATGAAAATAATTCAACACATGAAAATAATTTCAACACATGAAAATAATTCTAACACATGAATATTATTCAAAATTTCGGCAGCATAACGACAGGGTGGTTAAAACCGGGGCCGTCCCTAGTATGGCTCCTCGCTCTACCTTAAAGCCTCACAGCTTTAGACAATGGGGATTTCTTGCATCTAGTTCGCAGGCAGGCGGCATGTATATATTTTCCATTTCCACAAACTAATCCTATGTGGTTTCAACCAAATAATTCTCAACCACAAACGGGTATTTTTCAACCATAATCAATCAATTTCAACCACAAACAATTCTAATCAACCATTCGTAATCAACCAATTATCACACTAATCACAACCAATAAATATTGTCCATGGTTTATGGATGAGGGGCGTATATATATATAAGCATATTTCACTTCCATTCAACACATATATAATTTTTACAACGCATATATAACTTATACATTGAACGTACAACTTATACAACGCTTATACATGAGGTGTACAACGCTTATATAACTCATACATCGACTATATAATTTATACATCATTGTTTTCCATATCATTTATAATTTAGAAATCTCACATTTGGTTCCACTCCACCAAAAATAGTAGAAGGCTCAGAAAAATATGCGGTCTCTTCTAGAATGTAGAAGACGTCCACACGAGTCCAATGTCTCTTGTTTCACTGAATTTCGATCACATAGCAAAAAGATGTGATTTTTATAAGTTTGCAATGGTTTTAAAGTGTTAAAACTGTTTTAAATAAAATAAACCGTACCTTTCTAAACCTGTTCGAATCTAGGTTTTCAATTATCGCAAAAACCGTGAAGCGGTGGCACGATCGGAGGGTACAACATTGTCGAGGGCGGAGCGAGCTTCCTGGCACCGGTGGTGGTTCTTGGATCGACGGCGGCTCTGATGAGCTACAGCTGTCGATGCAGTGCAACTTCAGGGCCTCGATTATCGAGGCACACAGCACGGTGGAGGGGGTAGCGGGAATGGATGTGGAGAGGAAGGAGAGGGCTTTCGAACGTGGGTGGTGGCAGGGCCTATCGTGGCGTGGTGGAGGATGAAAGGAGGAGAGATGTTTAGAGCCGGTTTCTGCCTTCAGATCTACAGCGGACGGGGAGAGAGAATGTGAATGATGGCCAATAGGATTTTTTTTAATTTTATAATCTTTAAAATCTCCAAAATACCCTCTTTCACACACGAACACCAATCCAAACACAACAACTGTCGTCCCTAGCATTTTACCCCCATTCCGAACACAATGTGATATGTTTCGTAGGCCCATTCGACTATTTCAGTAAGTTTTCCTTCAATTTAAAATATATAACATTCAATATTCAATTTGAACGTACATTTCAATTTTCCAGGGCCACAAACTGACTCGAAAAATTCCAGAAAAATAAATCTAGCTATGTTTTGACGATACGGTCCCAACAAAACTAGTTTCGTCGATTCTTAGACCGTTTGAAAAATGGCCCTTTTCTGGTCGATCCAATTTAATAGAAATCGACCAAACTCATTTTCCTTTGCCACGCTCACAAACTAGCTTCAAAAATTGTAACACCCCACCTCCGTTAAGGTCACTCACAAAGGGAATGCCTTAACTTTGGTGGAGCATTTTAGTAAACAGAACAGAAACTTACAAGACAGATAAAACAGTACTTGAAAATTTTTAACTTTATTACAACGGAAACAGAAATCAATATGGTTACATCCTTTCAAATCTCAGAATTCAAGTACAAAATATCAGTCTTGAACAAAAGCCTTCAAAATGCATGGTTTAAAATCATAATCCCCACCGAAGAAGACAAGCCATACTTTAAGCACTTCAAGCGGAAGAAATCCGGATCTAGCTAGAGTATTCCCTCCTTAGAAAACCTATGGGGGGGGAAACGGAAGAAAAGAGGCGAAACAACAAGGGTCAGACATAAAGTCTGGCAAGTCCAGTGACTTTCAGCATATGAACAGATAATAATAATATGACATGAACATAAAACTGGATGAGAGATAACTGTAACAGGTGTAGCAGATATAACAGAAGAACAAAATGACATAAACTATTGCTTTACACTTCTCTGCACTAATACTAGTATAACAGAATTAGGTGCCACCCTAATGTCTAAACAGAAACGGGTACAAAATAATTTAACAGAAACAGATTGCTAATAATGGGCCTTTACTACCCGATCAGAGACAGACAGAAGCAGAAACAGATTAATCCTTATGGAAACAGAATGTAGAATTAGGTGTACACTAGTAATGGGCCTTTACCTCCCGAATAGACGGTACCACACAGAAACAGATAGGTGTTACCACCCAACAGAAACAGACGGTACCAAAAGAAACAGACAGAACTAAGTGTACCCCAAAACCCTACCCCAAGCGATCGGCTCCCTAATACATAAATATCGTGTGTCGGCCCCACAGTAGGGTGTATCACTCCCTAAAGTGACAACCAATTGGCACAGACCTATTTACAGATGTCACGGCGTCTTACATCCTCAGAGGCAGACCGGGATCCATGCACGCAGATGACCCGGTTGGAACGCACCATCAACACCCCTCGCCATTATCAGAATGAACCTCTTATAATTAGTTCAGTAAGCGTGCCCGGACCCTACTTACTGTTGGGTCAAAGTTTTGATACCAGAAAGGGTTACTGACTAATATGGGTCCCAAACAACAGATGACACAAGTAATTCCCCTCCTAACCTTGTGTCCCCAGACTAACAGATTTCAGATTAACTTGTTTACAAGTTCAGACATACAGAATTCAGATTTACTAGTTCACAAATTAAGTTAACAAGTTTTCAGACTAACGGATCAGATATATAGATTTTTCAGATTTTTCTAACTTTGTATTGGGCCTACAGATTCATGGACGGGTTTACTACACCTATTAATCCCGTTGGTTTATCCCTATTTTCCCCAATACGTTTTGACGTCATTCTTATCTTAGATTTGCATTAATTAATTATTAATGCCCAGACCTCTCACATTAGGTCGCTAGCTTGTGGCCGCTGGATGGGCCGGGCGTTTCCGGGCATACTTCTGCCACAAGCCAGACCTAACCTCGTGTCTTAAGCGGGTTATGACTAACTTTTCACATTAGAACCTATTGTTTGCGGCCACTGGATGTGCCGGGCGGTTCCGGGCAGAATTACGCCGCAAACTCATTCTAACCTCGAGTTAGCCATGTTTATCTTTGCGGCCAATTAATTAATAATTTACCGTTTATGCGCACGCCCAATATATATATGCCAATTCAGATTATATCAATAACAGGATGATTATATCAACACAGCAGATAACAGATTTTAGCAGATAGCAGATTTTCCAGATTATATGACTTAACGGATTTAACAGATTTAGCAACTTAGCAGATTTTGGCACATAACAGGTTAGGCATCTCAACATACAAATTTAACAGATTTGGCATTTCAATCTAATTAGCAGTCTAGGCAATATAACAAAACTAGCAGTTTAGTCAACTTGGCAAATTAGCAGATTTAGCAAATCTAATATTTCTAAAGTTTCTATTTACATGCCTTGCCTAGTCATAAATTAGGCCTAAATTCATATGCCTATATAATTTTCCTGATGAACATATACTCCATGTTTGCATAAAGTTACATAGCACAGAATGTGGACAAAATTTGCCATATAGCATATGTTCCAATTTTTGTTAAACTAGCATTTTACAGCAGATTTACATATAAATTATACCAAATATAACCATTAATTTCAATGCATGCCATATATCCCAAAAATCCCTATTTAGGTGTGATCACAATAATAGATATCCTAATTAATGTAAATCTTTACACCTAAGTTTCCATATCCTTCTTCTTTTCAACTTATGAATCATTATGCAAAATATACCCAACAATCTAAATCTTTAAATTATATCTCCTAAAAATTAGATCTTGACTTTTATCTACATTTTGCCCAAAGTCTCAAATCATAAGTAATCTTACAATGGTTCCTCTCTTCTTTTATCACAGAATATGCATAGGTTTAAAACTAGTTTACAACATATGCTTACTTTTCTAATTAATTACAGATCTAAATAACATATGTTCATTTCTCTAATTAGTTACAGATCTAGATTACAACGTACACTATGCATACAACATATATAAATTACATGTTTACAGTCAAATTCATGCATCTAATCCCAAGTCATATGTCAATATATTTTATGCCTCGGATCTAAAGTCATATGTTCAAATCAGCCTTGTCAAATTTCGTATCATTCATTATTTGTCCCAAAATTTGCGTTCATACGTTAATCTCTTATGAGATTAGGCACAGGCTCGTGGTAGCCTGGCTATAGAAACAGAAAGGAAGCAGAAAGGGATACAGAACAGTCACAGAAAAACAGATCTGACAGATATACAGTCTCAGATTCAGATTCACAATTCATGTCAAAATCAGAATTAACGTTTATAGCGGAAAATAACTGTACTTGCCTTGATTGGATTAAAGAAAGAACTTTTAGTTGTTGCAGAATTGTTGCAGAAGCTTTTATCTCAAATTTGAATTGAATTGCTTAGGTTGATGTTGATTAGCTTCTAGTTTTGATTCTAGCAGAGTAGCGACGCCATTTTTATTTTTATTAGAACAGAGGCAGAGAAGAAGCAGAATAGAATTGTGTGTAGAGGAGGCTAGGTTTTAGGATCTATTTATAGGTGTAGTTAGTTGTTTTAGGCCTTTAGATAAGCCCTAAAACAGATCAGAACGGTCAGAATTCGTCACAGACTCACCAAAACAGCCCAAAAACCCATCTAGGTGCACCCAGGCCGACCTGGCTCGACCAGGGGGAGGTCGACCCCCAGGTCGACACCCAGGTCGACTCCCCAGTCGACCTGGGGGGGAGGTCGACTCCCCAGTCGACCTGGGCCCCAGGTCGACCCCCGGGTCGACCTGCCCAGTTCTGGGCTGACCGAAACCTTCTGAATCTTGTTTTGGCCATATCTTGGTCATACGGACTCCGATTTTCGAAAACTCGGACTCTATTTCGCGTATTTTTTCGAGAGGAACGCAATGGTGATGTCCATTTTACCTAATTCCTGTTTCTTGAATTAGTTATCCTTATTTTACTATCTTTTCCGTAACATACGCCATTATCGAACTAATTTTTCTTCTCTTCCATGTATTAATTAATTCTCCTTATGCATCACCATTATTTACGTATCCTAAGCATATTTTCATATATTTTATTTCATTTTTAATTATACCTAAAAATGCGGGGTGTTACAAAAATTATGAAATTTGAAACCTAGCAATAATTTAACATCACGGATCCAACAAAAGGGGTTTCGTCGAATTCCGAGGTCGTTTGCAAAATGGCCATTTTCACGAGCTATATAAACTCCATAGCGACCTTTCTGAAAATTCATTTTGCCATAACTTTTGCTTCCTGTCATGAAACTTCGATTTTTCAGATTCGTTAGAAAGATATTCACTAACAGATTTAAATATTTTTGGTTTCGCTCAAATTCTTTTTGTTTTGCACACGATACAGCCAGTCATAGTTTGAATTCAAATTTTGAAACTACCGCCCATTTCAGGCCTTGTTTATAATTAGAATTAATTATATTCGTTTTCAAATGTCGATTCAAACTTACTTTTCATCTTTATTATTTAAAATATTTATTTTAAATATTTAAAATCCACTAAAATAGCCAATTTAAAAATTTTAAATTGGTTCAGATTTCCCGGCTCGTTACAGTTATGTCCAGTTTAAAATTTAAAATTATCGCTATGGAATTTAATATAATAAATAGCCATTTTGCAAATGATCTCCGTTTTTGATGAAACCACTTTTGTTGGATCCGGAATGTTAAATTATTACTAAGTTTCAAATTTCATAATTTTTGAATTTAATATGTGAGCGCAGTAAATTTAAATCTTGTTGATAATTTAATTTTGAATTGGATCAACTAGAAATTGGCCATTTTTCAAACGGTCTCCAAATTCGACGAAACTAGTTTTGTTAGGACCGTATCGTCAAAACATAGCTAGATTTATTTTTCGGGAATTTTTGAGTTAGTATGTGGCCCCGATAAATTAAAATGTACGTTTAAATCCAAAATATATTGGTTTATATTTTAATTAAAAAAACTGATCAAAACATTAGAATTGGCTTGCAAAACATATCCCATTGTGTCCGGAATGAGTGTAATTAGCTAGGGCGACAGTCGTTGGGTTTGAATTGGAGTTCGTAGCGATAAACCATAAATTCATGAATTAAACAATATAAATAATATATATATAGGGTCAAAGAAGGGTCAAAAACCCAAATTCTCATCTCTTTGTTTGCAGCCGCGAGTTACGAATTTCAATGGCCCATTTCATCCGATTTTTGCTTCCAAATCTCTCTAAATCCACTTAGTAATTTCTAGAACTAATTAAACGAAAATTATAGTACTTTGTTGGATCTTCAAAATGGTATAAGTTTGGTCATCTATCATGATGTGGTGTTCGTGATTTCTGGTTCCAAAGTAGATCGGTTTGGGACGATTTTTGGGGGCTCTCGGGTGGCCGAGCTCATCGCGCCGCTGGGCGATGGTGGAGGGGGGGAAGAGAATGGGCTTCGGTACGGTCACATCTGATCAATGGCCAGGGTCACGATTGAGGTGCAGCAATCGATTCTTGGTGGCGTGGATGGGTTTAAGCAGAAGTCTGAAGGTAACGAGGAAGACAAAGAAAAGCAGCTTTGTTTTTTTATCACGTGATTAAGGATTAGACTAATTATTCAAATTGTAATTAAAGGATAAATGACTATATCGTTTTCAATTCTTATCAGAATTGAATGATTCCAGTCACATTGCGATCGTGGCGACGATATCTACAACACATAACTGACCAAAACAAAAACGGAGCAAATCAGAATTAGGAGCAAAATTCAAATTCAAATAGAATAAAAATTCAAAAATAAAAGAATGGAGGAGTGGAAACGACTATGGGAACTCTCCCACACTCAAATTATTTACAGTTATTATATACTAGGTTACAGACGGGGCTTAGAAGCCCCCGACACTACTTTTTGTACAAACTAGTTGATTGTTTGTTTGTTGTGATTGGGATTGTTATTGTTGTATATAAAAATTATATATATATGACCTATATATAATAATGATTTATATAAAATATATATATAAATTATCATGAAATAAAATAAATATTCATTTACAAACTGGACGATTTGTTTATGTACACTTATTTATCTGATATTGATTGGGACGATAATTTTTACACATTGCCTAACTGCAAAAATAATAAACAGTATTTGTTGTTTGAAAACTCCACACGGGTATTGGGATAATAGTTGACATACACTGATCCTAAAATTAATGGTATGTCCATCGATGGGTTGACAGACTGTATAAGCATTATTTATTTATTTTAATGCTTATACAGCTGTAGAATGCACTCTGTATGTTGTATGAATTTTTGATGATTGTTTATCATTATTGTTGTATACATGCGATGTATGAAATCCATATGACCGAAATTATATGCTAATTGATTGAGTCTGATTCCAGTTCAGAATTAACGAATATTTTAAAATAATATTCAGTGAATATAGAAATGTGAAGCCGTGATACGTAGTTAAACGCCATTTTAACACGAACGGGAATTTTCTCGATTTTATTCATTTTATAATGAATATCGAAAAGTGATTTCAAAATCTGATATTTTGAAAATATTATAATTTTAATATAAAATGATATGGAATATTCAATTTTGATTTAAATTTGAAAATAAAATTGAAATCATTTAAAAATGAATTTAAAACGAATTTAAAAGGAATACCCAATTGTGATTTTAAAATTGAAATGAAATGGAAATCATTTAAAAATGAATTTAAAACAAATTTATAATGGAAAATTCAATTTTGATTTAAATTTGAAAATCAAATTGCAATCGTTTTAAAATGAATTTAAAACGAATTTATATAGGAATATTTAATTTTGAATTTAATTTGAAAATAAAAATGGAAATCATTTTAAAATGAATTTAAAACGAATTTATAATGGAAAATTCTATTTTTATTTAAATTTGAAATCGTTTTAAAACGAATTTAAAACGAATTTATATAGGAATATTCAATTTTGATTTAAACTTGAAAATCAAATTTGAAATCGTTTTAAAACGAATTTATATAGGAATATTCAATTTTGATTTAAATTTGAAAATGAAATTGAAATTGTTTTAAAATGAATTTAAAACGAATTTAAAAGGAATATTCAATTCTGATTTGAAATTGTAACGGAAGTGGAAATAGTTTTAAAACGATTCCCAAAATTCATTTTAAATGGAAATCGACGGTATATATATATAATATGTATTATAATGGCCTAAATAGAACGCGCCGCGTGGCGACCGTTCGCGAATTTCGACCATTAACTTCAAATTGATGTTACAGGAGATCCGACCGTCGGATTCTCCTGAAAGTGTAACAACCCGGAAATTCTGAACCAATTTAAAAATTTTATTTCAGCAATTTCGATGGATTTTGATATTTAAAATAATTTATTTTAAATAATAACAACGAAAAATTTATTTAAATCAAAGTTAGAACGAATAAATTTATTTAAATTATTAAACGAGCCTGAAATTGCACGGTAGTTTGAAAATTCGATTTCAAATTTCAAATGAATGTACAAGATTCAAAATATACCGGATTTTAGTAAAACTAGAAATATTTGAATCTATTTGGAAATATCTTTCCAACGAATCTGAAAATTTTAAATTTCATAATGGGAATCAAAAGTTATGCCCAGCTTAAAATTCAGAATAGTCGCTATGGAATATATATAAAATATAGCCTTAAAAATAATTATTTTGCAAACGACCACCGTTTTTGATGAGACCACTTTTGTTGGATCCGGAATGTCAAATTACCGCTAGATTCCAATTTTCATAATTTTTGGAATTAATATGTAAGCGTAGTAAATTTAAATGTGTTTGGTAATTTAAATTTGAATTGGATCGACCAAAAATTGGTCATTTTTCCAATGTTCTCCAAATTCGACCAATTTAATTTTGTTAGGAACGTATCATCAAAACAAAGCTAGAAATAATTTTTCTGAAAATTTTGGAGTTAGTATGTGGCCCCGGTAGAATAAAATGTACGATCAAATTAAATAATTAAATTATTTATATTTTAATTTAAAGAAAAGTGGGCTGAGACGATCAAATGGGTCGACAGGACCTAGTCCGTTGTGTCCAGAATAGGGGTATTTGGCTAGGGGCAATATTCGTTGGGCTAGGTTTGGAGTTATTAGGAATTAACGGATTTTTATTGCAAATTAGATAATTTAATAATAAAATATTATAAATATGGGATTAGAGAAACCCTAATTCTCGTTTTAACACCCGCCGCCAGTGAAAATTCGAATGTCCACAACGCTCCATCGTTTCTCCTCCTTTTTCTTTACTTCCCCTCAATAAATTCAAGTGCTTCCAGAGACTAAATCAAAGAACTCCTTTCGATTTAGTTGCCCAACGGAAAAGATCAGGTTTAACAAAGTGTGTAGGGAGAAATTGGGGTTGAAACATGTATGGTTCGGGGCTGGATTCTTGTGGCGTGGGTCCCTCGAGGTGCACCTGGAGCTTGGCGTCGGTAGAGGGCTGTGGTTGCTTCGTAGTAATGGAAGTGGATTGATGGCCAGAGGTCAGGAGGAGGCGCGTCGTTCGATTTTTGTTTGGTGCAAATTGGGTTCTCGTGAATAATGGACGTCGAAAAAGAAAGGGATTAGAGTGGCGACACTTAGTAAACGAAATTTAATATATTAATTTTGTTATTAGGCTTTAATGAAATTCTTTAAATTGAAACTCGAATATCTTTTTCATATGTAACCGGAATTCAGTGAAACTGAAAGCGTTTGAATCTTGAAAGCGAGATCTTCGTAATGGAACTGACAAAGGCTGATTTGGAGCTCGTCTAAATTTTGACAGAGTGGAAAACATTCGGTGAGATCTCTAGTTTAAATCAAATTTAATTGTTGTTTTCGAAGTGAAATTAACATGTATTCGCTATTAAAATTCATGTATGTGATGTCGGAGATTAGATTCGGTTGTTTGTGCTTGAAATGAATTTATTGGATTGAATTGAATTGTGTAGATCTGGAATTTGCTTATTCAATTAAAATAATATTTTATTGCATATATAAAAATAAAAATATTCATTGTTTTAAAATGGAATAAGTTTACAATAAAATATCATTTTGTTTAGAATCATGTTATGCTAGAATAAAATATCATTTTATTTAGAATTATGTTATGTTAGATAAAAATATCATTTTATTTAGAGTCATGTTATGTTAGATAAAAATATCATTTCATTTAGAATCACGTATGTTAAATAAAAATATCATTTTATTTAGAATCATGTTATTTTAGATAAAAATATCATTTTGTTTAGAATCATGTTATATTAGATAAAATTATCATTTTATTTAGGATCATGTTATGTTAGATAAAAATATCATTTTATTTAGAATAATGTTATTGTAATGTCCCGCATTTTTACGGTATAATAATTTATTTATTTAATTATTTAAAAAGTGATTTAGAGAATTAAAGGGTGGTTTAATTAAATAATATTGAATATTTAATTAATTTAAATAATAAAATAATATATTTAATTCTGAAATAGTCGGAAATATTGAATTGACAATATAATGTGAACTGGACAATTTAAAATATTTAATTCAGCTTAGAATTTGAATTAGAATAACGAATATATTATTTGAACAACGGTTAAACGTATAATTTATATTATAATTTTAATCGAACTCCAAATGGCGTGGCAGTTCACTATTTGGCGATTCGAACTTTAAATGAATATACAGAATCTGTTTTAAATCGGATTTCTGTGAAACAAGAAACGTTCGGAGCTGCTGAAGTATATTTTTCTAATGGAAAAGAAAATTCAAGATTTCATCGTGTAGATTTTGAGTTAAGTCCAAATCAAATTTTAGAAAAGTCGCTATGGAAATCCTTTATAATTTATAACGATTTATTTATATTATAAACGGATTATTCAATATAAATTGAATATCTATTCAACCAGGTTTCGAATATCGAGTTGTAAATCCAATTGGAGCTGTATGATATTCTATTGTGAATATATACGATAATATTTATTTATAAATATGAAATTTAATTATTTTTAAATATTTAAATGGGTTATTTAGAGCTTAGAAAATAGCCAGTTTTGCAAACGATCTCCATTTTTGACGAAACTAATTTTTTGGATCCGCAATATTAAATTATTGCTAGATTTCAATTTCCATGATTTTTGAAGTCAATGTGTGGCCGTACGGATTTTTAATGTGAAAAACAGTCAATTTTTTGACTTTAGAAATACACTGTGGAAGCAAACAGAGTGAGAATTCGACAAAACAAGTTTCGTTGGGTCCGTAATGTCAAACCCTAGTTGTATGTCCATTTTCATGATCTTTAGATACAATATGTGATTGTAGGAATATTTAAATCAATGTTACAAACAGAAATGTGATAAAAATAAATAATAATAAAAAGGTGGCTTACATCCTAAGCTGACCTTCATCCTATAAATAAACTTTAACTCCCTCCTTACAACCTAATTTCCACCGTCTTCAGCAGACACAAAAAGAGGCCGCCAGCCTCTTAAATAATTCAAGGAATTAAATCGAATATAATACTCTACGAAACCATGGAAGGTCCAATCCGTTGGACTCAGTGTTGCAAGAGCTTCTAGCTGGTACCATCTATTAGGGGTGCGACAGGTAATTGGGAGGGTCGACTTTCCTACAGTCGTGCTAGGTATGAGGTGGAGTGTCGATGTGTGTGGAGTTGGGTTGAAAGGAGAATGGCATAGTGTTCTTAGTGAAGAGGTGCACCCGATGGTGTCAATAAAAGGGACTTCGGTTGTGTATGTCGAAGTGCGACAACAGGGTTCATGGTCGAGAGCTACAGGTGGGTTTTTGGAGGAGGCTTCGAACTTGGTGTAGGGGGTTTTCGGGTAGAGAATCAGGTGGCGAATACAATGGTGGTGGAGGCGGTGCCGATGGATGAACGTGTTGGATGCCGGTGTTGGACAACTGACGATCAAAGGGGTAATTGGTATACTGGAGGGAGCGATTTTAGTTTTGGGGAAGAAAGCAAAAATGCGGATGGGTTTTTAGTGAAAACAGAAATGGGCCGGGAAATTAACGGTAAGGCACATATTCAAAAATCAAAATATGAGTTAAGTTTAATTAAAATTAATGTTCTTTCTTGTAAACTTAATATCTCGGCCATACTGTATCAGAATTTTGAACGGTCGGATTCATTGGGATCGTATGGACGGACACTACACAATGGAACTAACGAGTAGCGAATCGAAGCTCGTTATAATTTATAGCAAAATAAGTTGTCCGTCAGAATCAAGCGACAATTATCGTTATTTAATGATGATCGTCCAGTGTGAGTAAATCTCACTAACTCTGTATAGTTTATATTTTTATAAATATAATCTAGTAATGATAAATGATAATTAACTACTGTGTGTTAATTATTTAGTTGAATTGCTAATGTGTTGGTTGTAATTATAGATAACGATATATATATATAAATTGTTAATCAAATGTTGATTCTGTTTATTAGAATATTTCATACCGAAATGAAATCGATGTTATTATATTATTTAACATCTGTGGATGCAGGGAAACAGATCGGAGGAATCCAACTGGTTTCCTTAACATTTATTTTACTGTTTTTCATATATTGTAATATATGATGTGATATATAATCTGTTGTTGATTATGTGTGTTTGGATGGTATTGATCATGGTTATTTGGTATTTTAAATACCATAAGAAATACTGGAATGTAAAATAGGAATTTTCAAAGTGTATATTGAAAAGAAAATGATTATAAAATCAAAGAATATAAAAGGAAATATTTATTTTTGAAATAAATAGAATTGAAAAGGAAATATTTATTTGTTAAATAAACAGAATTATATAAAAGGATTTATATAGAATAAATAGAATTTTTATAAAAGGAAATATTTATAAAATAAATAGAATTATAAAAGGAATATTGATTTAGAAAGTAAATAGATCTATAAAAGGGAAACTTTTGGAAAATGAATAGAAGTTACAAAAAGAGCATTTTACATTAGGAAGGTTTAGACCCGTGCTCCGCACACGGGGGTAACATGATATTGATTTAAAGTAAATATTTTGCAAATAAAATATTATAAAGGAATTCTGAGTTTGAAATAGGAATTTAAAATGGAAGTACTGAAATTAGAAACTAACTGAAAATTAGTTGAATTGAATGACTTTCTAGGTATCGATTTGATGTTGGTTTCGGCCTTTAGGGCTAATACGTAAGGGTTGTTCTCTTACTAGTTTACAGTTAGAGACTATATATGTGAGAAGATAATGATGCGGGAATCAGAAATGGAAACATTTTCCAAAGTTAATAGCGTATATTTTCTAAAATTAGAAAATAAGGATTTGATGAATATATGGAAATGAGAAATGGGGAAATGAATAAATGTTGATTGATGATTGATCGATAGAATTTCCATCTGGAAATAATATCGTTGTTTGCACACATGTTTTCCTTTGACAGTTAAATCACCGTCTATCGAAGATTTTGACCAATTCTGTTGTCAATACGGAATTGACAGAAATTCCGTTGTTCAATAAATCCTAAGTAGAAATTGCCTAAGACGGATTTATCGAATAATTCCTTCGGTTGTCCAGTCCTAGGACAACTTGAATGGACGAATGTCTGATAGAGTATACCTAGTAGATCGCATAACTTGATCGTTTTGAACGTATTTACATTGGTGGTGGAGGAATTCGTTTCGCTTAGCCTATACCCGTGGTATTTTTGAGGGAATCAATTTGTGATTTGACGGGTATGACGATGTGGCATTCAAAGTAAAGAAGGAGTGATCTGTTAAAAGATACGTTATGACCTAATGCCTCATCAAATGGGAAATGAAAGAAATCGGGCAGGCAGCATGGCTAAGTGGGTCGCACCCAAGTAGGGTGTATTGTCACCATCTAGAGAATATTCATATTTGTTACCTCTTTCGCTTCTGTATCTCCCGGGAACGGTTATGTTGGTATACCAACCATAAGGTGGTTATATATTCGGAACATTCAAGCGAAATGAATGGTCGGCCATTTGTTGCCGAGTTACAAGATGTTCTTGTTGAACTCCAGTGTATCGCTTCTAGAGTACACTGATCGGAAGGTGGTTCCATACCTTATCATAGTTGGAAATCAATTACCTAATAAGAGCCTGTGGTTTTGATTGTATATTATTGTAGAACGTGAGATGAAAGCGTTTCTACTAGATTTTTATTTACTTGATCTAGACATTATTATAATATTAGACAAGTATCGTTTTGGAGAAATATTTTGGGTTATCGTAAGGTAAAAACCATCCGTGTTTATGTGTGGATCGGTCTTACGATTATCCTTTGGTTCAAAAAGATTTTTGAAAGTTAAATCAAATGATTTGAGTTTACTCACACCAGTCACATGACCGACCCAGAGTTTATTTTATTTTTATTTCCCCTAAACTCTTGGGTGCCCAATTTTGTACGGGCAGTCAAGTAGTCGGGATTTACATATACACTGAGATCTTGGAGCAGGAGGCTTCAAGATTATATAGCTATCGTTATTTCCGCTGTTTTGTAAGTGTTATACTCTAATAATGGTATTGTATACAGATACTATTTTATTTCGAAGTTATGTTATGAAATATATTTATTCGTTCCGCGGTGATATTCGTGTTTACTCTGATGTTGTGATGTTCTTCTTCTTCTATTCTATGTTTCTATCTTATCTATTCTGACCATCTATTTTCTTTCATTAACTATCTGGTATTTCCGATGCTTGGAAAGTAGACATTTAGTTTATGTCGATAACTAGGATCGCGAAAACCCGGGTCGCTACAATTGGTATCAGAGCTGAAGGTTAAGTGATTTACCTTGGCTCTGTGCCGTGACTCAGTAGAGATAAGGTTAGTAATACCCTAGATTGAGTTTGAGTGTATATATACGGGTGAACGTATTTGTTATTTGATATAAAAATTGTTTTATATTGTGGAGATTTATTGGTTGAGTTGTTTATGAGTTATGGTCAATCAGTTTGATCCACTGTATCGATAGGAGTTTCTAAACGCTCGAATACAATGAAACAACACATTATGTTTTGAAAAAGGGTAAATGAAATAATTTTACCCAAATTATATTTTGATATAAAGGATTTATATTGGAATGAGTATAGTATATTGGACGTGTTGGTTGATATTACAGTCGTATAATTGAGAAGGTTATATATATATATATATATAACCAAATAAAATTCGTATAAGTATTACGAAGTGAATTAAATCTGAAATTTAAATCAAAATTGAAATTAAAACTCCGGAAATTTGAGTAAATGTTTGTTAATGAATATGGATTAAATATATGAGGATTTTAAAATACTGGGAGATTTTAAATTGTTTACAAAGCATTGTGAATGGTATTTTGAAATGTATTTCAAATGGAAGTGTTTAGAAATGGTTTTAAAAGGGATATATTATTGAACTCACTTCGATTGCTGGAAAATAGATTTCGATGATGACAACTGCATCATCGGTGTTCATTTCTGAGTTCTAAGTGACGGAATACTACCAAAGATATTGATTTTGGATTGTTTTGAGTGAACAAGTTGTTTTGATATTCCAAAATGAATATTTTGATTTTTGGAAAAGGCTAAGCTGTTTAAAAATCCCAGAAATAGATTATTTGAATTAAAACAAATTAAGGTAGAATTTGTAAAAGTCAATAGAAATTGAAAATTTAATTAAAGCCAGTTAGATGGAAAATTGAATTGAGATAGAAAATATCGAATTGGATTGAATTAGAGATAATCCAAAACGGAATTTGATTGGTAAGTTAAGAGTTAAAATTGAAAATGGAATCTAAGTTAAGAACAGAATTCGGCTTGGGTATAACAGAATGATTGGGATGACATTGGTATATGCAGAATTGGCAACACGTGGAAATGATATATTGATATGCCCGACAAAAATGTACCAGTTTATATTTTTATTGGGTATGAGGTTTTTATGAGCCGAATTGGCAAGCCGCTTAGCAGTTTGATTTTCTTTTGGGTTGAAGAAGGACTAGAGGGGGAAGTTGGAGTTTGAGCTATAAACCAGTACAAAGGAGGTGCTGGCGAAATTTTTCGAAAAGTTAAGGTGTTGGAATATTTTCTGCATTTTTGAAATTTTTCGTTAATTGAAATAAAGTAATATTTTAGTTGAAATTAAATTGGTTCAGTTCAAACAGAAGTTTATAAATAAACAAATAATTTTTACCCATTTAATAGAGTTTGTTTTCCACCTTAGCAATTTCGAGGACGAAATTATTTTAAGGGGGAAAGAATGTAATGTCCCGTATTTTTACGGTATAATAATTAATTTATTTAATTATTTAAAAAGTGATTTAGAGAATTAAATGGTTGTTTAATTAAATAATATTGAATATTTAATTAATTTAAATAATAGAATAATATATTTATTTTCGAAATAGTCGTAAATTGTGAATTGATAATATAATGTGAACTGGACAATTTAAAATATTTAATTCAGCTTAGAGTTTGAATAAGAATAACGAATATATTATTTGAACGACAGTTGAACGTATAATTTATATTATAATTTTAATCGAGCTCCAAATGGCGCGGCAGTTCGCTATTTGGCGATTCGAACTTTAAATGAAATACAAAATCCGTTTTAAATCGGATTTCTGTGAAATAAGAAACGTTCGGAGCTGGTGAAGCATATTTTTTTAATGGTAAAGAAAAATCGAGATTTCGTCGTGTAGATTTACAGTTATGTCCAAATCAAATTTTAGCAAAGTTGCTATGGAATTCCTTTATAATTTATAACGATTTATTTATATTATAAATGGATTTTTCAATATAAATTGAATATCGATTCAACCGGGATTTGAATATCGAGTTATAAATCCAGTTGGAGCTGTATGATATACTATTGTGAATATATACGATAATACTAATTTATAAATATTAAATTTAATTATTTTTAATTATATTTATATATTCAAATGGGTTATTTAAAGCTTAGGAAATAGCGAGTTTTGCAAACGACCTCAGTTTTTGACGAAACTAATTTTGTTGGATCCGCAACATTGAATTATTGCTAGATTTCAATTTCCATGATTTTTGAAGTTAGTGTGTGGCCATACGGATTTTTAATGTGAAAAACAGTCAATTATTTATCTTTAAATATATGTTGTGTGAGCAAACGAAGTCGGAATTCGACGAAACAAGTTTCTTTGGGTTCATAATGTCAAACTCTAGTTGTACGTCCATTTTCATGATTTTTGGATATTATACATGATTGTTGGAATTTTTAAATCAACGTTACAAATAGAAATGTGATAAAAATAAATAATAATAATAAAATGTAGCTTACATCCTAAGCTAACCTTCATCCTATAAATAAACTTTAACTCCCTCCTTACAACCTAATTTCCACCGTCTTCGAACACAAAAAGAGGCCGCTACGCTCTTAAATAATTCAAGGAATTAAATCGGATACAATACTCTACGAAATCATGGAAGGTCGGATTCGTTAGAATCAGTGTTGCAAGAGCTTCTAGTTGGTACCATCTATTAGGGGTGCGACAGGTAATTGGGAGGGTCGACTTTCCTACAGTCGTGTTAGTGCTGAGGTGGAGTCTCGATGTGTCTGGAGTTGGGTTGAAAGGAGAATGGCATAGTGTTCTTGGTGAAGCGGTGCACCCGATGGTGTCAATAAAAGGGACTTCGGCTGTGTATGTCGAAGTGCGACAGCAGGGTTCATGGTCGAGAGCTATAGGTCGGTTTTTGGGGAAGGCATCGAACTTGGTGTAGGGGGGTTTTCGAGTTGAGAATCAGGTGGCAAATACAATGGCGGTGGAGGCGGTACCGATGGATGAACATGGTGGAGGGCGGTGTTGGTCAACTGACGGTCAAAGGGGTAATTGGTATATTGGAGGGAGCAATTTTAGTCTTGGGGAAGAAAGCAAAAATGCAGATGGGTTTTTAGTTGAAACAGAAATGGGCCGAGAAATTAACGGTAAGGACCATATTCAAAAAAAAAATATGAGTTAAGTTTAATTAAAATTAATGTTCTTTCTTGTAAACTTAATATCTCGGCCATACTGTATCAGAATTTCGAATGGTCAGATCCGTTGGGATCGTATGGATGGACACTACACAATGGAACTGACAAGGAGCGAATCAAAGCTCGTTACAATTTATAGAAAAATAAATTGTCTGTCTGAATCAAGTGGCAATTATCGTTGTTTAACACTGATCGTCACATGTGAGTAAATCTTAATTACATCTGTACAGTTTATATTTTTATAAATATAATCTAGTAATGATAAATGATAATTATCTGTTGTGTGTTGACTGTTTGGTAGAATTGTTGATGTATTGGTTGAAATTATAGATAATGATATTTATATAAATCATTAATCAAATGTTGATTCTTTTTATCAGAATATTTCATATCGAAATGAAATCGATGTTATTATATTGTTTAACATCTGTGGATGCAGGGAAACAGATCGGAGGAATCCAACTAGATTCCTCAACATTTATTTTATTGTTTTTCATATATTGTAATATATGATGTGATATATAATCTGTTGTTGATTATGTGTGTTTGGATGATATTGATCATGGTTATTTGGTAATTTAAATACCATAAGAAATATTGGAATGTATAATAGGAATTTTCAAAGTGTATATTGAAAAGAAAATAATTATAAAATCAAAGAATATAAAGGAAATATTTATTTGTTAAATAAATACAATTGAAAAGGAAATATTTATTTGTCAAATGAACAGAATTATATAAAAGGATTTATATAGAATAAATAGAATTATAAAAGGAATATTGATTTAGAAAGTAAATAGATCTATAAAAGGGAAACATTTGGAAAATGAATAGAGTTTATCAAAAGGGAATTTTACATTAGGAAGGTTTAGACCCATGCTTCGCACACGTGGGTAACATGATATTGATTTAAAGTAAATATTTTGCAAATAAAATATTATAAAGGAATTGGGTGTTTGAAATAGGAATTTAAAATAGAAGTACTGAATTTAGAAACTCATTGGAAATTAGTTGAATTGAATGACTTTCTGGGTATCGGTCTGACGTTGGTTTCGGCCTTCGGGGATATTACGTACGAGGTTGTTCTCTTACTAGTTTACAGTTAGAGATAGATATATGTGAGAAGATAGTGATGCGGGAATCAGAAATGGGAACGTTTTCCAAAGTTAATAACGTATATTTTCTAAAATTAGAAAATAAGGATTTGATGAATATATGGAAACGAGAAATGGGGAAATGAATAACGGTTGATTGATGATTGATCGATAGAGTTTCCATCTGGAAATAATATCGTTGTTTGCATACTTGTTTTCCATTGATAGTTAAATCACCGACTATCGAAGATTTTGACGAATTCCGTTGTCAATACGGAGAGACCGCGATCAGATATATTATCCGAAAACCACTCCGTATGGCATTAGCGTTGCGAATCAAATATGATGAAGATAATTGTAGATGGAGTTATGCAAGGGATGTTCAGTAAATCCTAGGTAGAAATTGCCTAAGATGGATTTATAGAATAATTCCTTCGGATTGTCCAGTCCTAGGACAACTTGAATTGACGAATGTCTAATAGAGTATATCTGGTAGATCGCGTAAGTTGATCGTTTCAAACGGATTTACATTGGTGGCAGAGGAATTTGTTTCTCTTAGCTTATACCCGTGGTATTTTTGGGGGAATCATTTTGTGATTAGACGGGTATGACGATGTGGCATTCAAAGTAAATGATGGAGTAATCTGTTAAAAGATACGTTATGACCTCACACCTCATCAACTGGGAAATGACAGAAATCGGGCAGGCAGCATGGCTAAGTGGGTCGCACCAAAGTAGGGTATATTGTCACCATCTAGAGAATATTCATATTTGTTACTTCTTTCGCTTCTGTATCTCCCAGGAACGGTTATGTTGGTATACCAACCATAAGGTGATAATATATTCGGAACATTCAAGCGAAATGAATGGCCAGTCATTTGTGGCCGAGTTACAAGAAGTTCTTGTTGAACTCCAGTGTATCGCTTCTAGAGTACACTGATCGGAAGGTGGTTCCATACCTTGTCATAGTTGGAAATCAATTACCCAATAAGAGCCTGCGGTTTTAATTGTATATTATTGTAGAACGTGAGATGAAAGCGTTTCTGCTAGATTTTTATTTACTTGATTTAGACATTATTAAAATATCAGACAAGTATCGTTTTGGAAAAATATTTTGGGTTATCATAAGTTAAAAAACATCCATGTTTATGTGTGGATCGGTCTTACGATTATCCTTTGGTTCAAAAATATTTTTGAAAGTTAAATCAAATGATTTGAGTTTACTCACACCAGTCACATGACTGACCCAGAGTTTATTTTTTTTTATTTCCCCTGACCTCCTGGGTGCCCAATTTTGTACGGGCAGTCAAGTAGTCGGGATTTACAGATATACTGAGAGCTTAGAGCAGGAGGCTTCAGGATTATATAGCTATTGTTATTTCCACTGTTTTGTAAGTATTATACTCTAATAATGGTATTGTATACCGATACTGTTTTATTTCAAAGTTATGTTATGAAATATATTTATTCGTTCCGTTGTGAGATTCGTGTTTACTCCAATGTTGTGATGTTCTTCTTCTTCAATACTAAGTTTCTATCTTATCTATTCTCACCCTCTATTTTCTTTCATTAACTATCTAGTATTTCCGATGCTTGGATAGTCGACATTGAGTTTATGTCGATAACCTAGATCGCGAAAACCCGGGTCGCTACAGTTGGTATCAGAGCTGAAGGTTAAGTGATTTACCTTGGCTCTGTAGCATGACTCAGTAGAGATAGGGTTATTAATACCCTAGATTGAGTTTGAGTGTATATATACGAGTGAACGTATTTGTTATTTGATGTAAAAATTGTTTTATATTGTGGATATTTATTGGTTGAGTTGTTTATGAGTTATGGTCAATCAGTTTGATCCACTGTATCGGTATGAGTTTCTAAACGCTCGAATACGATGAACCAACACAGTATGTTTTGAAAAAGGGTAAATGAAATAATTTTACCTAAATTATATTTTGATATAAAGGATTTATATTGGAATGAGTATAGTATATTGGACGTGTTGGTTGTTATTACAATCGTATAATTGATAAGGTTATATATATATATAACCAAATAAAATTCGTATAAGTATTACGAAGTGAATTAAATCTGAAATTTAAATCAAAATTGAAATTAAAACTCTGGAAATTTGAGTAAGTGTTTGTTAATGAATATGGATTAAATATATGAGGATTTTAAAATACTGGGAGATTTTAAATTGTTTACAAAGCATTGTGAATGGTATTTTGAAATGTATTTCAAATGGAAGTGTTTAGAAATGGTTTTAAAAGGGATACGGTATTGAACTCACTTCGATTGCTAGAAAATAGATTCCGATGATGACAGCCGCATCATCGGTTTTCATTTCTGAGTTCTAAGTGACGGATTACTACCAAAGATATTGATTTTGGATTGTTTGAGAAAACAAGTTGTTTTGATATTCCAAAATGAATATTTTGATTTTTGGAAAAGGCTAAGCTGTTTAAAACTCCCAGAAACAGATTATTTGAATTAAAACAAATTAAGGTAGAATTTGTAAAAGCCAATAGAAATTGAAAATTTAATTAAAGCCAATTAGATGGAAAATTGAATTGAGATAGAAAATATCGAATTGGATTGAATTAGAGATAATCCAAAACGGAATTTGATTGGTAAGTTAAGAGCTGAAATTGAAAATGGAATCTAAGTTAAGAACAGAATTTGGCTTGGGTATAACAGAATGATTGGGATGACATTAGTATATGCCGAATTGGTAACACGTGGAAATGATATATTGATATGCCCGACAAAAAGGTACCAGTTTATATTTATATTGGGTATGAGGTTTTTATGAGCGGAATTGGCAAGCCGCTTAGCAGTTTGATTTTCTTTTGGGTTGAAGAAGGCCTAGAGGGGCAAGTTGGAGTTTGAGCTATTAACCAGTACAAAGGAGGTGCTGGCGAAATTTTTCGAAAAGTTAAGGTGTCGGAATATTTTCAGAATTTTTGAAAATTTTCGTTAATTGAAATAAAGTAATATTTTAGTTGAAATTAAATTGTTTCAGTTCTAACTGAAGTTAATAAATAAACAGATAATTTTTACCTATTTAATAGAGTTGGTTTTCTACCTTAGTAGTTTCGAAGACGAAATTATTTTAAGGGGGGAAGAATGTAATGTCCTGTACTTTTACGGTATAATAATTAATTTATTTAATTATTTAAAAAGTAATTTAGAGAATTAACGGGTTGTTTAATTAAATAATATTGAATATTTAATTAATTTAAATAATAGAATAATATATTTATTTTCGAAATAGTCGGAAATAGTGAATTGATAATATAATGTGAACTGGACAATTTAAAATATTTAATTCAGCTTAGAGTTTGAATAAGAATAACGTATATATTATTTGAACGATAGTTGAACGTATAATTTATATTATAATTTTAATCGAGCTCCAAATGGCGCGGCAGTTCGCTATTTGGCGATTCGAACTTTAAATGAAATACAGAATCCGTTTTAAATCGGATTTCTGTGAAATAAGAAACGTTCGGAGCTGGTGAAGTATTTTTTTTTAATGGTAAAGAAAAATCGAGATTTCGTCGTGTAGATTTATAGTTATGTCCAAATCAAATTTTAGAAAAGTCGCTATGGAATTCCTTTATAATTTATAACGATTTATTTATATTATAAATGGGTTTTTCAATATAAATTGAATATCGATTCAACCGGGATTTGAATATCGAGTTATAAATCCAGTTGGAGCTGTATGATATACTATTGTGAATATATACGATAATACTAATTTATAAATATTAAATTTAATTATTTTTAATTATATTTATATATTCGAATGGGTTATTTAGAGCTTAGAAAATAGCCAGTTTTGCAAACGACCTCAGTTTTTGACGAAACTAATTTTGTTGGATCCGCAACATTGAATTATTGCTAGATTTCAATTTCCATGATTTTTGAAGTTAGTATGTGGCCGTACGGATTTTTAATGTGAAAAACAGTCAATTATTTATCTTTAAAAATATGTTGTGTGAGCAAACGGAGTCGGAATTCGACGAAACAAGTTTCTTTGGGTTCGTAATGTCAAACTCTAGTTGTATGTCCATTTTCATGATTTTTGGATATTATACGTGATTGTAGGAATTTTTAAATCAACGTTACAAATAGAAATGTGATAAAAATAAATAATAATAATAAAATGTGGCTTACATCCTAAGCTAACCTTCATCCTATAAATAAACTTTAACTCCCTCCTTACAACCTAATTTCCACCGTCTTCAAACACAAAAAGAGGCACCCTCTTAAATAATTCAAGGAATTAAATCAGATACAATACTCTATGAAATCATGGAAGGTTGGATTCGTTGGACTCAGTGTTGCATGAGCTTCTAGCTGGTACCATTATTAGGGGTGCGACAGGTTATTGGGAGGGTCGACATTCCTACAGTCGTGCTAGGGATGAGGTGGAGTGTCGATGTGGGTGGAGTTGGGTTGAAAGGAGAATGGCATAGTGTTCTTGGTGAAGAGGTGCACCCGATGGTGTCAATAAAAGGGACTTCGGTTGTGTTTGTCGAAGTGCGACAGTAGGGTTCATGGTCGAGAGCTACAGGTCGGTTTTTGGGGTAGGCGTCGAACTTGGTGTAGGGGGGTTTTCGGGTAGAGAATCAGGTGGAGAATACAATGGTGGTGGAGGCGGTGCCGATGGATGAACATGGTGGAGGGAAGTGTTGGTCAACTGACGGTCAAATGGGTAATTGGTATACGGGAGGGACCGATTTTAGTTTTGGGGAAGAAAGCAAAAATGCAGATGGGTTTTTAGTGGAAATAGAAATGGACCGGGAAATTAACGGTAAGGACCATATTCAAAAATCAAAATATGAGTTAAGTTTAATTAAAATTAATGTTCTTTTTGTAAACTTAATATCTAGGCCATACTGTATCAGAATTTCAAACGGTCAGATCCATTGGAATCGTATGGACGGACACTACACAATGGAACTGACGAGGAGTGAATCGAAGCTCGTTACAATTTATAGCAAAATAAATTGTCCGTCTGAATCAAGCGACAATTATCATTATTTAACAATGATCGTAAAATCTCACTAACTCTGTACAGTTTATATTTTTATAAATGTAATCTAGTAATGATAAACGATAATTAACTGCTATGTGTTAACTGTTTGGTTGAATTGCTGATGTATTGGTTGAAATTACAGATAACGATGTATATATAAATCGTTAATCAAATGTTGATTCTGTTTATCAGAATATTTCATATCAAAATGAAATCGATGTTATTATATTGTTTAACATCTGTGGATGCAGTGAAACAGATCGGAGGAATCCAACTGGATTCCTCAACATTTATTTTACTGTTTTTCATATATTGTAATATATGATGTGATATACAATCTGTTGTTGGTTATGTGTGTCTGGATGATATTGATCATGGTTATTTGGTATTTTAAATACCATAAGAAATACTGGAATATATAATGAGAATTTTCAAAGTTGATATTGAAAAGAAAATAATTATAAAATCAAAGAATATAAAGGAAATATTTATTTGTTAAATAAATAGAATTGAAAAGGAAATATTTATTTGTTAAATAAACAGAATTATATAAAAGGATTTATAAAGAATAAATAGAATTATAAAAGGAATATTGATTTAGAAAGTAAATAGATCTATAAAACGGAAACATTTGGAAAATGAATAGAGTTTATAAAAAGGGAATTTTACATTAGGAAGGTTTAGACCTGTGCTTCGCACACGGGGGTAACATGATATTGATTTAAAGAAAATATTTTGCAAATAAAATATTATAAAGGAATTGGGTGTTTGAAATAGGAATTTAAATTGGAAGTACTAAATTTTGAAACTGACTGGAAATTAGTTGAATTGAATGACTTTCTGGGTATCGGTCTGGTGTTGGTTTCGGCCTTCGGGGTTAATATGTACGGGGTTGTTCTCTTACTAGTTTACAGTTAGAGACTGATATATGTGAGAAGATAGTGATGCGGGAATCAGAAATGGAAACTTTTTCCAAAGTTAATAACGTATACTTTCTAAAACTAGAAAATAAGGATTTGATGAATATATGGGAATGAGAAATGAGGAAATGAATAAATGTTGATTGATGATTGATCGATAGAATTTCCATCTGGAAATAATATCGTTGTTTGCATATGTGTTTTCCTTTGACAGTTCAATCACCGACTATCGAAGATTTTGACCAATTCCGTTGTCAATATGGAGAGACCGGGATCAGATATATTATCCGAAAACCAGTCCGTATGGCATTAGTGTTGTGAATCAAAGATGATGAAGACAATTGAAGACGGAGTTATGCAAGGGCTGTTCAGTAAATCCTAGGTTGAAATTGCCTAAGATGGATTTATAGAATAATTCCTTCGTATTGTCCAGTACTAGGACAACTTGAATGGACGAATGTCTAATAGAGTATATCTGGTAGATCGCGTAAGTTGATCGTTTCAAACGTATTTACATTGGTGGCAGAGGAATTCGTTTCTCTTAGTTTATACCCGTGGTATTTTTGGGGGAATAATTTTGTGATTTGACGGGTATGACGATGTGGCATTCAAAGTAAATGATGGAGTAATCTGTTAAATGATATGTTATGACCTCACGCCTCATCAACTGGGAAATGATAGAAATCGGGCAGGCAGTATGGCTAAGTGGGTCGCACCCAAGTACGGTATATTGTCACCATCTAGAGAATATTCATTTTTGTTACTTCTTTCGCTTCTGTATCTCCCAGGAACGGTTATGTTGGTATACCAACCATAAGGTGATAATATATTCGGAACATTCAAGCGAAATGAATGGTCGGTCATTTGTGGCTGAGTTACAAGATGTTCTTATTGAACTCCAGTGTATCGCTTCTAGAGTACACTGATCGGAAGGTGGTTCCATACCTTATCATAGTTGGAAATCAATTACCCAATAAGAGCCTGCGGTTTTGATTGTATATTGTTGTAGAACGTGAGATGAAAGCGTTTCTGCTAGACTTTTATTTACTTGATCTAGATATTATTATAATATCAGACAAGTATCATTTTGGAAAAATATTTTGGGTTATTATAAGGTAAAAACCATCCGTGTTTATGTGTGGATCAGTCTTACGATTATCCTTTGGTTCAAAAAGATTTTTGAAAGTTAAATAAAATAATTTTAGTTTACTCACACTAGTCACATGACTAAACCAGAGTTTATTTTGTTTTATTTCCCCTAAACTCTTGGGTGCCCAATTTTGTACGGGCAGTCAAGTAGTCGGCATTTACAAATATACTGAGAGCTTGGAGCAGGAGGCTTCAGGATTATATAGCTATTGTTATTTCCGCTGTGTTGTAAGTGTTATACTCTAATAATGGTATTGTATATAGATATCGTTTTATTTCAAAGTTATGTTATGAAATATATTTATTCGTTCCGCTGTGAGATTCGTGTTTACTCTGATGTTGTGATGTTATTCTTCTTCTATTCTAAGTTTTTATCTTAACTATTCTCACCCTCTATTTTCTTTCATTAACTATCTGGTATTTCCGATGCTTGGAAAGTCGACATTGAGATTATGTCGATAACCAGGTTCGCTGAAACCCGGGTCGCTACAGTTATGTTACATAAAAATGTTATATTAGAATAAATATGTCATTCATGTAGAAGACATATTTTATAAACAAATATGTCCTTTAGTTAGAATATGTTTTGTCAAACAAAAATATCATTTAGTTAGAATATGTTTTTATCAAATAAAAATGTCATTTTATTAGAATAATGTTATGTAGAAATAAAAATGTCATTTTATTCGAAAATGTCGTGTTGAAATAAAAATGTCATTTTATTAGAACATGTCATGTAAATAAATTATCTTTTTATATTGTCATTAGATTTAGAACATATGTATGTTGACAAAATTATCTTTTTATTTTGTCACTTGATTTTGAAACCATGTACATAGACAAAATTGCCTTTCTATTTTTGTCATTAGAATAATAGAACATGTATACAAATAAAATACATATTTATTCGACATTAGCAACATGTAGAGAAATTATGCGAGTAAAATACGTTTTTATTTGACCTTAGATATATAAGAACATGTTTTCTCCATTATCATCAACATGTTAGCGGAATTAGAATTGGTTAAATTTATTAATCAATGATTCATTTATATAAACTGTTGTTGTTTGAAAACCCCACATGGGTATTGGGATGATATTTGACATACACAAGTCCCAATATTTAGCTGTATGTCAATCGAAGGATTAACAGCCTATGATAAGCGTTATTTATTTATTTTAATGCTCACACAGTTGTAAACTTCACTCTAGATGTAAAATGGACTGTTTAATGATTACTTATCATTATTGTTGTATACATGCGATGTATGAAAACTATATTACTGAAATTATATGGTAATTGATTAAGTCGCATTCCGACCCAGAACATTTTTATATAAAAGAACATTTTTAATGGAAATAATATAAAAGAACATTTTACTGTAACAGAACATTTTCAATGTAAAGAATATTTTAAATAAAGAATAATTTAAAATAATTTTTTTTCAAAATAAAGAATATTTTAGAATAACAAGTATTTTAAAATAATATTCAATGAATAATCAAATTATGATTTTGATGTCCGATTTTGGATGGACACAAGAATATTGAAATGTGAAGCCGTGTTAAGTAGAAAACGTCATTTTAACCCTAACAGGTTTATCGACCGATTTTATTCATTTTATAATGAATACCGAAAAGAAGTGATTTCAAAATATAAAATTTTGAAAATGTTATCATTTTATTATTATGATGATATAGACTATTCAATTTTGATTTAAAACTGAAAATGAAGTTGGAATTGTTTTTAAAACGGATTTATAAACAATTTAATGGCCTGAATAGAAGGCGTCGCGCAATGACTGTTCGCGAATTTTGACCATTAACTTCCAATTGACATTGCGGGAGATCCGACCGTCGGATTCTCCTAAAACCAGAACCGTTAGGTTCGTATCGAAAAGAGCTTTCCAATGAATATAAGAATTTCGGGATCTAACGGTTGGATTTTGAATGTCCAAATCAATTTTAGAAAAGGTCATTGTAAGTGCAGTTCGATGACCGTTTATGGAAATCGACTAAAAGGGCCTTAATAAAATTATTAAAAATATTAATAAATTTTGTAAATTCGTAATAAATGATTTGAAAAGAACTTGGATGAAAATTTTCGATTTTGTAAAGATAAAAATATATTTTGAACTGGTTATTAACTAGAATAAATCTTTAAATTAAGATTTAATGAAGTTTTCCAATTAATTAATATTTAATTGAAATTAAATAAAATAAATTGGATTTTTGGGTTTGTCATGAATGATGTCTTGAATAACACTTTTCTTAAACCTTATGTGAAAAGAATAAATCTTTTAATTAAGATTATTATAGTTTCCAATTATATTTAGTAATTGGAATAAAATGAAGTGTGAATTGGGTTTTTTGTGAACTGTGTTTTAAACGACATTTGTTCTTTAACCCGATTAACAGTAAAAATATAATTTTGGAGGGAATAAATCTTTTAATTAAGATTATTAGAGTTTCCAATTATATTTAGTAATTGGAATAAAATGAAATGTGAATTGGGTTTATTGTGAACTGTGTTTTACAAAAACATTTGTTCTTTAACCCAATTAATAGTGAAATATAATTTGGAATTTATAAATCTTTTATTAGGATCTAAATGGAAATTTTCCAAGATAAAGTTTTCCAATTTAATATATTAAATTGGAATTGAATGGAATTCGATTTGGTAACAATCGAGATGAGCTTCTATGAATGAAGACTATTACTATATATGGAATTTAAAAGGCCTTGCCGTTATTCCATTTACATTATTAGTTTGATAGGGAAATTTATATCAATTATATATTGATCTGATTTCTGTGAAGATTACATATTTAATGGAAGATGATTTTGGGTTTATCGTGAACAATGTTTTAAATAACATTGGTTCTTTAAACCAATTAAAGATAAGATTAATTTCTTAAATTGGAATAATCATTATGTAATAATTTTTAAGATTAAAACTGAATTAGAGTTTTAATGAATCTTAAATTAGATTAATAATGTGAATATTTTATTAAAAGAAAATTCTAAATTGGAATGAGGCATATGATGTGTTTTTATAACACTTGATTATAAAATACGTGTGTTATTCGGAAAGACCGGGTTTAACCCATTTTGAATAATTAATACGACGATCAAGAATTGAAGATGAAGACGGTGGTTGAAGACTGGAGTTCTTAACATCGTTTGGGTGATTACTGATGTCTTGATTGGGATGTACACCCAAGACAAGGTAATAAGTGGTGATTGTCCAAACGTACTTGGAGATTGACGGATATGCGAGGACCTCTCTCCTGAATTGGACATATGGGACGAGTAATAAGGTGCCTCCAGTTTCGTTCAGACCCAAAACGGACTTGTAAATATATGGTATGTCTGACGTTGTATTCCTTTATGTTGTATTCGTTGATCTTTGCTAAATATATATCTGTTTGGTGGCGGAAAATTTATTCTCTTTCTTAACACCCTTCTCTAAGACGTACGAGCTTAGAGGTTATATATTGGCAGAAATCAATGGTATGGTATGCATTGACAATGTGGCATGCTAAGATGCAAATGATCAAGACTTTTGTTGAAAACCAAAGTCTTGTGGTTGATGATCAAAGCATGGCTTTAATATATCATAGCTTTGTGTAGCACTAATTTGCGAGCCTCACACCCCGGTATGAACCATAAACAGGAGAGAACAGCAGGGAGGGCAGTGCGTTTCTTTCTAACTAGGAAGGGTGTCAGGGTTTTGCACACCCGGATATTTTACTCATGTGGATGTTGCTTATTATTACTTGATGAATCTGAAAAATCGAAGTTTCATAGTGGGAATCAAAAGTTATGGCCAAATGAATTTTTGGAAAGGTCGCTATAGAGAATATATCGCCCTTGAAAATCGACATTGTGCATACGACCTCGGAATTCGACGAAACTACTTTTGTTGGATCTCGGATGTAAAATTATTTCTAGGTTTCAAATTTCATGATTTTTGAAGCTAGTATGTGAGCGTGGCAAAAGAAACTGCGTTTTGTCAATTTCGGTCAAAATTAATTGACTGAGAAATAGCCATTTTTCAAACAGTCTCAGAATTCGACGAAATAAATTTTGTTAGGACCATATCGTCATAAGAAAGCCAAAAATAATTTTTCTGGATTTTTTTGAGTTAATTTGTAGCCCCAGTAAAATTTATTTGTACGGTTAAATTAAAATAAATGATTTATAATTTAAAACTGAGAAACGGGGGCCAAGACGATCATTTAGGCCTGCGAGACATAGCCAGATGAGTTCGGAATGAGGTTAGAAGGTAAGAACGACAGTCGTTGGGCCGAAATTGGTGAAAGTTACTAAACGGGCCTTCATTGGATAGTTAAGGATTAAATAATAACTAGTTAAACCTAATATAAATATACGGGATGAACTGTAGACGTTCTTCCCCGATTGCTTCAGCCGCAAAGAACCCATTCCCTTCAAATTTTCATTCTCTGATTTCTCCCAATCCATACCGAATTAACATATGCTCCTCTGGACTTTTTTGAAGATCTTTGAACGCTCTTCGATCTCAGACAAACCACGCCCCTCCTCGTCGCCCGAGCCGCCGCCACCACCTCCCCGAAGTTCGGCCGAACGCAGCCCCGCCGCGCCACCCACGAGCCGCCGCACCTCCCCCCTTCTCCGGCGTTCAGGCGCCTCTCCTCCCCCTCCGACCTCCAGCAGTCGGTTCCTGAAAACATTAACTATAGCTCGCGAATTCGTGATTCAAAGTTTTGAACAAACTGAAATCTTAAAGGTAAAACTCAACTCAGTTTTGCGACGTTTTTAATCATTACAGTGACAGCTGTAATAAGTCAGTTTTCTAATTTTTACATATGAATTTCAAATTGAAATCTTTCAGATCTGAAACCGCCGTGACTTTGAACACGAGATCTGATCGAGTTCGAACCTTCTTTCCAAATCTAAACAAGGTGAGAATTTATTTTTAATTAAATTTAATTAATTTAATTATTATTCTTGCGTTATGTGAAGTTGAAAGTCAAATATAAATGGATCTGCGATGGATGTTACCATAAGTTATGGATCTGAATTGTTTGTAATGTTATGATTTTAGATTCGTTATTTTAAATCATAGATCTGTCAATTAAAGTTATAGATCTGTTATTTTAAATCGTAGATCTGTTAGTTAGATTATAAATCTGTAGCTAAAAGTTCAGATCTATTAATTAAAATTATAGATCGGTAGGAGGGAAAAAATTAGACTTTTACCTTGTTTAAATTTGTTGAAGTATGCCTTGTGGATATGAATCATGTATAAAAATATATCATCTTGTGCTTGTTATGGAATAGTGTAAATAGAATAACCATTCGGGTTAATCAAAGACATGAGTTGAAATTGACATCTTATATGTAATTGGAAATGACAATTTACATCGTATGAAATTTACATTATTTTTAATGTGAATAAAAGTAGAAATTTACATCGTATGAAATTTACATTACATTTAATATGAATAAAAATAGAAATTTACATCGTATGAAATTTACATTATTTTTAATGTGAATAAAAGTAGAAATTTACATCGTATGAAATTTACATTAATTTTAATGTGAATAAAAGTAGAAATTTACATCGTATTAAATTTACATTATTTTTAATGTGAATAAAAGTAGAAATTTACATTATTTTTAATGTGAATAAAAGTAGAAATTTACATTATTTTTAATGTGAATAAAAGTAGAAATTTACATCGTATGAAATTTACATTATTTTTAATGTGAATAAAAGTAGAAATTTACATCGTATGAAATTTACATTATTTTTAATGTGAATAAAAGTAGAAATTTACATCGTATGAAATTTACATTATTTTTAATGTGAATAAAAGTATAAATTTACATCGTATGAAATTTACATTATTTTTAATGTGAATAAAAGTAGAAATTTACATCGTATGAAAGTTACATTATTTTTAATGTGAATAAAAGTAGAAATTTACATCGTATGAAATTTACATTATTTTTAATGTGAATAAAAGTAGAAATTTACATCGTATGAAATTTACTTTATTTTTTAATGTGAATAAAAGTAGAAATTTACATCATATGAAATTTACATTATTTTTAATGTGATTAAAAGTAGAAATTTACATCGTATGAAATTTACATTATTTTTAATGTGAATAAAAGTAGAAACTTACATCGTATGAGATTTTCATTATTTTTTATGTGAATTTACATCGTATGTTAAAATTTACATTTTTATGTGTAAATTATATAGGAAATTACACCGTATGATAAAAATTACATTTTTCTATGTAATTAAAATGTGAATTTACACCGTAGGATTAAAATTACATTTTTCTATGTAATTAGAATGAGGGTCTGCATTGAAATTAAAAATTTACATTTTTATAATGTAACATATGATGAAGTTGCATTGTAATTAAAAATCATATTTTTACAATGTAAATAAGAAGTAGAGTTGCATTGTAATTAAAAATCACATTTTACAATGTAAATTAGAAGTAGAGTTTGCATTGTAATTAAAAATCACATTTTACAATGTAAATTAGAAGTAGAGTTTGCATTGTAATTAAAAATCATATCTTCACAATGTAAATAAGGAGTAGAGTTTGCATTGTAATTAAATTTACATTTTTAGATGTAATTTAGAATATGATTCTCAATGCAAATATAAGTTACATTTTTATTATTATGTAATTAAGATGAGAAAATACATTGAGGTTAAATTTTACATTTTATATGTAATTTAAAAAGAAGGATTTTACATTATATTGAGAATTACATTCTTAATGTAATTAAGAAGAAGAATTGGACATTGAACCAAAATTACATTTTTTTTTAACGTAATTTAAAAAGTTAGAATTTTTCACTATAATTAAAAAGGGAATTTTACAGTGTAAATAAAAGAAATAAAAGATGGAATGTAATGTTGAATTATATTTACATTTTAATGTCAATAAAAGAAATAAAGGGAAGAATCCATCATTGAATTATAATTGACATTTTTTATGTAAATAAAGGAATGGAAGAATGAAAGAATGAAAGTGGACATTGGAATAGAATTTACATTTTTATGTAAATAAAAAGTTAAAAGACTTATATTTACATATTTATATATAAATATAATTAAAATTAAAAGAATGGAGCGCGGTAGTTCGCGTTTTGAAATTGTACCTTTAAACGACTATACAAGAAGATCCGGCCGTCGGATTTTCTTGAAACCGAAACCGTTAGAACCGTCTTGGAAAAATCTTTCCAACGATATATATTACATTAAGATCCAACGGTTAGATTCTGAGAAATGTAAAAATCAAAATTGATTGAATGCAGCGCCATAGTCGCCCATTGACTTAAGGCATCGTTATATAAAAATTTAATTATTTTAAATAATTAAAACAAGAAGTAATCAATTACAAAGTGATACGAAGGATTTTAAATATGTATATATATACGAGGATTATTTGGAAAGTCCGAGTTCTCTCATTCCAAATAATCAAACGACGTTAATGGAAGTATGAAGATAGCGTATGAAGACCGTAAATCTTCCCTCGAATGGACAATGATCGAGGCCCTGATTTGACTTGCTCCCAATTCAGGGGTCATGGTCATTGCCCAAACGTACATGTTGATTTCACGGGTTTGGTTTTCGCTCAGACCCAGAGCATAAGCTAATAAATGGATTGTGTGTCTGACATCGTACTCTATTAAATATCATGTTATTGATCTTCTGTCGAATGTATGGATGTTTGGTGGCGGAGAATTTATTCTCTTTCTTAACACCCGTTCATATATTTCGGCAAAGGATTGGTAGTGCGATATGAAGTGATGATGTGGCATGCTAAGATGCATAGGATCAAGGCTTTGTTTAAAAGCAGGCCTTGTGGGATGATCAAAGCATAGCCTGTTTAGGCATAGCTTTGTGTATAGCGTGACTTCGCGAGCCTCACACACCAGCAGAGTCTAAAACAGGAGAAGGAAACGCAGGGAAAGCAACACATTTCTTTCTTGCTGGAATTGGTGATTGGGCTTTAACACGGCCCGACATTTTACTTATGTGGATGATAAATGAGGCACCTCGGATGATAGGTCCTATAGGATCGGGAAACGTGTGTTCAGGAATAACTAATCCGCAACTCGTATGGTGGATCGGCCCTGCAACTATCCAAGGGTTCGCTGCGGGGGATCCTGAGGCACTAGCTAGAGTGTCTCGAATCAGTAAGGAGCTCCTCCCTAGCCTTGACTCATAATGGAAATCCAAACTTCCAATACGATCCTACGGATTTGATTGTATTACTAGTATGGAAGCATAGTATTATGGTATCTATGTGTCCTAGGATTGATACATTTATTTTGAAATGTTTTGATATATACTAATAATAATATTAAACTCGTATTTGCCGTATTTAGCATGTTTAATCATCATAAGGTAAAACCCTATCCTCTGGTTTGTGTTGCATTGTGTGATGGGACCTGGGTCTTATGGTGATTCCATTTTTCTCAAAAGCATAGCGTTGTTTTACGATTTACTTATTATTTGTTCTGACACTTTTATGCACAAAAATCCATTAGAGTAAACCCGTTCCGCGTTAGCGGCGTGGTCTTTGGATTTGCCTTATTAATAGTGATTGATTAATTAAGAATTCTCACACCAGTCCCACGACTGACCCATTGTTTGTTTCCACCTTTTTGCAAACTCGGGTGCCCTCCTTCTACACGGGCAGCCAAGTAAACAGGTTCATTCTTTGCTTGGAGTCTTTTCTTTGGAGCTGCTTATTATCTTTCTTAGATTTTCTTTTGTGGAGAGGTGATGACTTGGAGCTTGAAGACATCTATAATTTGCTACTATTGCATTTTTCTTATTTTTTATTCCAAACATCAAACTTGTTTCATCTCACATTGTTTAATTTGGAGTTGGAACTTATTTCTTTTTATGCAAACTTGATGTAATAATTTAGAATTCTGTGACTATGGACTTTCTGTGGTTGATGACATTATATTTCCGCTGCTATGATGTTGTTACTCTATGAATTTCCTATGCTATGTTGTATATGTTATTTGTATTGTTGTATTTATGTTATATTCCAAATGATTATTCCTTACTTTCATTCCATGGAAGTTTGGGGTCATCACAGTTGGTATCAGAGCTTTGGTTAAACTTAGCTTTGGAATATAACATATTTATACTAATTCGTTTACATAGAATCACAATATTCTATGGCAAACATTTCATGAGATACGTAATAGCCAATCACTTTATCATCATCTTTCCATTCATCCTTCGATCTTTTCTACCTATTTGAATCACCATTACAGTTGTTCTGACTCTTTCCTTGATCGTACAGAACCAACTAAAAATGAGTACTTGTGCCGCTAGAACTGCTAGAGTTAGAACAATGGGGAAAAATGTTATTGGAAGCGAGGAGCTCGTAGTTCAACAACCACCACCGCAGCCCTTTGACTTGGTGAGGGTAGTGAACGATTTAAAGAAATTAGATGGAGTTCCGTTCACAGGTACGGAGACCGTGACGCAGGCTCGGGTATGGCTTAAGAATTGTGAAAAGATATTTAGAGCATTAGAACTGGAAGACCAAAAGAGGAGATTTGTGGCTTCATGGATGCTCCAAGGCGAAGCACAACTTTGGTGGGAGGAGGTCAATATAGGAGGTGACGAAGAAAATATGACTTGGACCAAATTTAAAGAGCTATTTAATGAAGAGTATACTGCAAGGCAAGAGGTGGAAAGGCTTCATGATGGGTTTGCCCGTCGCTATGAAGAGAAATACAAGAAGAGTTCAGAACAAGATAAAGAAAAGGGCTTGGCCCACAATAATAAAGGGAAGCAACCTGAAAAGAAGACTGAAGGAAATGGTTCTGAAGCCGCTAAGACTCATGATAAGACAAAGCTGCAATGCTACCACTGCCAGAAGTTTGGACACTATAGCAAGGATTACGGGAATCCAAAGAAGGCCAGAAGGGAGGACACTAGAAGATGCAATAACTGCCATAAAAATGGTCACATCAAACTTAATTGTCCACTATTAAGGAGTTCCCAAGTTGCCCATGTGTACGAGGGAGCAAGTGCACCACCTTCTTCCGCACCTACTTCTTCTGAAGGAGCAGGTAAGCTTGATGTTTTAGGTGGTACTATTTCTGTTAAAAACATTCTTTGTGTCGGTTCCTACCCTTCTATTCTCCCCTTTTTCCTTTTCGAGGACGAAAAGTTCTTAAGCGAGGGAGATTGTAACAACCCAGAATTTGGGGCCAATTTAAAATTTTCATTTTAGAGATTTTAAAGGTGTTTAAATAGTTGAAACGAATTATTTTAAATAAAAATGACTAGAAATTTATTTTGATTGGATTTAATGCGAATATATTTAATTTAATTATAAAAGGAATTAGAAAAGGACGGTAGTTTGGAAAGTCAAACCTGAACTTTGGCTGACCACACAGGATGCAGAATAAACCGGATTTTGGTGAAACCAAAAATATTTAAATCTGTTAATGAATATCTTTCTAATGAATATGAAAAATCTAAGTTTCATAGCGTGAATCAAAAGTTATGGCCAAATGAATTTTCGGAAAGGTCGCTATAGAGAATATATCGCCCTTGAAAATCGACATTGTGCATACGACCTCGGAATTCGACAAAACCACTTTTGTTGGTTTTGGGATGTAAAATTATTGCTAGGTTTCAAATTTCATGATTTTTGAAGCTAGTATGTGAGCGTGGCAGAAGAAACTGCATTTTGTCAATTTTAGTCAAAATTAATTAATTGAAAAATAGCCATTTTTCAAATAGTCTCAGAATTTGACGAAATAAATTTTTTTAGGACCACATCGTCATAAGAAAGCCAAAAATAATTTTTTTGGATTTTTCTAAGTTAATTTGTAGCCCCGGTAAATTTATTTGTGCGGTTAAATTAAAATAAATGATTTATAATTTAAAACTGAGAAACGGGGGACCAAGACGATCATTTGGGCCTGCGAGACATAGCCAGATGAGTTCGGAATGGGGGTTAATAGGTAGTAACGACAGTCGTTGGGATGAAATTGGTGAAAGTTACTAAACGGGCCTTTATTGGGTAGTTAAGGATTAAAGAATAATTAGTTAAACCTAATATTATAATATAAATATATGGGATGAACAGTAAACGTTCTTCCCCGATTGCTTCAGCCGCAAAGAACACATTCCCTTCAAAGTTTCATTCTCCGAATTCTCCCAATCCATGGCGAATTAACATATGCCCCTTTGGACTTTTTTGAAGATCTTTGAAAGCTCTTTGATCTCAGACAAACCACGCCCCTCCTCGTCGCCCGAGCCGCCGCCACCACCTCCCCGAAGTTCGGCCGAACGCAGCCCCGCCGCGCCACCCATAAGCCGCCGCACCTCCCCCCTTTTCCGGCGTTCAGGCGCCTCTCCTCCCCCTTCGACCTCCAGCAATCGGTTCCTGAAAACATCAACTACAGCTCGCGAATTCGTGATTCAAAGTTTTGAACAAACTGAAATTTTAAGGGTAAAACTCAACTTAGTTTTGCGACGCTTTTAATCGTTACAGTGACAGCTGTAATAAGTCAGTTTTCTAATTTTTACATATGAATTTCAAATTGAAATCTTTCAGATCCGAAACCACCATGACTTTGAACACGAGATCTAATCGAGTTCGAACCTTCTTTCCAAATCTAAACAAGTTGAGAATTTATTTTCAATTAAATTTAATTAATTTAATTATTATTCTTGCGTTATGTGAAGTTGAAAGTCAAATATAAATGGATCTGCGATGGATGTTACCATAAGTTATGGATCTGAATTATTTGTGATGTTATGATTTTAGATCCGTTATTTTAAATCACAGATCTGTCAATTAAAGTTATAGATTTGTTATTTTAAATCGTAGATCTGTTAGTTAGATTATAAATCTGTAGCTAAAAGTTCAGATCTATTAATTAAAATTATAGATAGGTAGGAGGGAAAAAAATAAGATTTTTACCTTGTTTAAATTTGTTGAAGTATGCCTTGTGGATATGAATCATGTATAAAAATATATCATCTTGTGCTTGTAATGGAATACATTACCTCATATAATGACTTATGTAAATAGAATAACCATTCGGGTTAATCAAAGACATGAGTTGAAATTGACATCTTATATGTAATTGGAAATGACAATTTACATCGTATGAAATTTATATTATTTTTAATGTGAATAAAAGTAGAAATTTACATCGTATGAAATTTACATTATTTTTAATGTGAATAAAAGTAGAAATTTACATCGTATGAAATTTACATTATTTTTAATGTGAATAAAAGTAGAAATTTACATCGTACGAAATTTGCATTATTTTTAATGTGAATAAAAGTAGAAATTTACATCGTACGAAATTTGCATTATTTTTAATGTGAATAAAAGTAGAAATTTACATCGTACGAAATTTGCATTATTTTTAATGTGAATAAAAGTTGAAATTTACATCCTATGAAATTTACATTATTTTTAATGTGAATAAAAGTTGAAATTTACATCGTATGAAATTTACATTATTTTTAATGTGAATAAAAGTAGAAATTTACATCGTATGAAATTTACATTATTTTTAATGTGAATAAAAGTAGAAATTTACATCGTATGAAATTTACATTATTTTTAATGTGAATAAAAGTAGAAATTTACATCGTATGAAATTTACATTATTTTTAATGTGAATAAAAGTAGAAATTTACATCGTATGAAATTTACATTATTTTTAATGTGAATAAAAGTAGAAATTTAAATCGTATGAAATTTACATTATTTTTAATGTGAATAAAAGTAGAAATTTACATAATTTACATCGTATGAAATTTGCATTATTTTTAATGTGAATAAAAGTAGAAATTTACATCGTACGAAATTTGCATTATTTTTAATGTGAATAAAAGTAGAAATTTACATCGTACGAAATTTGCATTATTTTTAATGTGAATAAAAGTTGAAATTTACATCATATGAAATTTACATTATTTTTAATGTGAATAAAAGTTGAAATTTACATCGTATGAAATTCACATTATTTTTAATGTGAATAAAGGTAGAAATTTACATCGTATGAAATTTACATTATGTTTAATGTGAATAAAAGTAGAAATTTACATCGTATGAAATTTACATTATTTTTAATGTGAATAAAAGTAGAAATTTACATCGTATGAAATTTACATTATTTTTAATGTGAATAAAAGTAGAAATTTACATCGTATGAATGTTACATTATTTTTAATGTGAATAAAAGTAGTAATTTACATCGTATGATATTTACATTATTTTTAATGTGAATAAAAGTAGAAATTTACATCGTATGAAATTTACATTATTTTTAATGTGAATAAAAGTAGAAATTTACATCGTATGAAATTTACATTATTTTAAATGTGAATAAAAGTAGAAATTTTCATCGTATGAAATTTACATTATTTTTAATGTGAATAAAAGTAGAAATTTACATAGTATGAAATTTACATTATTTTTAATGTGAATAAAAGTAGAAACTTACATCGTATGGGATTTTCATTATTTTTAATGTGAATTTACATCGTATGTTAAAATTTACATTTTTATATGTAAATTATATAGGAAATTACACCGTATGATAAAAATTACATTTTTCTATGTAATTAAAATGTGAATTTACACCGTAGGATTAAAATTACATTTTTCTATGTAATTAGAATGAGGTCTGCATTGAAATTAAAAATTTACATTTTTATAATGTAACATATGATGAAGTTACATTGTAATTAAAAATCATATTTTTACAATGTAAATAAGAAGAAGAGTTGCATTGTAATTAAAAATCACATTTTATAATGTAAAATTAGAAGTAGAGTTTGCATTGTAATTAAAAATCACATTTTACAATGTAAATTAGAAGTAGAGTTTGCATTGTAATTAGAAATCATGAGTAGAGTTTGCATTGTAATTAAATTTACATTTTTAGATGTAATTTAGAATATGATTCTCAATGCAAATATAAGTTACATTTTTATTATTATGTAATTAAGATGAGAAAATACATTAAGGTTAAATTTTACATTTTATATGTAATTTAAAAAGAAGGATTTTACATTATATTGAGAATTACATTCTTAATGTAATTAAGAAGAAAAATTGGACATTGGAACCAAAATTACATTTTTTTTAACGTAATTTAAAAAGTTAGAATTTTTCACTATAATTAAAAGGGGAATTTTACAGTGTAAATAAAAGAATGGAATGTAATGTTGAATTATATTTACATTTTAATGTCAATAAAAGAAATAAAGGGAAGAATCCATCATTGAATTATAATTGACATATTTCATGTAAATAAAGGAATGGAAGAATGAAAGAATGAAAGTAGACATTGGAATAGAATTTACATTTTTATGTAAATAAAAAGTTAAAAGATTATATTTACATATTTATATATAAATATAGTTAAAATTAAACGAATGGAGCGTGGTAGTTCGCGTTTTGAAATCGTACCTTTAAATGACTATACAAGAAGATCCGACCGTCGGATTTTCTTGAAACTGAACCATTAGAACCGTCTTGGAAAAATCTTTCCAACGATATATATTACATTAAGATCCAACGGTTAGATTCTGAGAAATGTAAAAATCAAAATTGATTAAATGCAGCGCCATAGTCGCCCATTGACTTAAGGCGTCGTTATATAAAAATTTAATTATTTTGAATAATTAAAATAAGATGTAATCATTATAAAGTGATACAAAGGATTTTAAATATATATATATGAGGATTATTTGGAAAGTCCGAGTTCTCTCATTCCAAATAATCAAACGACGTTAATGGAAGTATGAAGATGGCGTATGAAGACCGTAAATATTCCCTCGAATGGCCAACGATCGAGGCCCTGATTTGACTTGCTCCCAATTCAAGGGTCATGGTCATTGCCCAAACGTACGTGTTGCTTTCACGGGTTTGGTTTTCGCTCAGACCCAGAGCATAAGCTAATAAATGGATTGTGTGTTTTACATCGTACTCTATTAAATATCATGTTATTGATCTTCTGTCGAATGTATGGATGTTTTGTGGCGGAGAATTTATTCTCTTGCTTAACACCCGTTCATATATTTCGGCAAAGGATTGGTAGTGCGATATGAAGTGATGATGTGGCATGGTAAGATGCATAGGATCAATGCCTTGTTGAAAAGCAGGCCATGTGGGATGATCAAAGCATGGCCTGTTTAGGCATAGCTTTGTGTATAGCGTGACTTCACGAGCCTCACACACCAGCGGAGTCTAAAACGGGAGAAGGGAACGCAGGGAGAGCAGCACGTTTCTTTCTAGCTGGAAGTGGTGATTGGGCTTTAACACGGCCCGACATTTTACTTATGTGGATGATGAAATGAGGCGCCTCGGATGATAGGTCCTATAGGACCGGGAAACGTGTGTTCAGGAATAACCAATCTGCAAATCGTATGGTGGACCGGCCCTGCAGCTATCCAGGGGTTAACTGCGGGGGATCCTGAGGCACTAGCTAGAGTATCTCGAATCGGTAAGGAGCTCCACCCTAGCCTTGACTAATGATGGAAATCCAAACTTCCAATACGAACCTACGGATTTGATTGTATTACTAGTATGGAAGCATAGTATTATGGTATCTATGTGTCCTAGGATTGATACATTTATTTTGAAATGTTTTGATATATACTAATAATAATATTAAACTCGTATTTGCTGTATTTAGCATGTTTAATCATCATAAGGTAAAACCCTTTCCTCTGGTTTGTGTTGCATTGTGTGATGGGACCTAGGTCTTATGGTGATTCCATTTTTCTCAAAAGCATAGCGTTGTTTTAAGATTTACTTATTATTTGTTCTGGCACTTTTATGCACGACAATCCATTAGAGTAAACCCGTTCCGCGTTAGCGGCGTGGTCTTTGGATTTGCCTTATTAATAGTGATTGATTAATTAAGAATTCTCACACCAGTTCCACGAATGACCCGTTGTTTGTTTCCACCTTTTTGCAAACTTGGGTGCCCTCCTTTCTACACGGGCAGCCAAGTAAATAGTTTCATTCTTTGCTTGGAGTCTTTTCTTTGGAGCTGCTTATTATCTTTCTTGGATTTGCTTTTGTGGAGAGGTGATGACTTGGAGCTTGAAGACATCTATCATTTGCTACTATTGATTTTTCTTTTTTTATTCCAGACATCAAACTTGTTTCATTTCACGTTGTTTAAGTTGGAGTTGGAACTTATTTCTTTTTCTGCAAACTTGATGTAATAATTTAGAATTCTATGACTGTGGACTTTCTGTGGTTGATGACTTTATATTTCCGCTGCTATGATGTTGTTACTCTATGAATTTCCTATGCTATGTTGTATCTGTGATTTGTATTATTGTATTTATGTTGTATTCCAAATGATTATTCCTTACTTTCATTCCATGGAAGTTTGGGGTCATCACACCCCATAGGGCGGGGCAACGCATTGCTCAGGAATTATGAATCCACCATCGCACTTAGTGTGGACCGGCCCTGCATGTTACCTAAGGCGCACTCGAGCTCTAAGCCTGAGACATGGGCTAGATTGTCTCGAATACGGTAAGGACGATCCGTTGCCTTGGTTCATAGATGGAAATCCAACTTCCAATATGACATCATGCGGTTTTGATTGTAGAACTAGTATGGCGACATGATATATGGTACCCATGCCGTCTATGATTAATACATTTATATTCGAAGTTGTTTTTAAACACTATGCACTTATAATATCAAAATAATTTTTTTTATATGTATCAAGCCTATTTGGCTATTATAAGGGAAAATTCTATCCACCGACTTGCGTTGCATTGTGTGATGGGACCTGGGTCTTATAATAGCCTCATTTTTCTAAAAAAGCACTGCGTTGTTTTATTTTAAACTAAGATTCATGTGGCGTAAACCCGTTCCATGTTATACTTTTAAAATAAAGTTAATAACTATTTTGAGTTCCCACACCAGTCCCATGACTGACCTGGAGTTTATTGTTATTACCTAAACTCTGGATGCTCATATTTTCCACATGGGCAGCTAGTAGTTTTGGTTTTGCAGATATTATATTCACAGGATCCTGGTTTACACCTAGAGCGATATACGGAAAGCTCTGTATCCATGTATTTCTTGCAGTTGTATTTTGTATTATTTTTCTGCTGCTATTTAAATGTTTTTAAATCTCTGATATGTTTCTGTTGTATATTATTTACTCATACTCTGATATATTCTTGTACTTGATGTAACTGTTACAATAAGCAATGAAATGTTCTTCTGTTTGTGTTCTGATTTGTCGTATTCTCAATTCAATCCGTACTTTCCTTTGCGGGAAAGTTTGGGTTGTTTCATTTGGTATCAGAGCTTTGGTTTACAGAGCTTGAGAACAAGACACATTAGAACCAAACGAGAGAATTCATCAGAGATAGGATTAGTAACATCCTATAAGAATAACTCCTTAGAGATAGGATCAATAACATCCTAGAATGAGTTCGAAGAGTATTATTTAAAAAATAAAAATAAATAAAAAGAATTTAGTTTTGAAAATTTTGTCTTATTATTCGCATTTGACTATGGTATTTTACATTAAATTTGGATAATCGAGTATATGAAGATTTTGCATATAAGCCTAGCTAGCGTTTATACGAAGTCTCAAATATACTAGATAGATATAGAATAACACTTTAGTTACCCGGAGATGATTCTGATGATTGCAAGCATCCTCAGTGTTTATTTTCGAGTTTCAAAAGTGGGATATCTATATTTCCAATTGACTGGTGTGAGAAACAAAACTTAATTATAGTTTATTACGGTGATTTGCACTAAAAATACGATTTTTGACTATATATGTAAAAGTTGCGTATATTTAAAAAGTTGATCATCTAATTGATTGCTGGTTGTGATGTTTGATAATTAGTTTAACTAATTAAGATATTGGAATGATAATTAATTTAACCAATATGAGAAAGAATGATAAATTTAGCTAAATCGAATTTAATATTGAACTGAACTGAAAATTGATTAGAATTGAAAGTTGAGTTGATTAGTAAAACAACTTTCAGCTCCGTTCCTTTTCGAGGACGAAAAGATTTTAAGCGGGGGAGATTGTAACAACCCAGAAATTCTGAACCAGTTTAAATTTTTTATTTTAACAATTTTAATGGATTTTAATACATAAAATAGTTTATTTTAAATAATAACGATGATAAATTTATTTAAATCAAAGTTAGAATGAATAAATTTATTTAAATTATAAAACGAGCCTGAAATGGCACGGTAGTTTGAAAATTCTATTTCAAATTTCATATGAATGTACTGGATTCAAAATAAACCTGATTTTACTAAAATCATAATTATTTGAACCTGTTTCAGAATATCTTTCCAATGAATCTGAAAAATTGAAATTTCATAACGGGAATCAAAAGTTATCCCTAGTTTGAAATTCAGAATAATTGCTATGGAATATATATATATATATATATATATATATATATATATATATATATATATATATATATATATATTGTGACGACCCCAAACCCCGTACTAACGGTGGCAAGGGTAATCTTTGGAATATAACACATAAACAGAAATAACATAACAGAATTAAATAAATACACCAGATAATGCACAAATAATACACTGGATAAATGTAAACATCAGAGTTGCATAGTATACAGGATCTTACTTAGTACAAATACAGCTCAGCTGTACATAAATGTCTACAGCGGAAAGCAAACAAAATATGTACAATAGGAGCTGAACAACATAAAAAGAGAAATGATAGAATCCATCTTCAGCTCTAGCTATCCAGAAAGAGCCTGCTAAAACCTGAATACAAGGCTGCCCGTGTAGAAATAGGGACACCCGAGTTTGCAAGTGAAACAAACTACGAGTCAGTCATGGGACTGGTATAAGAAATCTACTTAACACATTTATAATATGGCAAATCACAGGACCATGCCACTTTCGCGGAACGGGATTACTCCATTGGATTGCCAGTGCTTCAAAACAAATAAATCTTTCAACATCGCAATGCTTTTTATAAAAATGAAGCCATTATAAAACTCAGTTCCCATAACACAATGCAACGCAAACCGGAGGATAAATTTTTACCTTATAATGGCAAAAGTATGCTTGATACGAATAAAACAAAAGCATTTGATATTATTACTATTGTTTATAGGTTTCAAAAACAATTTCAATCATAACTATCAATCATAGACGACATGGGTACCATATATCATGTCGCCATATATATATACAATCAAAACCGCACGGTGTCTTATTTGGAAATTGGATTTCCGTTATGAACCGAGGCAAGGGATCGTCCTCGCCGAATTCGAGACGCTCTAGCACATGTCTCAAGACCCAGACACAGGTGGGCCCTTGGAGCGATAGGGCCGGTCCACCGATGTGGATTAAAATTCCTGAACACTGCGTTTCCCCGCCCTTTGGGGCGTAAGTTAGCCAACGAATGACTCCATCGGTCCCGGATCGACCGATATAACCGAGGCGCCTCGCAACAGCAACAACCACATAGGTGAAAATAATATAAATGTCAGCCAGTTCAAGCCCCGAAACCACCTCTAACTAGAAAGAAACGCATGCCCTCCCGGAGGTCCTCTCCCGTTTCTGGTTCATACAGGGGTGTGAGGCTCGCGAATTCACGTTATACACAAAGCTACGCCACACAGGTAGTGCTTTGATCATCACCACAAGACTTTGCTTTTCAACAGAAGCCTTGATCTCTGCATCTTAGCATTACACACAGGCAATTCACACCATGCAACTGATGGCTATCAATCACACATAATGAAATCCAATGTCAGGCACATAGTCCACTTGCAAGTCTGTTCTGGGTCTGAACGAAACTGGAGGCACTATATACCTCGCATACCCATCGATCTCCACGTACATCGGGACGATCACCACTCATTATCCATATTTCGGGATGCCTCCCAATCAGGACATCAGTTACTGTGACGAGAAGGAATTTCGCTCGGTCCGAACCAGTCGCTAAACCGACCCAGACCGTTCGAAACGCCCTATCGTTTGAGAACATGACAAAATAGAACGCAGACGGAAGAACATTTCACTGTATATCTCAACAATGCATCAGATTACAAGAATATACAGAGTATAAATGAATATTAAACAGAAATATCAGAGATTTAAATTACATTTAAATACATAGCAGCGGAAAATAATACAATACACAACTAGAAGAGATATACGGATACAAAGCTTTCCGGATATCGTTCCAGCTGTAATCCAGGATCCTGTGAATATAAATCTGCAAAATCAAAACTACTAGCTGCCCATGTCAAAATAAGGGCACCCAGAGTTTAGGTCAAAACAATAAACTCCAGGTCAGTCATGTGACTGGTGTGAGAACTAAAACAGTTATTATCTTTATTTTCAAAGTTAGGTAAATCAAGGGACCACGCCGTATAACACGGAACGGGTTTCCTCCCAAGAATACCAGTGCATAAAACAACAGCGCAATGCTAAATAAAGAAAAATGAAGCTGTTATAAGACCCAGGTCCTATCACACAATGCAACGCAAGCCGGGGGATAGGGTTTTCCCTTATAACAGCCAAAAAATGCTTGATACGTTTAAAACAGATTATTTGATACTATTATAGTGCGTAGTGTATAAAACAACTTCAAATCATAAGTATCAATCATAGGCGGCATGGGTACCATATATCATGTCGCCATACTAGTTCTACAATTAAAACCGCAAATGTCGTATTGGAAGTTGGGTTATCATTTATGGTATGAACCGAGGCTAGGGGCAAGATCCTCAACCGATTCGAGACTGTCTAGTCCGAGCCTCAGGCAAGTACTCTGTCAAGCCTTTGGATCGTCAGGGCCGGTCCACCGATGTGGATTAAAATGCCTGAATACTGCGTTTCCCCGCCCTTTGGGGCGTAAGCCTGGCCCGTCAGCCGACCAGAAGCATCGGCTGAAACCGATATCACGAGGCGCCTCGCTTTTCAGCAAGTAATAATAAGCAACATCCACATGAGTCAAACTCGTCAGCCAGTTCAAGAACTGACGCCACTCCTAACTAGAAAGAAACGCATGTCCTCCCTGATGTCCGTCTCCCGTTTTTGGTTCATACCGGGTGTGATACTCGCGAATCAACGTTACACAAAGCTACGCCACACAAGGCCGTGCTTTGATCATCAACCACAAGACTTTGCTTTTCAACAAAAGCCTTGATCCATGCAACTCAGCATGCCACATTGTCAGTCCATACTGTACCACTGATTTCTGCCAATATATAACCTCTAGGCTCGTACGTCTCAGAGAAGGGTGTATAGCAAGAGAATAAATTCTCTGCCACCAAACAGATATATATTTAGCAGAGATCACCAATACAGTATAAAGGAATACAATGTCAGACACACTATCCATTTACAAGTCCGTTCTTGGTCTGAACGAAACCAGAGGCACTTTCCTCGCATATCCATCCATCTCCAAGTACGTCTGGACGACCACCAACTATTTCCATCCTCTTGGGTGTACAACCCAATCAGGATCGTCGGTAATTATCCAAACGATGTGAAGACTTCCGGTCTTCAACCTCCGTCCTCATCTTCGACATATCGTCGAATCAGTTATTTAGAATGGGTATAAACCCGGCCTTTCCGAACAACCCGCGTATATTAAAAATAAATGTTACATAAACACAACATACGCCTCATTCCAATTCATTAGTTACTAACCGTAAATTAATCAAGAGAATAATTCCCCAATTATTAACCCCGAAGGCCGAAACCAACATCAGATCAATATCCAGAAAACCATTCTGCTTACCTAACCGACAGTTAGTTTCTAAATTTCACATTCATAGGGAAAGGTTCCCATTAATTTTATCCAAGATAAATTTCTTGAATTTATTCTTTAATCTATTTTTGAATATCAATTCAAACTACTCGGGATTAGCGAACCTTACCGAAGTAATCATTTGTTTTAATTTCTCAATCCCAACCTATTCATCCCATGAAGTAAAACTGGTTATACTTCATATCTAACATCACGGTGTTATCGGTAAATTCAATTACCATTTCACGTTCAAATCTAATTAAAGATTTAACTATCGCCTGGAGCAAAACTTGTGATACTCCATTCTCGATCATTTCAATCTAATTAAAGATTCATTAAAACTCCACTTAGTTTTAATCGTTAACTGGGTTAAAGAATCAGTGTCATTTAAAACACAGTTCACGATAAACCCCAAAATCACATTCCATTAATTATCGGGTTAAATAACGAGTGTTATTTAAAACACTGTCCACGATAAACCCAAAAATCAATATAAATTCAATTCCAATTAAATATTATTTAATTGGTACACTTCATTAAATCCAAATAAAAAGATTTAATCTTTTCTCTACTGGGTTCAAGAACAATGTTAGTGAAGACACCATTCCCGACAAACCCAAATCACATTTGATATTCAATACGAGGCTCAGAATAGAAAATATATCGGCTTATATTCAATATCAAATTCTATGATTAACAAATGTCGTATTGGAAATAACGATATATATATCTACATCTTTCAAATTTCCAGAACAACATCTGTATAATCACGAAATCCAACATCGAAATATTCCGAAGACAATTTCGATTCAAATCCATTCCAATGCAATCATTGGAAATTCTGGTTATTTTCAAAACCATTTCAAATTCAATTTATTTATTTAAAAATAAATAGAATTATAATTCTAGTTCAAAACTAGTTCATTTCGATAAAAATCTATTTTTATCTTTTCAAATATGGAGTTTTTCATCCCAATTCTTTCTAAATCATTTCTTATGATTTTACACAAATTATTACAATTTTTAATAATTTTATCAAGGCCCGTACAGTCGATTTCCATCAACGGCCATCGAACTGCACATACAGCGACCTTTTCCAAATTTGATTTGGACATAATTCCAAATCCAACCGTTAGATTTCAAATTTCTAATATTCGTTAGAAAGCTCTTTTCGATACGAACCCAACGGTTCCAGTTTTAGGAGAATCCGACGGTCGGATCTCCCGCAATATCCGTTCGAAGTCAATAGTCGAAATTCGCGAACTGCCGCGGCGCGGCGCGTTCTATTCAGGCCATTATATTATATATATAATATATAGAATATATACTTCGTCGATTTCCTTTCGAAATGAATTTTATAAATCGTTTTAAATTCGTTTTCAAAACGGTTTCAACTTCATATTCAATTTCAAATCAAAATTGAATATTCCAATATAAATTCGTTTTAAATTCATTTCAAATCGATTTCAATTCAAATTGATTTCTAATTCAAAGTTCGTTTTCAATTCAATTTCAATTCGAATTCATTTATATTTAATTTCCATTCGAATTTCAATTCTATTCAGTTTCAATTCGAATTTCCATTCTTTTCAAAATATTAGATTTTGAAATCACTTTCGATATTCATTATAAAATGAATAAAATCGATATAAATATCGTTCACGTCAAAATGGCGTCAATCTAATCAATACGGCTTCATATATTCCTATTTTCAAATATTCTATTTCAAATATTTCTTTTTCAAATATTTCTATTTCAAATATTTCTTTTTCAAATATTTCGTTCAACACATGACTAATCTCAACGGATGAGTACTGTCAACACATGAACCTTTATTTTATATTGATAAAGATGTAAATTTTATTATTAAAATATTTCGTTCAACACATGACTAATCTCAACGGATGAGTGTCAACACATGAACCTTTATTTTATATTATTCTTTATTTTCTAAATTGGAATGAGGCCCAATCAATCACCATATAAAGTTAATTATATGGATTTTCATACATCACACGTATATAATAGCATTGAAAAATAATCAACCAAAGTGCATTACACTGTATAAGCATCAAATATAGATATCTAACGCTTATAACAGCCTGTCAATCAATCGATCGACATATTTAATCAATCAGGATGAGTGAACTTCAAATTTCATCCCAACACCCGTGTGGGGTTTCAAATCAACAAACACAGATTTTATTTGTGCAGTTGGGCGATGTGTAAAATTTATCGTCCCAATTAATGTCATTCAAATAGGTGTACATAAACAAACCGTCCGGTTTGTAAATGAATATTTATTTATTTATTCGCATTCATGTTAAAAATTATATTTTAACGATAAAACATTTTATTTCAACACATGAATTTCTATTCAGTTCATTCTTTCAATAAAATGATATTTTATTTTTCTAACATATTTTAGAAAATTTCGGCGGCATAACGGCATGATACTAGAAACGGGACGAGGCCTAGCCTTATCCCCGGTCTAGTGAAGGCCCACGCCATTCACACATCCATCAAATCAATTTCATTTTACCAAACAATTCAACTCAAACCAAAGCATCTAACTAATTTATGCAACCAAACAAACAATTCCATGGTTTGTGGACGATTGTGTCGGGTGCTACTAAGCACCGTCTGCATCCTAGTATATATATGTATAACTAGAAAAAGAAGTTGAAGAGTGAGAAGTTCTCACTTTTAGCTATCCTAACTCCACGGCACTTCTAAGGCAGGAAATCTTCACTGTTCTCGCCTCTTATCCCTTTCTTCGCCCGTAGCCACTACATATATAAAAATCGAATTTTTACCTCGCTATTCAATATATAAAAATCGAATTTTTACTTCGCTGTTCAATAAATAAAAATCACATTTTTACTTCGATGTTCAATATATAAAAATCACATTTTTACTTCGATGTTCAATAAATAAAAATCACATTTTTACTTCGATGTTCAATAAATAAAAATCACATTTTTACTTCGATGTTCAATAATAAAAATCACATTTTTACTTCGATGTTCAATATATAAAAATCACATTTTTTACTTCGATGTTCAATATATAAAAATCACATTTTTACTTCGATGTTCAATATACAAAAATCACATTTTTACTTCGATGTTCAATAAATAAAAATCACATTTTTACTTCGATGTTCAATAAATAAAAATCACATTTTTACTTCGATGTTCAATATATAAAAATCACATTTTTACTTCGATGTTCAATAAATAAAAATCAAATTTTTACTTCGCTACAAATATAAAAATCAAATTTTTACTTCGCTACAAATATAAAAATCAAATTTTTATAGCGCTTAAGGTCGAATTTTTATATTTACAATTCAAAACAATGTATATAATTTCATTTCAAATTCAATGCATATATTTTCACTTCAAATCAATGCTACTTCTTTCCATTTTCAAAATCATGTTTATTTTTCTATTTTTAAAATCATGTTTATTATCTTGAAAATCATATATTTATAACTTCAATTTCATTATAAAAATCATATATTAATATATGTTATTCATAAGAGTAAAAATCATATTTTTATTTGTTTTGCATCTAAATAAAAATCACACCATTCTATCTAGCTTCCATACATATACAAATCGGTTCTTTATATTTTCAAATCAAAGTAAAAATCGTATTTTTAACTTGACTATAAATCTGATCCTTAAAATAAAAATTCTATTTTTATATATAATAAAAATCCTAAATTTTATATAATAAAACCCTAAGTTTCAAATAAATAAATAAAACAGATTTTCATGTATAAAAATAAAATAAAAAGACATACTGTGTCGATGTGGAGGAAGGAGGCTGAAACCGTGGTCGGAGGTGGAGGATGAGGGGGGGTGCAGCACGTCGGAGTGTGGGCAGGGAGGGTGCGGAGGTGCTGGAAGGTGGCACCTGCGGCGACGTTGCTTTCCACGCGAGATCTGGTTGTGGTTGCGCCCTGAGGGTCTCGCGATGGAAGGAGAAGGGGGGAATCGGAGAGGGGCTCCGTGCGTCGGTGCAGCGCCACCTGAAGGGCGCGGTGGTGGCCCGCTGAGGAGGGGCGACGGGGTTCCTCCGATTCTTTCTCTTTTTTTTAAATGGGCGTTGACTGGTTCTGAGAGAGGAGGGGTGAGGTGGAAGAATATATATAATTTATTTAATTAATTCTCCTAAAAGTTGCTTTTAAATTCAAAGTCAAAACGAGACCCACCGACTGTCGTCCCTAGCTAATTACCCCTATTCCGAACACGATGGGATATGCCACGTATGCCAATTCGACCGTTATGATAGGTTTCCACTTATATCAAAATTTAAATCTTTATATTTTGAATTTAAACGCACATTTCAATTTACCGAGGTCACATACTAACTCGAAAAATTCCAGAAAAATTCCAGAAAAATTATTTCTAGCTTCGTATTGACGATACGGTCCTAACAAAACTAATTTCGTCAAATTCTGAGACCGTTTGAAAAATGGTCATTTTCCAGTCGATTAAAATCAACTGAAACTGATCAAACGCGTTTTCCTTTGCCACGCTCACATATTGATTCGAAAAATTATGAAATTTGAAACCTAGCAATAATTTGACACTGCGGATCCAACAAAAGTGGTTTCGTCGAAATCCGAGGTCGTTTGCAAAATTTCCATTTTTAAGGGCCTGAATTCCATAGCGACTATTCAGAATTTTCAACTGGACATATCTTTTGATTCCCGTTATGAAATTTTGATTTTTCGGATTCGTTGGAAAGATATCATCAATTAGATTCTAATGTTTTTGGTTTCGCTAAAATCCGGATTGTTTTGCACCCGGTATGTTCAATTGAAGTTTGAAATCGAATTATCGAACTACCGAGCCATTTTCAATTCTATTTATAATTATATATAAATATTTATATTCTAACGACGACGCGTATAAATATATACGTTCGAATTATATATTCAAAATAAATTTCTCGTCGATTTTATTTAAAATAATTCATTTTAAATATTCAAAATTCGCTAAAATAGCCAAAATAAAAAATTTAAACTGGCCCAGATTTTCGGGTTGTTACAGTTACCATCCAAACGAGGTGAAGATCTCCGATCTTCAACTACCATCTTCATCTTCGATTTCTTACGTCTATTTAGTTATTCAGAATGGGATAAACCCGGTCTTTTTGAGCAACTCGCGTGTATAATAAACAAGTGCTACACAAATACACATACGCCTTATTCAAATCCATTAGCCACTAACCGTAAATCAGTAAGAGAACAATTTCCCAAATATTAACCCCGAAGGCCGAAACCAACAACAGATCAAAACCCAGGAAACCATTCGACTTAGCCAACCTTCAGTTAGTTTCTAAATTTCACATCCATATCGTTTATAATATTTTATAACGATTTATCTCTATTTTTATTTAATTAAAATAGCCAATGTATTCAAACGACGCTTCGGGCCATAACGCGGCCGTGGCGCTGTTTTTCTTCAGATTTGATTTACACATATCTGAAAATCTATTTGTTGGATCTTCACAAATTTTATATCATTAGAAAGATCTTTTCAAAACGAATCTAACGGTTCTAGTTTTAGGAAAATTCGACGGTCGGATCATCCGGTACAATCGTTTGAAGTTTCGATTTCAAAATACGAACTGCAGCGTCGTTATTCGATTTAATTTAATTATATTTATATATATATATATATAATCGATTCTGGCGCTGTTTTTCTTCAGATTTGAATTAAACATTCCATACAATCCAACCGTTGGATCTGCACAAAGTTGGTGTCGTTGGAAAGATATTTCCAAAGCGAACCCAATGGTTTCGGTTTCGGGAAAATCCGATGGTCGGATCTCCCTCAATAATCGTTTGAAATCATGGTTTCAAAACACGAACGGCAGCTTCTTTACTCGATATATTTCAATTCTATTTATTTTTGAAAAAACAAATGATGTGTGATCCTCCATGAAGAGGAGAGCACACACATATAATATAAAAATGTAAGAAGTACAATATCCAAATACATACCCAAAAGAGTAAAACCATAACTCTACCATCCCAAAATAAATGTAGTGGATAGTAGATAGATGAGTTCCGGAAAGGCCACCACCCATCATACTTCTATATCGAATTCCGGCAAGGCCACCACCCGATAAGAAGTATATCTACTCCACTACATATAACTATCGCTATACAGATAAAAAGGGAAACAAAAAACACGCCAAATGACACACCACTCCACACTCCACTCTACAAACACAAAACATATCCAAAGCAAGCTACAATGACCTATCCAGACATCAATCCAAGAAGCTCCTCAGCTACACAATAACCTGGAATCAGTAAGACCTATCACAAACCAATCAACACTCTTCCTAGCACATAGCTCCCCAACAATTACCAAACACCTGTAAAACTGAAAAATAAACTGAACAAAAACCATAAGCGACCATCACATATATGTATGGATATATTTAAATAGAAATATATACATATTTATTAATATAAGTAACACCCCACGTCCATTAATGTCACTCACAAAGGGAATGCATTAACTTCCATGGAGGTTATAAGTGAATATAGAACAGAAAAATTACAACAAGACAGATAATAAATAGTACTTGGAAATCTAAAACTTCATTTTATTGCAGCGGAAATTAAACATGTTTGTTACATCATAAAACCAAGTACAATATCCATCTTCATAAAAACAAAATAAATAATCCCATTACATAAATAGCCATAAAAAAAATAACAAGTTGGACTTTACTTCAACCGTCCAAGCTTTCCAAGAGAGATGAAGCAATCCAATCAAACTTCACTAGAGCTGGGCCCAACCTGAGGACATGGAGGGGGAAAAGGATAGAAATGGAGGGGGTCAGACATAAAGTCTGGCGAGTATGACAATTCTAACAATACTATTATCAAAATAACTAGACTAAGGCATAAGCTGGAAGACAAGTAAATGTCTATGAGCTCTTAGGAAGATAAAGATAGCGTTTAAGATAACGTTAAAGACAACGGTAAAGGCACACCTAATTACTAACGAATGATTACTACACTGCACCACACATTACTACACTGCACCGCACCAGTCACCCTATTGTTTGATCCCACTTGCTTCACGCAGAAACTTTATAAATAGCCTTACGTACCCCTAGCTGACTACATAGGTGTCGTCTGCCCCTATCTCCACTAGGTGTACCCCACTGCCCACTTTCGATCGGCTCCCTACTCGTAGATACCCGTGTTGGCCACACAGTGGGGTGTATCACTCCCCTAAAGTGGCAACCCGATACAACTTGAGAATGCACGGCTTATACCTACACGAAGCAACAACGTCTTATCTACCAGCCCGGGTCCACACACGCATATGAAACCCGTTGGACTTGCGTTGCCACCTCTCCCCGTTTTGGCCTCTTACAGTCAAACCCAGTATGCGTGTCCCGTCCTCGACTTGGGTCGGGCCCACAAAGATACGTTTGGGTTACGGGTTGAAATGGGCCCCCACAAGCCACCCACCTAAGCTTGTCACTAGTATATCCCACTTAACCCTCTTAGTCATGTTCATTTACATGTGTGTTTGGTTAAGTCTTACTAACCGTGTTTCACATGCCACTAAGGGCACCCCCTAGATTCCTCGTGCCACCCAAGGCACCTACTTAACCCCCATGTCCCACTTTACATGTTTATCTGGTTAAGTATTTCTTAATTCATTCAGGCCATAACCTCATAAAGACCTCTTACATTAGACTGGCATTTATGGCAGCTGGATTTGCCAGGCGGGTTCGGGCAGTCTTATACCATAAAAGAGTCTAACCTCGTGTCTTTACAACTGTTATGCTTTAGTTTAGGCCTAGGACCTCTCACATTGGGCTGACATTTGTGACCACTGGATTTGTCGGGCGGGTCCGGGCAGGTTTACGTCATAAACGACTCCAACCTCTTGTCCTAAGCATTGATTAACACTTAAAATCTTTTACCCCAGTTTTAATAATTCCCTATTCAAATTATTAATTAAGTCAACTTTTAATGATGTCCATAATTGACTCAATTATGACCATCCACTTATGGCATGCAAAATCATATCAATTGTACCCCAACTTCTTATTATTAAATCCTTAATATTACCCCTACCCACGTTTATACGTTCGCTTATTCAACGCAGAATATATGTTAGACTCGAATAGCCTAACTTATAGCACAAAAATAAATTATCACAACATATGGACAATTAAAATGAATCTAATCATAATAGGGGTGAAACTTACATAAACTACACATGTTAAGGATCTAAAGGTGTCAACTTGTTAAAGGTCACAATTTACATGATATGATCATAGCCCAAATCTATACATAAACTTGCATATGGGGTTTTTAGGCAACATAATGATGGTGTGAACTAGCATAGGATATCACATATATCATAGCATAATTCTAGATGTCATAATAGATGTCATGGCATATGTTCATAGCTTTTCTAATCAATCTAACTTGCATAGGTAACTTGTCATATAGATCAACATAGCCCAAACATGATGATTTAATTAATATGAACTAACTAGCATAGATGGTAACATCATGGCCTTTTTAACATGTATGATTTATCACAACTTAGCATAGAAACTTTCAACATACATAACATCACCATAGCATGATTTACAACATATAAGATATTATCATCACATAACATTGGATTTACAACATACATAATAGCAAAAGGGTTTACAACAACATATATGATAATTCACATCATCTACTCATAATCCATTCATCACTCAATCTAATTAAAATAATAATAATCTTGTTAAGATCATCATACTCACTATTTAGAGAAGAAAAGAGAGAGTTTTGCTTTGCTTTAGGGTTGAGAGAATTAGAATTGAATTAGCTTTTCTTCCTTCTTAGTTGGCGGCGGCTCCATTGATTTCCATGGCGACGGTATGACGGTAACTATTCTATTTTTCTTATGAATTAGGGTGAGAGACTACCTAGGTATTTATAGAGTTAGGGTTTATTTTAGACCGTCAGATTATCTCAGAATTAATCCTAGCCAACCAGATTAGGTCAGAAACCCTAATGGGTCATTAGCCCATTAAAAACAGATCAGCCAGAAACCCTAGCCGCCAGACCAGGTCGACACCCAGGTCGACTGCGCAGTCGACCTGGTCCCTGGGGTGTCGACTTCCCAGTCGACTCCCACGGGGTGTCGACTGCCCAGTCGACTCCCCAGTCGACCTGGGGCGCTGGGCGGGAAATTTCCCGCCTAGTCTGCTTGACTTCGAATTTTGAATTTTAAATTTTCAGAAACTTCCGATGGCCATAACTTCTTCATACGAAGTCCAAATCATGCAAACTCGGACTCTATTTCAACTAGAATTCCGAGATGAACACAATGGCGCAACTCGTTTCCCACAATTCTCACGTCTGAGATTAGTTATTCTTTAATTTGTGAATATTAATACTATCTGAATTACGGGGTGTTACATTCTCCCCTCCTTAAAGGATTTCGTCCCCGAAATCTTCAAGTTAAGAAGAATGTATATCCTATAATCCAAACAACCATCTACTCAACCATCAAACACAGGCATCCATTGTCCTTATAGACCTCTAGTGCTTTTATGTTTAAATGCACAGTGTGTGTATATGTTCCTTGTCTAATGCAAAATCAAGCGGTCCACTGATTCAGTTGACCTCCTTAACGCAAACCAAGATAGTGCCATGCGTCCATTATGTATGCAAAAGAACCCTATCGATACATATCATTTCTACATGCATGCACAACCATTCACCAAAATGCGGTATCCATATGATAGCACAATCATTATACATCCATTTTACTAAATACAGCCATTTATATGCAATATGCAGTATGAAGTGTCTGAGCCGATCTAGTGCCTAATAGTGTGTGTATATGCGTCCACAAGCAACCACTAGCAAACACATGCATCCACTTTGCATTCATCATACATAACATGTCTCAAACACATGTTTCAACCACAGGATGATCCTAACTAATGGTCAAAGATACTAGCGAGAGGATATACTAAAGATAAGATAAGTACAAGCTAAACGATAAAGGAGAAGTTAAAGGACATACCCTCAAAAAGAAAAGGGTACCGTGAACGCATCTTCTCTTCCGTCTCCCAAGTAGCGTTGCTCTCATCATCTCCCCATTGCACTTTGACTAGTCTGACCTCTCGATTCCTCAACCTCTTGATCTCCGACCCAAGAATGCGCGTAGGATCTCGTCGAATCGTCGCATCACGCTCTATCTCCACCTCTCTAAGCAAGCTCGGCTCTACCACTTCCGCGGTCTCGTGCAAGCACTTCCTCAAATGTGACACATGGAATACGTCATGTACACCACTAAGTCTCTCGGGCAACTCCACTCTATACGCCATCCGTCCAATCTTCTCCTTAATAGGAAACGGCCATACAAACCTTGGTGCTAATTTCCCAATGGACCCAAAGAGAACAACGTTTCGTTATGGAGACACTTTGACAAAGACCATGTCCCCAACTTCAAACTCTAGATCTGTCCTCCTCTTATCCGCATAAGATTTCTGCCTATCTTGCGCTGCTTTCATCCTCCTTCGAATCAAGTCGATCTTCTCTGAAGTCTCCCTAATCATATCGGGCCTAACTAAGATCTTATCCGTAGATTCCCACCAACATGTAGGTGAGCGACAAGGTCGTCCATAAAGAGCTTCGAATGGTGCCATACCAATGCTGGACTGAAAGCTATTATTATATGCGAACTCAACCAATAGAAGATGCTCTTCCCATGTAACCCCAAAGTCTAGGATACACAGCCTCAAAAGATCCTCTAGAATGCGATTCACCCTCTCGGTCTAGCCGTCCGTCTGAGGATGATATGCGGTGCTCAAACATAACTGAGTCCCTACCGCCTCTTGTTAGCTTCTCCAAAATTCGCTAGTGAAAATAGGATCACGGTCACTCACTATGCTAGAAGGAACACCGTGCAAACGAACTATTTCTCGGACATATACAGAAGCTAACCATGGAGCAGTCCTCTTACTCTTCACGGGAATGAAATGGGCGCTCTAAGTAAGTCTATCTACTATAACCCAAATCCCCGTATTACCCTTCCTCGATCTTGGTAATCTATCCACAAAATCCATCGAGACACTCTCCCACTTCCATAGTGGAACCTCCAATGGGTGAAGCAACCCACTGGGTTTCTTTTGCTCCGCCTTTACTTGTTGGCATACCAAGCATCTAGCGACATACTCGGCCACGTCTTTCTTCATGCCGGCCCAAAAGTAAACTCTCTTCAAGTCATTGTACATCTTTTCCCCGCCGGGATGAATGGTCATCTTCGAATGATGTGCTTCGTCAAGAATAGTTTTCCATAGGTCATCGTCTTTTGGTACACAAAGCCTACCGTCCCTACGTAACCAACCCTTATCATCTAGGGTATACCTACGGAGATGGGTTGATGACTCCCCTCCTTTGAGCTTTTCTACTAACTCAACTAACTGTGGGTCGTCTCGCTGTGCCTCGCCAATCCGTCCCAAAAGTGTAGGTCTGACCTCCAAGGATGCTAGCAAGCCGGGTACGAAGTCAACGGAAGGTCTAAAATCAAACATAGAGATGAACTCTAAACTTCGCCGCTCAACAAACGAAGGACTTAAGGATAATCTTTTTCTACTTAAGGCATCGGCCACCACGTTACCCTTGCCAGGGGTATATGCTATCTCAAAGTCGTAGGACGCCAAGAACCCCATCCACCTTTGCTGCCTTAAGTTCAAGTCCTTCTGAGAGAATAAGTATTTTAAAGATTTGTGGTCAGTGAATAGTTCGAATTTCTCGCCAAGAAGATAATGACGCCAAGACTTAAGCGCGAAAACGATAGCGGCCAACTCTAGGTCATGCGTGGGGTAATTCTTTTCATGCGCTCTTAACTGCCTTCCACCATAGGCTATTACCCTGCCCTCTTGCATTAAGACTGCGCCTAGTCCTGTCCCACAAGCGTCAGTATAAACGGTAAACGGCTTACTTCCGTCTGACAATACTAAGACTGGGGCTGAAGTCAAAGCTCTCTTCAAACGTTGGAACGCATCATCACAATCTACGTCCCATGTGAAAACTAGGTTCTTCTTCGTCAAGCATGTCAATGGAGCTGATATCTGTGCGAAGTCTTTGATAAACTTCCTATAGTAGCCAGCCAACCCCAAGAAATTTCTTACTTCGGTAGCATTTTTAGGGACCTTCCAATCTTGGATGGCCACCACCTTCGCGGGATCCACAGTTATCCCTTCTTTGGAAACCACGTGTCCTAAGAACCGTACTTCCTTCCTCCAAAAGTGACACTTAGAAAATTTAGCTTTAAGCTTATGTGCTCGATGAGTCTCCAACACTTCCCTAAGATGTAGGGCATGCTCTTCTTCATCCTTAGAAAAGATCAAGATGTCATCTACAAAGACTACCATGAATTTGTTAAGGTACTCCCTAAACACCCTACTCATCAAATCAACAAAGTATGCGGGGGCGTTTGTCAAACCGAAGGGCATCACTAGCCATTCATAGAAACTGTCCGGAGTCCTAAAGGCAGTCTTGTCAATGCTATCCTCAGCCACTCTCAACTGATGGAACCCAGTGGCTAAGTCCAACTGCGAAAACACTGAGGCGCCAACTAACTGATCGAAGAGATCGTCAATCCTCGGTAGTGGGTGTCTGTTCTTCTTAGTAAGTTTATTAAGTTCTCTATAGTCCACACACAGTCTAAGGGACCCATCCGCCTTCGTGGCAAATACTACTGGAGCACCCCACTCCGATATACTTCGTCTTATGAACCCCTTCTCAAGCAACTCCTTCACTTGCTTATCGAGTTCCCTCCTTTCACGTGGAGCCATGTGGCGTACTGGCAAAGATACTGGTTTCGCATTATTCGAAAATCTATCTCCCGCTTCGGAGGCAAGCCCTTCACCTCCTCAAACACATCCGAATACTCTCGGACCACTCTAACAGATCGTAGATTTTCCTCAGACGCGTCAAGCGATTCTAGATAACTTAGCATAACCGAATTTATGGGATTACAAAAGATTTTGAGAGTGTTGCCCAGGCGAGTCACGAGCCTAACTACTCTCCTTTCACAATCAAGAACGACCCCATTTCTGGATAACCAATCCATTCCTAAAATTAGCCCATAGCCCGTGAAGCCCAACACATAAGCATCACATCTAAATTCAACGCTAAGTATGGAAATTTTCAAATCCAATTGGCACGTCCATTAATGTCACTCACAAAGGGAATGCATTAACTTCCATGGAGGTTATAAGTGAATATAGAACAGAAAAATTACAACAAGACAGATAATAAATAGTACTTGGAAATCTAAAATTTCATTTTATTGCAGCGGAAATTAAACATGTTTGTTACATCATAAAACTAAGTACAATATCCATCTTCATAAAAACAAAATACATAATCCCATTACATAAATAGCCATTAAAAGATAACAAGCTGGACTTTACTTCAACGGTCCAAGCTTTCCAAGAGAGATGAAGCAATCCAATCAAACTCCACTAGAGCTAGGCCCAACCTGAGGACCTGGAGGGGGGAAAAGGATAGAAATGGAGGGGGTCAGACATAAAGTCTGGCGAGTATGATAATTCTAACAATACTATTATCAAAATAACTAGACTAAGGCATAAGCTGGAAGACAAGTAAACGTCTATGAACTATTAGGTATGGAATGAATAGATAAAGATAACGTGAAAGATAACGTCAAGGGCACACCTAATTACTAACGAATGATTGCTACACTGCACCGCACATTACTACACTGCACCGCACCAGTCACCCTAAAGGTTGATCCCACTTGCTTCACATAGAAACTTTATTAATAGCCTTGCGTACCCCTAGCTGACTACATAGGTGCCGTCTGCCCCTATCTCCACTAGGTGTACCCCACTACCCACTTTCGATCGGCTCCCTACTCGTAGATACCCGTGCTGGCCCCACAGTAGGGTGTATCACTCCCCTAAAGTGGCAACCCGATACAACTTGAGAATGCATGGCTTATACCTACACGATGCAACAACGTCTTACCTACCAGCACGAGTCCACACACGCATATGAAACCCGTTGGACTTGCGTTGCCACCGCTCCCCATTTTGGCCTCTTACAGTCAAACCCAGCATGCGTGTCCCGTCCTCGACTTGGGTCGAGCCCACAAAGATACGTTTGGGATACTGGTCGAAATGGGCCCCCACAAGCCACCCACCTAAGCTTGTCACTAGTATATTCCACTTAACCCTCTTAGTCATGTTCATTTACATGTGTGTTTGGTTAAGTCCTACTAATCGTATTTCACATGCCACTAAGGGCACCCCCTAGATTCCTCATGCCACCCAAGGCACCTACTTAACCCCCATGTCCCACTTTACATGTTTATCTGGTTAAGTATTTCTAAATTCATTCAGGCCATAACCTCATAAAGACCTCTCACATTAGACTGGCATTTATGGCAGCTGGATTTGCCGGGCGGGTCCGGGCAGTCTTACACCATAAAAGAGTCTAATCTCGTGTCTTTACAACTGTTATGCTTTAGTTTAAGCCTAGGATCTCTCACATTGGGCTGACATTTGTGACCACTGGATTTGCCGGGCGGGTCCGGGTAGGTTTACATCACAAACGAGTCCAACCTTGTGTCCTAAGCATTGATTAACACTTAAAATCTTTTACCCCAGTTTTAATAATTCCCTATTCAAATTATTAATTAAGTCAACTTTTAATGATGTCCATAATTGACTCAATTATGGCCACCCACTTATGGCATGCAAAATCATATCAATTGCACCCCAACTTCTTATTATTAAACCCTTAATATTACCCCTACCCACGTTTATACGTTTGCTTATTCAACGCAGAATATACGTTAGACTCGAATAGTCTAACTTATAGCACAAAAATAAATTATCACAACATATGGACAATTAAAATGAATCTAATCATAATAGGGGTGAAACTTGCATAAACTACACATGTTAAGGATCTAAAGGTGTCAACTTGTTAAAGGTCACAATTTACATGATATGATCATAGCCCAAATCTATACATAAACTTGCATATGGGGTTTTCAGGCAACATAATGATGGTGTGAACTAGCATAGGATATCACATATATCATAGCATAATTCTAGATGTCATAATAGATGTCATGGCATATGTTCATAGCTTTTCCAATTAATCTAACTTGCATAGGTAACTTGTCATATAGATCAACATTGCCCAAACATGATGATTTAATTAATATGAACTAACTAGCATAGATGGTAACATCATGGCCTTTTTAACATGTATGATTTATCACAACTTAGCATAGAAACTTTCAACATACATAACATCACCATAGCATGATTTACAACACATAAGATATCATCATAACATTGGATTTACAACATACATGACAGCAAAAAGGGTTTACAACAACATATATGATAATTCACATCATCTACTCATAATCCATTCATAACTCAATCTAATTAAAATGATAATAATCTTGTTAAGACTATCATACTCACAATTTAGAGAAGAAAAGAGAGAGTTTTGCTTTGCTTTAGGGTTGAGAGAATTAGAATTGAATTAGCTTTTCTTCCTTCTTAGTTGGCATACTAAGCATCTAGCGACATACTCGGCCACGTCTTTCTTCATGCCGGCCCAAAAGTAAACTCTCTTCATGTCTTTTTACTTCATGTCCCCGCCGGGATGAATGGTCTTCGAATGATGTGCTTCGTCAAGAATAGTCTTCCTTAGGTCATCGTCTTTTGGTACACAAAGTCTACCATCCCTACGTAACCAACCCTTATCATCTAGGGTATACCTACGGAGATGGCTTGATGACTCCCCTCCTTTGAGCTTTTCTACTAACTCAACTAACTGCGGGTCGTCTCGCTGTGCCTCGCCAATCCGTCCCAAAAGTGTAGGTCTGACCTCCAAGGATGCTAGCAAACCGGGTACGAAGTCAATGGAAGGTCTAAAATCAAACATAGAGATGAACTCTAAACTTCGCCGTTCAACAAACAAAGGACTTAAGGATAATCTTTTTCTACTTAAGGCATCGGCCACCACGTTACCCTTGCCAGGGGTATATGCTATCTCAAAGTCGTAGGACGCCAAGAACTCCATCCACCTTTGCTGCCTTAAGTTCAAGTCCTTCTGAGAGAATAAGTATTTTAAAGATTTGTGGTCAGTGAATAGTTCGAATTTCTCGCCAAGAAGATAATGACGCCAGGACTTAAGCGCGAAAACGATAGCGGCCAACTCTAGGTCATGCGTGGGGTAATTTTTCTCATGCGCTCTCAACTGCCTTCCACCATAGGCTATTACCCTACCCTCTTGCATTAAGACTTAGCCTAGTCCTGTCCCACAAGCGTCAGTATAAACGGTAAACGGCTTACTCCCGTCTGGAAATACTAAGACTGGGGCTGAAGTCAAAGCTCTCTTCAACCGTTGCAACACATCATCACAATCTACGTCCCATGTGAAAACTAGGTTCTTCTTCGTCAAGCGTATCAATGGAGCTGATATCTTTGCGAAGTCTTTGATAAACTTCCTATAGTAGCCAGCCAACCCCAAGAAACTTCTTACTTCGGTAGCATTTTTAGGGACCTTCCAATCTTGGATGGCCACCACCTTCGCGGGATCCACACGTCCATTAATGTCACTCACGAAGGGAATGCATTAACTTACATGGAGGTTATAAGTGAATATAGAACAGAAAAATTACAATAAGACAGATAATAAATAGTACTTGGAAATCTAAAACTTCATTTTATTGCAGCGGAAATTAAACATGTTTGTTACATCATAAAACCGAGTACAATATCCATCTTCATAAAAACAAAATACATAATCCCATTACATAAATAGCCATAAAAAAAACAAGCTGGACTTTACTTCAACGGTCCAAGCTTTCCAAGAGAGATGAAGCAATCCAATCAAACTCCACTAGAGCTGGGCCCAACCTGAGGACCTGGAAGGGGAAAAGGATAGAAATGGAGGGGGTCAGACATAAAGCCTAGCGAGTATGACAATTCTAACAATACTATTATCAAAATAACTAGACTAAGGTATAAGCTGGAAGACAAGTAAATGTCTATGAACTCTTAGGAAGATAAAGATAGCGTTTAAGATAACGTTAAAGACAACGGTAAAGGCACACCTAATTACTAACGAATGATTACTACACTGCACCGCACCAGTCAACCTATTGTTTGATCCCACTTGCTTCACGCAGAAACTTTATAAATAGCCTTATGTACCCCTAGCTGACTACATAGGTGCCGTCTGCCTCTATCTCCACTAGGTTTACCCTACTGCCCACTTTCGATCGGCTCCCTACTCGTAGATACCCGTACTGGCCCCACAGTGGGGTGTATCACTGCCCTAAAGTGGCAACCCGATACAACTTGAGAATGCACGGCTTATACCTACACGATGCAACAACGTTCGCTCTACCAGCCCGGGTCCACACACGCATATGAAACCCGTTGGACTTGCGTTGCCACTGCTCCCCGTTTTGGCCTCTTACAGTCAAACCCAGTATGCGTGTCCCGTCCTCGACTTGGGTCGAGCCCACAAAGATACGTTTGGGTTACTGGTTGAAATGGGCCCCCACAAGCCACCCACCTAAGCTTGTCACTAGTATATCCCACTTAACCCTCTTAGTCGTTCATTTACATGTGTGTTTGGTTAAGTCTTACTAATCCTGTTTCACATGCCACTAAGGGCACCCCCTAGATTCCTTGTGCCACCCAAGGCACCTACTTAACCCTCATGTCCCACTTTACATGGTTATCTGGTTAAGTATTTCTTAATTCATTCAGGCCATAACCTCATAAAGACCTCTCACATTAGACTGGCATTTATGGCAGCTGGATTTGCCGGGCGGGTCCGGGCAGTCTTACACCATAAAAGAGTCTAACCTCGTGTCTTTACAACTGTTATGCTTTAGTTTAGGCCTAGGACCTCTCACATTGGGCTGACATTTGTGACCACTGGATTTGCCGGGCGGGTCCAGGCAGGTTTACATCACAAACGAGTCCAACCTCGTGTCCTAAGCATTGATTAACACTTAAAATCTTTTACCCCAGTTTTAATAATTCCCTATTCAAATTATTAATTAAGTCAACTTTTAATGATGTCCATAATTGACTCAATTATGGCCATCCACTTATGGCATGCAAAATCATATCAATTGCACCCCAACTTCTTATTATTAAATCCTTAATATTACCCCTACCCACGTTTATACGTTCACTTATTCAACGCAGAATATATGTTAGACTCGAATAGTCTAACTTATAGCACAAAAATAAATTATCACAACATATGGACAATTAAAATGAATCTAATCATAATAGGGGTGAAAGTTGCATAAACTACACATGTAAAGGATCTAAAGGTGTCAACTTGTTAAAGGTCACAATTTACATGATATGATCATTGCCCAAATCTATACATAAACTTGCATATGGGGTTTTTAGGCAACATAATGATGGTGTGAACTAGCATAGGATACCACATATATCATAGCATAATTCTAGATGTCATAATAGATGTCATGGCATATGTTCATAGCTTTTCTAATCCATCTAACTTGCATAGGTAACTTGTCATATAGATCAACATAGCCCAAACATGATGATTTAATTAACATGAACTAACTAGCATAGATGGTAACATCATGGCCTTTTTAACATGTATGATTTATCACAACTTAGCATAGAAACTTTCAACATACATAACATCACCATAGCATGATTTACAACATATAAGATATCATCATCACATAACATTGGATTTACAACATACATGATAGCAAAAGGGGTTTACAACAACATATATGATAATTCACATCATCTACTCATAATCCATTCATAACTCAATCTAATTAAAATAATAATAATCTTGTTAAGATCATCATACTCACTATTTAGAGAAGAAAAGAGAGAGTTTTGCTTTGCTTTAGGGTTGAGAGAATTAGAATTGAATTAGCTTTTCTTCCTTCTTAGTTGGCGGCGGCTCCATTGATTTCCATGGCGACGGTATGACGGTAATTATTCTATTTTTCTTATGAATTAGGGTGAGAGACTACCTAGGTATCTATAGAGTTAGGGTTTATTTTAGACCGTCAGATTATCTCAGAATTAATCCTAGCCAACTAGATTAGGTCAGAAACCCTAATGGGTCATTAGCCCATTAAAAACAGGTCAGCCAGAAACCGTAGCCGCCAGACCAGGTCGACACCCAGGTCGACTGCGCAGTCGACCTGGTCCCTGGGGTGTCGACTGCCCAGTCGACTCCCCCTGGGGTGTCGACTGCCCAGTCAACTCCCCAGTCGACCTGGGGCGCTGGGCAGGAAATTTCCCGCCTAGCCTGCTTGACTTCGAATTTTGAATTTTAAATTTTCAGAAACTTCCAATGGCCATAACTTCTTCATACGAAGTCCAAATCACGCAAACTCGGACTCTGTTTCAACTAGAATTCCGAGACGAACACAATGGCTCAACCCGTTTCCCACAATTCTCACATCTGAGATTAGTTATTCTTTAATTTGTGAATATTAATACTATCTGAATTACGGGGTGTTACAATATATATATTCCATTTAAATTTATATGTATCCATACATATGTGTAATAAGGAAAAAGGTTACTAAATAAAGGGAATAACTGACAACTTCCATAAATAATACATTAACCACAAATGCGTAATCTACCACTTCTGAAGTAACTATTAATTCTCATAAATAAATACAGGTTTAACCTAACCTCTTGCATAAAATTACCAACTCTCAAGTCTCTAAAATACTTTTTGCATGAAGTGGCCATCAATTCCAAACAGAAATAAACTATCTTAATGATTAAGTCCTCAACGGACATCGAGATAGAATGAAAAAATCTCTGATTCCTTTCCAACCAAATGAACCAGCTGGTAATAATAATTAGGGAGTCCATTACATATCTCTTTTTTGGTTCATGATCAAATCTAAAATGATTCCAATATTCTTCACAGCTACTCAATGTATTAGAACAATCCACAACATAGATCTTTAAAACCATAGTTAAAGTATATTTTGTATAATTGCAAGAAAAGAACAAATGATCAACATCTTCATCCTGATGACTACATAAACAACATTTAACATTCAAAAAAAATGTTCTTCTTCTTTAAGAGCTCCACCGTATTAAGCTTCTTATGGACTATCAGCCACATAAGAAACTTAGCCTTAGGCGGGGAATTGGATTTCCAAATAAACTTAAAAATGGGTGAAGAAATACCAGATATGTATACTTAATATTGGATTTCAATTATATATATATATATATATCGATTCTTCGATTTCAAAGCAATATTCTTTTCATACATTTGATAAAAATGATATTTTTATCCAACCGACAATTATTTCAACACTTGGCTATTTTTAACTATTCATGTATATAGTAAAAATGTGATTTTTATTGTAAAACAATTCATTTCAAAACACGATTATTTTATATAGTTCATATAGGTGATAAAAATATGATTTTTATTATAAAACAATTTATTTCAAAACACGACTATTTTATATAGTTCATATAGATGATAAAAATATGATTTTTATTATAAAACAATTTATCTAAAACACGAATACCATTCAACACATGAATTTCTATTCAACGAATGAATTTCTATTCAACACATGAAGGTTTTCTATAGTTTGTATATAAAAAATAAAAATGTGATTTTTATTGTTAAAACAATTTATTTAAAACACGAATACCATTCAACACATGAATTTCTATTCAACAAATGAGTTTCTTTTCAACACATTAAGGTTTTCTATAGTTTGTATATATAAAATAAAAATGTGATTTTTATTGTTAAAACAATTATTTTAAAACACGAGTACCATTCCACACATGAATTTCTATTCAATGAATGAATTTCTATTCACCACACGAATATAGTTTCAACACATGAAAATAATTCTAACACATGAATATTATTCAAAATTTCGGGAGCATAACGGCAGGGTAGTTAAAACCGGGGTCGTCCTTAGTACGGCTCCTCACTCTACCTTAAAGCCTCGCAGCTTTTGACAATGGGGATTTCATGCATCTAATTCGCACGCAGGCGGCATGTATATTTTTTTCATTTCCACAAACTAATCCTATGTGGTTTCAACCAAATAATTCTCAACCACAAATGGGTATTTTTCAACCACAATCAATCAATTTCAACCACAAACAATTTTAATCAACCATTCGTAATCAACCAATTTTCACACCAATCACAACCAATAAAAATCGTCCATGGTTTGTGGACGAGGGACGTGTATATATATATATAAGCATTTCACTTCTATTTAACCACATATATAATTTTTACAACACATATATAACTTATATATCGAACGTACAACTTATACAACGCTTATACATGTGGTGTACAACGCTTATATAACTCATACATCGACTATATAATTTATACATCGTCGTTTTCCATATCATTTATAATTTAAAAATCTCACATTGGGTTCCACTCCACCAAAAATATCAGAAGGCTCAAAAAAATATGCGGTCTCTTCTACAATGTAGAAGACGTCCACACGAGTCCACTGTCTCTTGTTTCACTGAATTTCGTCAAGAAACGAAAAAGATATGATTTTTACAGTGAAATCAAAAACCGTAGCACTTTAAAGTGCTATAATATATAAAATAATTTTAACTGCCATTACCTTCTATTTTGATTCAAAACTAGGTCTTCCTTTTTCTTTCAATTCGTGCAACTATATGACGATCAGACTGCGCCACCTTGAAGGGCTAGGAGAGGCGCCCAGATTGACAGGGGTTTGGTGGCACTCGGTGGCGGATCTGGCGAGTTACGGCGGCGCGAAGTCAACGACTTCAAGAGCGTGAATCTCGAGGCACAGCGAACGAGGGGTGGCGTGGGAGGTATAGATTTGAAGCCTTCGACGAGTACTACAAAAACTTCAACTGGGTCGGGGTCTATTACTGCGTGGATTGGTCAGAAAATGAACGGGAAGCGATGAACTCCTTTCCGTCGTCGATCGCGATATTATTGGGGAGAGAGAGAAATTTAACCGACCAATGAGATTTTTTTTATTTATATAGTTTTTAAAAATCCAAAAATAACCCCTGCCTCCTACGAACTCCAATCCAAACCCAACGAATGTCGCCCCTTGCTAAATACCCCCATTCCGAACACAATGGGATATGCTTCGAAGGCCCATTCTACAGTTTCAGTAAGTTTTTCTTCAAATTAAAATATAAAACATTCAATTTTCAATTTGAACGTACATTTCAATTTTCCGGGGCCACAAACTAATTCGAAAAATTCCAGAAAAATAATTCTCGCTATGTTTTGACGATACAGTCCAACAAAACTAGTTTCATCAAATTCTGATACCTTTTGAAAAATGGCCCATTTCTGGTCGATCCAATTTAATAGAAATCGACCAAACACATTTTCCTTTGCCACACTCACATACTGGCTTCAAAAATAATGAAATTTGAAACCTAGCAATAATTTGACATCCTGGATCCAACAAAAGTGGATTCGTCGAATTCCGAGGTCGTTTGTAAAATGGCCATTTTCATGGGCTATATATATTCTATAGCGACCTTTCTGAATATTCATTTGGCCATAACTTTTGCTTCCCGCTATGAAACTTCGATTTTTCAGATTCGTTATAAAGATATTCACTAACAGATTTAAATATTTTTGGTTTCACTTAAATCCGTTTTGTTTTGCACCCGGTACAGTCAGTCAAAGTTTGAATTCAAAATTTGAAACTACCGCACCATTTCAGGCCTTGTTTTATAATTAGAATTAATTATATTCATTTTCAAATGTCGATTCAAGCTTACTTTTCATCATTATTATTTAAAATATTTATTTTAAATATTTAAAATCCACTAAAATAGCCAATCTAAAAATTTTAAATTGGTTCAGATTTTCCGGGTTGTTACAATCTCCCCCACTTAAAACTTTTCGTCCCCAAAAAGGAACAAAGTCGAAAGTGGTTTGATTAATCAACTCTACGTTCAAACTGGCTTCCATTCTCCAACTTTTTAGTTTTTGAGAATTTCCAAATTCTTCAAATATTTGGCTAACACCCGGAATTTTCGAAAAATTTCGCCATAACCTCCTTTGTACGGGGAAGGGTTTGGAAATTTATTGGGCCGTATTAGGTACCCAATAAATCCTATAAAGCATACACATATTTATAGTGATATAATCTGGTGTTTACAGGGGAGCATGTATAGATAATAACTCTAGAGAATAAATTCTCGTCACCCTGTCAAAGCCTGAGGGAGTGTGTATTTTTAATTGCTTCATAGAATTAATTACCGTCACCTCATCCCGTGTGGGAAATAAATAATCCATGTGTCGTATCTAATGACTAGAGAGACGTGATTATTGTCAACTCCAGACCCGTATGGGGTTTTATTATGCTGGCAATTTATCTTTACAATTTTATATGGTCCACATCAGTCATCAGTTCAACCTGTAATATATAGTCATCGCCATACAAGCCTCTCGCTCGTTTGGTAAATCTTCCACCTCATCACACAAGCTCCAAATTCTTATGTGGTATATGATGAAGTATGCTTATCTTCAAGAAGTATGCCATGTAGTGTAGTTCAAAATTAATTGTTACTATCCTATGGTGACATTTATTATTACACACAGAATAACCAGCACTCTGCACCAATGGCATTCACAGGAGTTGATATAGTAATAAAATTGCGCATCCAATTCATTAAGTTTTACCTATTTGTCGGGCACGCAATTAAATTCCTTGCTCAACAGCTAATCCATTTACTTATTTCAAACATATATAATACACATGTATATATTTCTATCTATTTTCATATCAGTTCAATGTGTAATATAATCGAATAAATTCTACCATTCATTCTCTTATTAATTAAATTAACTATCGTTTTAATAATTTAATTAATCCAATCTACTATCACACAACACAAACAACAATCAAATTGTTTTTAACTTTTCAAAAATATACTAATCAATTCCTATACTCTTTTAAAATCATTCAGACTATAGAATTAAAAGTTTACATTCATGAAAGAAAATAACAACGAAGCAGAGAACATAATGGAAATTTCAAAATATGGTAAATGTACCTTGCACCGGAGTCAATCAGAGATATCCACTCGACACCTAGGATAGGCTTTCTAAATGCTCTCCTCAGTTTCCCAAGTACAATCTCGCGGATCTCCACTCCATTGCACTTTGACTAAGTGAACCTTCTTGTTCCTTAGCTCTTTGGTTTCTTTGCCGATAACCTTTAGCGGCTCTCTTCTCATAGCTAATTCTGGAGTAATTTCAATATCCTGTTGAGCTGCTTCTTCCACGATCAAGTCTGGATCATGAACGTGCTTTCGAAGTTGAGATATGTGAAATACATCATGCACTCCAGGCAACCAATCAGGTAATTGAATTCTATAAGCGAGAGTTCCAATCCTTTCTAGTATAGGGAATGGAACAATAAATTTGGGTGCTAATTTTCCAGTTTTGCCAAAGCGAATCATTCCCCTCATCGGAGAAACCATTATATACACATAATCACCAACAGAAAAAGCCAAATCCCTTCTTCTCGAATCAGCATAGGTCTTCTATCGGCTCTGAGTGGCGAGTAATCGTTTCTTAACAAAATCGACTTTGTCGGCAGCCTCGCGGATCATATTTGGTCCCAATACAAGCCTATTACCGGGTTCGACCCAACAAGCAGGGGATCAGCACGGTCTACCATACAATGCTTCGAATGGTGACATTGTTAGGCTCGCTTAGTAGCTGTTGTTGTATGAGAACTCTGCCAAATGTAAATGGTCTTCCCATGATCCACCAAAGTCAAGAGCACAAGCCCGCAATAAATCTTCTAGTATACGATTCACCCTCCCAGTCTGACCATCTATCTGAGGATGACAAGCGGTGCTCAAGTTCAACTTCGTTCCTAGTTCTACTTGAAACGCCTCCCAGAATTTGCTAGTAAATATTGGATCTCTATCACTAACTATACTGAGCGGCACTCCATGTAGCCTAACAATTTCCTTGAAGTATATCTACGCCAGACTCTGAGCAGTTCTGTTTGATCTAACAGGTATGAAATGGGCGGTCTTGGTGAAGCGATCTACGATCGCCCAAATACTTTCATTTCCTTTTCTAGTTCTGGGAAAACCATCAATGAAGTCCATGGAAATATGTTCCCACTTCCATCCAGGAACGTCCAACGGTTGCAACAATCCAGCAAGTTTCTGTTGGTCGCTTTTGACTAGTTGGCAAGTAGGGCATCGGCTAACATATAAAGAAATGTCCCTCTTCGTCGACTTCCACCAGAAAGTGCATTTGATTTCATTATATATTTTGCTTACCCCCGGATGGATACTAAGTTTTGACTTGTGGCATTCATCCAGCACTTCCTTTCGGAGCTCAGAAATGTTAGGAACACAGATTCGACCTTTTAGCCGTAAAATCCCATCATTATCAATTTGAAAACTCGAGGGCTCGCCTTTTTGAATCATCTCTCTAATCTTCTGAATGAAGTGATCATCCTTCTGAAGAGCAGATATTTTATCTATCAATGAAGTAGTGATAATAAAACTGGCGATCATTACATTCTTTCGGCTTAACACATCGGCCACGACATTGGCTTTCCCTGGAGTGTATAGAATCTCAAAATCATATGCTGCAAGGAACTCTAGCCAATGTTGCTGCCTCAGATTCAAGTCTTTTTGGGTGAACAGATACTGTAGCGAATGGTGATTTGTAAACAGTTCGAATTTCTCACCCAGAAGATAGTGTCTCCAAATTTTCAAAGCGAACACGATAGCCAACAAGTCAAGATCATGAGTAACATAGTTCTTTTCATGTGGCTTCAGCTGACGGCTAGCATGAGCAATCACTTGACCTCTTTGCATTAACACTGCACCAAGGCATTCTCTAGAGGTATCTGTCCAGACTTTAAAGTCCTGATTGCCATCGATTATCGTTAACACTGGAGCCGTTGTTAACCTTAACTTTAGCTCCTCAAAAGCCTCCTCACACTCTGGAGTCCACTTGAATTTTGCATGCTTCTTTGTAAGCTTTGTTAAGTGACCAGATATCTTCGAAAAGTTTTTAACGAACTTCTGGTAATAAATAGCCAATCCAAGAAAACTTCGGACTTCTGTGGGAGTAATAGGCTGTTTCCAGTTTTGAATAGCTGTGATTTTACTTGGATCCACAGCAATTCCTTCTTTCGATATGATGTGGCCAAGAAACTTCACTTCATCTTGCCAGAATATACATTTGGATAGTTTAGCTTTCAATACATTCTTTCTCAGAATTTCTTGAACTTGCTCCAAATGTTTTTCATGTTCGGCCTTTGATTTAGAGAAGATTAGAATATCGTCAATAAAAACTAGAACAAACTTATTCAAAACCCCTCTGAACACTCTATTCATCAAATCGACGAAGTAAGCTGGAGCGTTAATAAACCGAACGGCATTACTAACCACTCATAGAATAAGTCTGGACCTCTGAATGCTGTCATAGGAACACACTCTTCGGCAATTCGAAGCTGATGGAAGCCTGTAGCTAGGTCCATCCTGGAAAATACTTGTCCGCCATTCAGACGGTCCAATAAATCATCGATTTGCGGCAATGGATATTTATTCTTTATTGTCTTATTATTCAAGCCACGATAATCCAAACATAGTCGCAGAGTACCATCAGACTTTGGGACAAACACTACTGCTGCTCCCCAATCAGAGAAACTAGGCCTGATCAGACCCTTCCATACGAGCTGCAGAGTTTGATTGTCTAGTTCTTCTTTCTCCTTTAGGGTCATTCTCCGAATAGTGTGCACTACTGGCCTTGCATTCGGGATTAAAGCAATCTTGAAATCAATTTCCCTCTGCGGAGGTAAGCGAACAACTTCTTCGAACACATCCGCATAATTCTTGATGATAGGAATATCTTTTACGAGGTCGGGAATATTCTCTGTGACTACAGGGATATTTTCTATTTAAGGAGGAGAAACATCAAGAGCTGACCAAAAGTCTTTTCTATTTGAATTCGGACCTTTTCACGGCATGGTTATATAACTCCCTGATTGGGCCTTTGCCTTAACAACTCTCTCGGCGCATCTAACCTCTGCCTCATATTTGGTTAACCAATCCAATCCTAGAATGAGATCGAACTCAGTAAAATTCATAACGATGGAGATAGTGGGGAATTTATAGCAGGAAAAAGGGACAAGCACCCCCACATACCCAACTGAGATCGAGGGAACCCCCAACCGGATAATGGACAATCATTGGTTCTTTGAGCTTCTTTAATTTCAAATCCAACTTCTTAACTGCATTCTTTGCAATAAAGCTTCGCGATGTGCCTGTATCAAACAGTACTTTAACGGGAATGTTTTTGACATTAAGCATGCCTTCTAAAACATCAGGCCTTCCCTGACTAGCTGAAGGCGCTGAAGTTTCCGCCACTTCATTTACTTGTACTGCTTCAGAGTTTTCCTCAAATAGCTGGCAATTCTTCTCTATATGACCAGCCTGATGGCACTTCCGGCATTTCCTAACTTCTCGAGACTTCCTACCGGGTTTAAATCCACTCTTGATTCGTTTCTTTAAGGGTCCGCAATTTATCGACAATTGCCCTTTCTGATGGCAGTTATTGCATATGGCAGTCGTTGCTGGTTCTTTTTCAGATCTGGCCCTTTTCCGATTGACTTTAGGCTTCTTGCTGACCTCAGACATCGTATTAGCCTTAGGATGATTAGTTTCAGACTCATATTTATTACTAGAACTGACTTCCTCTTCGTAACACAACATACCTTTCTTGTTGAGATCCTCATACTAGTAAGCTATGTATATCATTTCAGAAAAAGGAAGCTTCACATTTTTCATTACACTATTCTGGTATTTTCTTTGTAGGCCATGAATGAACCTAAAATTTTTCCCCTTTGGATCTTGAATCAGATGAGGGGAAAAATGAGAGAGTTCATTGAATTTCTTATGATATTCTAGAATGTAATAACCCGAAAATCTGGGCCAGTTTAAAAATTTTATTTTGGCAATTTTAACGAATTTTGAACATTTAAAATAAATTATTTTAAATAAAATCGAAGAGAAATTTAGTTTGAATATATTTAGAACGTATATATTATATACGTCGTCGTTAGAATATAAATAATTATATATATAATTATAAAAGGAATTGAAAATGGCGCGGTAGTTCGATAATTCGATTTCAAACTTCAATTGAATGTACCGGGTGCAAAACAATCCGGATTTTAGTGAAACCAAAAATAATGGAATCAAATAGTGAATATCTTTCCAACGAACCCGAAAAATCAAAATTTCATAGCGGGAATCAAAAGATATGTCCTGTTGAAATTTCTGAATAGTCGCTATGGAATTCAGGCCCTTAAAAATTGACATTTTGCAAACGACCTCGGATTTCGACGAAACCACTTTTGTTGGATCCGCAGTGTCAAGTTATTGTTAGATTCCAAATTTCATAATTTTTCGATTCAATATGTGAGCGTGGCAAAGGAAAACGCATTTGACCAGTTTTAGTTGATTTTAATCGAATGGAAATTGTCCATTTTTCAAACGGTCTCAGAATTTGGCGAAACTAGTTTTGTTAGGACTGTATCGTCGATACGAAGCTAGAAAATATTTTTCTGGAATTTTTCGAGTTAGTATGTGAGTCCAGTAAATTGAAATGCGCGTTCAAATTCAATATATAGAGTTATATGTTGATTCTGAGGAAAACTAATCGAAACGACCGAATCAGCCTACGATACATATCCCATTATGTTCGGAATGGGGGTAAAACGCTATGGACGACAGGCGGTGGGCCTCGTTTAGAGGTCGAAAATAAAAGTTGCTTTTTGGTTTAAAATAAAATAATTAAATAATAAAGTTAAACTTTCTTTCTCCCCTTAACTTAGTCAAACTGCCCCCCACCCCCCCCCCCCCATTCATTTCTTCCCGAATCAGTTTTAAAGAGAAAAAAAAGGGGAAAAAGGGGGCGATGTTCACCCGTCGCCGCCGCCTCCTCAGGCGAGGGTCGCCAACGCCTCACCACCCGAGGCGCCCTCCGATGACCCCCCTTGCTCTCGCGCGACGCCCCTCTCCTCGCGAATGAAGACCGCAACCGAGCCCGACGCCCTGAAACCCATCGCACGCAAATCGGAGCAGGTGCAGACCCCCCCTCTTCCGACCGACACCTTCCACCTCCTCCTCTCGCACCTCGTCCTCTCCCTTCTCTAGTTCAAAAAAAAAGCGCCCCCCCCCCCAAGTCAGATGGAACCGCCACGCCTCCCCCGTGAGGTAAAGGACCTTGCCCTTCTTTATTTTTATTTTAGTTAGATTTATCTTTCAATTTTTTTTTATATAAATTCAAATACGATTTTTATTCCTGTTTTTCAGATTTAATTATAAATAGTTTATAGATAAAAAGTAGGGATAGTATAAATATATGATTTTTATAAAAGTAGAGATAGTAAAGATACGATTTTTAAAATAGAAAAAGATTAGATTTTCGAATTTGAAAAGGCAAAATCTTTATATTTGAAAAGGCGAAATCTTTATATAGAGAATAGCGGTGTAAAAATGTGATTTTTATATATTTAACATCGAAGTAAAAATGTGATTTTTATATATTGAACATTGAAGTAAAAATGTGATTTTTATATATTGAACATCGAAGTAAAAATGTGATTTTTATATATTGAACATCGAAGTAAAAATGTGATTTTTATACATTGAACATCGAAGTAAAAATGTGATTTTTATATATTGAACATCGAAGTAAAAATGTGATTTTTATATATTGAACATCGAAGTAAAAATGTGATTTTTATATATTGAACATCGAAGTAAAAAATTGATTTTTATATATATATAGTGGTTACGGGCAACGAAAGCGACAAAGAGCGAGAATGGCGAAGATTTCTAAATGAAGAGTCGTAGTATTGGATAGCTTTCGGTGAGAACTTCTCACTCTTCAATTTCTTTCTAGTTATATATATACTAGGATGCAGACGGTGCTTAGCAGCACCCGACACCCGTCATCCACAGACCATGGATGGCTTGTTTGTTTAATTGTTTGCTTGTGTAGTTAGTTAGATTATTTGGTTTGAATTGAATTGTTTGGTGAAATGGAATGGATTTGATTGATGTGTGAATGGCGTGGGCCTTCACTAGACCGGGGATAAGGCTAGGCCTCGTCCCGTTTCTAGTATTGTGCCGTTATGCCGCCGAAATTTTCTAAAATAAATTAGAAAAATAAAAATATCATTTTATTGAATAAATGAACTGAATAAAATATTTTATCGTTAAAAATATAATTTTTAACGTGAATGAGAATAAATAAATATTCATTTACAAACCGGACCGTTTGTTTATGTACACCTATTTGAAGGACATTGATTGGGACGATAAATTTTACACATCACCCAACTGCACAAATAAAAATCTGTGTGTGATTGCTTGAAACCCCACACGGGTATTGGGATGATATTTGACGTACACTAATCCCGATTGTTTAGTTGTATGTCGATCAATTGATTGACCGACTGTTATAAGCGTTGAATATTTATATTTGATGCTTATACAGTGTAGAATGCACTTTGGATGATGGTTGATTATTCATCGTTGTTGATATATACATGTGTTGTAGAAAATCCATATAATTAACATTATGTGGTAATTGTCTGGGCCTCATTCCAGTTTTGAAATGGAAATGTTTGAAGTAGAATATTTGAAAATTGAAATATATGAAGCCGCGATGATAGATTGACGCCATTTTGACGTGAACGATATTTATATCGATTTTATTCAAATTGAAGTGAATATTAAAGAGAACTGAAATCGTTTTGAAATGAATTCAAATAGAGTTGAAATCGTTTTTGAAATGAATTCAAATAGATTTGAAATGAATTTGAAATGAATTCGAATAGAATTGAAATCGTTTTGAAATGAATTCGAATAGAATTGAAATCGTTTTGAAATGAATTTGAATAGAAATGAATTCGAATTGAAATTGAATTGAAAAACGAACTGAAATTGAATTAAAAATCAATTGGAATTGAAATCGATTTGAAATGAATTTAAAACGAATTTATATTGGAATATTCAATTTTGATTTGAAATTGAATATGAAGTTGAAACCGTTTTGAAAACGAATTTAAAAACGATTTATAAAGCACGTTTTGAATGGTAATCGACGAAGTATATATTATATATAATATATATATATATATATAATATAATGACCTGAATAGAACGCGCCGCGCCGCGGCAGTTCGCGAATTTCGACCATTGACTTCGAATGGATATTGCGGGAGATCCGACCGTCGGATTCTCCTAAAACCGGAACCGTTGGGTTCGTATCGAAAAGAGCTTTCTAACGAATATTAGAAATTAGAAATCTAACGGTTGGATTTGGAATTATTTTCAAATCAAATTTGAAAAAGGTCGCTGTAAGTGCAGTTCGATGGCCGTTGATGGAAATCGACTGTACGGGCCTTGATAAAATTATTAAAAATAGTAACAATTTATGTAAAATCATAAGAAATGATTTAGAAAGAATTGGGATAAAAAAAACTCCATATTTGAAAAGATAAAAATAGATTTTTATCGAAATGAACTAATTTTGAACTAGAATTATAATTCTATTTATTTTTAAACAAATAAATTGGATTTGAAGTGGCTTTGAAAATAACCAGAATTTCCAATGTTTGCATTGGAATGGGTTTGAATCGAAATTGTCTTCGGAATATTTCGATGTTGGATTTCGTGATTATACAGATATTGTTATGGAAATTTGAAAGATATATATATATCGTTATTTCCAATACGATATTTGTTGGTCGTAAAATTTGATATTGAATATAAGCCGTTATATTTTCTATTCAGAGCCTTGTGTTTAATATCAAATGTGATTTGGGTTTGTCGTGAATGGTGTCTTCATTAACACTGTTCTTAAGCCCAGTTGAGAAAGGATTAAATCTTCTTATTTGGATTTAATGAAGGGTACCAATTAAATGATATTTAATTGGAATTGAATTGGTATTGATTTTTGGGTTTATCGTGAACAGTGTTTTAAATAACACTTGTTCTTTAACCCGATAATTAATGAATGTGATTTTGGGTTTATTGTGGGCCGTGTTTTAAATGACATTGGTTCTTTAACCCAGTTAAAGATTAAAACAAAGTGGAGTTTTAATGAATCTTTAATTAGATTGAAATGATCGAGAATGGAGTATCACCAGTTTTGCTCCAGGCGATAGTTAAATCTTTAATTAGATTTGAACATGAAATGGTAATTAAATTTACCGATAACACCGTGGTGTTAGATATGAAGTATTACCAGTTTTACTTCATGGGATAAATAGGTTGGGATTGGGAAATTAAAACAAATGTTACTTCAGTAAGGTTCGTTAATCCCGACTAGTTGAATCGAAATTCAAGAAGATTAATGAATAAATTCAAGGAATTTATCTTGGATAAAATTAATGGGAACCTTTCCCTATGAATGTGAAATTTAGAAACTAACTGTCGATTAGCTAAGCAGAATGGTTTTCTGGATATTGATCTGATGTTGGTTTCGGCCTTCGGGATTAATATTTGGGGAATTATTCTCTTGATTAATGTACGGTTAGTGACTGATGAATTGGAATGAGGCGTATGTTGTGTTTGTGTAACACTTATTTAAAATATACGCGAATTATTCGGAAAGACCGGGTTTATCCCATTCTGAATAACTGATACGACGATAAGTCGAAGATGAAGACGGTGGTCGAAGACCGGAAGTCTTCACGTCGTTTGGATAATTACTGATGATCTTGATTGGGATGTACACCCAAGAAGATGGAAACAGTTAGTGATCGTCCAGACGTACTTGGAGATTGATGGATATGCGGGGTACTAGGTGCCTCCGGTTTCGTTCAGACCCAGGACAGACTTGTAAATGGACTGTGTGTCTGACATTGGATTTTAGTCCGTGTGATTGATCTCTATTAAATATATATCTGTTTGGCGGCGGAGAATTTATTCTCTTGCTTAACGCCCTTCTCTGAGACGTACGAGCTCAGGGGTTATATATTGATGGATATCAAACGCATGGAGTGAATTGCCTATGTGGCATGCCTAAGTGGCAAATGATCAAGGCTTTTGTTGAAAAGCAAAGTCTTGTGGTTGATGATCAAAGCACGACCTTTGTGGCATAGCTTTGTGTAATGTTGATTCGCGAGCTTCACACCCGGTATGAACCAAAAACGGGAGAGGACGTCAGGGAGGGCATGCGTTTCTTTCTAGCTAGAAGTGGCGTCAGTGGTTTTACACGCCCTGACGAGTTTGACTTATGTGGTTGTTGCTGTTGCGAGGCGCCTCGGTTAGATCGGAAGATCCGGGTCCGATGGAGTCATTCGTTGGCTCATTTACGCCCCAAAAGGCGGAGAAACGCATGTTTAGGATTTAAGTTTAATCCACATCGGTGGACCGGCCCTGAGGATCCAAGGGGCGATGCGTTCTGCTCCTGAGACTCGGGCTAGACAGTCTCGAATCGGTTGAGGACTATCTTTTGCCTCGGTTCATAGACGGAAATCCAGTCTCCAAATACGTGACTTTGCGATTTTGATTGTATAACCTATATATGGCGACATAGTGGTATGGGGCATTCATGCCGCCTATGATTGATACTTATGATTTGAAGTTGTTTTATACACTATACACTTATAATAGTATCAAATGATTTCTTTTAAGCGTATCAAGCATTCTTGGCTATTATAAGGTAAAAACCCTATCCCCCGGCTTGCGTTGCATTGTGTGATAGGACCTGGGTCTTATAATAGCTTCATTTTTCCTTATTTAGCATTGCGCTGTTGTTTTATGCACTGGTATTCTTGTGAGGAAACCTGTTCCGTGTTATACGGCGTGGTCCCTTGATTTACCTAACTTTAAAAATAAAGATTAACTGTTTTAGTTCTCACACCAGTCCCATGACTGACCTGGAGTTTATTGTTTTAACCTAAACTCTGGGTGCCCCTATTTTCGACACGGGCAGCTAGTAGTTTTGGTTTTGCAGATTTATATTCACAGGATCCTGGTTTACAGCTGGAATGATATCCGGAAAGCTTTGTATCCGTATATCTCTTCTAGTTGTGTATTGTATTATTTTCTGCTGCGATGTATTTAAATGTAATTTAAACCTCTGATATTTATGTGTAATATTTATTTGTTTATACTCTGTATATTCTTGTAATCTGATGCATTGTTGTAATATACAATGAAATGTTCTTCCGTCTGCGTTCTATTTTGTCGTGTTCTCAAACGATCAGGGGTTTCGAACGATCTAGATCGGTTTAACGACTGATTCGGATCGAGCGAAATTCCTTTTCTTTACATGGAATCATCATATCTCCTTGTATCAAATAAGAGAATTCATCACATAACCGCTCAGTTGCTTCGGGAGGAGTAAATCTTTCTAGGAAAATCACTTTGAATCTATCCCAAGTGATATCACCTTCTGGATTATTTTTTATAATCGAATCCCACCAGAACAAAGCTTCTTCTTTGAGTGCCCAGGAAGCCAGTAATCTTTTTTGGTCATCCCTCAACTTTAAACCCTTAAAGATTTTCTCAGCAGAATGAATCCAAGCTTGTGTTTCCATAATGGACTCTTTGCCTAAGAATGGTGACCCACCCATATTTCGAAATCTCTTGAATAGAACTTTTATATCGGGTTCTGGCTGTGGGAGCACAACTGGCTCATTAGCTTGTCGAGCCATACGATTATTTCTTCTATTCCTGCCACTCATTTTCTAGTGCGTTTGCAATTAGCAGACAAAGTGTCAGGTCAACAGAAAAGATATTTCAAAATATAGAGACAAATACTTCAAATGTAAATGTGTCTACTGGGGTGTATTTCATTCTAGTTTACTCATACTAGGATATTACTGATCCTATCTGTAATGAGTTACCCATCCTAGAACACTACTGGTTCTATTTCTGACGAGTTCGTTGATATGTTATATTCCAGCACTAAGCTTAACCAAAGCTCTGATACCACGTTGTGACGACCCCAAACCCCGTACTATCGGCGGCAAGGGTAATCTTTGGAATATAACACATAAATAGAAATAACAAAACATAATTAAGTAAATAACTAGATAATGTACAAATAATACACTGGATAAACGTAAACATCAGAGTTACACAGTATACAGGATCTTACTTAGCACAAATACAGTTCAGCTATACACAAATGTCTACAGCGGAAAACAAACAAAATATGTACAATAGTAGCTGAATAGTATAAAAAGAGAAATGATAGAATCCATCTTCAACTCTAGCTATCCAGAAAGAGCCTGCTAAAACCTAAATACAAGGCTGCCCGTATAGAAATAGGGGCACCCGAGTTTGCAAGTGAAACAAACTACGAGTCAATCATGGGACTGGTATGAGAAATCTACTTAACACATTTATAATATGGCAAATCACAGGATCACGCCACTTTTGCGGAACGGGTTTACTCCACTGGATTGCCAGTGCTTCAAAACAAATAAATCTTTTAAACATCGTAATGCTTTTTATAAAAATGAAGCCATTATAAGACTCAGTTCCCATCACACAATGCAACGCAAACCGGAGGATAGAGTTGTACCTTATAATGGCCAAAGTATGCTTGATACGAATAAAACAAAAGTATTTGATATTATTACTAGTGTTTATAAGTTTCAAAAACAATTTCAGTCATAACTATCAATCAAAGATGGCATGGGTACCATATATCATGTCGCTATATATATACAATCAAAACCGCACGGTGTCGTATTTGGAAACTGGATTTCCATCATGAACCGAGGCAAGGGATCGTCCTTGCCGAATTCGAGAAGCTCTAGCCCGTGTCTCAGGACCCAGACATAGGTGGGCCCTTGGAGCGATAGGGCCAGTCCACCGATGTGGATTAAAATTCCTGAACACTGTGTTTCCCTACCCTTTGGGGCGTAAGTGAGCCAACAAATGACTCCATCGATCTTGGATCGACCGATATAACCGAGGCGCCTCGCAACAGCAACAACCACATAGGTGAAAATAATATATATGTCAACCAGTTCAAGCACCGACACCACCTCTCACTAGAAAGAAATGCATGCCCTCCCTGAGGTCCTCTCCCGTTTCTGGTTCATACCGGGGTGTGAGGCTCGCGAATTCACAGTGTACACAAAGCTACGCCACACAGGAGGTGCTTTGATCATCACCACAAGACTTTGCTTTTCAACAGAAGCCTTGATCTCTGCATCTTAGCATGCCACACAGGCAATTCACACCATGCAACTGATGGATATCAATCGCACATAATGAAATCCAATGTCAGGCACACAGTCCACTTGCAAGTCCTTCTGGGTCTGAACGAAACCGGAGGCACTATATACCTCGCATACCCATCGATCTCCACGTACGTGGGGACGATCACCACTCATTATCCATATTTCAGGATGCCTCCCAATCAGGACATCAGTTACCATCCAAACGCGGTGAAGATCTTCGGTCTTCAACCACCGTCTTCATCTTCGATTTCTTATCGTCAATTCAGTTATTCAGAATGGGATAAACCCGGTCTTTCTGAGCAACTCGTGTGTATAATAGACAAGTGCTACACAAACACACATACACCTTATTCAAATCCATTAGCCACTAACCGTAAATCAGTAAGAGAACAATTTCCCAAATATTAACCCCGAAGGCCGAAACCAACATCAGATCAAAACCCAGGAAACCATTCGACTTAGCCAACCTTCAGTTAGTTTCTAAATTTCACATCCATATCGTTTATAATATTTTATAACGATTTATCGCTATTTTTATTTAATTAAAATAGCCAATTTATTCAAACGACGCTTCGGGCCATAACGCTGTTGTGGCGCTGTTTTTCTTCAGATTTGATTTACACATATCTAAAAATCTAACCGTTGGATCTTCACAAATTTTGTATCATTAGAAAGATCTTTTCAAAATGAATCCAACGGTTCCAGTTTTGGGAAAATCCGACGGTCGGATCTCCCGGTATACTCGTTTGAATTTTCGATTTCAAAATACGAACTGCAGCATCGTTATTCGATTTAATTTAATTATATTTATATATATATATATATATATATATATATATATATAATCGATTCTGGCGCTGTTTTTCTTTAGATTTGAATTAAACATTCCAGACAATCCAACCGCTGGATCTTCACAAAGTTGGTGTCGTCGGAAAGATATTTCTAAAGCGAACCCAACGGTTTCGGTTTCGGGAAAATCCAATGGTCGGATCTCCCGCACTAATCGTTTGAAATCACGGTTTCAAAACACGAACTTCAACTTCGTTATTCGATATATATATATATATATATATATATATATATATATATTGATTCTTCAATTTCAAAACTATATTCTTTTCATACATTTGATAAAAATGATATTTTTATCCAACTGACAATTATTTCAACACTTCGCTATTTTTAACTATTCATGTATATAGTAAAAATGTGATTTTTACTGTAAAACAATTCATTTCAAAACACGATTATTTTATATAGTTCATATAGGTGATAAAAATATGATTTTTATTATAAAACAATTTATTTCAAAACACGACTTTTTATATAGTTCATATAGATGATAAAAATATGATTTTTATTATAAAACAATTTATATAAAACACGAATACCATTCAACACATGAATTTCTATTCAATGAATGAATTTCTATTCAACACATGAAGGTTTTCTATAGTTTGTATATATAAAATAAAAATGTGATTTTTATTGTTAAAACAATTTATTTAAAACACGAATACCATTCAACACATGAATTTCTATTCAACGAATGAATTTCTATTCAACACATGAAGGTTTTCTGTAGTTAGTATATATAAAATAAAAATGTGATTTTTATTGTTAAAACAATTTATTTAAAACATGAATACCATTCCACACATGAATTTCTATTCAACGAATGAATTTCTATTCACCACACGAATATAGTTTCAACACATGAAAATAATTCTAACACATGAATATTATTCAAAATTTTGGCAGCATAACGGCAGGGTAGTTAAAACCGGGGTTGTCCCTAGTACGACTCCTCGCTCTACCTTAAAGCCTCGCAGCTTTTGACAATGGGGATTTCATGCATCTAATTCGCACGCAGGCGGCATGTATATTTTTTTCATTTCCACAAACTAATCCTATGTGGTTTCAACCAAATAATTCTCAACCACAAACGAGTATTTTTCAACCACAATCAACCAATTTCAACCACAAACAATTTTAATCAACCATTCATAATCAACCAATTTTCACACCAATCACAACCAATAATATCGTCCATGGTTTGTGGACGAGGGGCATATATATATATATATATATATATATATAAATATATATAAGCATTTCACTTCTATTTCAACACACATATAATTTTTACAACGCATATATAACTTATATATCGAATGTACAACTTATACAATGCTTATACATGTGGTGTACAACGCTTATATAACTCATACATCGACTATATATTTTATACATCATCGCTTTGCATATCGTTTATAATTTAGAAATCTCACATTGGGTTCCACTCCACCAAAAATAGCAGAAGGCTCAGAAAATATGCGGTCTCTTCTAGAATGTAGAAGACGTCCACACGAGTCCACTGTCTCTTGTTTCACTGAATTTCGTCAAGAAACGGAAAATATATGATTTTTAAAGTGAAATCAAAAACCATAGCGCTTTAAAGTGCTATAATATATAAAATAATTTTAACTGCCGTTACCTTCTATTTTGATTCAAAACTAGGTCTTCCTTTTTCTTTCAATCCGTGCAACTATATGACGATCGGCCTGCGCCACCTTGAAGTGCTAGGAGAGGCGCCCAGATCGACAGGGGTTTGGTGGCACTTGGTGGCGGATCTAGCGGGTTATGACGGCGCGAAGTCAATGACTTCGAGAGCGTGAATCTCGAGGCACAGCGAACGAGGGGTGGCGTGGGAGGTATAGATTTGAAGCCCTCGACGAGTACTACACAAACTTCAACTGGGTTGAAGTCTATTACTGCGTGGATTGGTCGGAAAATGAACGGGAAGAGATGAACTCCTTTTCGTCGTTGATCGCGATATTATCGGGGAGAGAGAGAAATTTAACAGACCAATGAGAGATTTTTTTATTTATATAGTTTTTAAAAATCCAAAAACACCCCTTGCCTCCTACGAACTCCAATCCAAACCCAACGACTGTCGTCCCCAGCTAAATACCCCCATTCCGAACACAATGGGATATGTTTCGAAGGCCCATTCAACTGTTTCAGTCTGTTTTTCTTCAAATTGAAATATAAAACATTCAATATTCAATTTGAACGTACATTTCAATTTGCTGGGGCCACAAACTAATTCGAAAAATTTCAGAAAAATAAATCTAGCTATGTTTTGACGACATGGTCCCAACAAAACTAGTTTCATCGAATTCTAAGACCGTTCGAAAAATGGCCCATTTCTGGTCGATCCAATTTAATAAAAATCGACCAAACACATTTTCCTTTGCCACGCTCACATGCTAGCTTCAAAAACTATGAAATTTGAAACCTAGCAATAATTTGACATCCCGGATTCAACAAAAGTGGTTTCGTCGAATTCTGAGCTCGTTTGCAAAATGGCCATTTTCACGGGCTATATATATTCTATAGCGACCTTTCTGAAAATTCATTTGGCCATAACTTTTGCTTCCCACTATGAAACTTCGATTTTTCAGATTCGTTAAAAACATATTCACTAACAGATTTAAATATTTTTGGTTTCACTCAAATCCGTTTTGTTTTGCACCCGGTACAGTCAGTCAAAGTTTGAATTCAAATTTTGAAACTACTGCGCCATTTCAGGCCTTGTTTTATAATTAGAATTAATTATATTCATTTTCAAATGTCGATTCAAACTTACTTTTCATCGTTATTATTTAAAATATTTATTTTAAATATTTAAAATCCACTAAATAGCCAATTTAAATTTTTTAAAATGGTTCAGATTTTCCGGGCCGTTACATATATTAATATAAAATATAGCCATAAAAATAAATATTTTGCAAACGACCTTTGTTTTCGATGAGACCACTTTTGTTTGATCCGGAATGTTTAATTATTGCTAGATTACCATTTTCATAATTTTTGGAAGTAATATGTGAGCGCAGTAAATTTAAATGTGTTTGGTAATTTAAATTTGAATTGGATCGGCCAGAAAATGGCCATTTTCAAACGGTCTCCAAATTCGACGAATTTAATTTTGTTAGGACCGTAACGTCAAAACAATGCCGGAAATAATTTTTCTGGAATTTTTGGAGTTAGTATGTGGCCCTGGTAAATTGAAATGTACGATCAAATTAAATAATTATATGATTTATATTTTAATTTATAGAAAAGTGTGCTAAAACGATCAAATGGGCTGATGGGACCAAGTCCATTGTGTCCGAAATAGGGGTATTTGGCTAGGGGCAACATTCGTTAGGCTGGGTTTAGAGTTATTAGGAATTAACGGGTTTTTATTGTAAATTAGAAAATTTAATAATAAAATATTATAAATATGGGATTAGAGAAACCCTAGTTCTCGTTTTAACACCCTCCGCCAGTGAAAATTCAAATGGCCACAACGCTCCATCATTTCTCCTCCTCTTTCTTTTAATCCCCTCAATAAATTCGAGTGCTTCCAGAGACTAAATCGAAGAACTCCTGTACATCTAGATGCCTAAAGGACAAGATCAGGTTTAACAAAGTGTATATGGAGAAATTAGGGTTGAAACATGTACGGTTTGGGGCTGTATTCTGGCGGTGTGGGTCCCTCGAGGTGCACCTGAAGCTCGGCATTGGTAGAGGGCTATGGTGGCTTCGTAGTGATGGAAGTGGACGGATGGCCGGAGGTCAGGAGGAGGCACATCGTTCGATTTTTGTCTGGAGCAAATTGGGTTCTCAAAAATACTAGACGTCGAAGAAGGAAGGGATTAGAGAAGCAACACTTAGTGTTGACCTGCTTTTTAGTCAAAGCCGTTACACATGAAATCTCTAGTTAACAGTACGCACAAATATGGGGAATATCGTCAGAAGACAGGAAGCGATTTGGTTGAAGTCGCATCACAATCAAAGATTGGCCCGAAACTCCTATCAGATGACCTCTTTTTGGCTCGAAAACATCAATTACAGAGCTGAGCTCGATAGCTCTTGTAGCCCTCTGAATCAGCTTCAAGTCGAGCTTTTTACACCCGTTTCCATGAAAACATGCAGAACTGGAAACTTGGATTTGGAATTAGCACAACCCTCTCGGATCAGATCGGTCTAGGCGGACCGGATCAGATTGAGGCATCACACCTTCACCAACTCAGCATCTTCCCTTCCACGCATAGGTATCGGCTCGGATCGGAATCCCCGGTTTGGCTCATGATGAGGCAGACCCAGCCCGCCTTGAATTCTGCATTGGAGCTTGAAGTCTTCGGTTGGAAGGCTCCGGATTAGTTCGGAAGGGAGAGAACCCGAACTGAACCACCCGTAGTGACCTCTGTGCTGCAACGTCGACCTATTCTTAAGGAAACAACCGTTCCTACTATCATGGATCGAACCTCACATGTCTCCACATGATCTGGTGACCACATCTCCACTACCTCCAAGATCACCTCTGCACTCGCCACGTGGCACACCCGATCCGAACCACTCCGGAGCTCCCTAAGGCTCCTCTATGCCTATAAATACACTAATCCATGGCCATTTGAACGGACTTTTGATAATTTGGCTCTCACTCATCATGGCTTCCACCATTACTTCACGCAAGGCCATTGCTCAATAAGGAACCCGAATTCCACATTGTAGCACGAGGATTTTGTGTATAATCTCCACTTTTCTCACTTCTTTTCATTGTAAACACGAGGATTTCGTGTATAAACCGCAAGCAAACCACATTGTAATAGCTTCTTAGGATTTAAGAAACTATAAGTGGACATAGGCTTGGATTGAGCCAAACCACTATAAAAATCTTGTGTGTCTCCTATTATTTACTGCTTTTTCTGCATTTATTCTGTGATTGTGAGGATTTCACACCGCATTTGAGTGTTAAGCCCAGATTTCGGTCTAACATTTTGGCACGCTATGAAGGGGGCACATGATATTACTTCAATCTCTAGCTTGAAAGGAATCGGATTCCTCGGCCATTGGATCAGTTGTTAAATGAAAGAAAGATGGAACCTTCTCTTGTACTGAGGACATTGGTACGTAAGGTGTGAGGAATGAGGCGAGCCAGGAGGCTTCCTCTCATGGTGATCTATCGGCATACTTAACCAGAGAAGAGATGGATGGCGTTCTTGCTGAATCGAGAACTCAAATGGCAAGGCGAGATGATATCCTCCGCAAACAACAGGATATGATGGATGCATTCTTCGCTCAGAAGGAAGGCAGGCCAAGCGGTGATACACAACTCGCTGGAAATAACATGGAGTCAGCCCCAACAGGAGCAGTGAACCGGATCGGCTCGGATTCGATCCGGATCACAGAGCGAAATCTGATCCGAACCGGGGGCACGGAGGGAACAAGGGGAAACCCCCCTCAGCATTCTACAACTGCAACACTTAGTGTTTTGGATGCAAACACAGGCTCAGATCGAGCACGGCCTTCCTATGCTCCGGTCTGAATGGACATTCAGCCACCTACTTCAGCTCAACCGCAACCTAACGTGGCTTGAAGCAGAAAACCAGGTCTGGTTCGGTTCGGCCCATCCGAGCTGAACATCACCGATCCGAACTGGATCGCATTCTAGGCGCCACATCACTCTCTTGAATGCTACGCAGGGTGCATCTCCGACCCGACCCGAATGGTCTTCTAAGCTCGCCATACTTTTCCGAACTCTTCTAGATTTAACGCTGGGAGCACCAGCTCTGACCTTAGCAGCTTACAACAGCTCTTTGAAGGCGATCGACTTGCCAACCACATTGAACGCCTCCTGAGATGCCGCACCTATCAGAATGACATGGATGATGTCAACCACAATCCATTCACACAAGAAATCAAGAATTCTCGCAACCCACCAGATTTCAAACTTCTAGTTCTAGAACCATACAATGGCAGGACGAATCCTACCATGCATCTGATGCACTATAAACGGCAAATGGAAGTTCAATCGGCGTCGGAAAATGTCATGGCAAAATGCTTCCCTCTCTTCTTAACTGATATTGCTGCTATGTGGATTCGACAGCTGGAACATGTTGGTCACTCGCTTTATTGAACAGTTTCGGGTCCACATCGCTTGACCCAAGAATGTAATGTCACTCACTACAATCAAGCAGAGGCCCAGAGAAACTCTGCGCTCATTATTTAGAATGGTTCAATGTTGCAGCTACATCAGTTGATTGACCTGAGCCATCTATGGTATGAAGGCGACAGCATCCGGCGTTCTGGACAACTAGGAGTTCAAAAAATCCTTGTACCGAGACCCACCACAGAATCTCAGCGAATTCTACCTTGAATCGGATAGATTTCTTCGTGTAGAAGACGCAATGTCCGAAAAGAAAATTATCGATGTCAACATGCTCAAAGACGGAGAACCGTCTGATTCTGGAAAAGGAAAAAGGAAAGGTTCTGTCAAGAATGACTACAACGCTCAGCCCTAGAGAGGGCCCAAATATGAAAAGTACACCGAACTCAATTCGACCTTGAATGACACCTACATGAACACAAACGGTGACGTCTCCTATCCAAATCCTCCCAGGAGGGAGCCATCACGAGACTTGATTGAGGAACGGGTTAGATTTGGAGAGATACCTGAGTATGTGAAACAACCTACAGCGCCTGCACCCGCACTACTACCACCTGCTCCGCGGAGAGGGAATGACCCTAGATCGAGCATCCGTGGGCTCATCATCAATTGATCTGGATTGGATCACTCTGCAATTTAAGCATTTCTTAGGATTTAAGATATGTTTCTTTGCTCTCTTTAGGTTTTCTGATTGGCTAAATTGGAGTACACATGTTGGGGGTCAGGATTTAGCTCCAAAGCGTGCTCCACACCCGATGACAAACTAATTAGGATTTGCTTTGGCTTTGTACTTGGAATTATTGGAATTAAATAAGGAAGGACTTTTCGAACATGGATTATGTTTGGCAAATTTAAGTGTCTTGTCAGGTTATGGCAGGATTCTCAATTTGAATTAAAGTATGGCTTATACTTTTTTCGGAACCCTAGGCATAGATTATGCCTAGGGACAGACTGTCTGGTCTGGTTTTGGTAAGTATAACTCTATCCCGACATGAGTATGGATTGTACTCACTAGGATGCTTAAGTATGGATTATACTCAGGAATGACGAACAATCTTGTCAGGATTGGGCAAAGGAACTCAATAAAACTCGAGTATGGCTTATACTCAGTTTGAACTTCCTGGTATGGCTTATACCCGGAAGGTTAGGTCCCTTGCCATGTTTTGGCAGGATGATTCGAACGTCCCTAGAGTATGGTTTATGCTCAAACAAACGCCCAAGCATGGTTTATGCTCGAAAGTGTAATCAGTTTTGTCAGGATTTGACACACTTTTTGCACTCTATTCTTCATAGGTATGGATTATACTTGCAGCTGGCAGGCCCGGCGTTGCCTTGGATTATCCAAAACACATCGTCCTTCAACCAGCAAGATATGTTCTGGGGGGCAAAATGTTGACCTACTTTTTAGTCAAAGCCGTCACATATGAAATATCTGGTTTACAAAACGCACAAGTATAGGGAATATCATCAGAAGACAGGAAACATTTTGGTTGAAGTCGCATCACGAACAAAGATTGGCCCGAAACTCCTATCAAACGACCTATTTTGGGTCCGAGTCTCACTTCTTTTCATTGTTAACATGAGGATTTCATGTATAAACTGCAAGCAAACAATTGTAATAGCTTCTTAGGATTTAAGAAACTATAAAGTGGACGTAGGCTTGGATTGAGCCGAACCACTATAAAAATCTTGTGTGTCTTCTGTTATTTACTGCTTTTTCTGCATTTATTCTGTGATTGTGAGGATTTCACACCGCATTAGGGTGTTAGGCCCAGATTTCGGTCTAACGCTTAGTAAATGTAATTTAATATATTAATTTTGTAATTAGGCTTTAATGAAATTCTTTAAATTGAAACTCAAATATCTTTTTCATATGTAATCGGAATTCAGCGAAACTTAAAGCATTTGAATCGTGAAAGCAAGATTTTCGTGACGGAACTAACAGAAGCTGATTTGGAGCTCGTCTAAATTTTGGCAGAGTGGAAAACCTTTGGTGAGATCTCTAGTTTAAATCAATTTTAGTTGTTGTTTTCGATGTGAAATTTACATGTATTCGCTACTAAAATTCATGTGTGTGATGTAGGAGATCAGATTTGGTTGTTTGTGGTTGAAATGAATTTATTGGATTGAATTGAATTGTGTAGATCTAGAATTTGCTTATTCAATTAAAATAAGATTTTATTGTATACGAAAAAATAAAATATTCATTGTTTTAAAATGGAACAAGTTCACAATAAAATATCATTTTATTTAGAATCACGTTATGTTAGAATAAAATATCATTTTATTTAGAATCATGTTATGTTAGATAAAAATATCATTTTATTTAGAATCATGTTATGTTAGATAAAAGTATCATTTTATTTAGAATCATGTTATGTTAGATAAAAGTATAATTTTATTTAGAATCATGTTATGTTAGATAAAAGTATCATTTTATTTAGATCATGTTATGTTACATAAAAATGTTATATTAGAATAAATATGTCATTCATGTAGAAAACATATTTTATAAATAAATAGGTCCTTTAGTTAGAATATGTTTTGTCAAAAAAAAAATATCATTTAGTTAGAAGTTTATGTCAAATAAAAATGTCATTTTATTAGAATAATGTCATGTTGAAATAAAAATGTCATTTTATTCGAAAATGTCGTGTTCAAATAAAAATGTCATTTTATTAGAACATGTCATGTAAATAAATTATCTTTTTATATTGTCATTAGAATTAGAACATATGTATGTTGACAAAATTATCTTTTTATTTTGTCACTTGAGTTTGGAACCGTGTATGTAGAAAAAATTGCCTTTTTATTTTTGTCATTAGAAGAATAGAACATGTATACAAATAAAATACATATTTATTCAAAATTACCAACATATAGAAAAATTATGCGAGTAAAATACATTTTTATTTGACCTTAGAAATATAATAACATGTTTTTTCCATTATCATCAACATGTTAGCGGAATTAGAATCGGTTAAATTTATTAACCAATGCTTCATTTATATAAATTGTTTTTTGAAAACCCCACATGGGTATTGGGATGATATTTGACATACACAAGTCCCAATATTTAGCTGTATGTCAATCGGTGGATTAATTGTCTATGATGAGCGTTATTTATTTATTTAAATGCTCACACAGTTGTAAATTTCACTCTGGATGTAAAATGGACTGTTTAATGATTATTTATCATTATTGTTGTATGCATGCGATGTTTAAAAACCATATAACTGAAATTATATAGTAATTGATTGAGCCACATTCCGATTCAGAACATTTTTAATGGAAATAATATAAAAGAACATTTTTATATAAAAGAACGTTTTAATGTAACAGAACATTTTTAATGTCAAGAATATTTTAAATAAAGAATAATTTAAACTAAAGAGTCTTTTAAAATAAAAAATATATTAGAATAAAAAATATTTTAAAATAATATTCAGTGAATAATCAAATTACGATTTTGATGTCCGATTTTGGATGGACACAAGAATATTGAAATGTGAAGCCGTGTTAAGTAGTAAACGCCATTTTAACCCGAACGGGTTTATCGATCAATTTTATTCATTTTATAATGAATATAAAAAAGAAGTGATTTCAAAATATAAAATTTTGAAAATATTATCATTTTATTATTATGATGATATAGAATATTCAATTTTGATTTAAAATTGAAAATGAAGTTGGAATCGTTTTAAAACGAATTTATTAACGATTTATAAAATACGTTTAAATGGAAATCGACGAAATATATTTAATATATACATTATATATATTTAATGGCCTGAATAGAACGCGCCGCGCAGCGACCATTCACGAATTTCGACCATTTACTTCCAATTGACATTACGGGAGATCCGACCATTGGATTTTCCTAAAACCGGAACCGTTGGGTTCGTATCGAAAAGAGCTTTCCAATGAATATAAGATTTTAGAAATCTAACGGTTGGATTTGGAATTATGTCCAAATAAATTTTAGAAAAGGTCGTTGTAAGTGTAGCTCGATTAGCATTTATGGAAATCGACTGAAAGGACCGTAATAAAATTATTAAAAATATTAATAAATTTTGTAAAATTATAATAAATGATTTGAAAAGAACTTGGATTAAAATTTTCGATTTTGTAAACATAAAAATATATTTTTATCGATATGAACTAGTTATTAACTAGAATAAATCTTTGAATTAAGATTTAATGAAGTTTTCCAATTAATTAATATTTAGTTGGTAAAATAAATTGGATTTTTGGGTTTGTCGTGAATGGTGTCTTAAATAACACTGTTCTTAAACCTCGTGTGAAAAGAATAAATCTTTTAATTAAGATTTTTAGAGTTTCCAATTATATTTAATAATTGGAATAAAATGAAGTGTGAATTGGGTTTATTGTGAACTATGTTTTAAACGACATTTGTTCTTTAACCTGATTAATTTTGGAGAGAACAAATCTTTTAATTAAGATTATTAGAGTTTCCAATTATATTTAGTAATTGGAATAAAAGGAAATGTGAATTGGGTTTACGGTGAACTCTGTTTTAAACAACATTTGTTCTTTAACCCAATTAACAGTGAAATATAATTTGGAATTTATAAATCTTTTATTAGGATTTAAATGGAAATTTTCCAAGATAAAGTTTTCCAATTTAATAGATTAAATTGGAATTGAATGGAATTCAATTTGGTAATAATATATATGAGCTTCTGTGAATGAAGACTGTTAGTATATATGGAATTTAAAAGGCCTTGCCGTTATTCCATTTATATTATTAGTCTGATACGAAAATTTATGTCAATTATATATTGATCTAATTTCTATGAAGATTACATATTTAATGGAAGATGATTTTGGGTTTATCGTAAACAATATTTTAAATAACATTGGTTCTTTAACCCAATTAAAGATAAGATTAATTTCTTAAATTGGAATAATCATTACGTAATGATTATTGAGATTAAAACTGAATTTGTAACGACCCATATTTTCTGGCCAATTACTTAAATTATTTTATTATTTGAAATGTCAGTTTGAATTTAAATAATTGAATTTAATTATTTTGAATATTTAATTTAAATAATATAGTATAATATTTTAAATCCATAATATTGGGAAATTGTTGAATTTGCTGAACAATGAGAATCAGCAAAATATAGAGGGTTAAAATTGTATATATTGAAAATATATTGACGATTTCGTTTATTTAATGATAGTTGAGCATATAGTTTATAATTTAATTGTATAACGAGCTGCAGCGGCGCGGTAGTTAACTTAGCAGTCCAGAGAAGTGCGAGAATTAACTCACCAGTTTTCAGTCGATGGTTTCAGCGTCATTTTCGTGTAATTTTAAACTGCGTTTAAAATTACACAGAAATCCAACTGCTCCCTTTTTGACCGGACCAGTGCGTATGTGTAGCCTGCGTCGCCACGATCCCAACGGATCCTGTTTTGTCAGATTTCGTTAACGTATGAAGAAGTTATCGTATTTTAAAGTATATATGAAATTAACGATAATTAATTAATTAATTAATTTAATTAACTAATTACCATTTATAATTAAAATCCACGTCAGCTATAAAAGACGCGTCTTCTTCCTTTCTACCTGTAGAACCCGATGATCCCCATTCGAACCAACCACCAGAAAACACACGGTCATCCAAATCCCCTGCCGTCGACTATCCGGCCACCTGATACCACTGCTGGCTTCGCCATGACAAGACACACCATCGCCAGCTGTCCAACCCCTAGCTCCTCCCCTAGCCGCCAGAAAAATGCCCTAAACCATTTTCGTCCAAACTCTGATTGCCACCGCCTTGGTCCACCGTGAGGCACCACACCACCTCAGATCGAAAGGCCACCCTTCCACCAACGTTTTCCTTCAGGTGCCCAACACAGTTCAGCCTTCACCACCAGAAATCGAGGCAAAACCCATCGCTACTCCAAGAGAAACACCCACAAAACTTCTCCTCCGTTCAACTCCCAACCACGGCCACCACGGCTCGTTTTAGGTCATCGGCCAGAAGGAGAAAACCTCCCCCATTCTGTCCTCTACAACTTTGCCTTCGACCCCATCATCGATTGACAACCCAAACTCCTCCAAAAAGCACAAAAATGAAATCAGATTTCCACCGTTACGTGCGAATTCCGACCACCACAATCGACGAAACTTCCCCAACTTTTTACCGTAGCTAGCCCTCGACCCGATCTACGTTTTTGCTTCATGTCCCCCTAGCAAATTCTTCATGGATTCGAAGATAAAAATTGTTTTGTGATTAGGGGGTTTTCTGCAAAATTCATGGACGGAAATGAAAGGTGGTTGGAGAATTCTAATTTTTTGGGGTTTATATGAGTGGGAAAATTATTATTTTAACTTGACGTGAAAAGCGATGTTGACTAACGGTTCTTATTTCGTGTCTATACCAATTTTGAATGTTGTTTATTGTTCACTGTGGTTACATACAAGCTCCGTTCATGATGGAAATAGGCATCATAGTATAAATTGACGATACGGTCCTAACGAATCTTGTTTCGTCTAATTCCGAGTCCATTGCTCAAATGGCGCTCATTCACGTCTAATTGGTTGTTTTTATTTGCATTTTATTTTGCCAAGCTCACAAAATAACCCCGATTGACGCGGAGTCTGAAATCTAGCAATAATTTACAGTTACGGTCTCAATAAAATTTGTTTCGTCGAAAATGAAGGTCATTTGAATAATGTCCCTTTTAAACGGTCCAATTTAAATTAAAATAAATCAATTTTAAAATACTTCAATATAAAAATAATAAAATATTGTAATTAGTCAAACTCGACCAGAATTGCATATATTTTCAAAATAAAATATCCCGGGTTGTATTCCAAGCCAAATCGATATTCAAAATATTTAAAAACCCCTTTATTTATAAATTTAATCATTATAAATTATAAAGGAATTCCATAGCGACTATTTTTAAAATTTTATTTGGACATAAAATAAAATCTACGCTATGAAAACTGGATTTTTCTCTTCCAATAGAAAAATATTGTCCAAACGGTCCTGACATTTCTTGTTTCGATGAAATCCGGCTTATTTAGAATCCTGTACAGTTAATTGAAGTTTAAAACTCCATTTTACGAAGTGTCGTGCTGCTGCAGCTCGTTATATAATTAAATTATAAACTATATGCTCAACTATCGTTAAATAAAAGAAATTGTCAATATATTTTCAATATATACAATGTTAACCCTCTATATTTTGCCGATTCACATTATTCAGCAAATTCAACAATTTCCCAATATTATGGAATTAAAATATTATATTATATTATTTAAATTAAATATTCAAAATAATTAAATTCGATTATTTAAATTCAAACTGACATTTCAAATAATAAAATAATTTAAATAATCAGCTAGAAAATATGGGTCGTTTCATTCCTTTCCCCTTAAACGAATTTCGTCCCAGAAATTATCCGGGCACAAAGAATGGTACAGCCCAATATCTTTACAAAAATATTTCATTAAAAGCACCGTTTTATTTCCAAAATTAATTTAATTGGTTTTAAACCTAGTTAATTTTCAAATAACACAATATCCCAGAAATCTAAAAAAAATTCTAACTCCTTAAATTTTGGAAAAATTTCGGCAGAGTCTCTCCTGCACGGAGGGACATCTGCAATATTGCAGGTTCAACAAACATATATACATCGACTCTCATGGTCGGAAAATCCAAAAATCAGATCTCAAAACCTAAACCAAAGTCCAAAAATTTATATTTGGCGTAGGCGTACCTTTTTTCAGGCGTTATCAAGTAAAATTCTAAATTTTTTGTAATCTATGCAATCAAATTCTATCTTTAAAAGCCGTCTCATACCTGTACTTAACTTCATTATCAAGTAAGTTTCCAATATAAGAAATAATATTCAATGATATACATGTGATTACACAAATCCCAAAATCAAACACTTGGCATCATCGTCGGGTTAAATCCTTTGGTTTTCAATCAAACTTATTATACTCAAATTTATTTTCTTAACCTTTCAATTTCTTCAAATTTTAAATTTAATTGATGAATTTTATACAATCCATCCAACAACCAAACAAACAGGGCATAACAAATCATTCAGATTCGACATTAACATTTCTTACTCGTTTTCACTATGGTTTAACATATTCTAATATCAGTTGGTTCATATCAAATTGATTTCTTATTCAATTATTAGCTCGATTACCAAATTCCAAGTGTATTTTATTCAATTCCAACACTATATCCAATTCTGATTTAACTCGACTCAACCAAGGTAAGTCGCATTCCACCTTTGGTTTTAAATTCCATTCAATCAATCCAACCATCAAATACTTCAATAATTTGATAAAATAATTTCCTTTTTTTATATATATGACCATAATTGGGCGAAATTATTTCATTTACCCAATTTACAAAATATTTAGAAATAATTTATATTCAATTACAAATACGCGCGCTCAATATATACACACTCAACTCAATCTAGGGTATTACTAACCCGATCTCTATTAAGTTACACCACAGAGCCAAGGTTATCACTAAACCAATAGCTTTGATACCAACTGTAATGGCCCGGGAAAAATTCGACGCTCGAATTTTTGACAATAATACCTAATCCTGTATCACTTGCTAAAAACCCAAGTATCGAACCCCGACTGTTAATAGAAAGAAGTTATAAGGTGAGAAAAGAAAGAAAGAAATGTTAGAATAGAAGAAAGTGAGACGACCCCAAACCCCGTACTGACGGTGGCAAGGGTAATCCGTGGAATATAACACATAAACAGATAATAGCAGAACAGAAATAAATAAATACACCATATAATGAACAATAGAATATACTGGATAAAAGTAATCATCAGAGTTACACAGTATACAGGATCATACTTAGTACAAATACAGTTCAACTATACATATATGTCTACAGCGGAAAACAAACATAATGTACAATAGGAGCTGAACAACATAAAAAGAGATAAATGATAGAATCCATCTTCAGCTCCAGCTATCCAGAAAGAACCGGCTAAACCTGAATACAAGGCTGCCCGTGTAGAAAAAGGGGCACCCGAGTTTGAAAGTGAAACAAACTACGAGTCAGTCATGGGACTGGTATGAGAAATCTACTCAACACATGTATAATATGGCAAATCACAGGACCACGCCACCTTCGTGGAACGGATTTACTCCGTTGGATTGCCAGTGCTTTAAAACAAATCATTCCTTTAAACATCGCAATGCTTTTTATCAAAATGAAGCCATTATAAGACTCAGTTCCCATCACACAATGCAACGCAAACCGGAGGATAGAGTTTTTCCTTATAATGGCCAAAATATGCTTGATACGAATAAAACAAAAACATTTGATATTATTACTAGTGTTTATATGTTTCAAAAACAATTTCAATCATAACTATCAATCATAGACGACATGGGTACCATATATCATGTCGCCATATATATATACAATCAAAACCGCACAGTCACGTATTTGGAAATTGGATTTCCGTCATGAACCAAGGAAAAAGATAGTCCTTACCGAATTCGAGACGCTCTAGTCCGGCCCTCAGTCAAGTACTCAGTCAAGGCTTTGGATCTTCAGGGCCGGTCCACCGATGTGGATTAAAATTCCTGAACAATGCGTTTCCCCGCCCTATGGGGTGTAGGTGAGCCAATGAATGGCTCCATCGGACCCGGATCGTCCGATCTAATCGAGGCACCTCGCAACAGCAACAACCACATAAGTCAAACTCGTCAGGGCGTGTAAAACCAATAACGCCACTTCTTGCTAGAAAGAAACGCATGTCCTCCCTGAGGTCCTTTCTCCCGTTTCTGGTTCATACCGGGTGTGAGGCTCGCGATTTCACGTTATACACAAAGCTACGCCACACAGGCGGTGCTTTGATCATCACCACAAGACTTTGCTTTTCAACAGAAGCCCTGATCATTTGCCACTCAGGCATGCCACACTAGCAATTCATGCCATGCGACTGATGTCCATCGATATACAACCTCTGAGCTCGTGCGTTTCAAAGAAGGGCGTTAAGCAAAAGAATAAATTCTCCACCGCCAAACAGATGTATATTTAATAGAGATCAATCAACACAGAATAAAATCCAATGTCAGACACACAGTCCATTTACAAGTCCGTTCTGGGTCCGAACGAAACCGGAGGCACTAAATACCTCGCAAACCCATTGATCACCACGTACGTCTGGACGATCACCACTCATTATCCATATTTCGGGATGCCTCCCAATCAGGACCTCGGTTACCATCCAAACGAGGTGAAGATCTCCGGTCTTCGACCACCGTCTTCATCTTCGACTTTCAATCGTCGGTCAATTATTTGAAATGAGAATTAACTCGGCCTTTTCAATTAATTCACGTATATTTAGAATTTCAAATCAATTTATTTCAATGGTTAAGTCATTCGACAACACCAATTTTGTTCTTTAATGTACTTTTCACACCAAACACATTCAACCATCATATACCACATAAATCGAGCAAAATCAGTTTATTTCCATTCCATATCGTTTATGATGTTTTATAACAATTTATCGCTATTTTATTTATTTTAAAATAGCCAATTTATTCAAAACGACGCTTCGGGCCATAACGCGGCCGTGGCGCTGTTTTTCTTCAGATTTGATTTACAAATATCTGAAAATCTAACCGTTGGATCTTCACAAAATTTACGTCATTAGAAAGATCTTTTCAAAACGAATCCAATGGTTCCAGTTTCGGGAAAATCCGCCGGTCGGATCTCCCGGTATAATCGTTGGAAGTTTCGATTTCAAAATACGAACTGCAGCGTCATTATTCGATGAAATATAATTATATATATATAATCGATTTTGGCGCTGTTTTCCTTCAGATTTGAATTAAACATTCCAGACAATCCAACCGTTGGATTTTTACAAAGTTGGTGCCGTTGGAAAGATTTTTCCAAAGCGAACCCAACGGTTGCGATTTCAGGAAAATCCGATGGTCAGATCTCATGTACTAATCATTTGAAATCACGATTTCAAAATACGAACTGCAGCGTCGTTATTCGATATATTTCAATTCTATTTAAATATATATCAATATATATATATCGATTCTTCGATTTCAAAACCATATGAATTTCACACTTTTGATAAAAATGATATTTTCGCCTAACTGCCTTCTATTTCAACACTTCACTATTTTTAACAATTCATTTATATAATAAAAATGTGATTTTTATTGTAAAACAATTCATTTCAAAACACTGTTATTTTATATAGTTCGTATAGATGATAAAAATGGGATTTTTATTATGAAACAATTTATTTCAAAACACTGTTATTTTATATAGTTCGTATAGATGATAAAAATGGGATTTTTATTATAAAACAATTTATTTCAAAATATGAACACCATTCAACACATGAATTTCAACTCAACAACATTTCCAAACATGGAGGTTTTCTATTCAACGAATAAATATAGTTTCAACAAATGAAAATAATTCAAACACATGAATATCATTCAAAATTTCGGCAGCATAACGACAGGGTAGTTAAAACCGGGACCGTCCCTAGTACGGCTCCTCGCTCTACCTTAAAACCTCGCGGTTTTTGACAATGGGGAATCATGCATCTAGTTCGCACGCAGGCGGCATGTATATTTATTTCATTTCCACAAACTAATCCTATGTGGTTTCAACCAAATATTTCTCAACCACAAATGAGTATTTTTCAACCACAATCAACCAATATCAACCACAAAAAATTACAATCAACGATTTGCTATCAATAAATTTTCACACCAATCACAACCAATAAATATCGTCCATGGTTTGTGGACGAGGGGCGTGTGTATATATATATATATATATATATAGCAATTCACTTCTATTTCAACACATATATATAATTTCTACGACGCGTATATAACTTATACATCGAACGTACAACTTATACAACGCTTATACATGAGGTGTACAACGCTTATATAACTCATACATCGACTATATAATTTATACATCGTCGTTTTCCATATCGTTTATAAATTAGAAATCTCACATTGGGTTCCACTCCACCAAAAATAGTAGAAGGCTCAGAAAAATATGTGGTCTCTTCTTGAATGTAAAAGAGGTCCTCACGGTCCCGGTGTTTCTTGTTTCACTGAATTTCAACTACAAACAAAAAAGATATGATTTTTAGACTAAAATCATAGTTTGCAACGCTTTTGCATGTTGAAATTTATTTAAATGATTACCTGATCATATCAGGTCGTCGTTCCCCTTAACCTTCCGAACTAGGGTTCGGATTTATGTTCAATCTGTGATGTTAGGCCTCGATCAGGATGCACAGCGTCGTAGAGGGAGGAACGACGCCTCCAGGGGGCACTACCAGGTTGAACTCGACGGCAGCAAGGAGGGGTGGCGGCGCTTCAAAGAGGCGATCTTCACAGAGGTGGTTCTCGTTGATGGCACAATGGTACGTGGTGCTCTAGCTATGGATTTGAAGAGCTCGACGAGGGCTACAAAATCCTCAATAGGAGGAAGGTGTAATTTCGCACATAGGAGGAGAAATCGGGGTGAGAAGGATCGAACGAATTCCGCCATTCACGATTTGGGGAGAGAGAGAATAGCGGGGGGGGGGGGGGGGGGGGGTCTGACGTGGACCACTTATTTTTTTATCAAGTTTTAAAAATCCGAAAATACCCCTTGCCTCCTGCGAACACCAATTCAAACCCAACGACTGTCGTCCCTAGCGTTTTACCCCCATTCCAAATACAATGGGATATGTTTCGAAGGCCCACTCGACTGTTTCAGTCAGTTTTGCTTCAAATTAAAATATATAACATTCAATATTTGATTTGAACGTACATTTCAATTTGCCAGGGCCGCAAACTAATTCGAAAAATTCCAGAAAAATAAATCTGGCTATGTTTTGACGATACGGTCCCAACAAAATTAGTTTCGTCGAATTCTGAGACCGTTTGCAAAAAGGCCCATTTCTGGTCGATCCAATTTAACAGTAATTGACCAAAACACGTTTTCCTTTGCCACGCTCACATACTAGCTTCAAAAATTATGAAATTTGAAACCTAGTAATAACTTTATATCCCAGATCCAACAAAAGTGGTTTTGTCGAATTCCAAGGTCGTATGCAAAATGACCAGTTTCACGGGCTATATAAATTCCATAGCGACCTTTCTGAAAATTCATTTGGCCATAACTTTTGCTTTCCGCTATGAATATTTGATTTTTCAGATTCGTTAGAAAGGTATTCACTAACAGATTTAAATATTTTTGGTTTCGCTCAAATCCGTTTTGTTTTGCACCCGGTATAGTCCGACAAAGTTTAAATTCAATTTTTGAAACTGCAGCGCCTTTTCAGGCCTTGTTTATAATTAGAATTAATTATATTCGTTTGCAAACGTCGATTCAAACTCACTTTTCATTTCCATTATTTAAAATATTTATTTTAAATATTTAAAATCCATTATTTTAGCCAATTTAAAAATTTTAAATTGGTTCAAATTTTCTGGGTCGTTACAATCTCCCCTACTTAAAACATTTCGTCCTCGAAAAGGAACAAAGTTGAAAGTGGTTTGATTCATCAAATCTACGTTCGATCTGGCTTCAATTCTCCAACTTTTCAGTTTCTGAGAATTTTCAAATTCTTCAAAAATTTGGCTAACACCCGGAATTTTCGAAAAATTTCGCCATAGCCTCCTTTGTACGGGGAGAGGTTTGGAAATTTATTGGGCCGTATTAGGTACCCAATAAATCCTAATAAGCATACACATATTTATAGTGATATATTCTGGTGTTTACAGGGGAGCGTGTATTGATAATAACTCCAGAGAATAAATTCTCGTCACCCTGTCAAAGCCTGAAGGAGTGTGTATTTTAAATGCTCCAGAGGATAAATCCTCGTCACCTCGTCCCGTGTAGGAAATAAATAGTGCATGTGCCGTATCTAATAACTAGAGAGACGTGATTATTGCCAACTCCAGACCCGTGTGGGGTTTTTATTAATCTGGCAATTTTATCGTTAAAATTTAAATAGTCCATATTAGTCATCAGTTCAACCTGTAAAATATAGTCATCGCCATACAAGCTTCTCGCTCATATGGTAAATCTTCCACCTCGTCACATAAGCTCCAAATGCTTATGTGGTATATGATGAAGTATGCCTATCTTCAGAAGTATGCCATGTAATGTAGTTCAAAAATAATTGTTACTATCCTATGGCGACGTTTATTATTTCACACAGAAAACCAGCACTCTGCATCCAATGGCATTCACAGGAGTTGATATAATAATATTTCGCATCCAATTCATTAAGGTTTACCTATTTGTCGGGCACGCAAATAAAATCTTTACTCAACAGCTAATCCCTTTACCTGTTCAAACATATATAATGCACATGTATATATTTCTATCTATTTTCTAATCAATTCAATGTGTGAGTTAATCGAATAAATCCTACCATTATTCTCTTACTAATTTACTTAACTATCGTTTCAATTATTTTAATTAATCAAATCTACTATCACACAACACAAACAACAATCAAATTGTTTTTAACTTTTCAAAATCATACAAATTAATTCATACATTCTTTTTAAATTAATCAGACTATAGAATTAAAAGTGCACATCCATGGAAAGAAAATAACAACTGTGTAGAGAACTAATTGGTAATGCAAAGTATGGTAAATGTACCTTGAACCAGAGTCAATCAGAGATATCTACTCGGCATCTGGGATAGGCTTTCTGACTGATCTCCTCAGTTTCCCAAGTACAATCTCGCGGATCTCCACTCCATTGCACTTTGACTAAGTGAACCTTCTTGTTCCTCAGTTCTTTGGTCTCTTTGTCGATGATCTTTAGCGGTTCTCGTCTCACAGCTAATTCAGGGGTAATTTCAATATCCTGTTGAGCTGCTTCTTCCACGATCAAGTCTGGATCATGAACGTGCTTTCGAAGTTGAGATATATGAAATACATCATGGACTCCAGGCAACCAATTAGGCAATTTAACCCTATAAGCGATAGTTCCGATCCGTTCCAGAATAGGAAACGGACCAATGAATTTGGACTCCAATTTCCCCGTTTTACCGAACCGGATTACTCCTCTCATCGGCGATACTTTCAGATATACATAGTCGCCAACAACAAAGGATATATCCCTTCTTCTCCTATCGGCATAGCTCTTTTGTCGGCTTTGAGCGGCGAGTAATCGCTTCTTAATAAAAATCGACTTTGTCAGCGGCTTCTCGGATCATATCAGGACCCAACACAAGTCTATTTCCGGGTTTGACCCAACAAGCAGGAGATCGGCACGGTCTACCATACAATGCTTCGAATGACGACATTGTCAGACTCGCCTGGTAGCTGTTGTTATATGAGAATTCAGCCAAATGCAGATGGTCTTCCCATGATCCACCGAAATCTATAACACAAGCCCGCAATAGATCTTCTAAAATACGATTCACCCTCTCAGTCCGACCGTCTGTCTGAGGATGATAACCGGTGCTCAAGTTTAGCTTCGTCCCCAGCTCGACTTAAAATGCTTCCCAGAATTTGCTAGTGAATATTGTGTCTCTATCACTGACTATACTGAGCGGCTCTCCATGTAGTCTAACTATTTCCTTGAAGTATATCTGCGCCAGACTCTGAGCAGTTCTGTTTGATATGACAGGTATGAAATGGGCGGTCTTCATGAAGCGATCCACGATCACCCAAATACTGTCATTCCCTTTTTTGGTTCTGGGCAGACCATCAATGAAATCCATAGAAATATGTTCCCACTTCCAACCAGGAACGTCTAGCGGTTGTAACAATCCAGCCAGCTTCTGTTGGTCGCTCTTGACTAGCTGGCAAGTAGGGCATCGGCTAACATATAAAGAAATGTCCCTCTTCATCGACTTCCACCAGAAAGTGCGTTTGACATCATTATACATTTTGCTTACTTCTAGATGGATACTAAGTTTTGAATTATGGCATTCATCTAGAACTTCCTTTCGGAGCTCAGCAATGTTAGGAACACAGATTCGACCTTTGAGCCTTAGAATCCCATCAGTATCAACTTGAAAACTCGAGGGTTTGCCTTGTTGAATTATCTCTCTGATCTTCTGAATGAAGTGATCATCCTCCTGAAGAGCAGATATTTTATCTAGCAATGAAGTCGTGATAATAAAACTGGCGATCATTTCATTCTTTCGGCTTAACGCATCGGCCACAACATTGGCTTTCTCTGGAGTGTATATAATTTCAAAGTCATATGCTGCAAGAATCTCCAGACAACGTTGCTGCCTCAGATTTAGGTCTTTCTGAGTGAACAGATACTTTAACGACTGGTGATCTGTAAACAGTTCAAATCTCTCACCCAGAAGATAGTGCCTCCAGATTTTCAAAGCGAACACAATAGCCAATAACTCAAGAACATGAGTTACGTAGTTCTTCTCGTGCGGCTTCAGTTGACGGCTAGCATAAGCAATCACTTGACCCCTTTGCATTAACACTGCGCCAAGGCCTTCTCTAGAAGCATCAGTCCAGACTTTCAAATCCTGATTGCCATCTATGATGGTTAACACTGGAGCAGTCGTTAGTCTTAACTTTAGCTCTTCAAAAGCCTCCTCACTTTCTGGAGTCCATTTGAATTTAGAGTGCTTCTTTGTAAGCTTTGTTAAATGACCAGATATCTTCGAAAAGTTTTTAACGAACTTCCGGTAATAACTAGCCAATCCGAGGAAACTGCGGACTTCTGTAGGAGTACTAGGCTGTTTCCAGTTCTGAATAGCTGTGATTTTGCTTGGATCCACAGCAATTCCTTCTTTAGATACAACGTGGCATAGAAATTTCACTTCATCCTGCCAGAATATACATTTGGATAGTTTGGCTTTTAATACATTCCTTCTGAGGATTTCCAGAACCTGTTCCAAATGCTTTTCATGTTCGGCCTTTGATTTAGAGAAGATTTGAATATCGTCAATGAAAACCAGAACAAATTTATTCAAAACCTCTCTGAACACTCTATTCATCAGATCGACGAAGTAAGCTGGAGCATTACATAAGTCGAACGACATTACTAACCACTCGTAGAATAAGTCGGGACCTCTGAATGCTATCATTGGAACACACTCTTCGGCAATTCGAAGTTGATGGAAGCCTGTAGCTAGGTCCATCCTTGAGAATACTTGTGCGCCATTTAATCGATCCAACAAATCATCAATCCGCGACAATGGATATTTGTTCTTTATTGTCTGTTTGTTCAGATCACGATAATCCACACATAGACGTAGAGTACCGTCAGATTTTGGGACAAACACCACTGCTGCACCCCAATCAGAGAAACTAGGCCTGATCAGACCCTTCCATACTAGATGTCGTGTTTGATTGTCGAGTTCTTCTTTCTCTTTCAAGGACATTCTTCAAATAGCGTGAACTACCGGCCTTGCATTCGGAATTAAAGCAATTTTGAAATCAATTTCTCTCTGCAGAGGTAAGCGAACAACTTCTTCAAACACATCCGCATAATTTTTGATAACAGGGATGTCTTTGATGAGGTCAGGAATATTTTCTGTGACTTCAGGGATATTTTCTATTTGGGCTGGAGAAACATTCAAAGCTGCCCAGAAGTCTTTTCTATTAGCATTCTGACCTTCACAGGGAATGGTTATATAATCACCTGATTTAATCTTCGCCTTTACGACCCTGTCAGCGCATTTAACTTCAGCTTCATATTTGGTCAACCAGTCTACCCCCAAGGTAAGATCAAACTCTTTAAAATTCATGACGACCGCGATGGTAGGAAACCGATAACGAGAAAAAGAAACTGGCACTCCACAAACCCAACTGAGATCAATGGAACCCCCAACCGGATTCTGGACAGTCATTGGTTCCTTGAGCTTTTTCAAATTCAAATCCAGTTTCTTAGCTGCATCCTTTGCAATGAAGCTTCGTAACTCGCCTATGTCAAACAGTACTTTAACAGCAATGTATTTGACAGTAAGCGTGCCTTCTAAAACATCAGCCCTTTCTTGACTAGCTGAGGGCTCGGAAGTCTCTGCTACTTCATTTATATGTACTGCTTCAGATTTCTTTGAGAGTTGGCACTCCCGTGCAACATGACCTGCTTGGCGGCACTTATGGCATCTCCTTTCCCCATGTGGGTTCTTTTGTTTCTTAGTGGGCTTAGATCCACTTTTTCTTCGTTTGTTCAAAGATTTGCAACTTATTGCCAAATGTCCTTTTCTATTGCAGCTTGAGCACGTGGCGGTCGTTACGGGTTCTTTCTCAGCTCTGACCCTTTTTCTCTTGGCACTGGGCTTCTTATTGACCTCAGACCTCGTACTGGCTTCAGAAATATCAGTTTCCGACTTTTCTTTGTCACTAGAACAGACTTCTTCTTAGTCGCGCAACATTCCTTTCTTATGGAGACCTTCATACTGATAAGCCATGTATATCATTTCTGAAAAAGGAAGCTTCACACTCCTCATTACACTATTCTGATATCTCCTTTGCAGGCCATGAATAAATCTCAAATTTTTCCTCTTTGGATCTTGAATCAGATGAGGAGCAAAGTGAGAAAGTTCGTTGAATTTCTTATGATATTCTGGGATGGTCATATCACCTTGTATCAGATAAGAAAGTTCATCACATAATCGCTCAGTCACTTCAGGAGGAGTAAATCTTTCTAGGAAAATCTCTTTGAATCTGTCCCAGGTGATATCACCTTCTGGATTATCTTTGATGATTGTTTCCCACCAGATTAAAGCTTCCTCTTTGAGCGCCCAAGATGCTACTAACCTTTTCTGGTCATCTCTCAGCTGGATGCACTCAAAAATTCTTTCGACAGAACTCATCCAAGCTTGAGTCTGAATTATAGATTCATTTCCCGAGAACTGTGCTCCGTTCAGATTTCGATATCTCTTTAATAGAGCCTCTAGATCGGGTTCTGCATTTCTCTTGTTTCTGACACTCATTTTTCTAGTATTTCTGCAAATGGCAGATCAAGTGTTAGGTCACAGAAAAGATAATTCAAAATATAGAAACACATACTTCAAATGTAAATGTGTCTATCGAGGGGTAATTTCATTCTGCTTTACTCATACTAGGATATTGCTGATCCTATCTGTATAGAGTAACCCGTCCTAGAACACTACTGGTTCTATTTCTGACGAGTTCGTTAATATGTTATATTCCAGAACTAAGCTTAACCAAGGCTCTGATACCAAATGAGACGACCCCAAACCCCGTACTGACGGTGGCAAGGGTAATCCATGGAATATAACACATAAACAGATAATACCAGAACAGAAATAAATAAATACACCAGATAAACAATAGAATATACTGGATAAAAGTAATCATCAGAGTTACACAGTATACAGGATCATACTTAGTACAAATACAGTTTAACTATACATACATGTCTACAGCGGAAAACAAACATAATGTACAATAGGAGCTGAACAGCATAAAAAGAGATAAATGGTAGAATCCATCTTCAGCTCCAGCTATCCAGAAAGAACCAGCTAAACCTGAATAAAAGGATGCCCGTGTAGAAAAAGGGGCACCCGAGTTTGAAAGTGAAACAAACTATGAGTCAGTCATGGGACTGGTATGAGAAATCTACTCAACACATTTATAATATGGCTAATCACAGGACCACGCCACCTTCGTGGAACGGGTTTACTCCGTTGGATTGCCAGTGCTTTAAAACAAATCATTCCTTTAAACATCGCAATGCTTTTTATCAAAATGAAGCCATTATAAGACTCAGTTCCCATCACACAATGCAACGCAAACTGGAGGATAGAGTTTTTCCTTATAATGGCCAAAATATGCTTGATACGAACAAAACAAAAGCATTTGATATTATTACTAGTGTTTATATGTTTCAAAAACAATTTCAATCATAACTATGAATCATAGACGGCATGGGTACCATATATCATGTTGCCATATATATATATACAATCAAAACCGCACAGTCACGTATTTGGAAATTGGATTTCCATCATGAACCAAGGCAAAAGTTAGTCCTTACCGAATTCGAGACGCTCTAGCCCGCCCCTCAGGCAAGTACTCAGTCAAGCCTTTGAATCGTCAGGGTCGATCAACCGATGTGGATTAAAATTCCTGAATAATGCATTTCCCCGCCCTATGGGGCGTAGGTGAGCCAATGAATGGCTCCATCGGACCCGGATCGTCCGATCTAATCGAGGCACCTCGCAACAGCAACAACACATAAGTCAAACTTGTCAGGGCGTGTAAAACCGCTGACGCCACTTCTAGCTAGAAAGAAACGCATGTCCTCCCTGAGGTCCTTTCTCCCGTTTCTGGTTCATACCGGATGTGAGGCTCGCGATTTCACGTTATACACAAAGCTACGCCACACAGGTGGTGCTTTGGTCATCACCACAAGACTTTGCTTTTCAACAGAAGCCCTGATCATTTGCCACTCAGGCATGCCACACTAGCAATTCATGCCATGCGACTGATGTCCATCGATATACAACCTCTGAGCTCGTGCGTTTCAGAGAAGGTCGTTAAGCAAAAGAATAAATTCTCCACTGCCAAACAGATGTATATTTAATAGAGATCAATCAACACAGAATAAAATCCAATGTCAGACACACAGTCCATTTACAAGTCCGTTCTGGGTCTGAACGAAACCGGAGGCACTAAATACCTCAGAAACCCATCGATCACTACGTACGTCTGGATGATCACCACTCATTATCCATAATTCGGGATGCCTCCCAATCAGGACCTCGGTTACCATCCAAACGAGGTGAAGATCTCCGGTCTTCGACCACCGTCTTCATCTTCGACTTTCAATCGTCGGTCAATTATTTGAAATGAGAATTAACTCGGCCTTTTCAAACAATTCACGTATATTTAGAATTTCAAATCAATTTATTTCAATGGTTATGTCATTCGACAACACCAATTTTGTTCTTTAATGTACTTTTCACACCAAACACATTCAACCATCAAATACCTCATAAATCGAGCAAATTCAGTTTATTTCCATTCCATATCATTTATGATAATTTATAACAATTTATCGCTATTTTTATTTATTTTAAAATATCCAATTTATTCAAAACGACGCTTCGGGCCATAACGCGGCCGTGGCGCTGTTTTTCTTCAGATTTGATTTACACATATCTGAAAATCTAACCGTTGGTAATCGTTGGAAGTTTCGATTTCAAAATACGAACTGCAGCGTCGTTATTCGATTAAATATAATTATATTTATATAAATATAAATATAATCGATTTTGGCGCTGTTTTCCTTCAGATTTGACTTAAACATTCCAGACAATCCAACCGTTGTATTTTTACAAAGTTGGTGCCGTTGGAAAGATTTTTCCAAAGCGAACCCAACGGTTGCGATTTCAGGAAAATCCGATGGTCGGATCTCCCGTACTAGTCATTTGAAATCACGATTTCAAAATACGAACTGTAGTGTCGTTATTCGATATATTTCAATTCTATTTAAATATATATATATCGATTCTTCGATTTCAAAACCATATGAATTTCACACTTTTGATAAAAATGATATTTTCGCCTAACTGCCTTCTATTTCAACACTTCACTATTTTTAACAATTCATTTATATAATAAAAATGTGATTTTTATTGTAAAACAATTCATTTCAAAACACTGTTATTTTATATAGTTCGTATAGATGATAAAAATGGGATTTTTATTATGAAACACTTTATTTCAAAACACTGTTATTTTATATAGCTCGTATAGATGATAAAAATGGGATTTTTATTATAAAACAATTTATTTCAAAATATGAACACCATTCAACACATGAATTTCAACTCAACAACGTTTCCACACATGGAGGTTTTCTATTCAACGAATAAATATAGTTTCAACAAATGAAAATAATTCAAACACATGAATATCATTCAAAATTTCGGCAGCATAATGGCAGGGTAGTTAAAATGGGACCGTCCCTAGTACGGCTCCTCGCTCTACCTTAAAACCTCGCGGTTTTTGACGGTGGGGAATCATGCATCTAGTTCGCACGCAGGCGACATGTATATTTATTTCATTTCCACAAACTAATCATATGTGGTTCCAACCAAATATTTCTCAACCACAAATGGGTATTTTTCAACCACAATCAACCAATATCAACCACAAACAATTACAATCAACCATTCGCTATCAATCAATTTTCACACCAATCACAACCAATAAATATCGTCCATGGTTTGTGGACGAGGGGCGTGTATATATATATATATATATATATATATATATATATATATCAATTCACTTCTATTTCAACACATATATATAATTTCTACATCGCATATATAACTTATACATCGAACGTACAACTTATACAACGCTTATACATGAGGTGTACAACGCTTATATAACTCATACATCAACTATATAATTTATACATCGTCGTTTTCCATATCGTTTATAAATTAGAAATCTCACATTGGGTTCCACTCCACCAAAAATAGCAGAAGGCTCAGAAAAATATGCGGTCTCTTCTAGAATGTAGAAGAGGTCCTCACGGTCCCGGTGTTTCTTGTTTCACTGAATTTCAACTACAAACGAAAAAGATATGATTTTTAGACTAAAATCATAGTTTGCAACGCTTTTGCATGTTGAAATTTATTTAAATGATTACCTGATCATATCAGGTCGTCGTTCCCCTTAACCTTTCGAACTAGGGTTCGGATTTATGTTCAATCCGTGATGTTAGGCCTCGATCAGGATGCACAGCGTCGTAGAGGGAGGAACGGCGCCTCCAGGGGGCACTACCAGGTTGAACTCGACGGCAGCAAGGTGGGGTGGTGGCGCTTCAAAGAGGCGATCTTCACGGAGGTGGTTCTCGTTGACGGCGCAATGGTACGTGATGCTCCAGCTATGGGTTTGAAGAGCTCGACGAGGGCTACAAAATCCTCAATAGGAGGAAGGTGTAATTTCGCTCGTAGGAGGAGAAATCGGGGCGAGAAGGATCGAACGAATTCCGCCGTTCGCGATTTGGGGAGAGAGAGAATAGTGGCGGGGGGGGGGGGGGGGGGGGTCTGACGTGGACCACTTATTTATTTATTTTTATAAAGTTTTAAAAATCAGAAAATACCCCTTGCCTCCTGCGAACACCAATTCAAACCCAACGACTGTCGTCCCTAACGTTTTACCCCCATTCCAAACACAATGGGATATATTTCGAAGGCTCATTCGACTGTTTCAGTTAGTTTTGCTTCAAATTAAAATATATAACATTCAATATTTGATTTGAACGTACATTTCAATTTGCCAGGGCCATAAACTAATTCGAAAAATTCCAGAAAAATAAATCTGGCTATGTTTTGACGATACGGTCCCAACAAAACTAGTTTCGTCGAATTTTGAGACTGTTTGCAAAAAGGCCCATTTCTGGTCGATCCAATTTAATTGTAATTGACCAAAACACGTTTTCCTTTGCCACGCTCACATACTAGCTTCAAAAATTATGAAATTTGAAACCTAGCAATAACTTCACATCCCGGATCCAATAAAAGTGGTTTCGTCGAATTCCGAGGTCGTATGCAAAATGACCAATTTCACGGGCTATATAAATTCCATAGCGACCTTTCTGAAAATTCATTTGGCCATAACTTTTACTTTCCGCTATGAAAATTTGATTTTTCAGATTCGTTAGAAAGGAATTCACTAACAGATTTAAATACTTTTGGTTTTGCTCAAATCCGTTTTGTTTTGCACCCGGTACAGTCCGACAAAGTTTGAATTCAATTTTTGAAACCGCAGCGCCTTTTCAGGCCTTGTTTATAATTAGAATTAATTATATTCGTTTTCAAACGTCGATTCAAACTCACTTTTCATTGCCATTATTTAAAATATTTATTTTAAATATTTAAAATCCATTATTTTAGCCAATTTAAAAATTTTAAATTGGCTCAGATTTTCTGGGTCGTTACAGAAAGAGAACACATCAGAATCTCACAGCAGAATGGATAAATATAATATATCAAATCTCTTTACAAAAGAAACTGTATATACACATACCAATCATCAGAGTACATCGTATATCATACACAGTGGAAATAACTTTGAATAACTAACGGTGAAGCCTCCTGCTTCTAGCTCTTAAAAACTCCAAGCGAAACCTAACCTGGAAATATACTCGGTCTGACCCGAGCACATTTGAACCAAAGCAAAATTCACCGGGCCAGTCTGAAATACTTTCAGTGATAAATTCACAATACAATCAACTTGTTTAACTTTGGAAATCCCTTTGGAAATAAAAGGATAATAGTAAGACCAGTCCACACATAAACATGGATGGTTTTTACCTTACTATAACCAAAAATATTTTTGAAATCAATATCCTTTCTGATATTATAATAGTGTCTATCAGACCACAAATGAATAACAAATTAGCAGAAGCTTGCATCTCATGCTCTACATACGCACTGGTGAGTTAATTCTCGCGCTTCTCTGGACTGATATGATGTGATAAATCCATATAATTTAAAATATTATTTATATTGGTTGATTGGATGCTATGGTTGCTATTAGTTGTCATTGTTTGATTGTTTGATGTTATTTATTTGTCATTTCATTGCATTTTGTTTATGAAATTATTTCACACATTTTTATCAAACGATGTTGTGCAGGGAAAAATAGGTTGGAGGAATCCAATCAGATTCCTCAAATAATCTGCATATTGTTTATCGGTCACACTATTCATATGTATGGACTGTTACCCTAAAGGATATCAAAACCCGTTCAGATTTAATTGATGTTAACTGTTTTGTGATCTTTTTATCCATAGACTGTACTGAGTTAGTGGTTGACAGTAATGCCCTTAAATCTGTTTTTTATGGCGTCGTTTTGCCGCTAGGCAAACTGACAAGGATTTTAGTTATAAATTTATTTTTATAACTGAAATGAAATTTGAAGTTGTTTATACAAGTTAATTAAAATAGAAACTTATAAATATATTTATATTTATAATCATGTTCATCAAAGAATTTATTTAAATATTTTATATAATGAAATATCCTGTCAGAAAGGCAGAAAATAATATACGTATTAGTAAAATTGAATAATTGTTTTTATAAAACAATTAAATGATATTTTTAATTAATTAAGTTATTAATTTATATAAAAAGGGGAAACGGTGAATGAATATCAGTTAACAATTAGCTGATGTTGACGGTCGAAAAAAGCGACTGTTTTAACTAAAGTTAACAATTTGGTTGATTTGATTTAAATTTATCAAATTGATAGTTTTCGAATATTCATTTAAACTTAATGAATATTCTTCGGAGTTAGTTAATCTTTGATTAACTATATTTTAAAAATGATTATCAAGTTAATTTTGTTAATAAAGTTAATTATTATTTAATGATTTTTTAAAAATGATTAATTACTCTATTTCGGGTAAATAATGGAATTAACTACTTTTAAAGTGGTTAATGTTGAAGTAAATTATTTTTCTAAATATTGATAATTAAAGTGATTTCTTTTTAATTAAATTAAAAAGTGATCAAATGGGAATAAGTTCGATTAAGATTTGGTAAGGGTTTTTATAAGGAGATTATAATCCAGGTTTACAAACCAAGTTAGTAAAGGTGACTCGTAAGTTAATGCAAGAGTTCAAATAAGAGTTTACTTAATTAAGTAAGGTTAGTTTTAGTTCAGATAAGATTTAGAAAGGGGGTTTGGTATATTTACTTAATGAATTAAGTAAAGGGATTATAGGGGAACCATTAATGTAAGAAATAAGGTTATAAAACCGTATTAGAATCCAGGGATAAATAATATTTTGTTCAGAGGAAGTTTACTTAATTAAGGGATGGGAATTTACGTGCAAAGTGGGTTTTTCGAATAAAAAGGAAATGGTGTTTAAAACTATAGTAAATGGGAATGGAAATGATATATGGGATTTTCGAGTTGCATACTTTTATTGTCTCGCGATAAGAACGTTGTCGGTCAAGGTCTAAGAGGTAATTAAATACCCCAGCTTGAAACGCTTCACTATTATCGAAAGATAAGATTGGTTTGTAAGGGTAGAAAAGGTTGGAAATGACTTGTCGAGGAAATATTAAAAAAATTAATTTGTAAGAATTTAGACATAAAATTAAACCCTTTGATTTTAAAATTGGTAGTGTATTATTTGGCTCAGAAATGAAATATGATTATACTTATAGAATATGATTAAATCTATGGCACTATTTTCAAAGTGATGAAATAATACGTTGTGAGTAAGTGTGTTTATTCAAGAAATAAGTCGATAATGTTGTTCCATGGAAAACGAGAAATAATGGGTAGTATTATTTCGAAAAGGAGATTTAAATTTCCGCAAGCGAAGTTTGTAAACTTAAATTGATAAATTTCAAGTAAATAGAATCGTTCAAAGTTATACTATAAATACTATGTTGTTAACGATGTTTTGACCATATAAGATTTGTAAGTAAACTCATATCTTTTGGTTAAGTATATATATATAATATAATAATAATAATATTCCCATGGTAAAGGAAATGGAAAGTGGATTTATGTACCCACAGTGATATTTTCAAATATAAGAGAATATAGAAAGGGTTTTGAGGATAAGAACTATGTTTCCAAGATAAAGAGCGAATAAAGATGTTTTTATGAAATATAAAGGATATGTCTGAACAAAGGGAAAAAGTAAGTTTGATAAATATGTTATTCGTAAACGAGTATTGATTTATATTTTCAAAGTAATAAATCACAAGAGTTTTATTGAGATAGAACTGATGAAATCGATTATAAGAATTTATGAAATAGTTTAATAAAGCATTTTGAAATAAATGGCCTGAGCTGCCAATGGACTTAACAACACTATTATGATTTGATAGTTAAACAATTGACTATCAAATGAAATATTCTATTTACCCTTTTGACGAGTTGTTTCGGAGAGACCAGGATGGGAACTAGACCCAAAACCACTTCGAATCAACTGTGCGATCACGACTAACTTGCAAGCGATAAAGGTGGAGCGTTAAAGACCATAGATCTTCATAAATGGAAGAACCATTAACAATCTCTGAGTCGACGCAGAGATATACTGGGGTTCTGTCATGGTTGAAATCTATGGGTTGCAAGGATGTCTCGCTACTGATTCTGGGGGGTGATTCCTATATAGGATGCAGTAGGAGGGTGCCTTCGGTTCATCCTGTTCCTGGATGACTTGTATGGATGAGTGTCTGATAGAGTATTTTCAAACGGTCATGTACATAGATTTCTTCAAACATGCCCAGTGTATTTTTTAGTATGTCAATCAGTGATTTGACGGATCTGACGATGTGGCATTCAAAGTTAAGCGTTGATCTAAAAAGGGAGAAAATCCTAGTCTCAAGCCTCATCAACCGGGAAATGACAAAAATCGGGTAGGCAGCATAGCTATATGAGTCGCTCCCATTAGGGTGTATAATAACTTATCTAGAGAAATTCCATTTTCTTCTTTATTCTATTTCAATGCTGTCCCTTTTTGGTAAACAGTGGGTCACACCCAACTGTTGGTGATATACATTCGATACACTCAAGCGAAATGAGTGGTTGGTCATGTATGGGCCGGGTTGCAAGACGTTCTTGTTGAACCCAGTGTATTCGCGTCTAGAGATACACTATCGGCAGGTGGTCCCATACCTTGTCATAGTCGGAATCCAATTTCCAATAAGCGCCCGCGGTTTTTGATTTTGTACTATATATATAGAGCGTGAGATGCAAGCATTCTGCTAATTTGTTATTTATTTGTGGTTTGATAGGCACTATTATAATATCAGAAAGGATATTGATTTCAAAAATATTTTTGGTTATAGTAAGGTAAAAACTAGTCGTGTTTATGTGTGGACTAGTCTTACTATTATCCTTTTATTTTCAAAGGGATTTCCAAAGTTAAACAAGTTGATTGTGCTGTGAATTTATCAATGAAAGTATTCCAGACTGACCAGGTGAATTTTGCTTTGCTTCAAATGTGCTCGGGTCAGACCGGGTATATTTCCAGGTAAGGTTTTGCTTGGATTTTTTAGGAGCTGGAAGTAGGAGGCTTCACCGTTAGTTATTCAAAGTTATTTCCACTGTGTCTGGTATATGATGTACTCTGATGATTGGTATGTATATATACAGTTTCTTTTGTAATGAGATTTGATATATTATATTTATCCGTTCCACTGTGAGATTATGATGTGTTCTTCTTCTATTTCTTCTAATCTAACATTTATTTCTTTCTTTTCTGATCCTCTAACTTCTTTCTATTAAAAGTCGGGGTTCGATACTTGAGTTTTTGGCAAGTGATACAGGATTAGCTATTATTGTCAAAAATTTGAGTGTCGAATTTTTCCCGGGCCATTACAGAATTAGAGTTTTATTGAATCTTAAATTTGATTAATAATGTGAATATTTTATTAAAAGAATATTATGAATTGGAATGGGCCATATGATGTGTTTTTATAACACTTGATTATAAAATATGTGTGTTATTCGGAAAGACCGGGTTTAACCCATTCTGAATAATTAATACGACAATCAAGTGTTGAAGATGAAGATGGTGGTTGAAGACCAGAGTTCTTCACATTGTTTGGGTGATTACTGATGTCTTGATTGGGCCGTACACCCAAGACAAGGTATTAACAGGTGATCATCCAAACGTACTTGGAGATCGACAGATATGCGAGGACCTCTCTCCTGTGTTGGACATATGGGACGAGGAATAAGGTGCCTCCTGTTTTGTTAGGACCCAGAACGGACTTATAAATGGATGGTATGCCTGACGTTGTATTCCTTTATGTTGTATTCATTGATCTCTGCTAAATATATATCTGTTTGGTGGTGGAGAATTTATTCTCTTGCTTAACACCCTTCTCTGAGACGTACGAGCTTAGAGGTTATATATTGGCAGAAATCAATGGTATGGTATGGATTGACAATGTGACATGCTAAAATGCAAATGATCAAGACTTTTGTTGAAAAGCAAAGTCTTGTGGTTGATGATTAAAGCACGGCTTTAATATAGCATAGCTTTGTGTAGCGTTAATTCACGAGCCTCACACCCCAATATGAACCAGAAACGGGAGAGGGCAGCAGGGAGGGCAGTGTGTTTCTTTCTAGCTAGGAGGGGTGTCAGGGTTTTGCAAGCCCAGACATTTTACTCATGTGGATGTTTCTTATTATTACTTGATGGATGTAGAGGCGCCTCAGATATTGTTATGGTCGACATTACTAACCAGATTTTACGCCCCATAGGGCGTGGAAACGCATTGCTCAGGAATTATGAATCCACCATCGCACTTAGTATGTACCGCCCCTACATGTTACCTAAGGCGCACTCGATCTCTAAACCTGAGACATTGGCTAGATTGTCTCAAATCCGGTAAGGACGATCCCTTGCCTTGATTCATAGATGGAAATCCACTTCCAATATGACATCATGCGGTTTAGATTGTTGAACTAGTATGGCGACATGATATAAGGTACCCATGCCGTCGATGATTGATACATTTATATTCAAAGTAGTTTTTAAACACTATGCACTTACAATATCCAATTAATTTTTTTTATACATATCAAGCATATTTGGTTATTATAAGGGAAAACTCTATCCTCCGGCTTGCGTTGCATTGTGTGATGGGACCTGAGTCTTATAATAGCCTCATTTTTCTAAAAAGCATTACGTTGTTTTATTTTAAACTAAGATTCATGTGGAATAAACCCATTCCATGTTATACTTTTAAAATAAAGTTAATAACTGTTTTAAGTTCTCACACCAGTCCCGTGACTGACCTGGAGTTCATTGTTTTAACCTAAACTCTATGTGTCCATATTTTCCACACGGGTAGCTAGTAGTTTTGGTTTTGCAGATATTATATTCATAGGATCCTGGTTTACAGCTGAAGCGATATTCGGAAAGCTCTGTATTTGTGTATTTCTTTTAGTAGTATTTTCTATTATTTTTCTACTGCTATTTAAATGTAATTCAAATCTCTAATATGTTTCTACTGTATATTATTTACTCGTACTCCGATATTTTCTTGTACTCTGATGTAATTGTTGAAATAAGCAATGAAATATTCTTCTGTTTGTGTTCTGATTTGTCGTTTTCTCAATTCAATCCTTCCTTTCCTTTACGGGGAAGTTTGGGTCGTTTCAAAAACTAGAACCTTTGGGTTTGTATCGAAAAGAGCTTTCTAATGAATATAAGAGATTTGAAATCTAAAAGATAGATTTGGAGATATGTCCAAATCAATTTCAGAAAAGGTCACTATGGATGCAGTTCGGTGGCTGTTATTGGAAACCGATTGTACGGACGATAATAAAATTATTGAAAGTACGGAAAAATTATGTAAAATCATAATAAATGGATTGGAAAGATTTTGGATGAAAAATTCCAGTTTTGAAAAGATAAAAAAATATTTTTATCGAAATGAACTAGAATAATAATTTAATTATTTTTAGAAATAAATAAATTAGATTTGAAAATAGTTTTAAAATAACCAGAATTTTCCAAAGACTAAATTGGAATGGATTCAAAATGGAAATAATCTTCGGAATATTTCGATATTGGATTTCGTGATTATGCAGATATTGTTGAGGACTTTGGAATATATATATATCGTTATTCCCAATACGATATTGGTTGGTTTTAGAACTTGATATTGAATATAAGCCAATATAATTTCTTTACAGAGCCATGTATGTGATATCAAATTGGAATTTCGGTTTATTTTGAATGGTGTCTTCATTAACACTGTTCTTAAACCCAGTTGAGAAAAGAATAAATCTTTAAATTAAGATTTAGTGAAGTTTTTCCAATTAAATAATTTTTAATTGGAATTCAATAAAAGAAATTGGATTTTGGGTTTGTCGTGAACGGTGTCTTCATTAACACGGTTCTTAGACGCAGTTGAGAAAAGAATAAATCTTTTAATTAAGATTTAGGGTATTTTACCAATTAATTATTATTTAATTGGATTGAGTTTGGATTTTGGGTTTGTCATGAATGGTGTCTTCATTAACACTGTTCTTAAACCCAGTTAAGAAAAGAATAAATCTTTTAATTAAGATTTAGGGAATTTTATCAATTAATTAATATTTAATTAGATTGAATTTGGATTTTGGGTTTGTCGTGAATGGTGTCTTCATTAACACTGTTCTTAAACCCAGTTGAGAAAAGAATAAACCTTTAAACTAAGATTTAGTGAAGTTTTCCAATTAATTAACATTTAATTGGAATTGAATAAAAAAATTGGATTTTAAGGTTAATCGTGAACGGTGTTTTAAATAACACTTGTTCTTTAACTAAATTAATAGTGAAGAATATGATTTTGAATTTATAATCTTTTAACCAAGATTTATGGAATTTTCCAAAGTAAACATTTCTAATTTATTACATTAAGTTGGAATAGAATGGAATTCGATTTGGTAATAATCGAAGTGAGTTTCTGTGGAGGAAGACTGTAAATACATATGGAATTTGAATTGTCGTTATTCCATTTATATTATTAGTTGAATATGGAAATCGACATCGATTATATATTGATTTGTTTTTTCATGAAGATTCCATAATTAATGGAATGTAATTTTGGGTTTATTGTGAACTGTGTTTTAAATGACATTAGTTCTTCAACCCAGTTAAAGACAGGATTACATGTCTAACATTATATTTCGATATTGTATTCGTTGATCTCTGCTAAACATATATTTGTTTGGTGGTGGAGAATTTATTCTCTTTCTTAATACCCTTCTATAAGACGTATGAGCTTAGAGGTTATATATCAGTAGAAACCAATGGTACGGTGTAGATTGTCGATGCGACATGTTTGATTTCCCAAAGTTAAATAACCATTAATGTTGATTTTTACGAAGATTAAAACTAAGTGGAGTTTTAATGAATCTTTAATTAGATTGAAAAGTGAATGTGATAATTAAAATTATAAATTCAAGAAAATGATCGAGAATGGAGTATCCCCAGTTTTGCTCCAAACGATAGTTAAATCTTTAATTAGATTTGAACGTGAAATGGTAATTAATTTACCGATAGCACTGTGGTGTTAGATATGGAGCATTACCAGTTTGCTCCAGGGGATGAATTGGTTGGGATTGGGAAAATAAACAAATGATTACTTCGGGAAGGTGCGCTAATCCCGACTAGTTTGGTAAACCTTAAGTTGGTTTAAATTGTGAAAAGAAAATTTGAATAAAAGAATATTCTGGATTGGAATGAGGCGTATGATGTGTTGTTATAGAACTTGATTATGAGATACGCAAGTTATTTGGAAAGACCGGGTTTAACCCATTCTGAATAACTGATACCACGAAAAGTTGAAGAGATTGAAGACGGTGCAAGACCGACGATCATCACGTCAAATGGATAGGTTGCTACTGATGCCCATGATTGGAGTAGCTACCTTGAAGGGGCTATAGTGGTAGCCGTCTGGACATACCTGTTGATTGTACGGATGTGCGAGGTCCTCTCTTCTGTATTGGACATACGGGACGAGGAATAAGGTGCCTCCTGTTTCGTTCAGACCCAGAATAGACTTGTAAATGGATGGTATGTCTGACGTTGTTTTCCTTTATACTATATTCGTTGATCTCTGCTAAATATATATCTATTTGGTGGTGGGGAATTTATTCTCATGCTTAACACCCTTCTCTGAGATGTATGAGCTCAGAGGTTATATATCGGCAAAACCAGTGGCACGGTATGGATTGACAGTGTGACATGCTGAGATGCAGTGATCCAAACTTTTGTTGAAAAGAAAAGTTTGGTGGATAATGATCAAAGCATAGCTTTAATATAGCACATATTTGTGTAGCGTTAATTCGCGAGCCTCACACACCGGTATGGAGGCAAACTGATGGGTAGATCAGTATACTTTAGAGTTGAGGATAGACATCCTACTGGTTGTCATGGATTCGGTAGACCGAGGAGATGCTGGGTGTGGTCACGCCACACCAGTAGGGATAGGGCATACCCCCGATTCCCAAATGGATAGAGTTAGCGGTGTTTTCCAATGCTTGGACGTAAGCCGCGGTAACTTGTTTCTTGGGTAGTGCGGATGTGCATTACGGTGTTTTCGCATGCCTGCGACGTAAACCGTTAGGTATTGCACTGTGCGATAGATCTTTCAAATCAGGAGCCACTAGTATGGAAATCCAAACTTCCAATACGACATTTTGCGGTTTTCATTGTATATTATATATGGCGACATAGTGGGATGGGGCGCTCATGCCGTCTATGATTGATACATTTATATTTGAAGTTGATTTCTTCAGTTATAGTAATAATAAAAGATTTTTTTTAAAACGTACCAAGCATATTTGGCTATTATAAGGGTAAACTCTATCCTCGACTGCATTCATTGTGTGATGGGACCTAAGTCTTATAATAGCTTCATTTTTCTTTATTTAGCTTTGTGTTGTTTGTTTTAGGCACTGGTATTCTTGGGGGTAAACCCGTTCCGTGTTATATGGCGTGGACCCTTGATTTACCTTATTTTAAAAGTAAAGATTTAATAAGTGTTTTGAGTTCTCACACTAGTCCCATGACTAACTTGGATTTTATTGTTTTAACCTAAACTCTGGGTTCCACTATTTTCCATACGAGCTGCTAGTTGTTTTGGTTTTATAGATTTATTTATACAGGACCCTGGATTTACAACTGGAGCTATATTTGGAACACTCTATATCCGTGTATTTCTTTCGGTTGTATTTGTTAATGTATTTCCGCTACACATTGTATTTATACATTTTATTTCCGCTATTATGTATTTTAATCTCTGATATTTTTCTATGTGATAATTATTCATACTCTGATATATTCTTTTAATCTGATGTAAATTGTTGTAATAGCAATGAAATGTTCTTCTGTTTGCGTTCTGATTTATCATGTTCTCAATTCAATCCGGGCTTTCCCATAAGGGTGAGTTTGGGTCGTCTCAGCATGGTATCAGAACTCTGGTTTACGAAGTTTGAGAACAAGACACATTAAAACCAAATGAAAGAATTCATCGGAGATTGGATTAGTAATATCCAATAAGATTGACTCGTTAGAGATGGGATTAGTAGTATCCAAGATTGAGTTAGAAGAGTGTTATTTTAAAAATCAAATTAGATTTTGAAAATTTTACATCTAATTAAACGTATTTTAATGTTTATTTTATACTGAAATTGGACTATCAAGTGTAAGAAGAGTTTGAATATACACCTTGAAAGCGTGTATTCGAAGTCTCGAATATACTGGGCAGATATAGAATCACACTCTAGTCGTCCGGAGATAATTCTGGTGATATATACCGAGTTTCGAAAGTGGACTATGCATATATTTCCAATCGATTGGTGTGAGAACCAAAACCTTATTTTGAATTTATTGTTTGGAATTTGACACTAAAAATATATTATTTTTGAATATGTATATATCAAAGATATATGTTTGGGAAATTTAATTCACAAATTGATTGCTGGTTGTGTTGTTTGATTATTGGTTCAACTAATAAAAATATTGGAATAATAAATCCAAAATGAGAATGAAAAGTTGAATTGAACCAAATTTAACCAATATATGAACGAAAGGTAAATTTAGCCAAATCGAGTCAAATATTGAATTGAACTGAAAATCTATTTGAATTGCATACGGTACATGTGTATATAATGAACAGGTCATAAAATGGAAGCTAAGAAGAGGAATAAAATTGTATGCCCAATAAATAGGTACATGTTTACCATTTTATTGGGTTTTTGGTGATTTTATGAGCCGATTGGCTAGCCGCTTGGCTTTTTCATTTTCTTTTGGATTGGTGAGGGCCATGTGAGGCAAGTTGCGGTTTTAAATATCAACCCGTACAAAGGAGGTTAGGGCGAAATTTTTCGAAAATTTAGGGTGTTAGCTAAATTTTAGAAGAAATTTAAAATTCGTATAAACTAAAAAGTTGAAGAATGAAAGCCAGAATGAAAGTTGAGTTGGTTAGTTAAACAACTTTCAGCTCCGTTCCTTTTATAGGACGAAAAGATTTTAGGTGTGGGAGATTGTAACAACCTAGATTTTTAGAACCAATTTAAAATTTTTATTTTAGCAATTTTAATGGATTTTGAATATTTAAAATGGTTCATTTTAAATAATAACGAAGAAAATTTTATTTTAATCGAAGTTAGAATGAATAAATTTGATTTAATTATAAAACGAACTTGAAATGGCGTAGTAGTTTGAAAATTTGATTTAAAATTTCAAATGAATGTACATGATTCAAAATAAATCAGATTTTGGTAAAACAAGAAATATTTGAATCTATTTAAAAATATCTTTCCAACGAATGTGAAAAATCCAGATTACATAACGAGAATTGAAAGTTATGTCCAGTTTAAAATTTAAAATTTAAAATAGTCGTTATGGAATTTAATATGATATAATAAATAGCCATTTTGCAAACGACCTCTGTTTTCGACGAAACCACTTTTGTTGGATCCGGAATGTCAAATTATTGCTAAGTTTCAAATTTCATAATTTTTGGATTTAATATGTGAGCGCAATAAATTTAAATGTTTTTGGTAATTTAAATTTGAATTGGATCGACCAGAAATTGACCTTTTTTCAAACGGCCTTCGAATTCAACGAAATTAGTTTTGTTAGGACCGTATCGTCGAAACATAGCTAGATTTATTTTTAGGGCATTTTGTGTCAGTATGTAGACCCGATAAATTAAAATGTACGTTTAAAACCAAAAATATATTGATTTATATTTTAATTTAAAGAAAAACTAATCAAAACATTAGAATTGGCTTGCGAAACATATCCCATTATGTCCGGAATGGGAGTAATTTGCTAGGGGCTAAAGTTGTTGGGTTTGAATTGGAGTTCGTAGTGATAAACCAGAAATTCATGAATTAAATAATATATATATAGGGTCAAAGAAGGGTCAAAACCCCTAATTCTCATACCTTTGTTTCCAGCCACTAGTTACGATTTTCAATAGCCCATTTCATCCTATTTTTTGCTTCCAAATCTCTGGAAGTCCACTTAGTAATTTCTAGAACTAATTAAACGAAAATTATAGTCCTTTGTCGGATCTTCAAAATGGTATAAGTTTGGTCATTTATCGTGATGTGGTGTTCGCGATTTCTAGTTCCAAAGTAGATCGGTTTGGGATGATTTTTGGGGGCTCTCGGGTGGCCGAGCTCACCGCGCCGCCGGGCACTGGTGGGGGGGAGGGGGAGAACAGGCTTCGGTGCGGTCACATCTGATCAATGGTCAGGGTCACGATTGAGGTGCGGGATTCGATTCTTGGTGGCGTGGATGGGTTCAAGCAGAAGTCTGAAGGTATTAAGGAAGACAAAGAAGAGCGGCTTTGTTTTTTATCACGTGATTAAGGATTAAACTAATTACTAATTATTCAAATTGTAATTAAAGATAAACGATTATATCGTTTTCATTTCTTATCAGAATCGAACGATTCCAGTCACATTGCGATCGTGGCGACGATATCTACAACACAGAACTGACCAAAACAAAAACGGAGGAAATCAGAATTAGGAGCAAATTCAAATTCAAACAGAACAGAAATTCAAAAATAAAAGAATGGAGGAGTGGAAATGACTATGAGAACTCACTCGCACTCAAATTATTAACAGTTATTATATACTAGGTTGCAGGCGGGGCTTAGAAGCCCCCAACACTACTTTTTGTACAAACCAGTTGATTGTTTGTTTGTTGTGATTGGGATTGTTATTATTGTATATAAAAATTATATATATGACCTGGATATAAAAATTATTTATATAAAAATGTATATAAATTATCACGAAATAAAATAAATATTCATTTACAAACCGGACGGTTTGTTTGTGTGCCCTTATTTATCTAATATTGATTGGAATGATAATTTTTACACATCGCCCAACTAGATAGATAATAAACAGTACTTGTTGTTTGAAAACCTCACATGGGTATTGGGATAATAGTTGACATACACAGATCCTAAAATTAATGGTATGTCAATCGATGGGTTAAAAGACTGTATAAGCGGTTATTTATTTATTTTAATGCTTATACAGTTGTATAATGCACTCTGGATGTTGTATGAATTTTTAATGATTGTTTATCATTATTGTTGTATACATGCGATGTATGAAATCCATATAACCGAAATTATATGGTAATTGATTGAATCTGATTCCAGTTCAGAATTAACGAATATTTTAAAATAATATTTAGTGAATATTGAAATGTGAAGCCGTATTATGTAGTTAAATGCCATTTTAAAACGAACGGGAATTTTTTGATTTTATTCATTTTATAATGAATATCGAAAAGTGATTTCAAAATCTGATATTTTGAAAATATTATCGTTTTAATATTAAAATGGTATGGAATATTCAATTTCGATTTAAATTTGAAAATGAAATTGAAATTGTTTTAAAATGAATTTAAAATGAATGTAAAAGGAATATTCAATTGTGATTTTAAAATTGAAATGAAATGGAAATCGTTTTAAAATGAATTTAAAACGAATTTATAATGGAAAATTCAATTTTGATTTAAATTTGAAAATCATATTGAATTCGTTTTAAAATGAATTTAAAGTGAATTTATATTGGAATATTCAATTTTGATTTAAATTTGAAAATAAAAATTGAAACCGTTTTAAAATGAATTTAAAACGAATTTATAATGGAAAATTCAATTTTGAAAATCAAATTTGAAATCATTTCAAAATGAATTTAAAACGAATTTATATAGGAATATTCAATTCTGATTTAAATTTTAAATTCAAATTTGAAATCGATTTAAAATGAATTTAAAATGAATTTATATAGGAATATTCAATTTTGATTTAAATTTGAAAATGAAATTGAAATTGTTTTAAAATGAATTTAAAGCGATTTTAAAAGGAATATTGAATTTTGATTTGAAATTGAAATAGAAGTGGAAATCATTTTAAAACAAATTTAAAACTATTTATAAAATTTGTTTTAAATGGAAATCGACGATATATATAATAATAATATAATTGCCTAAATAGAAAAGGCCGCGCGGCGACCGTTCGCGAATTTCGACCATTAACTTCAAATTGATGTTACGGGAGATTCGACCGTCGGATTCTCCTAAAACCAGAACCGTTGGGTTCGTATCAAAAAGAGCTTTCCAATGAATATAAGAGATTTGAAATCTAAAAGTTATATTTGGAGATATGTCCAAATTAATTTCAAAAAAGGTCGCTATAGATGCAATTCCGTGGCCGTTATTGAAAACTAACTGTACGGGCGATAGTAAAATTATTAAAAATTATGTAAAATCATAAAAAATGGATTGGAAAGATTTTGGATGAAAAATTCCGGTTTTGAAAAGATAAAAACATATTTTTATCGAAATGAAATAGAATAATAAATTAATTATTTTTAGAAATAAATAAATTGGATTTGAAAATGGGTTTTAAATAACCAGAATTTTCCAAAGAATAAATTGGAATGGATTCAGAATGGAAATAATCTTCGGAATATTTTGATATTGGATTTCATGATTATACGGATATTGTTGAGGAATTTTAAAGATATATATATTTATATATATCATTATTCCCAATACGATATTGGTTGGTTTCAGAATTTGATATTGAATATAAGCCAGTATAATTTCTATTCAGAGCCTTGTATTTGATATCAAATTGGATTTTGGGTTTGTCGTGAATGGTGTCTTCATTAACACTGTTCTTAAACACAGTTGAGAAAAGAATAAATCTTTAAATCAAGATCTAGTGAAGTTTTACAATTAATTAATTTTTAATTAGAATTTAATAAAAGAAATTGGAATTGGGATTTGTCGTGAATGGTGTCTTCATTAACACTGTTCTTAGACCCAGTTGAGCAAAGAATAAATCTTTTAATTAAGATTTAGGGAATTTTACCAATTAATTAATATTTAATTGGATTGAATTTGGATTTTGGGTTTGTCGTGAATGGTGCCTTCATTAACACTGTTCTTAAACCCAGTTGAGAAAAGAATAAATCTTTTAATTAAGATTTAGGGAATTTTACCAATTAATTAATATTTAATTGGATTGAATTTGGATTTTTGGTTTGTCGTGAATGGTGCCTTCATTAACACTGTTTTAAACCCAGTTGAGAAAAGAATAAATCTTTAAACTAAGATTTAGTGAAGTTTTCCAATTAATTAATATTTAATTGGAATTGAATAAAAGAATTGGATTTTTGGGTTTATTGTGAACGGTGTTTTAAATAACACTTTTTCTTTAACCCAATTAACAGTGAAGCATATGATTTGGAATTTATAATCTTTTAATTAAGATTTATGGAATTTTCCAATGAAAATATTTCCAATTATATTAAATTGGAATTGAATGGAAATCGATTTGATAATAATCGAAGTGAGTTTCTGTGGAGGAAGACTGTTAATAAATATGCAATTTGAAAGGCTTTCTCATTATTCCATTTATATCATTAGTCGGATACGGAAATTGATATTGATTATATATTGATCTATTTTATGTGAAGATTTCATAATTAATGGAATGTGATTTTTTGTTTATTGTGAACTGTGTTTTAAATGACAGTGGTTCTTTAACCCTTTTAAAGACAGAATTACATGTCTAACATTGTATTTCGATACTGCATTCGTTGATCTCTACTAAATATATATCTGTTTGGCGGCGGAGAATTTATTCTCTTGCTTAACACCCTTCTCTAAGACGTACGAGCTTAGAGGTTATATATCAGCAGAAATCAATGGTACGGTGTAGATTGTCTATGCGACATGTTTGATTTCCCAAAGTTAAATAACCATTAATATTGATTTTTGGGAAGATTTAAACTAAATGGAGTTTTAATGAATCTTTAATTAGACTGAAAAGTGAATTTGATAATTAAAATTGTCAATTCAAGAAAATGATCGTGAATGGAGTATCACTAGTTTTGTTCGAAATGATAGTTAAATCTTTAATTAGATTTGAACGTGAAATGGTAAATAATTTTTACTGATAACACTGTGATGTTAGATATGGAGTATTACTAGTTTGCTCCATGGGATGAATAGGTTGGGATTGGGAAAATAAACAAATGATTACTTCTGTAAAGTGCGTTAATCCCGACTCGTTTGGTAAACCTTAATTTGGTTTAAATTGTGAAAAGAATATTTGAATAAAAGAATATTCTAGATTGGAATGAGGCATATAATGTGTTGTTATAGCACTTGATTATAAGATACACGAGTTATTCAGAAAGACCGAGTTTAACCCATTCTGAATAACTGATACGACGAAAAGTCGAAGACAATGAAGACGGTGCAAGACCGATGATCTTCACATCGAATGGATGGGTTGCTATTGATGCCTATGATTGGAGTAGCTACCTTGAAGGGGCTAAAGTGGTAGCCGTCTGGACATACTTGTTGATTGGATATGCGAGGGCCTCTCTCCTACATTAGACATACAGGATGCGGAATAAGGTGCCTCCAGTTTCGTTCAGACCCATAACGAACTTGTAAATGGATGGTATGTGTGGCGTTGTATTCCTTTATACTGTATTCATTAATCTCTGCTAAAAATTTATCTGTTTGGTGGCAGAGAATTTATTCTCTTGCTTAAAATCCTTCTCTAAGATGTACGAGCTCAGAGGTTACATATCAGCAGAAATCAGTGGTACGGTATGGATTGACAGTGTGACATGCTGAGATGCAATGATCCAAACTTTTGTTGAAAAGCTAATTTTGGTGGATGATGATCAAAGCATAACTTGAATATAGCACAACTTTGTGTAGCGTTAATTCGCGAGCCTCACACACCGGTATTGTGGCAAACTGATGGTTAGATCAATATGCTTTAGAGATAAGGATAGACATCCTACGGGTTGTCATGGATTCGGTCGACTGAGGTGATACTGGGTGTGGTCGCCCCACACCAGTAGGGATAAGGCACATCCTATGATTCCCAGATGGATAGAGTTAGCGGTGTTTTCCAATGCTTAGACGTAAGCCACGGTAACTTGATTCCTGAATAGTGCGGATGTGCATTACGATGTTTTCGCATGCCTGCGACGTAAACCGATGGGTATTGTACTACGCGATAGATCTTTTGAATCAGGAGCCACCAGTATGGAAATCCAAACTTCCAACACAACATTTTGTGGTTTTCATTGTATATTATATATGGTGACATAGTGGGATGGGGTGCTCATGCCGTCTGTGATTGATTCATTTATATTTGAAGTTGATTTCTTCATTTATAGTAATAATAAAAGATTTGTTTTAAAACGTACCAAGCATATTTGGCTATTATAAGGTAAAATACATCCTCAACTGCAATCATTGTGTGATGGGACTCAAGTCTTATAATAGCTTCATTTTTCTTTATTTAGCATTGCGCTGTTTGTTTTAGGCACTGGTATTCTTGGTGGTAAACTTGTTCCGTGTTATACAGTGTGGTCCCTTGATTTACCTTATTTTAAAACTAAATATTTAATAACTGTTTTGAGTTCTCACACCAGTCCCATGGCTGACCTGGAGTTTATTGTTTTAACCTAAACTCTAGGTGCCCCTATTTTCCACACGGATAGCTAGTAGTTTTGGTTTTGCAGATTTATTTATACAGGATCTTGATTTACAGCTGGAGCTATATTCGGAATGCTCTGTATCCGTGTATTTCTTTCGGTTGTATTTGTTAATGTATTTCCACTACGCATTGTATTTGTACATTTTATTTCAGCTGCTATGTATTTTAATCTCTGATATTTTTCTATGTAATATTTATTCATACTCTTATATACACTTTTAATCTGATGTAAATTGTTGTAATAGCAATGAAATGTTCTTCTGTTTGCGTTCTGATTTGTCGTGTTCTCAATTCAATCCGGGCTTTCCCGTAAGGGTGAGGTTGGGTTGTCTCAAGTTTTGTCTTTGTTTCCACCATCGAGATGAAGGTGATATCTTAGTCATTAACCTTCAGACTGTAGTTAGGGAAGAACTAAGAAGGCACCACGTGCATCGCTAAGGATGTTGACAAGATCACTTGCGATTTTGTCTAGGGGAACAAAAGCTTCTTTCATAATAGGGGCTAAATGTTAACCAAAATATTCACCTGACCTAAAATATGAAAGAAAATAAGCCGAGATGGAGAATAACCTTTTGAGGAATCAATAATAGTCATCAAAGTATCGAAGGAACATCACTAAGAATGCCAAGATGAAAAGCCTAAGAAACGAGCTTTTAGAGAGATAAAAAGGGCCATCAGCAACATAAATACAAACTGTTGGAAGCATTAGAGTGAGACAAGAAAAAATCATGAAGGGATATTTAAGTATAATCCATGCAAGAGCAGAATAAGCCTTTCAGATCAAATGAAGCATAGCTCTGGTTCCAAGGATGGTATCTGAATCCATAAAAAAATAGAAAACAATGAAGAGAATCCTTTGGCAAGGTCGAAATACTACATCAACACTTATGCAAGCTACTGTGTACTTAAGAAAGAGGCAGTCCCCCAACAATTTAACCCAAAATAGCGCTCTCGAACACACTAAAAGAAAATTATAGCAAAGTAAGCCCTTCAAAAGGATCCCAGAGCCACGCGAACTATGGATAACACCTTTTGGAAGAACGAAGAAAGAGAAAAGCAGATCCTATCAAAAAACATTATAACCCCTTCAAAATGGCCAAAGAGGTAACTCTCAAAAGGATCAGACCAAACAAATGCTTTCTGGTATCTAAGAAGCTATGAAGTTCATCTTTACCTTTTTCTCAGAAGAAGAAAATGAGTGCATGATTGGGCTTGGGTAGCTGTAGTGACCCGCATTTTTTTTGCTGTTGAATAATTAATCTATTTAATTATTAAATATCGATTTATCGATATCGAGAACGTGAATTAAATAATATTGAATATTTAATTAATAATTATAATGTAATAATATATTATAATGTCGAAGTAGTCGGAAATAGTGAAATTCACAATATCGTGTGAATTAAATAGCATACGGGATTTGGGGGAGTTTCGATTCGAAATATAATAACGATTTTTATTGAATCGACGACAGTTGAACGTATAGTTTATAATATATTTATAAACGAGCTCGAAATGGCGCTGCAGTTCGCTATTTGGCGATTTGAACTTCAACTGAATGTACAGGATTCGTTTTAAGTCGGATTTCTGTGAAACAAGAAACGTGTGGAGCCGGTGGCATATATCTTTCTAGTGGAAGAGAAAAATCTGGATTTCGTCGTATAGATTTTGATTTACGTCCAAATCAAATTTCAGAAAAGTCGCTGTAGAATCCCTTTATAATTTGCAACGCTTTATATACGTTATAAAAGGATTTTCGATATAAATTGAATATCGATAAATCTGAAATCTGAAATATCAAGCTGTAAATTCTGTTATGATATTCTGAGCTGTATGGTATTCCACTGTGAATATAGACGATAATATAAATTTATTTATATTTAATTTAATTTATTTAAATATATTTATATATTTAAATAGGCTATTTAGAGCGTTAAAAATAGCCACTTTTGCAAACGAAGTCGGAATTCGACGAAACCAGTTTTGTTGGATCCGCAATATCAAATAGTTGTTAGATTTTCAGTTTCGTGATTTTTAGAGTCACTGTGTAGCCATATGGATTTTTAGAGTGAGAAACAGTTAGTATTTTTACAGTTAAAAATACGCTGTGTGAGCATACGGAGTCAGAATTCGACGAAACCAGTTTCGTTGGGACTGTAATGTCGAACTCTAGCTGCATGTCCAATTTCGTAATTTTTGGGTATTGTATGTGACCATGGGAATTTTTAAAGATGGATATGAACAGCGTTGGATTAAAATTGAATATATAAATTCAATATAAAAATAATATAAAAATTTCTATATAAACACCTCAAAAATCTCTTAACCTGATTTCATTTTCATTTGGTCAACAGGGCATTTTTTTTTCCGCCGTTGTTCTTCAGGAAGAAAACGTGAGGAACTTCTCTTTCAAAAATCCACAACAACTTAAACAAAAATCCATAAATCCAAATACAAGCAGGTATGGATTCAACAAGCAAAGAGCTTCATCCCTATATGATTTCTATAGCGTGCGATGTGTGTTTGGGGTACCTGGGTTTCGACAGCGAACTAGGGTTCCTAGATTTTGGGGCAATTAAGGCGCTGGTTCGAAATTTGAAGTATGGAGGGTTGTTTGTGGTAGTGAGTGGAATCGGTTGTAATTTTCTGGTGAGAATCCGACACAAAAGACGTCGCTCGAAGTACTGGAAGCAGGCGAAAATAGGGCTGGACGCGATGGGTTCAAGGAGACCGAGGGTGGCTGTGATGGTATGGGTGGATGGAGGTTTAGTAGGAGAGTTCGATGGTGGTGGTTGTGTTTGATTCGGTGGAGTATTTGATGGAGGAAGGATGGAGGAATCATCGGCCGTGGGGAGGAAGAGTCGAGGAGCAGACGTAATTTGGTATTTGGCGAAGAAAGGGTGCACGGGCCGTGGGTTTATTCAAGGGAGTAATGGGCCTTGGGTTAAGGGGTAAGCCCAATAAAGTTTAGATGAGTGTTTTAATTCAATATAAATATCTTTATAACTTGTGTAAGTCATAACTTCTACATACGATATCAGAATCACGAATGGTTCGATCCATTAGAATCGTATGGACGGGAGCAACACAACGAGACTGACCGGGAGTGAATCCGAGCTCGTTACAATTTATGGTGAAATAAATTGTCCGTCTAAATCAAAGACGGTTTATCGTTCTTTAACGATGAACTGCAAATGTGAGTAAATCTCACCAACTCTAAACAGTTTATAATTTCATGTTGTATCTTTAGAACTGTTAGAAATTTGTCTGATTTACTGTGTGTTGATTTGTTTGATTGAACTGCTAGTCAGTTAGTTAAATTCCTATATTGATTCGGTTTAACAGAATATATCATATGGAACTGAAAGTGATGTTATCTATATTATCTAACATCTGTGATGCAGGGAAACAGGTAGGAGGAATCCGACTGGATTCCTCAACAGTTATTTTATTATTTTTCATATATTTTAATATATGATGTGTATTATAACCTGTTGTTGATTGTGTGTGTATGAACGATATTGAACATCGTGATTTGATATGATTGAATACCATGACATACCGGAATGTAGATAAAGTAGATTTTCAAAGTGATATTGAAAATAACATATTTATAAAATGGGATATTTATAAATAAAAGATATTTATAAAGTGGAATATTTATAAATAAGAAATGTTTATAAATTGGGATATTTATAAATAGGAGATATTTTAAAAAAGGAAATAATTTCAAACCATTTTCTTTTTGAATGGAAAGGCCTGTGTGGCGGGTTTGGGGATTTTCCCGATGCTCCCGATACAAAGGAGGTTATGGCGAATTTTCCCGGGAATTTAAGGAGTTAGAATATTTCAAGAATAAATTTGAAAAGGAAATATTTGTAAACCATTTACAAATAGAATTGAAAAGGAAACATTATAAAAAGGAAATCATTTTTAAAGTGTAGAACCGTTATTTAAAAGTAAATCTTTTCAAATGAATAAAATGTTGTTAAAAAGGAAATCTTTATAAAGTAAATCGAATATGGTATTCGAAGTTAGTTAATCGAATATGGTATTCGAAGTTAGTTAATCGAATATGGTATTCGAAGTTAGTTAATCGAATATGGTATTCGAAGTTAGTTAATCGAATCTAGACATTCGAAAGGAGTTAATCGAATATGGTATTCGAAGTTAGTAATCGAATATGGTATTCGAAGTTAGTTAATCGAATATGGTATTCGAAGTTAGTTAATCGAATATGGTATTCGAAGTTAGTTAATCGAATATGGTATTCGAAGTTAGTTAATCGAATATGGTATTCGAAGTTAGTTAATCGAATATGGTATTCGAAGTTAGTTAATCGAGTCTAGACATTCGAAAGGAGTTAATCGAATATGGTATTCGAAGTTAGTAATCGAATATGGTATTCGAAGTTAGTTAATCGAATATGGTATTCGAAGTTAGTTAATCGAATATGGTATTCGAAGTTAGTTAATCGAATCTAGACATTCGAAAGGAGTTAATCGAATATGGTATTCGAAGTTAGTAATCGAATATGGTATTCGAAGTTAGTTAATCGAATATGGTATTCGAAGTTAGTTAATCGAATATGGTATTCGAAGTTAGTTAATCGAATATAGACATTCGAAAGGGGTTAGTCAAGTCTAGTTAGTCAAATAGAGTTAACCGGTTAGAGTTAACCAGTTAGAGTTAATCAGTTAGCGTTAACCAGTTCGAGTTAATCAAATAGAGTTAACCAGTTGGAGTTAATTAGTTAGAGTTAATCGATTAGAGTTAAAACGAACTAGAGTTAATCAAATATAGTTATTTGAGACAGAGTTAGTCAAGTTAGTCGAGCCTAGTAAATCGAATCGAATTGGTCGAACCAAGTAAGTCGAGTTAGTCGAGTCAAGTTAAGTTCGTCGAGTTAAATAAATCGATGTTAGTTTCATCGGAAGGAGTAATCGATGTTAGTTTCATCGAAAGGAGTTATCGATGTTAGTTTCATCGAAGGGAGTTATCGATTATAGTTTAATCGAAGTGAGGTTTTTCAAAGATGAGATATTTGAAAAGGAAGAGTTATCGAATATTATTTGATCGAAGTGAGATTTATCGAGCAAGAGTTATTCGAAAAGAGATTTTCGAATATAGTTTATTCGAAAGTAAGATTTTCAAATATGAGATATTTGAAAAGGAAGAAGTTAATCGAATATAGGTTATTCGAAGAAGAGTTAATCAAATAGAGATTCGAGAAGAGAGTTAATCGGCAGATTCGATTATATCGAATTCGGGAAAATATTTATACTTTCCAGTGTTTAAATAGAGATTTATTTATTTATAAATAAATAAGTGTTAGGTTAATTATTCACTAATAAGAATAGAAGTTATAATTAAAGTTAGATAATTCGAAAGTAGGGATTATAACGTTATCGTTATAACCAATGTTTTAAATATAGAGTAAATTAGTAAAATTGAATCCGAGAAAGGCGTAAAGAAGTTGTTAAAGATTTCAAAGATAAACTTTGACCATCTCGAAGTTATAACGTTGTTCAGTCAAGGTCTGAGAGGTAATTATACCCCAACTTGAGTGACTTCCTTCTTAACTAAGAAATGGTAAGGTTTGATCGTAAAGGAGTGTTGGAAATGTTTTCCAAACGAGAATCAGAAATGTTTTCTGATAAAAGAAAAATAAGAATTTAGAATATAGGGAAACAGGAGATAAGTAAATAAATGAACTAAAGAGATTTATGTCAAATGATGTTTGTTCGATATAATTTCCATCTGGAAATAATATCGTTGTTTGCACACTTGTTTTTCTTTAATAGTTAACTCACCGACTATTGAAGTTTTGACCATTTTAACGTTGTTAATATGGAGAAACCGGTTGGATTATTATCCATAGAACCACTCTGTATTGGCATAAGCGTCGCGAATCATATATGCCAAAAATAATTGAAGACGGAGTAAAATGCAAGGGCTATCCTGTTTACAGAATAGTGCCTTCGGTTTGTCCAGTCCCAGGACAACTTGTATGGACGAAGGTCTGACAGAGTATATCCAATGGATCACGTAAGTTGATCTGTTCAAACGTATTCACGTTTGGTGGCGGAGGAATTCGTTTCTCTTAGCTGTATACCCGTGTTATTTTTGGATAAGTCAATTTGTGATTTGGCGGGTATGACGATGTGACATTTCTAAGTGAATGAAGATGGGTGTCTGACATAGTATTTCCAGAAAGGTCACGTACATTGATTTCTTCAACCGTACCAAGAGTGGAAGCGGAGAAGGAAACTTCTTTTAGCTAACACGTAATGTATTGTTGTAGACATCAATTAGTGATTTTCGATGGATCTGACAAATGTGGCATTCGAAGTGAATCTGATGTGATGATAAAGCATAGCTTCTAGCCTCATCAACCGGTAAATGACAGAAATCGGGCAGGCAGCATGGCTAAGTCGGTCGCACCGAAGTAGGGTGTATAATGTAACAACCCGGAAAATCTGGGCCAGTTTGAAAATTTTATTTTGGCAATTTTAGCGAATTTTGATTATTTAAAATGAATTATTTTAAATAATATCGACAATAAATTTATTTTGAATATAATTCGAACGTATATATTATACGCGTCGTCGTTAGAATATAAATAATTATATATAATTATAAATAGAATTGAAAATGGCGCGGTAGTTCGATAATTCGATTTCAAACTTCAATTGAATGTACCGGGTGCAAAACAATCCGGATTTTAGTGAAACCAAAAATAATGGAATCTAATAGTGAATATCTTTCCAGCGAATCCGAAAAATCAAGATTTCATATCGGGAATCAAAAGATATGTCCAGTTGAAAATTCTGAATAGTCGCTATGGAATTCAGGCCCTTAAAAATGGACATTTTGCAAACGACCTCGGATTTCGACGAAACCAGTTTTGTTGGATCCGCAGTGCCAAGTTATTGCTAAATTCCAAATTTCATAATTTTTCGAATCAATATGTGAGCGTGGCAAAGGAAAACGCGTTTGACCTGTTTCAGTTGATTTTAATCGACTGGAAATTGGCCATTTTTCTAACGGTCTCAGAATTCGACGAAACTAGTTTTGTTAGGACCGTATCGTCAATACGAAGCTAGAAAATATTTTTCTGCAATTTTTCTAGTTAGTATGTGACCCCGGTAATTTGAAATGTACGTTTAAAATTCAATATAGTGATTTAAATGTAAATTCAAAGGAAACTGATCGAAACGGTCAAATCAGCTTGCGATACATGTCCCATTGTGTTCGGAATGGGGGTAATACGCTATGGACGGCAGGCGGTGGGCCTCGTTTCGAGGTCATATGTAAAAGTCAACTTTTTAATAATTAAATAATAATAAAAAAAAATATTATTATCTTCTCCCCTTTATACTCCAGGCCCCCCCCCCCCGTTAGAAATCCGTTCAGATCTAAAACAAAATAAAAAAAAAAAAAAAAGATGAAGAAAATCGCGCTCCTCCTCCAGCCTTCCACCACCACCGCTGCTCGCCGCAACTCCCTCCTCAGCTTCCTCTTCCACCGCCGCTTCTCTCCTCCTCTCTCCGCCTTCTCCCTCCAGTCCCGAAACCCCCCATCTCCAATCGCGAGACCCCAGTCGCGAATCCAAGCCCCCCCCTCGACGAAGCCGATGGCCCCCCCCTCGACGAAGCCGATGCCCCCCCCCCCTCGACGAAGCCGATGGCCTCCCCCTCTTCGCATACGGTAAGCATTCCTATTTTTACTTTTATTTTATTTTTATTTTAGAGTTTAAAATTAAATAGGATTTTTTTTAAAAAACAAAAAAAAACTGAAAACTGATTTTAGATAAAAACTGAAAATTGGTTTTAGGTTAAAACTGAAAATTGATTTTAGTTTAAAACTGTAAATTTTAAAAAGTTTAAAACTGTAAATTTTAAAGAGTATTAAAAACTGATTTTTAACATAATTTAAAAACTGATTTTTAAAAGATTAAAACTGAATTGATTAAAAAAAAAAAAAAAAAAAAAAAAAAAAGCTTTGATTTTTATAAACGAGATGATAGGATTTTTCAAGGAAGAAAAATAGAATTTTCATATGTCGAACTTCGATAGAAAAATAGAATTCTTATATGTTGAACATCGATAGAAAAATAGAATTCTTATATGTTGAACATCGATAGAAAAATAGAATTTTTATCTATTGAACTTCGAAATAAGAATATGATTTTTATATACTGAACTTTGAAGTAAAAATTCGATTTTTATATATAGAACTTCGAACTAAAAATTCGATTTTTATATATTGAACTTCGAACTAAAAATTCGATTTTTATATATTGAACTTTGAAATAAAAATTCGATTTTTATATATTGAACTTTGAAATAAAAATTCGATTTTTATATATTGAACTTTGAAATAAAAATTCGATTTTTATATATTGAACTTTGAAATAAAAATTCGATTTTTATATATTGAACTTTGAAATAAAAATTCGATTTTTATATATTGAACTTTGAAATAAAAATTCGATTTTTATATATTGAACTTTGAAATAAAAATTCGATTTTTATATATTGAACTTTGAAATAAAAATTCGATTTTTATATATTGAACTTTGAAATAAAAATTCGATTTTTATATATTGAACATCGAAATAAAAATTCGATTTTTATATATTGAATAGCGAAGTAAAAATGTGATTTTTACGTATGTAGTGAAAGCAGCAACGAAGGTGACAAAAAGGCGAAACGACGAAGACTTCTGCAAAAGAAGAGTCGAGATGGTTGGATTGCTAAAAGTGAGAATTTCTCACCTTTCAATTTATTTTTCTAGTTATATATATACTAGGATGCAGACGGTGCTTAGTAGCACCCGACACCCGTCCACAGACCATGGACTTGTTTGTTTGACTGTTTGGTGATTGATTGTGATATTGGTTTGAATGTGGTTTGTGGTGTGAAAAATCGAATCGATAAATTGGTTAGGATTAGACGTGCGCCGTTATAAGGCGAAGGAGTAAGGCTAGGTTAGACCCTTACTCCAAAGTTTGTGGTTTGCATAACGAATTGATTTGATTGATGTGTGAATGGCGTGGGCCTTCACTAGACCGGGGATAAGGCTAGGCCTTGTCCCGTTTCTAGTATCGTGCCGTTATGCCGCCGAAATTTTCTAAAATAAGTTAGAAAAATAAAATTAGCATTTTATTTAACGAATGAACTGAATATAAATTCATATGTTAAAATAAAATGTGTTATCGTTAAAAATATAATTTTTAACGTGAATGTGAATAAATAAATATTCATTTACAAACCAGACGGTTTGTTTATGTACACCTATTTGAATGACGTTGATTGGGTCGATAAATTTTACACATCGCCTAACTGCACAAATAAAATATGTGTTTGATTGTTTGAAACCCCACACGGGTGTTAGGATGAAATTTGAAGTTCACTCATCCTGATTTATTAAATATGTCGATCGATTGATTGACAAGCTGCTATAAGCGTTAAATGTCTATATTTGATGCTTATACAGTGTAGTGCACTTTGGTTGATGGTTGATTATTCATCGTTGTTGATATATACATGTGTTGTAGAAAATCCATATAATTAACATTATATGGTAATTGATTGGGCCTCATTCCAGTTTCGAGAAAAATAGAAATATTTGAAATAGAAATATTTGAAATAGAAATATTTGAAATAGAAATATTTGAAATAGAAATATTTGAAATAGAAATATTTGAAATAGAAATATTTGAAATAGAATATTTGAAAATAGAAATATGTGAAGCCGTGAGGATTAGATTGACGCCATTTTGACGTGAACGATATTTATATCGATTTTATTCATTTTAAAATGAATATTGAAACGTGATTTCGAAATCGAATATTTTGAAATGAATTGAATTGAAAACGATTTCGAAATGAATTGAATTGAAAACGATTTCGAAATGAATTGAATTGAAAACGATTTCGAAATAAATTGAATTGAAAACGATTTCGAAATGAATTGAATTGAAAACGATTTCGAAATAAATTGAATTGAAAACGATTTCGAAATGAATTGAATTGAAAACGATTTCGAAATAAATTGAATTGAAAACGATTTCGAAATGAATTGAAAACGAATTCAAATTGAATTGAAAGCGATTTCGAAATAAATTGAATTGAAAACGATTTCGAAATGAATTGAATTGAAAACGATTTCGAAATGAATTGAATTGAAAACGATTTCGAAATGAATTGAATTGAAAACGATTTCGAAATGAATTGAATTTTAAAACGATTTCGAAATGAATTGAATTGAAAACGAATTCAAATGGAATTGAAAGCGAATTGAAATGAATTCAAATTGAATTGAAATTTGAATTGAATAGAAATGAATTTTGAAACGAATTTATAAAGAAGAATTCAATTTTGATTTGAATTGAAAAGGAAGTTGAAATTGCTTTTGAAACGAATTTAAAACCATTTATATAATTCGTTTTAAATAGTAATCGACGAAATATATATTATATATATTATATATATAATATAATGGCCTGAATAGAACGCGCCGCGCTGCGGCAGTTCGCGAATTTCGATCATTTGTTTCAAACGGACATTACGGGAGATCCGACCGTCGGATTCTCCTAAAACCGGAACCGTTGGGTTCGTATCGAAAAGAGCTTTCTAATGAATGTTAGAAATTTGAAATCTAACGGTTGGATTTGGAGATACGTCCAAATCAAATTCGAAAAAGGTCGCTGTAAGTGCAGTTCGATGGCCGTTAATGGAAATCGACCGTACGGGCCTTGATAAAATTATTAAAAATAGTAATAATTTGTGTAAAATCATAAGAAATGATTTGTGAAAGTTTGGGATGAAAAACTCCATATTTGAAAAGATAAAAATAGATTTTTATCGAAATGAACTAGTTTTGAACTAGAATTATAATTCTATTTATTTTTAAATAAATAAATTGAATTTGAAATGGTTTTGAAAATAACCAAAATTTCCAATGATTGCATTGGAGTGGATTTGAATCGAAATTGTCTTCGGAATATTTCGATGTTGGAATTCGTGATATTACAGGTGTTGTTATGGAAATTTGAAAGATATATATGTATATCGTTATTTCCAATACGACATTTGTTAATCGTAGAATTTGATATTGAATATAGGCCGATATAGTTTCTATTCAGAGCCTTGTATTGAATATCGAATGTGATTTGGGTTTGTCGTGAATGGTGTCTTCACTAACACTGTTCTTGAACCCAGTTGAGAAAAGATTAAATCTTTTTATTTAGATTTAATGAAGTGTACCAATTAAATGATATTTAATTGGAATTGAATTGATATTGATTTTTGGGTTTATCGTGAACAGTGTTTTAAATAACACTTGTTCTTTAACCCGATAATTAATGGGATGTGACTTTGGGTTTATCGTGAACCGTGTTTTAAATGACACTGATTCTTTAACCCAGTCACAGATTAAAACTAAGTGGAGTTTTAATGAATCTTTAATTAGATTGAAAAGATCGAGAATGGAGTATCACCAGTTTTGCTCCAGGCGATAGTTAAATCTTTAATTAGATTTGAATGTGAAATTTAGAAACTAACTGGCGGTTAGCCAAGCAGAATGGTTTTCTGGATATTGATCTGATGTTGGTTTCGGCCTTCGGGGTTAATATTTGGGGAATTATTCTCTTGATTAATTTACGGTTAGTGACTAATGAATTGGAATGAGGCGTATGTTGTGTTTGTGTAACACTTTTATAATATATACGCGAGTTATTCGGAAAGACCGGGTTTATCCCATTCTGAATAACTGATACGACGATAAGTCGAAGATGAAGACGATGGTCGAAGACCGGAAGTCTTCACGTCGTTTGGGTGATAACTGATGATCTTGATTGGGCTGTACACCCAAGAAGATGGAAACAGTTAGTGATCGTCCAGACGTACTTGGAGATCGATGGATATGCGGGGTACTAGGTGCCTCCGGTTTCGTTCAGACCCAGAACGGACTTGTAAATGGACTGTGTGTCTGACATCGGATTTCATTCTGTGTGACTGATATCGGTTGCATAGGATGGCTTGCCTGTGTGGCATGCTAAGATGCAAATGATCGAGGCTTCTGTTGAAAAGCAAAGTCTTGTGGTGATGATCAAAGCACGGCCTTTGTGGCGTAGCTTTGTGTAACGTTTACCTCGCGTGTTTCACACCCGGTATGAACCAAAAACGGGAGACGGACCTCAGGGAGGGCATGCGTTTCTTTCTAGCTAGAAGTGGCGTCAGTGGTTTTACACGCCCTGACGAGTTTGACTTATGTGGTTGTTGCTGTTGCGAGGCGCCTCGGTTATATCGGTTTCGGCCGAATGCATTCTGGTCGGCTGACGGACCAGACTTACACCCCATAGGGTGGGGAGACGTATTGTTCAGGCATAATAATCCACTCCGTGTGGACCGGCCCTGACGATCCAAGGCTTGCCTGCGCGCTTGCCTGAGACATGGGCTAGATTGTCTCGAATCGGTTGAGGACTATCTTTTGCCTCGGTTCATAGATGGAAACCCAATTTCCAAATACGAGACTTTGCGGTTTTGATTGTATATCCTATATATGGCGACATAGTGGGATGGGGCGCTCATGCCGCCTATGATTGATACTTATGATTTGAAGTGTTTTATATACTATGCACTTATAATAGTATCAAATGATTTGTTTTAAACGTATCAAGCATTCTTTGGCTGTTATAAGGGAAAACCCTATCCTCGACTGCGTTGCATTGTGTGATGGGACCTGGGTCTTATAACAGCTTCATTTTTCTTTATTTAGCATTGCGCTGTTGGTTTTATGCACTGGTATTCTTGGGAGGAAACCCGTTCCGTGTTATACGGCGTGGTCCCTTGATTTACCTAATGATTTGAAATAAAGATTAATAACTGTTTTAGTTCTCACACCAGTCACATGACTGACCTGGAGTTTATTGTTTTAACCTAAACTCTGGGTGCCCCTATTTTCGACACGGGCAGCTAGTAGTTTTGGTTTTGCAGATTTATATTCACAGGATCCTGGTTTACAGCTGGAACGATATCCGGAAAGCTTTGTATCCGTATATCTCATTCTAGTTGTGTATTGTATTATTTTCCGCTGCTATGTATTTAAATGTAATTTAAATCTCTGATATTTCTGTGTAATATTCATTTATACTCTGTATATCCTTGTAATCTGATGCACTGTTGTAATATTCAATGAAATGTTCTTCTGTATGCGTTCTGCTGTGGCTTGTTCTCGAACTATCCGACGCTTTCCTTTACGGGGAAGTTGCGGGTCTTTAAAGTTGGTATCAGAGCTTTGGTTTACAAAGCTCAGAGAACAAGGCACATTAGAACCATACGAAAGAATTCATCAGATATTGGATTAGTAATATCCAATTAGAATGACTCGTTAGAGATGGGATCAGTAGTATCCTAGAACGAGTGTGAAGAGTATATTTTTTTCAAGTGAAAACAAATTTTGTTTTGAAAATTTAAATCAATCATTCGTATTTGATTTTCTATTTATATTGAGTTGGACAATCCAGTATATATAGATTTTGCGTATACGTCTGATCCGCGTGTATTCGAAGTTTTAATATATTGGATAGATATAGAATCACACTCTAGTCGCCCGGAGAAGGTACTGATGATAGCACGTGCATCATCGGTATTTATGTTCGTGTCTCGAAGGTGTGATTTTCTATATATTTCCATTAGGCTGGTGTGAGAACCCAAAACTTATATATAGCTAGAATACATTGTTGTGAATTGGCATCAAAAACATGATTTTTGTATATGTATCAAAATTATGAATTTGAAACTCTAATTCACTAATTGATTGATGTTTGTGTTGTTTGTTGAATTGTTTGATAATTTTTAACCAATTAGCCTGATTGAATCATATATTGACTTATATTGAAAATTGGTCGCATTTGCTTGCATACATGTATATCTTTTGGAACAGGTCATAGCAAGGAGGCTAGAGCCAGAGAATAAAATTTGTTTGCCCGACAAATAGGTACATGTTTACTACATAATTTCCTGTTTTGTTTGGGTGATGATGATTTTGTGAGCCTATTGGCTAGCCGCTTGGCTTTTTCTTTTTCTTTTTGAGATCTGAAGGACCGGGGAAGCTATTTGAAATTCCCCGATGCTCCCATTGCAGGGGAGGTTATGGCGAAATTTTTCGAAAATTTAGGGTGTTAGCCAAATTTTTGAAATTTTAGAAGTTCTCAGAAACTGAAAAGTTGGAGAATGGAAGCCAAATCGAACGTAGAGCTGAATAATCAAACCACTTTCGACTTTGTTCCTTTTCGAGGACGAAAAGTTTTAAGTGGGGGAGATTGTAACAACCCGGAAAATCTGGGCCAGTTTGAAAATTTTATTTTGGCAATTTTAGCGAATTTTGATTATTTAAAATGAATTATTTTAAATAATATCGACAATAAATTTATTTTGAATATAATTCGAACGTATATATTATACGCGTCGTCGTTAGAATATAAATAATTATATATAATTATAAATAGAATTGAAAATGGCGCGGTAGTTCGATAATTCGATTTCAAACTTCAATTGAATGTACCGGGTGCAAAACAATCCGGATTTTAGTGAAACCAAAAATAATGGAATCTAATAGTGAATATCTTTCCAGCGAATCCGAAAAATCAAGATTTCATATCGGGAATCAAAAGATATGTCCAGTTGAAAATTCTGAATAGTCGCTATGGAATTCAGGCCCTTAAAAATGGACATTTTGCAAACGACCTCGGATTTCGACGAAACCAGTTTTGTTGGATCCGCAGTGCCAAGTTATTGCTAAATTCCAAATTTCATAATTTTTCGAATCAATATGTGAGCGTGGCAAAGGAAAACGCGTTTGACCTGTTTCAGTTGATTTTAATCGACTGGAAATTGGCCATTTTTCTAACGGTCTCAGAATTCGACGAAACTAGTTTTGTTAGGACCGTATCGTCAATACGAAGCTAGAAAATATTTTTCTGCAATTTTTCTAGTTAGTATGTGACCCCGGTAATTTGAAATGTACGTTTAAAATTCAATATAGTGATTTAAATGTAAATTCAAAGGAAACTGATCGAAACGGTCAAATCAGCTTGCGATACATGTCCCATTGTGTTCGGAATGGGGGTAATACGCTATGGACGGCAGGCGGTGGGCCTCGTTTCGAGGTCATATGTAAAAGTCAACTTTTTAATAATTAAATAATAATAAAAAAAAAATATTATTATCTTCTCCCCTTTATACTCCAGGCCCCCCCCCCCCGTTAGAAATCCGTTCAGATCTAAAACAAAATAAAAAAAAAAAAAAAAGATGAAGAAAATCGCGCTCCTCCTCCAGCCTTCCACCACCACCGCTGCTCGCCGCAACTCCCTCCTCAGCTTCCTCTTCCACCGCCGCTTCTCTCCTCCTCTCTCCGCCTTCTCCCTCCAGTCCCGAAACCCCCCATCTCCAATCGCGAGACCCCAGTCGCGAATCCAAGCCCCCCCCTCGACGAAGCCGATGGCCCCCCCCTCGACGAAGCCGATGCCCCCCCCCCCCTCGACGAAGCCGATGGCCTCCCCCTCTTCGCATACGGTAAGCATTCCTATTTTTACTTTTATTTTATTTTTATTTTAGAGTTTAAAATTAAATAGGATTTTTTTAAAAAACAAAAAAAAACTGAAAACTGATTTTAGATAAAAACTGAAAATTGGTTTTAGGTTAAAACTGAAAATTGATTTTAGTTTAAAACTGTAAATTTTAAAAAGTTTAAAACTGTAAATTTTAAAGAGTATTAAAAACTGATTTTTAACATAATTTAAAAACTGATTTTTAAAAGATTAAAACTGAATTGATTAAAAAAAAAAAAAAAAAAAAAAAAAAAAGCTTTGATTTTTATAAACGAGATGATAGGATTTTTCAAGGAAGAAAAATAGAATTTTCATATGTCGAACTTCGATAGAAAAATAGAATTCTTATATGTTGAACATCGATAGAAAAATAGAATTCTTATATGTTGAACATCGATAGAAAAATAGAATTTTTATCTATTGAACTTCGAAATAAGAATATGATTTTTATATACTGAACTTTGAAGTAAAAATTCGATTTTTATATATAGAACTTCGAACTAAAAATTCGATTTTTATATATTGAACTTCGAACTAAAAATTCGATTTTTATATATTGAACTTTGAAATAAAAATTCGATTTTTATATATTGAACTTTGAAATAAAAATTCGATTTTTATATATTGAACTTTGAAATAAAAATTCGATTTTTATATATTGAACTTTGAAATAAAAATTCGATTTTTATATATTGAACTTTGAAATAAAAATTCGATTTTTATATATTGAACTTTGAAATAAAAATTCGATTTTTATATATTGAACTTTGAAATAAAAATTCGATTTTTATATATTGAACTTTGAAATAAAAATTCGATTTTTATATATTGAACTTTGAAATAAAAATTCGATTTTTATATATTGAACATCGAAATAAAAATTCGATTTTTATATATTGAATAGCGAAGTAAAAATGTGATTTTTACGTATGTAGTGAAAGCAGCAACGAAGGTGACAAAAAGGCGAAACGACGAAGACTTCTGCAAAAGAAGAGTCGAGATGGTTGGATTGCTAAAAGTGAGAATTTCTCACCTTTCAATTTATTTTTCTAGTTATATATATACTAGGATGCAGACGGTGCTTAGTAGCACCCGACACCCGTCCACAGACCATGGACTTGTTTGTTTGACTGTTTGGTGATTGATTGTGATATTGGTTTGAATGTGGTTTGTGGTGTGAAAAATCGAATCGATAAATTGGTTAGGATTAGACGTGCGCCGTTATAAGGCGAAGGAGTAAGGCTAGGTTAGACCCTTACTCCAAAGTTTGTGGTTTGCATAACGAATTGATTTGATTGATGTGTGAATGGCGTGGGCCTTCACTAGACCGGGGATAAGGCTAGGCCTTGTCCCGTTTCTAGTATCGTGCCGTTATGCCGCCGAAATTTTCTAAAATAAGTTAGAAAAATAAAATTAGCATTTTATTTAACGAATGAACTGAATATAAATTCATATGTTAAAATAAAATGTGTTATCGTTAAAAATATAATTTTTAACGTGAATGTGAATAAATAAATATTCATTTACAAACCAGACGGTTTGTTTATGTACACCTATTTGAATGACGTTGATTGGGTCGATAAATTTTACACATCGCCTAACTGCACAAATAAAATATGTGTTTGATTGTTTGAAACCCCACACGGGTGTTAGGATGAAATTTGAAGTTCACTCATCCTGATTTATTAAATATGTCGATCGATTGATTGACAAGCTGCTATAAGCGTTAAATGTCTATATTTGATGCTTATACAGTGTAGTGCACTTTGGTTGATGGTTGATTATTCATCGTTGTTGATATATACATGTGTTGTAGAAAATCCATATAATTAACATTATATGGTAATTGATTGGGCCTCATTCCAGTTTCGAGAAAAATAGAAATATTTGAAATAGAAATATTTGAAATAGAAATATTTGAAATAGAAATATTTGAAATAGAAATATTTGAAATAGAAATATTTGAAATAGAAATATTTGAAATAGAATATTTGAAAATAGAAATATGTGAAGCCGTGAGGATTAGATTGACGCCATTTTGACGTGAACGATATTTATATCGATTTTATTCATTTTAAAATGAATATTGAAACGTGATTTCGAAATCGAATATTTTGAAATGAATTGAATTGAAAACGATTTCGAAATGAATTGAATTGAAAACGATTTCGAAATGAATTGAATTGAAAACGATTTCGAAATAAATTGAATTGAAAACGATTTCGAAATGAATTGAATTGAAAACGATTTCGAAATAAATTGAATTGAAAACGATTTCGAAATGAATTGAATTGAAAACGATTTCGAAATAAATTGAATTGAAAACGATTTCGAAATGAATTGAAAACGAATTCAAATTGAATTGAAAGCGATTTCGAAATAAATTGAATTGAAAACGATTTCGAAATGAATTGAATTGAAAACGATTTCGAAATGAATTGAATTGAAAACGATTTCGAAATGAATTGAATTGAAAACGATTTCGAAATGAATTGAATTTTAAAACGATTTCGAAATGAATTGAATTGAAAACGAATTCAAATGGAATTGAAAGCGAATTGAAATGAATTCAAATTGAATTGAAATTTGAATTGAATAGAAATGAATTTTGAAACGAATTTATAAAGAAGAATTCAATTTTGATTTGAATTGAAAAGGAAGTTGAAATTGCTTTTGAAACGAATTTAAAACCATTTATATAATTCGTTTTAAATAGTAATCGACGAAATATATATTATATATATTATATATATAATATAATGGCCTGAATAGAACGCGCCGCGCTGCGGCAGTTCGCGAATTTCGATCATTTGTTTCAAACGGACATTACGGGAGATCCGACCGTCGGATTCTCCTAAAACCGGAACCGTTGGGTTCGTATCGAAAAGAGCTTTCTAATGAATGTTAGAAATTTGAAATCTAACGGTTGGATTTGGAGATACGTCCAAATCAAATTCGAAAAAGGTCGCTGTAAGTGCAGTTCGATGGCCGTTAATGGAAATCGACCGTACGGGCCTTGATAAAATTATTAAAAATAGTAATAATTTGTGTAAAATCATAAGAAATGATTTGTGAAAGTTTGGGATGAAAAACTCCATATTTGAAAAGATAAAAATAGATTTTTATCGAAATGAACTAGTTTTGAACTAGAATTATAATTCTATTTATTTTTAAATAAATAAATTGAATTTGAAATGGTTTTGAAAATAACCAAAATTTCCAATGATTGCATTGGAGTGGATTTGAATCGAAATTGTCTTCGGAATATTTCGATGTTGGAATTCGTGATATTACAGGTGTTGTTATGGAAATTTGAAAGATATATATGTATATCGTTATTTCCAATACGACATTTGTTAATCGTAGAATTTGATATTGAATATAGGCCGATATAGTTTCTATTCAGAGCCTTGTATTGAATATCGAATGTGATTTGGGTTTGTCGTGAATGGTGTCTTCACTAACACTGTTCTTGAACCCAGTTGAGAAAAGATTAAATCTTTTTATTTAGATTTAATGAAGTGTACCAATTAAATGATATTTAATTGGAATTGAATTGATATTGATTTTTGGGTTTATCGTGAACAGTGTTTTAAATAACACTTGTTCTTTAACCCGATAATTAATGGGATGTGACTTTGGGTTTATCGTGAACCGTGTTTTAAATGACACTGATTCTTTAACCCAGTCACAGATTAAAACTAAGTGGAGTTTTAATGAATCTTTAATTAGATTGAAAAGATCGAGAATGGAGTATCACCAGTTTTGCTCCAGGCGATAGTTAAATCTTTAATTAGATTTGAATGTGAAATTTAGAAACTAACTGGCGGTTAGCCAAGCAGAATGGTTTTCTGGATATTGATCTGATGTTGGTTTCGGCCTTCGGGGTTAATATTTGGGGAATTATTCTCTTGATTAATTTACGGTTAGTGACTAATGAATTGGAATGAGGCGTATGTTGTGTTTGTGTAACACTTTTATAATATATACGCGAGTTATTCGGAAAGACCGGGTTTATCCCATTCTGAATAACTGATACGACGATAAGTCGAAGATGAAGACGATGGTCGAAGACCGGAAGTCTTCACGTCGTTTGGGTGATAACTGATGATCTTGATTGGGCTGTACACCCAAGAAGATGGAAACAGTTAGTGATCGTCCAGACGTACTTGGAGATCGATGGATATGCGGGGTACTAGGTGCCTCCGGTTTCGTTCAGACCCAGAACGGACTTGTAAATGGACTGTGTGTCTGACATCGGATTTCATTCTGTGTGACTGATATCGGTTGCATAGGATGGCTTGCCTGTGTGGCATGCTAAGATGCAAATGATCGAGGCTTCTGTTGAAAAGCAAAGTCTTGTGGTGATGATCAAAGCACGGCCTTTGTGGCGTAGCTTTGTGTAACGTTTACCTCGCGTGTTTCACACCCGGTATGAACCAAAAACGGGAGACGGACCTCAGGGAGGGCATGCGTTTCTTTCTAGCTAGAAGTGGCGTCAGTGGTTTTACACGCCCTGACGAGTTTGACTTATGTGGTTGTTGCTGTTGCGAGGCGCCTCGGTTATATCGGTTTCGGCCGAATGCATTCTGGTCGGCTGACGGACCAGACTTACACCCCATAGGGTGGGGAGACGTATTGTTCAGGCATAATAATCCACTCCGTGTGGACCGGCCCTGACGATCCAAGGCTTGCCTGCGCGCTTGCCTGAGACATGGGCTAGATTGTCTCGAATCGGTTGAGGACTATCTTTTGCCTCGGTTCATAGATGGAAACCCAATTTCCAAATACGAGACTTTGCGGTTTTGATTGTATATCCTATATATGGCGACATAGTGGGATGGGGCGCTCATGCCGCCTATGATTGATACTTATGATTTGAAGTGTTTTATATACTATGCACTTATAATAGTATCAAATGATTTGTTTTAAACGTATCAAGCATTCTTTGGCTGTTATAAGGGAAAACCCTATCCTCGACTGCGTTGCATTGTGTGATGGGACCTGGGTCTTATAACAGCTTCATTTTTCTTTATTTAGCATTGCGCTGTTGGTTTTATGCACTGGTATTCTTGGGAGGAAACCCGTTCCGTGTTATACGGCGTGGTCCCTTGATTTACCTAATGATTTGAAATAAAGATTAATAACTGTTTTAGTTCTCACACCAGTCACATGACTGACCTGGAGTTTATTGTTTTAACCTAAACTCTGGGTGCCCCTATTTTCGACACGGGCAGCTAGTAGTTTTGGTTTTGCAGATTTATATTCACAGGATCCTGGTTTACAGCTGGAACGATATCCGGAAAGCTTTGTATCCGTATATCTCATTCTAGTTGTGTATTGTATTATTTTCCGCTGCTATGTATTTAAATGTAATTTAAATCTCTGATATTTCTGTGTAATATTCATTTATACTCTGTATATCCTTGTAATCTGATGCACTGTTGTAATATTCAATGAAATGTTCTTCTGTATGCGTTCTGCTGTGGCTTGTTCTCGAACTATCCGACGCTTTCCTTTACGGGGAAGTTGCGGGTCTTTAAATATAATCACCTATCTAGAGAATATTCATTTGTTTCTTAAATCTATCAATGTTGTCCCATATATATACGGGAACGGTTGCTGATCCCAACCGTTGGTGATGTACATTCGATACACTCAAGCGAAATGAGTGGTCGGTCATGTGTGGCTGAGTTGCAAGATGTTCTTGTTGAACTCCAGTGTATCGTTCCTAGAGTACACTGATCGGAAGGTGGTTCCATACCTTGTCATAGTTGGAAATCCAATCATCCAATACGTGCTTGCGATTTTGATTTTATACTATATATGTAGAACGTGAGATGCAAGCGTTTCTACTAGACTGATATTTATTTGTACTTAGACATTATTATAATATCAGAATGATATTGCTTTGCAAAAATGTTTGGATTCTCATAAGGGAAAAACCCGTTCCGTATTCACGGCGTGGTCTTATGAGATATCATATACCTGTTTTAAATGATTTGAGTTTATTCACACCAGTCACATGACTGACCCGGAGTTTATTTGTTTTGTTTTCCCTAAACTCTTGGGTGCCTAAATTTGTATGGGCAGTCAAGTAGTCAGGATTTGCAGATACATTGAAGAACTGGAGCAGGAGGCTTCAGGATCATATAGCTATAGTTATTTCCGCTGTGTTGTAAGTGTTGTACTCTGATAAGTGCTATTGTATACATAACTGTTATATTTCAAAGTTATGTTATCTATTATATGTTATTCGTTCCGCTGTGAGGTTCGTGTTACTCTGATGATGTAAGTTCTTCTTTTCTTCTTCTATTCTAAATTTCTATCTTATCTATTCTCACCCTCTAATTTCTTTCACTAACAACCGGGATTTTTCGATGTTTTGGTTATCGACGTCGAGCTTACGTCGATAACCAAAGCCGCCGAAAATCCGGGTCGTTACAGTTGGTATCAGAGCATTGGTTTAGTTATTACCTTGGCTCTGTGGCGTGATTCAGTAGAGATGGGATTAGTAATATCCTAGACTGGGTTCGAGTGTATATATACGAGTGAATGTATTTGTTAGTTAATATAAAATGATTTTATATTGTGGAGTTTTATTGGTTGAGTGGCTTATGAATTCTGGTCGATCTGTTTGATCCACTGTATCGGTAGGAGTTCTATAAACACTTGAATACGATGAACCGACATAGTATGTTTTGATATAGTATATTGGTTATGTTGGTTGTTATTATAATCGAATGAGGTTATAAGAAGTGAAATGGTTATGTAAATAACTGATCAGAATTCATATAAGTAAAGTATATGAAATAAAATGAAGAAAAATCTGAATTTAAATCAGATTGGAATTAAAATAAGGAAATTTTAAGTTCCTGGGAGATTTTGAAATGTTTTCAAAATGGAAGTATTTGGTAATGATTTTGAAAATGAATATAGTATTGAACTCACTTTGATCGCTGGAAAATAATTCTGATGATGGTGTACACATCATCAGTGTGATTTTCGAGTTATAAGTGACGGATTACTACCCAAGATTTTATTTTCAAAATTTGTTTTGCGAAAACAAGTTGTTTTTAAATTCAAAGGTTTTGAATTGGCATTGTAATTTCAAATTGATTTGAAATAGACCCAGGAAATTAAATTTCGGAATTTAATTTTAACTTATGAAGTTAAATAGAATAAGATAGTAGAAAAAATTTGAATGTTAACTTGAACTGAGTTAAATAGAATTGAATTGGATTAGAGAATAATCTGTTATGGAAGTGGGTTGATGAGTTAAGAATTTGAAATTTGATATTTGGGTTCGAATGAAATTCGATTTGGTTTTGAGGATATGAACTGATTGGAATTTGGTGGAAATAACACTGGTATATGCTGAGTTGATAGCATATGGAAGTGATAGAGTTGATATTCCCGACAAAAAGGTACCAGTTTATATTATATATGGATATGAGATTTATGAGCCGAATTGGCAAGCCGCTTGGCTGTTTGATTTTCTTTTGGGTTAAAGAAGGCCCAGAGAGGCGAGTTGGAGTTTGAGATATTGACCAGTACAAAGGAGGTGCTGGCGAAATTTTTTGAAAAGTTAAGGCGTCAGAAAATTTTCAGAATTTTTGAAAATTTGGTTAACAGGAATAAATTAATATTTTGGTCAATATTAATTGGTTCAGTTGAAACCGGAGATAAGAGGTAAACAGATAAATTTTTACCCAGTAGATAGGGTCGTCCCCTAGCTTAGCAATTTCGAGGACGAAATTATTTTAAGTGGGGAAGAATGTAGTGACCCGCATTTTTTTTGCTGTTGAATAATTAATCTATTTAATTATTAAATATCGATTTATCGATATCGAGAACGTGAATTAAATAATATTGAATATTTAATTAATAATTATAATGTAATAATATATTATAATGTCGAAATAGTCGGAAATAGTGAAATTCACAATATCGTGTGAATTAAATAGCATACGGGATTTGGTGGAGTTTCGATTCGAAATATAATAACGATTTTTATTGAATCGACGACAGTTGAACGTATAGTTTATAATATATTTATAAACGAGCTCGAAATGGCGCTGCAGTTCGCTATTTGGCGATTTGAACTTCAACTGAATGTACAGGATTCGTTTTAAGTCGGATTTCTGTGAAACAAGAAACGTGTGGAGCCGGTGGAGTATATCTTTCTAGTGGAAGAGAAAAATCTGGATTTCGTCGTATAGATTTTGATTTACGTCCAAATCAAATTTCAGAAAAGTCGCAGTAGAATCCCTTTATAATTTGCAACGCTTTATATACGTTATAAAAGGATTTTCGATATAAATTGAATATCGATAAATCTGAAATCTGAAATATCAAGCTGTAAATTCTGTTATGATATTCTGAGCTGTATGGTATTCCACTGTGAATATAGACGATAATATAAATTTATTTATATTTAATTTAATTTATTTAAATATATTTATATATTTAAATAGGCTATTTAGAGCGTTAAAAATAGCCACTTTTGCAAACGAAGTCGGAATTCGACGAAACCAGTTTTGTTGGATCCGCAATATCAAATAGTTGTTAGATTTTCAGTTTCGTGATTTTTAGAGTCACTGTGTAGCCATATGGATTTTTAGAGTGAGAAACAGTTAGTATTTTTACAGTTAAAAATACGCTGTGTGAGCAGACGGAGTCAGAATTCGACGAAACCAGTTTCGTTGGGACTGTAATGTCGAACTCTAGCTGCATGTCCAGTTTCGTAATTTTTGGGTATTGTATGTGACCATGGGAATTTTTAAAGACGGATATGAACAGCGTTGGATTAAAATTGAATATATAAATTAAAAAATAAAAATAATATAAAAATTTCTATATAAACACCTCAAAAATCTCTTAACCTAATTTCATTTTCATTTGGTCAACAGGGCATTTTTTTTTTCCACCGTTGTTCTTCAGGAAGAAAACGTGAGGAACTTCTCTTTCAAAAATCCACAACAACTTAAACAAAAATCCATAAATCCAAATACAAGCAGGTATGGATTCAACAAGCAAAGAGCTTCATCCCTATATGATTTCTATAGCGTGCGATGTGTGTTTGGGGTACCTGGGTTTCGACAGCGAACTAGGGTTCCTAGATTTTGGGGCAATTAAGGCGCTGGTTCGAAATTTGAAGTATGGAGGGTTGTTTGTGGTAGAGAGTGGAATCGGTTGTAATTTTCTGGTGAGAATCCGACACAAAAGACGTCGCTCGAAGTACTGGAAGCAGGCGAAAATAGGGCTGGACGCGATGGGTTCAAGGAGACCGAGGGTGGCTGTGATGGTATGGGTGGATGGAGGTTTAGTAGGAGAGTTCGATGGTGGTGGTTGTGTTTGATTCGGTGGAGTATTTGATGGAGGAAGGATGAAGGAATCATCGGCCGTGGGGAGGAAGAGTCGAGGAGCAGACGTAATTTGGTATTTGGCGAAGAAAGGGTGCACGGGCCGTGGGTTTATTCAAGGGAGTAATGGGCCTTGGGTTAAGGGGTAAGCCCAATAAAGTTTAGATGAGTGTTTTAATTCAATATAAATATCTTTATAACTTGTGTAAGTCATAACTTCTACATACGATATCAGAATCACGAATGGTTCGATCCATTAGAATCGTATGGACGGGAGCAACACAACGAGACTGACCGGGAGTGAATCCGAGCTCGTTACAATTTATGGTGAAATAAATTGTCCGTCTAAATCAAAGACGGTTTATCGTTCTTTAACGATGAACTGCAAATGTGAGTAAATCTCACCAACTCTAAACAGTTTATAATTTCATGTTGTATCTTTAGAACTGTTAGAAATTTGTCTGATTTACTGTGTGTTGATTTGTTTGATTGAACTGCTAGTCAGTTAGTTAAATTCCTATATTGATTCGGTTTAACAGAATATATCATATGGAACTGAAAGTGATGTTATCTATATTATCTAACATCTGTGATGCAGGGAAACAGGTTGGAGGAATCCGACTGGATTCCTCAACAGTTATTTTATTATTTTTCATATATTTTAATATATGATGTGAATTATAACCTGTTGTTGATTGTGTGTGTATGAACGATATTGAACATCGTGATTTGATATGATTGAATACCATGACATACCGGAATGTAGATAAAGTAGATTTTCAAAGTGATATTGAAAATAGCATATTTATAAAATGGGATATTTATAAATAAAAGATATTTATAAAGTGGAATATTTATAAATAAGAAATGTTTATAAATTGGGATATTTATAAATAGGAGATATTTTAAAAAAGGAAATAATTTCAAACCATTTTCTTTTTGAATGGAAAGGCCTGTGTGGCGGGTTTGGGGATTTTCCCGATGCTCCCGATACAAAGGAGGTTATGGCGAATTTTCCCGGGAATTTAAGGAGTTAGAATATTTCAAGAATAAATTTGAAAAGGAAATATTTGTAAACCATTTACAAATAGAATTGAAAAGGAAACATTATAAAAAGGAAATCATTTTTAAAGTGTAGAACCGTTATTTAAAAGTAAATCTTTTCAAATGAATAAAACGTTGTTAAAAAGGAAATCTTTATAAAGTAAATCGAATATGGTATTCGAAGTTAGTTAATCGAATATGGTATTCGAAGTTAGTTAATCGAATATGGTATTCGAAGTTAGTTAATCGAATATGGTATTCGAAGTTAGTTAATCGAATATGGTATTCGAAGTTAGTTAATCGAATATGGTATTCGAAGTTAGTTAATCGAATCTAGACATTCGAAAGGAGTTAATCGAATATGGTATTCGAAGTTAGTAATCGAATATGGTATTCGAAGTTAGTTAATCGAATATGGTATTCGAAGTTAGTTAATCGAATATGGTATTCGAAGTTAGTTAATCGAATCTAGACATTCGAAAGGAGTTAATCGAATATGGTATTCGAAGTTAGTAATCGAATATGGTATTCGAAGTTAGTTAATCGAATATGGTATTCGAAGTTAGTTAATCGAATATGGTATTCGAAGTTAGTTAATCGAATATGGTATTCGAAGTTAGTTAATCGAATATGGTATTCGAAGTTAGTTAATCGAATCTAGACATTCGAAAGGAGTTAATCGAATATGGTATTCGAAGTTAGTAATCGAATATGGTATTCGAAGTTAGTTAATCGAATATGGTATTCGAAGTTAGTTAATCGAATATGGTATTCGAAGTTAGTTAATCGAATCTAGACATTCGAAAGGAGTTAATCGAATATGGTATTCGAAGTTAGTAATCGAATATGGTATTCGAAGTTAGTTAATCGAATATGGTATTCGAAGTTAGTTAATCGAATATAGACATTCGAAAGGGGTTAGTCAAGTCTAGTTAGTCAAATAGAGTTAACCGGTTAGAGTTAACCAGTTAGAGTTAATCAGTTAGCGTTAACCAGTTAGAGTTAATCAAATAGAGTTAACCAGTTGGAGTTAATTAGTTAGAGTTAATCGATTAGAGTTAAAACGAACTAGAGTTAATCAAATATAGTTATTTGAGACAGAGTTAGTCAAGTTAGTCGAGCCTAGTAAATCGAATCGAATTGGTCGAACCAAGTAAGTCGAGTTAGTCGAGTCAAGTTAAGTTCGTCGAGTTAAATAAATCGATGTTAGTTTCATCGGAAGGAGTAATCGATGTTAGTTTCATCGAAAGGAGTTATCGATGTTAGTTTCATCGAAGGGAGTTATCGATTATAGTTTAATCGAAGTGAGGTTTTTCAAAGATGAGATATTTGAAAAGGAAGAGTTATCGAATATTATTTGATCGAAGTGAGATTTATCGAGCAAGAGTTATTCGAAAAGAGATTTTCGAATATAGTTTATTCGAAAGTAAGATTTTCAAATATGAGATATTTGAAAAGGAAGAAGTTAATCGAATATAGGTTATTCGAAGAAGAGTTAATCAAATAGAGATTCGAGAAGAGAGTTAATCGGCAGATTCGATTATATCGAATT